>QNUK01000011.1:1980000-3180000 GCA_013621035.1 Clarias magur | reverse complement strand
TCAAATTTACTACTGGGCTGCACATATTCAAAAATTAAATTTTTGGGTAAACTCATCTGAATCCCCATGGTGCAAATTAGAGTTATTGTCTTGTAAACCATCCTGTGTATTAGCTCTACTTTGCACTTCCTTTCCAATCAAACCCGCTCAATACACTGATAACCCAGTGGTACTTAATACACTGAAGATTTGGTATCAGTTTAGACGGCACTTTAAATTTGGATCTGCGTCAGCAATGGGTCCATTGAATAAAAATCATTTGTTTCCCCCATCACTTTTAGATTCAGCATTTTTATCATGGCACGACAAAGGCATCACAGACTTTTATCATTTATATGAAGATGGAGTATTTCAAAGTTTTGCTAGTCTGTCCTCAGAGTATGAGCTGCCTGCTGCTCATTTCTTTCGCTACCTTCAAGTTCGCAACTTTGTATCCAAGTGTTTTCCCAATTTTCCTTCTATACCTCCCAAGCAGCCCTGGGAAAGTCTGATCACATTTAATCCGTATCAGCGAGGTGTGATTTCAAGAATATATAATTTTATTTTATCTTTTAGTGATTGTAAAATCTCTAAAACCAGATTTGCTTGGGAAAATGAACTGGGATTGCAGTTGAGTGTAGAATCTTGGGAGAAAGCCATAGACAGAATACGCTCCAGCTCTTCCTGCGCCCGTCTCAGTCTTATTCAGTTTAAGGTTTTGCACAGAATCCATTATTCTAAATCAAGGCTATCTGAAATATTTCCTGATGTTGAGGATAGATGCGACAGGTGCCGCGCCTCTCCCTGTAATCTAAGTCACATGTTCTTTTTGTGCCCAAACCTGCACAACTTTTGGACAGGATTTTTCAATCTTATGTCCACTATACTTGGGGTACGGTTGAAGCCATGTCCATTAACTGCTATATTCGGCATTACAGATGATTCAGTTCCATTGAGTTCCGCACATAAAGACATTATCGCCTTCTCATCATTGTTGGCTAGACGTTCCATACTTTTACATTGGAAGTCTGTCAAGTGTCCCTCTATCACTCAGTGGATTAAAGATTTATTATTTTTTCTTAAACTAGAGAAGATAAAATATACACTGAGAGGGTCTACTAATATTTTTTTTCACAAATGGCAACCATTTATTGTTTATTTTGCAAACTTACAGGTACTGCCTGAATGATTGATTATCTAAACTGGGTCATGCATCAGTGTATGCATGACCAATCTATTTCACACAGATTTGTTTGAGCCAAAGGATGAACATGGGTGTGTGTGTGTGTGTGTGTGTGTGTTTGTGTAGGTTTTAGTGTATGTTTGGGGTGGGTGGGGAGTTTTTTTCAGCTTTCTTTTCATTTTGATTTATAAATACTATAATACATTTAATTCACTGTTGTTTATATGTTTATGTATGATAATTGTTCAATAAAAAAAATTTGAAAAAAAAAAAAAAAGAAATAAAAATTATGTCAGATGACAGAGTAGCTCTTTGCTTAAATAAATTTTAAGTTAAACGTTAAAGTCTTGTATTTGAAGTTGGTATTTAAACAATACAAACTACACTTGGCTTTTAAATGAGAAAACTAATGTTCTAAAAAAATAGGTTACATTGAATTGATCCTGAAACCTTTTTAAAAGGTTTAACATTGTATAGAATCAATACAATTGATTATAGAATCACAATATTAATTTAATTGATAATCATATAGTTATCGTGACTGGTAATTTCCATCCCTACTAACCAGAGAGTTACACATTCAAATAATAAGAGCTGGTTAAACGTTTTTAACTATGTCATGTTAGCCACTGAACAGTAGGTTAGCTGTCAAACCGAAGTGAAAAGCCACCAAACAATGCAATTTAAAAGCCAGTTGTCTTTACGTTGGTTTTTCCAAAAGCGCAGCTTGAATACTAGTTATAATAGCATACTACCAGCACTGTTTTATGTCGACTGTACTGTAAAACCAGTTATGTGCACACCTTTCACTGCAAACAAAACCATATAAAACAGATTTCAAGAGTACCTTCAAAAAACCTTGAAAGTAAAGTTGGAATCTCAACTTACCAAAGAAGCAGTAGATAATCCCAAAGAGGCAGCATGTGGAAGAGATAACAGCAGGGACAATTTCATACTCCCTGTCGATTTCCAGCAAACATGGATTCATCTCTCCTGTGCCTTTCAATGTGTCATCAGACCCCAGCCCGGCCATGTCGGCCATTTTTACAGGAGAAGGGTGTCCAAAACAAACCAGGAGATCAGTTATGGTCCTGAGGTCATCGGGACTGAAGACAAAAAAGATTTTGTTACTCTAGCTTGTGTAAGCGCACACGCACACACATACAGTCTGTTGTCAAACGGAATGTCACTATTAAAAAAAACGCTTTGGATTGGATTACATTGCCTGACGTAAGAAAAGTCTAACCTTTTGTCACAAGAACAATTCCCCTGATATTTCCAGGTTGCTAAAATGCAAAAAAATTGTAAACCCATTGCATCAGATCCATTGCGTTAGGACAATGTAGAAAATCAGATTAATTAAAATGATGAAGGGTGTAATCTGTAGTTTAGAACACCTGAGAAGTTCAGTTTGGAAACATTTCAACTGTTGTATAAACAGAACAATGGTGGTCTTCAGGACCTGGAATCACTCTTCCAAAAGCACTTTGAGGACACACTTTCTGACCCTGCATCTTTCCAACTACACTTAGCTGATGAGTCAGAGGGGCCTGATAACATATTTCTCTCCCACATCAACACAAGGATACCCATCACCCATCTCAAGGACAAGCCCTCCATGTCATATTACAGATTTAACTGAAATTCAAATGATGACTACAAATGCAACTGCATTGCCTGTGTACAGATTTTAATTTAATAAAGATGTAATCTAATTCAAAATACAATGGCTTTTTCATAAACAATGTTTGAAAATAAAAAGTGAAACAAGTGCCGGGACTGAAAGTGTGAAATGCAAAAATCATCAACTAGGCCAAAACAAGAGAATGTCAGTTTCAAGTTGAGTGTCCTCGACCTGGCAAGCAAAAGAATCCAAGAGATCAAGTGAGTAAAAGACAATTACATACATCACATCTCAAACATTTAAGTTTAGGGTTATACTATCTTCATGTGTACATGAGAACGTAGAATTTTTGTATTTTTAGACCCAATTGGGTCCTGGGCAAGCAACAGTCTGGGTAGTACGCTTCTTTGGGGCTTCTCTACACCGTAACTCTCCCAGAAGTGGGAAAGACAGTGAAGGTGGACTCAGAGATCAACACATGTTTCACATTGTCCACAGTCCTAGATTTTCGCTGCTGGTAAAAACCGACATTTGGCCATGAGTGACCAAAGGTTTGACTATAGCAACCCGGCCATGTACATTGAGCCTGTGGAGCTCCCGACGAACAGTTTTGGTGGAGAACAGGAGAGTTGAGATGCACATTTAATTCTGCAGAGAGTTGGGCAGCTGTGTCTTTATGCACCCGGACATCCCTTTCAGACAGCTTCCTATTGCGTCCAGTTTTTCCTGTTGGATGTGGTTCGTCCTTCTTGGTGGTATGCTGACATTACCCTGGATACCGTGGCTCTTGATGCACCACAAAGACTTGCTGTCTTGGTCACATTTGCACCAGCGAGAAATGCAACAACAATTTGTCCTCTTTTGAACTCTGATACGTCACCCACAATTTTCTGTGTATTGCAATATTTTAAGCAAAACTGTGCTATTCCTCTGCTAATTAAACCTTCACACTCATCTTACTGGTGGAATGTGCAATCAATGAAGATTGGCCACGAGGCTGGTCAAATTTAGTCATGAAACTTCCAACACTAAATTGGCCGAAGATTCAGTTTCATTGTCCCACCCATGTAAGTGTTCAATAGGGTTGAGATTCAGCAACTAAACTCACCATAGTTAATGAGTCTCTATGCTCACTCGCAAACCATCGAAATAAGATGGACAACTCCTGATCTAACCAGATCACTCTGTGAAAAAACACTTCCATAGACCAGTGTCTAGGAACGTGCACAGCTAAAATCTCTCTCTCACACACACACAAAAGTCTTTTTAATGAAAGGTTTGTGCACTGCAGCCCTACTATATTATCTGTCTCTATATAATTGTGGGTGAACTGTAACTGTGACAGTATAGCCATGTCCTGTATGGATAGTCTCATGAACAACTGCTTTTGGTTTGCCTTTTATACAGTATGTCACAAAGGCAACACTAAAAGGATCAATGCTGTAAATGTTTCACACAGGCAACCCACCATGTCCAGTACTCTTCCATGGAAAGAGTCCCCGTGTGTCCTCCAAGATCCTTATCTGACAGACCACTATTATTGGCATGGAAGTAAAAACACAAACACAAAGCTCCAGCAATTTTTTGGGCTGAGTCACACAGGATCCCAAGTCACAAACATCAGTGCATAATTATCCTCTAAATGTTGACTGACTTGTTACCGTGCTGTCTCAGTTGCTCTCAGCAAAATTCAAACACACGAGACTCACTTCACACATGAAAACATAGAAACAAAGTTATAATCTGTTTGCCAGCTCTTGCTTATGGAGCTTTTACTTAACTCTGTAAGCTGCAATCATTAAAACGAAAACAAAGAAGGCTCGAGATAATTCATTTTACATGCAATGAATCTGGAATATCTGAGACGTTCACTTTATGGATTAAATTGCAAAAGAAAATTACCTTTCACAATTTTCTCGTTTTTCTCCGAAGCTACCCGCTATCCCAGAGTTAAATACCCACTATTGGTCTTGGTTTAGAAGTACTGATGCCAACATGATGTTCTGACAATTGTGCATTAAAAAAAAGACATTTTTGACACTTTCTCTATTGATATTGTCACACCAAGGAAAAACAAGAATGATCAGTGGAACATTTTATTAAAGAGAAATAAAAAAAATAAAAAAAGAGAAAATGCCCGGAGAGATGTATCCATAGCAACAAACATAACGGCAGCCTATAAGCAACTATTTTCTCTAAACAGCAGCAATGATTCTGAAAACAAAAAATTAAGTAAGGAAAGGTAGGGGGTTAGGGAGGAGATATTTTTGTCCAAAATTTGCCTGAAAATCAGCAATGAAACAGTTTCACCACTGAATCAACCCATTTAGCAAAACGTGCACATTTCCAATTCAAACACGAATGAATTATGTCTTTTAGCCAATGAGGAATTAGAAGAGCTGGGCATTTTTTGAATGCTGTGTGCTTGGCCAATCGTAATCATTCCTTAAACTTTCTCAACAGGCATCCAGCTTAACGAACTGACGAGGTCATAGGAGGAGATCAAAGCCTTTGTATCACCCTATAATGGCTTCATTCTCCTCCATATACAGAGAGAGAGAGAGAGAGAGAGAGAGAGAGAGAGAGAGAAAGAGACACACTCACACACTGCTTGCTTTGTAAGGCAAGGCCATGGGGAAGATCTTGTCCAGGGGTCTGTGTGTGTGTTTTCTGCATTACACTGTTTAATAAAAAAAAAAAGAAAGAAAGAAAAAAAAAGTGCGGATTCTGAAAACTGCTTATTTTGCATCCAAGCATGCAGCCACTGGCAGAGTCATGAAGCTCATATTAAACAATAAAGCTTATTTGAAAGTTCTGAGTACTTAGACTAAATCGTGGTCACTAAGAAGTACCCAGTTGTTTAGTGTTAGCTTCATGGCAGCACCTTTGCTAGCAAAGGTTAAAAACCAGATGGTGGTAAAAAAAAAAAAGAAAAATAGTCAAGAGACTGAGAGATAGCACAGCCTGACTCAGAGATTTCCTTCATTTCCAGAAAAAGGCCTGTCGTTTTCTGTCCTCATTCTTATACAAATCACGAACAGAGTGAACACAGAGAGAGGGAGCGAGAGAGGGAGCGGGGGGGTAGTGAAAGAGGGACGAAGAGAAATAAAGAGATTAAAGCCAGGCGTTGGCCGTTCATTCTTTGAGGAAAACATGAATTTATTGTAATCGGATCATGACGGGATGAGATCATCGAGCCTTATGAAAAAAGCGAGGGAGCCCTTTTTAACCCCCTGCTCACTCGCAGTGTTTACATGCAACTTGATCCGTTGCACGTCTCGTTCAGCCAGTTTGGGATCTGGCTCTTGTGGCTTGTCAGATGTTCCATTTGCACATGAGCTCGTTAAGGGCATTTTTTGGTGGAACGCTGGAAATTCTCTGACGCTAAGATAATGCCATCTGCTACCCGGGCTCCACGAAGAAACAGTGCAGTGGTACGAATCCACGCATTTCAAAATCAGGCTGTTTAGACTAGTCCTTTCGGGACCCCAGGTATTCCAAAACGATGACGGCCAACTATTTAACAGAACACACTGAACAAATTTACCAACAAATACATCTTACATTGTTGTATCTTTATAGCCATTACAAGTTTACCCACAAAGACCAAGACAAGTCAGACTGATCAAGCTTAACAAAACCTACCATGAACCTGATCAAAATATTGCCCATTTGGCATTAATTAGGAACAAAGACATTTTGATACAACCTTTTCATATATACTGTATGTGAAGATGTCGGGGCAAGGCAGGGGGTTTAACGACGAGCAAACAGACACCTGAGAATCAGGATCAGAGCAACAGCTGGCTGACAGATTTCCAGTGCTGTGGGAAGCTTGCTTCGCACATGTGGAGGCCGTAGGGGAGCGGCTGAGTGTAGCCACATGTCGTTTTTAGTTGTTTCATCTCCATAGGCTTTAATTTTAAATCTGGTATGGCTTGTTTCCGGAAACTCTTTTTATCCTAGAATGGCACGGTATAGAAGGACCATATAAGCATTACCGCAACCTTCAAAAGAGGGCCGACATGCACTGGGGTATTGAAGGAAGTCAGAGTTATAATAATATTTTCATCCACTGTCCCATAAGTGTTACAACAGCTTGATGATAAAAATGTAGTTAGGTAGATAAAATGAATAACTTTTGTAAATACTTTAAGCAGCAATGCATTGGAGGTTACATCATTAACCTGTTTCTGTGAAAGCTGAGTTAGAGAGAATGTCTAAAAACAAGTCCAATAACTATAATTAGGGAGGGAGTCAATAATTTCACCTGCAGTCTACCTAGAAAATGTTTGAATGCTGTTTGAAATTCTGCAACGACTCTCAAAATTGCATGAAATGTTTGGATAAAGCCACGCTGTAGTCTTTAACTACATAAAACAAACAAGCTCACGACATCATTCTAAGTCCTTCTCTATATTTCGCTGACTACTGCCATTTTTAGCAAGGCGAACCAGCTAACCAGCCAAAATACCACACAAATCAACATTTCCATGTTAATGCCGTTACTTCACCCTGTGACGTGGAAACCAGGGCAGGAAAAGTCTAAAAAAAGTTACATAATCAATGAGAACTTTTGTTCATCCTCTCCGACACTTAATCAGGAAGATGACTTTGATAGTGACCACTGACCCTCCTTTCCTAATCCCAGGATGCACTAAACAGGAAGCAGGCTAGTTCTGCTTAACCTTTCCCCTCACACACAGGAAGTTAAACAGGAAGAGAGGAACATGCAAGGGGAAAACTTCATACTCTGGAATCACCCACACACAGCTTTAGATAAGCGCGAACACAGCAACTTGTCCACAAAAGTTAGCTAGAGCGGAAAGAAAAACACTACACAGCCCTGGTAAAATGGCAGGTTTTTGTGATGTTACCCATACACGCACAAAAAAAACTGAATCATGTTTATTGTGAAACTGCAACATATAAAAAGTCACAAACATCCAGAAATGTTTGAGGTAAAGAAAAAGAAACAATAACAACACCATCTTGCCCTAAGTGGGAATTGGCAGTGTTCAGTATCAACCAATCACAATCAAGCTCATGCACATACTACTGAGTTCCCACCTGCAATCAATTAAAATTACTGATTAAGCCCAAATAAAGTCCAGCTCTATCCCGACATCCAACTGAAAAAGGCAATGGGCCACAAAGAGCAAACAAGCAGGTGTGAAATGTCATTGTAGAAAAAATATCAACTCAGTAGAGGGTTACAAAAGATTTCCAAGACACTGCAGAGAAAATAATCAACAAGGAGAAACAAATCTGTGGCCCAATAGTGGCATTACTAATAAAAGGATTATTGTTCTTAAGGATCTGATTACAAAAGCAGAAGAAAAATAGTTAGGGAGGCAGCCAAAAGGCCTACGGCAACATAAAATGCATCAATTTCTGGCAAGCACTGGTTGCTCCCTACATCAATGTCCCAAATTCCTGACATGGCTTCTCTACTGGCTAGGGTGGCAAGACGGGAGCCTTTTATCCAAAGATTAAAAATCCAGAGCCTTACTAATGTTTGCAGAAATATGCATTCAATTTCATAGAAACATGTACAGTAAAATATGATGTTATCTGATGACAGCAAAGCTGATCTATCTGGGCAGAATACCAAAACATTTGATTGGTAGAAAAAAAAAAAGAAAAAAAAAAAAAGCATGGCATTAAAAGAACATTCCCATAGTGAAGCATGTAGGTGGCAGCATCATGAGTGAGGGGACTAATGAATTCCTCCAAACACCAGTCAAATTTAATCTGCTAAAAGACAATGAAGTGGTGCGTCACTTTTTAGCATTAGGATGACTTGAAGCACTTCAACAAACAAACAAACAAACAAACAAACAAACAAAGGAATGGCTTCACTAGACCAAGATTAAGGATTTGGAATCACTCGACCAGTATTTACTTCCAAATACATACTGTACTGTATAGTGGTCTCAATACTGGTTTTTACAGTATACTATGTTCTTACTTGACAAGAAGCCACGTTTAAACCCATCATGCTTGACTATGATGTGATGCGAGTTAATGCTGTACCTATAGTGAGCAAAAAAAATCGTCTGAGGTGCGAGCTTGTGGACAGCAAAATGTTTTTTACCTGGCTTATTTATTACTGTGCATGAATGACAGTCAAGCTTTCAGAACCAGAAATGCTTCCTACAGAGGTATGTGGGACCGCTGGAAAATCTCAAATGTCTTTTACACATGACACAAAGACAATACAAAAAAAACACACAGCTGATACACTGCGCAACACTGGACTGACTTTCTGTCGAGGGCACAAACACATGTTAAAAACCTTGTTAAAAGATGATGGAAAATAGACAAGAATATCCCCATTAGTCAGGATCTGTTAGTTAGTCAGGCCTTATCTAGAGGACTTGGCGATAAAGACTTAACCAGAAAATGTAGCTGAATTAGCATTATGTTTCTGACCAAGGAAAAAATAAGGATGAAGCAAGTAAACGCATATCATCGGTGATGCACAAATAACTTCGGGGTGTTATGGGTGCGTCCTGGATTTGGCCTGGGTGCCGTGAAGTGGGATGTTTTTGAGAACATCCTCTTGAGGTGTCTTTATTTGTGACTGAATCGTTACTATTGTTTGTCACAAAGTGAATTAAGAAAACCTTCTGAGGAGCTGGCACACATTCCAACCGCCTCTTCCATCACTCATTCACAAGCATACACAAGGAGAGAAGGAGAAAGAGATTGGCTCTGGTCATGATTACTAAACCCTTTTAGAAAAAAAGGAAAAGAAACAGACAGAGAGCGCACTCCACACTACTTGGACTGTGATCTAAGGACACTGAGAAACTGTGTTAAAAAAAAAAAGGAGTATAGAAAGAGAAAGAGGCAGATGTAGGGACAGCAGCGAAGACAGCTGTTCTACAATGAATAATGACTGAAATAGCATGGGAACAAGACTGTAAAATAAAACATGGTTCAGGGTGAACAAGATAACGTATGAGGCATTATTCTCATATCCATATTCTTTTGACCCTATCGCAAAGTAAAAGAAAATTATGACTTTCCTTTTGGCCACATTCCTGTGGCCTACACAAGTGTCCGGGGATATGACCCAAATATATTTCACAGTTATTGGCATTTAGTCCAGAATACTTTGTGCTGTATTTACTGTACAAAACTTGTGAAAATAAGTCATACACAATAAAGGGCATTGAATCTGACCGGACGAATTACCCCTTTCTCTCACACAAACGCCCCCTGATCCTCTCTGCAGCTAAAGCCGGTGAACAATAGCGGCCTTTCTGTGAAGAGACTGGAGAGCTTCTTACTGTGAATGAGAGGAAACAAAATGCGTTCCACATTAAAGGCTGTTTTGTTCTTTACTCACATGTTCAACACGCAAGCAGAATACAGAACTCAACTGTACGTTCAGGTGTTAAAGCTCAGCAATATGAAACACACCTGTAAGCAAGTGAACCAGCTCAAGCATGAACATGTGATTGAGTTACCGCAGTTATGGAGAAAATTAAAGGAGTCGAGCTGAAAAAACAAATAATGCATCAACATGACTGCCAACCACATTGAGCAGGTCATGGGTGTATAAAAACCTTTGACACACCCTTGTGAGCTATTATGCTTTAGATAAAGACCAGCGGAAATGAATACATCTGAATAAGTTACTAA
Organism: Clarias magur; assembly: GCA_013621035.1. Taxonomy (NCBI): domain Eukaryota; kingdom Metazoa; phylum Chordata; class Actinopteri; order Siluriformes; family Clariidae; genus Clarias; species Clarias magur. The sequence goes on along the minus strand of QNUK01000011.1, from coordinate 3,169,561 downwards.
AGAGACAAACAACCAAAGAAACCAAACACTGCCTGGCGACTTAAATGCATACATGCTAGGCGTGTTGGGATCGTGGATGGGTTGTATTGCTGTTTTAGTGGTCTTGCCTCATGCCATCCACACCCTACAATCTATGCGGCCTGGGTGAAAGAGCTGAGTAGGGGAAAAGACTCTACACTCAATACTATTACACTTATTACAATATTCAGTATTAGGCTGCCTATATAAAATTAAGACCCGTTAAGACCTTGAACCTTAAAAAAAGGTTGTCAAAGTTTTATACCTTTGTTTTATTCAACAGCTTCAGAGCTAAACTGAACATAAGTAATTAAATGGAGTTCATTCCTTCGGCAGTATTTAAACAATACAAAATAACTTGCATAATAACTTACAAATGAATATAGGTTTTAACTTAATATTAAATAAAAATAATAATAAACTACAGTTTTACTGTAGTTTCAACCAACATAATAATTATTTCTAAACAAAATGAGCAAATAATTTATTCCTACCACACTGGATGCCTAAAATGCAGGAAGAGAATCAGGTATAACGGATTCCAATCAAGCTGAAAACCAGCCAATTCTGGTCACTCGACAATCGGACAGTGCATCTCCATTATAAATGTGTAAAAAATATATAATTAAAAATTAATCTGGGGTCAGTGCAGCGATACATTAATCGACACACAAAAGAATTGCAATAAATCAGTTCTTCCTCCCATCTCTACTTCTATGGTTTAAATTCTTTTTACTAGATGATGGTGAACATGAACATTTAAAAACACAGCAGAACTACTAATCCATCAAAGTAAAATACAAATAAATATATAAACAGACTTAGTCAATGATATTAGGGACTGAGGGGGGCATAGGACACACTTCCTTCACAGGGACTGACCCACAGACCACGCCTTCTTCTCTACAACTGTCACTTCTATGTTCCTTTTCATAACAGACACCCACATACATTTTGTAACCAATGCCTGATACACACTGTTCTGAAACAACACAACTATGACACTCATCACACTGAACATTTAAAATCAGGAAGATGGTAGAAACGTCACCATCACTCATTTCTCTGACTTTAGTCCAGATAACTGAATCTTAAGACTCTTTACAACTCATTACTAATTATAACTCAAAATGCAGTATTTACAATGAAGTAATATTTGGTTTCATAAAATGTGTAAAAAGTTCAAAAGTGTCAAATTATCAGCCTGAATCAAGCAAAAAAAGAAAAACAACTAAGGAAAAATTACTGTAATTGGGAGATAATTACTATCCACCACATTATTAAAATCAGGACAGTGCTGAACAACGTATTTAGCAAAAGTGACCAGAAAAAAATCATTAATATAGATAACTTAAATGCTTGATAAAATTGTATTGTATTGCCATTAAAAAATTGGAAATTATGGCCATGTTTAAAAGTGAAAGTAAGAGCATTTGCCCCGACACACAGTGTAATGAGGACTCACAGGATTAGGACTAAACATCTCTGTGACCAGAATAAACCCACAAGACACATGTTATGCTGAGACCAGACTGAGCCATTCCAGAGCTATAGGAATGTCAAGGGTAACGCAGAAAGTGATGTACCCATCATGCATAGTAGAAATGGGGGAAAGTCCTTTCAATTACATATTGCACTTTTTTAAAAAATAAAGTTTTATCTCATAAAGACTTGCATTTTGTTAAACTGTAGCTGTTCCTTTATAATGCTACATGTGGTGTACTTTAAAATATTTACAGTAAACTATTTGCTAAGGTTGTTTACAATTGTAACACCTGAAAATGTAATATTGAATCGGGATATTCAAAAAATCCTGATACTTAAAGTGCAATAAAAATCAAATCAGGACCTAGGTATCGTGATATATCGGTCTGCTGGTCACATGTGATTTCCATACCTAATGCATAGTGGCCACTGAACAAGAGATAGTGTTATGATCTGATGTTGCTTTAATTGGTCACGTCTAATCTTGTTAATTAACGTTAATTGGTAATGAAGTTAGAAGACTACCTGAGTGTACTGAAGGAAAGGTCCTGGGAGCATGAGGAATCATTTCCACATGTGAATTGGCCACCACTTTGTCATTAATCAAAGCTAAAGGCGGTTTATTGAACCCTTAGATTGTGTGACACTTCCCCGCCCCAGTGTATGTACAGTACCAGACACAAATGTATGCATCCCTCAACCGCTGTATTAGGAACCTCTGTCCACCTGCACGTTTATGCATTTATTCGATCAGCCAATCAGGTGGCAGCCGCATAATGAGTAAAATGATGCAGAAACCATGACAAGATTCAGTTAATGTTCATATCAAAGACCGGAACTGTGGTAAAACATTTCATCCTTATGACTTTGACTGCAGCATGATTATTGGTGCCAGACACATTTCAGAAACTGCTGAGCTCTGGGGATTTTCTAGCATGTCATGAGTTTACACAGGATAAGGGCTGCAACTAATTGCTATTTTGACAGTTGAATTAACTATTGATTATTAAAATAAATTATCTAATTGCGCATTATAAATTGTTTATCTAAAGGTTGTTTTAGGCATGTACTAATCAACAAAAAGACAATAAAGATGAACATTCACCCCTCAATGGATTTTTCTGCTAATATGAAGGAGAAATCTATTCATATAAAAAAAAAATCTATCCATTAAATTTTTCTACATCTAAATTCAAGAATAAACAAAGTAGCAGCAATAAAATACGTGTTTAATGATTGCAATTGACAACAAATGAAATTAAGAACTTTAAATCTATTCCTAATGCTAGCTAGCCAACTAACATGCTAAGATGAGATGATCAAGAGAGCTAGCGCGCCTTCTGATCAGATGCTCCAATATCTTTAACATTAATGAACCATATTATTCAGACAGAAATGTCATGTTATCTGTGTAACGTATATTTTTCTTATAAGATATTACCATTTCCTCAGGCTTTCAACCCAGCTACAGACCTCGTGTGTGATACCCACAAAACAAACAAGCAAGCTGCCATTTTCTCTGGCAATCGGTCTGCGGTTTTTACAATGCAGTTGTTGTGCTTAGGGAAAGTCACAACATACGAGGTCAAAAACCTGGAAGACAGTTTTATTATCTTCCCACTGATGAGAGACAGTAAGATATTTGTGGTCATCGGCCATCCAGCAGGGAGACGAGGTTAATCCTGGTCAAAGATAAGCCCCTGTCTCTATGGGGGGGATTAATGATTCATTATTATTTGGCTTGGTGGTATTACCTGTGGCAGGTTATGACTGCAAGACAAAAAATGGTAAATGTTTTGTTTGTGGATTATGTGACTGCAAGAGCTCTATTGTCACAAAGTTAGTATAGAAATCAACGAGGCTTTGGATCTGGTAGCCTCGCATTTAGACCCGCACTCTGTGCTACAAGGAACACATCGCAAATCTGAAAGGTAAAATGGCATGTGATCTTAACTTATCTAGCAAGCGAATATTTATTTCAATGTTTTTGATAGCATTCTAAATAACGGTCCACTTCTGTGCTTTGGTCTACCATGTCGAGACCACCTTTTCAACTGGACCCAAATACTGTACACTGATCCATGGCCAGACACAGTACAGAGTATTCACACTAATCATCTACACAGTACTGGACTGTGAGGTCAAGTGTATTGGGTCTGTCCCAGAGTTCCTAATGTGAAAAAAGCCATAGTAGCACAATAGAATAAATTACATGTCTACAGGCTAAGACAAGTGCTCCAAGCCAAGATTTAAATTGGTAAAACCTCCTAAAATGTGGTTCACCATGTACATAGAATTTTGCATAACATCACATTTATAAGACTTAAACTATGGCTGGAACGATTCCTCTAGTAAATCGAGTAATTCGATTAGGGCTGCAACTAACGATTATTTTGATAATCGGTTAGTTGGGCGATTATTTTTTCGATTAATCGGATAAAAACAAAATGCTTCTTTAATTTGATGTTCTGCTTATAACTATAAAACCATCTATATATAAAGTCAGGGTATTAGTTATGTATAAAACTAAACTTTAAAAAATGCAAAAGTCACATATAGAATTTAATGATCTTTAATTTTGACATTTTAAACCTTAAATTAAAGACAAAGTTTGTTTTTGAACAGTAAAACTCCTCTAAATATCCAAAATATAAATAAATAAATAAACAAACAAAACAATTGCTGTACTCTTATTATATTGGCTGGCATCTGTTATAGTGGCTGCTTGTTGTCTAGTGCATGGGGGATTTATTTTTTGAATGAACTCACTTGTGCTGACTTGTCTCTTTCTAAAAAAAATAAAAATAAATAAATACCATTTGAGTATGCAAAATACAGTTTTTTTTTTTTTTATGTTGTTGTTTTTTTTTTTACAATAACTGCAGATCTTGCCAACTGATAGAGAAGGAACAGCCAATCAGAAGTAGTGTGTGGAAGTCTGTGATTGGCTGGTTTTGTTGCAGTTTTGTAACACTGGACAAAGTTGAGCAAGCGTACAGGTAGAATCGAGCGCGCACAGAAAATAAATGTTGCTTGCGCGTGAAGGCAGTCGAGCGCACCCAGAATCGAGAAGACGCGCGTGCGTGGAGAACAGGTTGAGCGAGCAGGGGAGACATTGCACGCGCAGAATCGAGCTGTTGAGCGCGCAGACACTGCACGCGCATAGAGTGTTTTTGTCTGCTCTCAAAATGTCCTACCACACACTCAGAATTGTGGCAGGAATAGAACGCCATAGGCACGTGCTTTTCCCTGCAGACGCTTCTGTAACCTCCATTGCGCGAGCGGCTGTGTATCTGTGTGTACCTTTGTGTATTTGTGCATCTTGTGGTCGCGCTCCTCAGTAACGTGAGTGGTTCAACTAATCGATAACGGCATTCGTTAACACCGAATTTCATTATCGATAATTATCGATTTTATCGATTAGTTGTTGCAGCCCTAAATTTGATTACAAAAAATGATCGAGGCAAAATCTTTGCATCTTCGTGCCTCGAAGCTTCGTTTAATTAATTTTATAAGCTTGCGTTATGTTTTTGCGCAATTATTTGTTGACAGCTTGCTTTTTACACAGCACGCTTCCGGGTGAACACCAACGAAGAAGAGTGCTTACGTCACCAACGAAGCGGAAGGAGACGCAAACAGTTAGCTGTGTATTGATTTGAGGGAGTGTTCTGGTGCGGGCCTCAAAATGGAAGGGAGCGATAAAACTTTTTTCTCCATCCGAGAAAAGGCTTTAAAATAAGAATGTATGGTGTTGTAATGCACTTAATTAATCTCAGTCAACTTTAATACCCCTATCTCACCTACGCGGTTTCGCGCGCTGGCCCGGAAGTACGGTTCTTCATGATTCACTGCAAGTTTTGGCGCTGCGATTACGTTTCCATCTTTTTGCGCAAAAAATGAAATATGTATAAGCCGCCTTAAAAACATGTTTTAACATGTAAAATTTTTTGGCGGACCTTGCAGAACGTCGCGGCGGCTCACGGTGCCTAACACCGCATCTCACTGCGAGTCAAACCGCATAGGTGAGATAGGGGTATAAGCTATTCCTTGTATTGTGAATAATGACAATGTTTATTTTTATACAATGTTTATGCTGTATGCATTTAAAAAATTAAATGCATAAATTGATACATTGGTGTTCTAAAAAGAACACCAATTAATCTTTGTTTTTCTTATATATTTTACATTGCTGTTTAATTAAGCAAAAGTGCATTTTATCCGATTACTCGATTAATCGTTTAAATTTTTGGTAGAATACTCGATTACTAAAATATTCAATAGCTACAGCCCTAACTTAAACAATTAAAACTTTCACTAGTGATGGTCTTCATCTCCTGTGTGAGAAGTGAAACAGAATAACCGGTTGATGATAGCCTCACATTAGGCAATGCTTTTCTTTATTTTATTTATTTTTGTCAAATGTATGTAAAGTGTACAAGAGGGTTAATCCTGACTGAAACACTGCAAAGGTTCAGTTAAACTTAAAATCCAGACCAACATGAACAAAACAAGGCTCAATTTTATAAAACGTGATAACGTACCCTGTAAATTTAATATGTGAACAAACATTTCAGACATAAAATAAACTTTGGTTCACCTTGTATCTAGTCATTCATTCAAAACAGGTTTGGTTTCCTGGCTTTGCCTTAAGCTAGTTTTACACTGTGTGAATTCTGCAGTCCTCTATACTTATTCACGAAAACCGTACAGGCCCAGTTTGATCACTGACTGTGTTCGTGTTCTCCATGTCAGAAAATCCTACTGGAATTTACTGCCATAAAAGAAGGTGGGATCATACAAACAGCACAATTCTTCAACGTGGTTAATGAGGTAGTAAGACCATTTTTTGTCTCTTACTGTGGTTTTCTAAACGTCTCTATACCAGTCTCATGTATTCGGTGTAAACCCTTGGTGGCTTTTAACTGAGCGTTACAGCAGCGTTCAAGTTTTAATCAAAACTTTCTCACACTACCAGCATTTTTTCCTCCACACTTTTTGTTCGCAGTGCCACTATATTGGCCATCAGTGAGCATGACACAGTGTGTGTTCAGAGGCCTCCAATTTTAACTCATGACCTAGCAATCATCATATGTTTTATTATAATTAATAAATAGATAAATAGATAAATAAATAAATAATCAATCCTACATGGTAAATGCACTCACCGCAAAGTTGCACATGTTCTCAAATATCCTGTTGATGTGTCTTCTGGCACTGTACCCCACTTATTTATAATAGTGAATTAAGTAACATGTCTGAGTTGCATTTTCCTCTGGGATTAATAAATATAAGTGAATAAATATATTTTCATGAACTTATATTTAACATCACTATAACCTTCACCCCAAAACACTTCAACTGCTTACATTTTAAATATTCAGATCATGAAAACTGATGTTTTAATAAAGCTAATATGTGGGGGAGTAAAAAATTATCCACACTCTGGTTATATTAAAACATCTGTTGGCTGCCCTGTCCTATCAGATGTGCAGGTCTTATATCTGTTCATTTGTAACTGCATTGCAGGCAAAAGTGGATGCCCAACTTGTGATTTGCACAAAAGATGCTCTAAGGTAGGTGAAAGTTTCTTAAAAAGAATCATTACTGGTGAGAAGACATAGATTCATCAGTCTAAGCCTAAGAAAAAACGGCAGAGCACAGAACAGAAACATCCTCAATTGCCAATCAAGGAAAAAGAAAAAAGCTGATCATCAACTGGAAATTTTTCAGGTCATACTTTTCTGGGGTCCTCAAATGCATTTGGAACATTATCAGGAAAACGTTCAACAATCAACAGTGCTCGTTACGATGAGATGATTAGTGAAGAGCTGAAGCCAAAACTTTGGATTAACCACAGAGGACTGCTATACAAGGGTGTTGTGATCTTGCATGACAATGCACGTCCACACGCTTCTGCCCACAAAAACATAATTTTAAGGTGGTAAACATCCTCCCTATAGTCTTGATCTTGGTCCAACAGACTTTCACCTCTTTGGTCTCCTGAAACCAGCCCTACTGTACGAGGACGAAGATTTAGTTCTGATAAAGAAGTGAAGACAACGGTGCATTCATGGCTCTACAGCATTTATAAATAAGGGAATACGAAAGCTTGTTGACAGAGGGACAAAGTGTGAAGAGATTATGTCGAAAAATTATGTTTATTCTAAACTTTTATTAAAATAAATTAGACAGCTGATAATTTTTAACTCGCCCTCGTATTAAATTACTTAGCGGATCAAATATCATACATGAGGCGAATGTGTGATTTCAGCAGTTATATGAGAAACACAAGGGTGGAACGAAAGGAGAATTTGGACAGGAAATAATTGCGATAAGGAGAAAATGTGAGCAAATTTGATTAGTATGCAAGAAGTTTAAAGTGTAATTGCTAAAGAAAAAATTTAACGAAAGGTCCGAGAAGGTGACGGCAACATCTGCTTCGGACTACAATTTCTCACTGACCTCTCCCTCTTTCTCAAGCTAGGCACGAACTGTCTGCATTTCTACTACAGACTTCTAGTGAAGTCCATCTGCTACAAGCCAACTGGTGGAAGCATGTGTGTGTGTGTGTGTGTGTGTGTGTGTGTGTAGGGTGGGGGGCTGTAATTGGAGATGCAATGTGACCAAGACAAAACCTCAAATTATCTGTGCACTAACACAACAGGGTATCCTGATACACACTTGGATGAACACAAATGATTAGAAATCAAAAACTGAAATGATATTACACTGCCAGGGCTGAAAATTTCAGGGTAGATGGTTTAAGACTGGAGTGACTTTCACCAAAATGATATACACGTGTTGAATCCCGTGAATGTCGTGACTCATCTAAACACAGCTGAGAGAGCAGACAAGCTGGGTAAAGGTGAGAACCAACATACTTTGGTGTTGCTAAGACAAATAATCACCATAGCCATAATAATAATAATTAAAAAAATAATCGTCATGGCAACAAGAGATTGGTGAAGTCGTGAGAGGAAAAATGTTTACAAAAAAAGTAAATAGCAATAACTATATATTTAACCGTATACAGTATTTGAATCAACTCAAACATATTTAACTGAATAAATAGAACTAATGTACGTTAGCTAGCGTTACCGTTAAACGTATATTTAACATCTCTTTGAACCTCGGCTCGGTGTAACACCAAATCAGAATTAAAACCTCATTGTCTAACAAAAGTGTTTTGCAACCGTTCAAATGGTTTATAATAATGTTTTGCACTCAGTGAAGCTTAATAGTTTGAGTGCCAGCCGTATGCGAGTTCAACTTACCGACGTGGAGCTCCTGTAATCGATAAGCCAGAGGAGGGAAAACGCCGAAAAGCTCGCTTTAAGCCCGAAAATGTCGGGCTAAAAGACTGAAAACACAGTTAAAAGACCAAAAGGAGACACCGAACGACTTTAAAACTCGACATATTTAGCTTTTCGTTTCTTATCCACGTCCGCCGTGGGAAAAAAAGTTTGACAGACTTCCACTTCGGCGTCTCCACTTCGGGTTTGAAAGGATGCAGCGCTGCGGCTAAGCTAATCACAAGCAGGGTTGCCAGATTGACCGGTATCACCTCGAGCACCCAAGAAATGTTTGAAATTTGTTCCTAAATGTGTTCAATATTGAGCGGCACGGTGGATTAGCGGTTAGCATTGTCGACTTGCACCTTCATGGTCCGGGTTCGAGTCTCCTCTCGGGTCTCTGTGCTTGGTGGGTTTTCTCTGGGTACTCCGGTTTCCTAGCGCTGTCCAAAGACATGCAGATTAGGCTAATTGGCATTTTAAAAAATTACATTTCCCTGTGTGTGTGTGTGTGTGTGCGCGCCCTGCAATAGATTGGCACCCTGGACAGGTGTACTCCACCTTGTGCCCTAAGTCCCCCCCCATCACAACCCGGCAGTACACAGGATAAAGCGGTATAGACGATGAGTGTTCAACATGCTTAAAATGTTATAGTCAAATATTGTTAAATTCAATATTAACACTAAAGATAAATATTAACACAGGCGCACTATTCTAACAATTGAGTTAATGGTGAGCAGTATTGCAAATAGCAGCACGGTGGCTTAATGGTTAGCACTGTGGACTCGCACCACCAGGTTCCAGGTTTGATTTCCTCCTGGAGTTTGCTATGTTCTCTCCATGCTTGGTGGGTTTCCTCTGGGTGCTCTGGTTTCCTCCCTCTGTCCAAATACACGCAGATTAGGCTAATTGGTGCTCCCATATTCCCCGTAGTGTATGAATGTGAATGTTGATGGGAGGTCCTACCACGATCATAAAAATGGGAATAAATACACAGTGGTCACCACTAGCCTGCACGGTCCCTAGTTGGACTACAGAGGTTCCTAGATGGGTAGATGCAGTATTGCTAACACATACTCAAAGGATTTCATAGGTCAATTATTGTTCAATTCAAAATATATTTGGTTTCACACTAAAAATAAGAGTATTTTTTTCAGGGGAAAGCAGCTAAAAAGTCGTTAGAAATCACCATGTGACTTCACAGGCTGATCTTTTGCCTATCAAAACATGTTACACTTAAGTCAAAGTGAGTTGGAAACCCTCCAGGGTTTTGTTTAGACAACCTATGTAAATTAGAGAGGGTTAAAACAATTCTCATACATGTGTCATGATGGACAGCAGGAAGCAAGCTTGTGGTCATCGCATCCAAGAAACAGTAAGTGACCAAATCATTCTGGCTCATTTATATATTCCTTGGAATCATCCAGTGTATGTGCAATTGAGTCCAAACGTGCTGGAACAATCCAGTAGAGTCCCAGCATTCTCAGAACAAGTACAGTAAAATATAAAACATCACTTGCACATTAAACACCACATTGCATCATAATTTGAAGAGATCACAAATGAGTTTTCTGCTTGTAAATATGGATTACGGAAACCAACAAAAATACATAAAACTGCCAAATGCATAAAACATACAGTAGCCCCAGTCATAATCATGAAGCACAAAGCATTTTAATATAATAAAACTAAAGTAATCTTAACATAGTAGGTTGGATGAAACACATTTGTTTTGGGGTGTGGCAGGCTCATATGAACACAAATGAGTGAAGCCATGGAGTTACACCAGCCAGGTAAGGGTTTTTTAAGGGAAAGAGTTTTCATTTTAATAATCAAATCTATGTAAATATCAGAGAAACAACAAGCAGACGGATATCATATAGCAGTACATAAAATGTACTACCAGTCATGGCAAAAAAAGTGATTAAGGCTAAGGTGTTATTGATCGGAAGGATGTCAATTCAAATCCCAGCACTACATCAAATTACCAGCTGCATCTTTGCACAAGACCCTTAACCCTCAGTTATATCTTGTTTTAATAGGCTGATTCAGATACATGCATCAACAGCATAAGCAAATCAAAAAAGTTTGGCAATGAAGTGCAGAATTTACTGCATTCTAATGGATACAGTAAAACTGTGTTGCAGAGATTTATACACTTATACAACATGCATGGTATGGTTATTTTTGGAACATCTGATTCCATAGATCATCCCAGTTTGGATGTAGAGTATAATGATCTCCACTATGCTCAAAAGACTTTCAACAAATTTGTGGATCCTGTGAATTGTTCTCATTCAGCCACAAGAGTGACTCCAATTAATCTCAAAAGTGTTTATTGGTTATTATCTTCATCGACCTTGCTTTGTGCACAGGCCCTCTTAGCTGTGGTGAAAGACCAGTAAGTTTAAATGCTAGAACATATTAACAGTGCGCAATAAAATGCTTCTAACTTTGTGGCAAAAGTTTGCAGAAGGCACAAATGGGGTAATGGTCAGCTGTATTTTAACTGGGAATATGCTTAAGTAATAACTAAGATAACTTAAAGAACAACAGAATACTAGTAGGATACTTACACAATTAACATAATTTGTTGATAGCAATTGTACTGACTTATAATCCTATTTATTCAAATTTAACTGAGGCCTAGTAATTCATGTAATACATAATAAGCAAGGGTCACTGTTATCTAAACTATAAATTAAGTATCAAACTTTATTAAAACTTATTATTATTTTTCCCCCTCCCCTTTGGTTTATATATATAAAACATCAGTTTCTTAAAGAATCTTCAAACAAAGTGTTTGATGGATTATATTTTGCCCCACATGTATACTGTATATATTATAGCTACTGATGAAACCTGAAAAATAGACTCTTATTATTTCCTACACCTGAGTTCTCTGAAAGCTAAATTAAACACAAATTTAAGTTTTGGGTTCAAGCTCTGACCATCTTAGAGATGCCGTCTCAGCCTTTCCTTGCTTAAATCGTGACTGAGAATAGACTAAGAAGAAGGGAGGTGGTTCCTTATAATTAAAAGCATGGAGTTACAGGGTGGTTGGTTGCTGCAACAGGTAGTGCTGCTGCCTCACAGGTCCAGGGACGAAGCCTCTCAGCAGTTCCTGTGCATGTTCTCCTCATGCACTGTGGATTTTCTCTGGAATCTCTGGTTTGCTCCCGCCTCCAAAAAAAATGCCAATAATTAAACTGACTAAGATAAATTGCCCCTAGGTATGAAAGAATGCGTGTACATGGTGTCCAGGGATAGACCGGAACACTCCTGCTTGTTTCTGGCAAGAAGTTTGGATCGACTTTCGATAAAGCCTATTGTTAGACCTACAGTAGATCGTACTGCTGTTAAACCCAAGAGAACAGGCAAAATAAGGAATTATAGACTGTTCTTCAAGTTTAATGCTGATCATTCATAATAACTGTTTGATATGCAGGTCAGATAAAAGCAAAAAAATATTTAATTTTGAACATGACTGAATCGATATTCGAAACCCAGACTCACGTAACTACATATTATGTTCAATGATCAAATGTTATGAGAAACATTTTTAAAAATAAAACAATTCCTAGGAATTGAAAACCTAGGGTAGCAGACAAGGGAAGAGAATTGTTGCCACCCTCCCCAAACCTAGTAACTCAAAGCATGCAAATATATCCCACGTCGGAGGAGTTTTTTTCTATCAGGCAACAATGACTTCTCTCAAAGGGAATTCTCCTCCCTCCTCATTTCCATTGCATTTGTTGAACCCTGCCTTTCCCCAATGTCTCAAAGGTAAACGTGTCAGAGTGATGTAACCCATACATTTTACACACTCAACACTACGAACTATTTTTTATTGTGTGTTAAAGCAATGGAAGTTAAAAGTAAAAAAAAAAAAAAAAATAGGAGATTAAATTTTTTATTAAATAAAAACTTTATTTAAAGAAACCAGTGCTTAAATGAGTGAGTATTTTTCTCATATCGTCTTCATATTTATATATAGGCAAACATACTATGTAGTGTTTTATACCGCTTTATCCTGTATTCAGGGTCGTGGCGGACCCGGAGCACATCCCAGGAGACTTTGGGCACAAGGGTTCCAAATCCTCATAGGGCATACAGTACATATGCATACACTAGTCTGTTTGTCTGTGGACTGTGGGAGGAAACCGGGAAAACTCCATGCACACAAACCCGAGACGGGAATCGAACCCTCGACCCAGGAGGTGCGAGGCCACAACGACATGAGACTGACATGACGTGGGAAAAGCCTGTAAGCAGATAAAACAGAACAGATATGATACACGTGCTTTACCTATTTAAAAAAAACACCAGCTATCCCTGGTCTCTAAAGTAGGCATCGAAAAATATGATGTATGAGGGTGCAGAGAATTTTGATACTAGCCTTTTTGCACTATATCATATACACAGTTAATGCAAGTAATCCACTAGAATAGTACAAATACAACATACAAGAGTCAAGCTACTCAGGTCTACATGAGTCATGATTGTGGTATGTCTTCAAGAAGTGTCTGCGTCCCGTTTTTCCTTGTGCACATAGCAACAGTCTAAACAACACAGTGGAAGTCTTTCCCAGTGTTTGGGGCTCCCTCACAGAACCACTCACACATGTGTTTGAGAGAGCCTTCCCTCTGTAGAGCTTCACACACCCACTCGTGGATGCATCACAGTGCAATCGTGAGATGAAAGTCTAACCGGATGTGTGTGTACGACATGTTTAACTGGATCCAGATGTGGAGAATGAGACTCAGCCCACCACAGCAGCAGAGCCAGCAGGAGACCCTCGCCTTTGGAAATAGACCTTCCTCCCCCCCCCCCCCTTTGTGATATTACAGAAATCTCTGCATCAATACAATGCGTTGCTTTACTGTAAACTCGTGAACATGCCAAGGGGAGGAAAATCTACATACCTTCAACATTTTAATAATAGGATATCTTTGATTTTATTTAACATGTAGTGGCATGAAGTGTGCGAGTGACTGTGACTTTTGCTTGGATTGACAGATTCAGTTTTGTGAATGCCCTGTGGAGATATTTTAATTAAACTGAAATAAGGATTTCATATTATGGACTATTGTGTAATTAAATAAAAAATATATTTTTCAAATGCAAAATTAGATGAGCCAAATAACCAGTTAATTACTAAGAAAAAAGTAAAAATGATAGTTATTCAGTCAAAATAAAGATATCTTGAAATACATAAGTAAATCAAAAATAATATTAAATCAAAATACACTGACTGAAAAAAAAAGCAAGTTTCCATATTTGCTCTGCATGAAGGACAGGCACCTACAGGGAGTTGAAATAACTGAAATTCGGTTAAGAACTTCAGAAGGAAGAAGGATACAGTCATGTGTAAAACAACGTTAACTTTCTCTCCTTTAATAATGGATTTCATTAACCTTCCCTGATGACAGGTTTATTCCAGGACTCAACCTGTGGAAGAGTGGTTCTGGAAGCATGAAACATTGTGTGTGCGCATACATATATCTATATCAAAGGTTTTAGTATGGTATTGTTTTATATATTGTGTATACTTAAGTACTTGTCATGCATCATTTTATATTTCCTCATTCCTAAAGAAAAATGTACACAAACGTGTCAGAAAACCAGCCCATCAGACAGCCCAAGACTTCCTTTAGCCCATCTAAAGGAAGTCAAGGTCTGATTAGCTGTTTTCCTTACAATCCGAAACATTTAGAGTATTCCTTCTGCCATTTTTTGGCACTTTTTGCTATGCTGTGCCAAGTGGAGCAAGCAAAAGGCTATGTTAAGGACACGCGAGAGAGTGGAGAGGAAAAATAAATAAATAAACAAACAACCATACTATTTATGTTGGAGATTTAATTAAACTTCACTTTGGTCAAAAAAAAAAAAAAAAGGACCAAACCAAAGAGGGGGTTGGATTATAAGTTGTACGGTACAAATCAAGTTTAGATCTGTGTGACGTGTAATCATCACAGAAACTCAAGCATTGTATACAAGTAGGCAAGTTTGGTAAAGTATCTTAGTATCTTCAGAAAACTAGAAGAAGAATAAAATCTGATTAGACAAAGGGAAAAATCTTATTATACTTTTGTAAATTGCAAAACAGAAATATGATGACTATGGACACAGTTTGTAAATATTATTTAATCAACATTTTATTCAATGGACATAGACCTTTGTATAATCTATCCCGCAGTGACACCATCTGAAAAAACAAGAGTGCTGAAGGATGATCTCTAAATCTATAACCATGTTATAGTCAGGACCAAACAAGGAAAAGGGGTTTCTTTTTTAATAAAACCAATTTGTTACTTAGAACGGTAATTATTGCGGCAAAACAAGGATGTGCAATCAAGTCAAGAAAAACTGTAGAGATGTAGAAAAGAGCTATTTGAATGAGATGCATTAAGCTATTCAATTTCACACTTCTACGAGTCCTGTTAGGACATGTACATGTGAATGCATTCTGAAGCACAGCTGCGTGGGTTTGTTGGAGGGTGGAGCTCAAATGTGGGCCACAAACATTTCAGAAGTATGAAAATGAACATCAAGAATCCTGAATCCTAAATTACTATAATTGTAAGCAATTTTTTTTACATGTACAAAACATTTGAAATACAAAACTGCACTTCCAAACAGCAACTAAAAAGCTACTTATCGTTGTTCCTGTACAAAAGACTATCAAGGTGAATTATAACAGGACCACGCTTATGCTTGTACCCAAGTGCAGCTCACATAATGGTGTCAAATTGTTCAAATGTGGACAGTAATTTGAAATGGTCGAATGGCATCACTGATTGGACAAGCCACTCCTCTCACTCCAGAAAAACAGTCACAGCATCTAGTCATCTTCCTCGTCGTCACTGAGGACCCGGTGGCGCCTTCGCTTGGCAGGAGCAGAGCGAGTTTCCTCATCCGAGTGATCGTCTCCTTCAGTTTCAACAATCATTCTCGAAGGAGACGCCTCATCTGTAAATCAACAAAAGAACAGGTATATAATGGAGACAACTTTCACAATACAGGATGCAACGAACATTTTTTGCTTGGATTTTAAGAAAACCACACTTTATATTTACACACAGTATGGCCAAATGTATGTGGACTCTTATCCTAATTAATTTAGGTATCTCAGCCACACCCGTCGCATAAAATCAAGCACAGACATATAAACTATATGAAAGAATGGGTCACTGCAGAGCTCGGTGAATTTAAACCTATTCGTGGCAGGTTGCTGAGTGCTTAACACCTAGCACAAACAATTTATATCAGACTATTGTTGAGATGAATATGAAGTCATGTGTCCTGCAGTTTAAACAGGGCTAAAAAAAGAGCCAGGCCAAATGACAATGATCCCCACATGGTAATATGATACAGTGGTGATTATTGTGATGGATATAGTCATGCTTGATAAATCGACACTGACGAGAGTGGACATGTAGCGACAATAAAGATGTCAGCAGAGTTGGCACAGTTTTTGTGGCAGCAGCTAATAATGTACAAACTAATAATTTTAGATCACAAGGACATATTTCTTCATTTTCTTGCCAAAGACAAACCAGCCTTGAAGTCAAGCCAACACAACTCCTCTCAGCAACATCAGTTTTGATACAAGTAATACAGGGCGATTAATTTGAAAGAGGTCCTGAATATTCTGTAATAACTCTTGCTAGGAACCGAACCAAACAATGTACTCCTCAGTATATGGAGCGTCGAACACACCATGACTGCACCTGAATATTTTATCCGAATTCTAAGAATGACATGGAATTAAAATAATCAATCATTTAGTTTCAGGTACAAGTTAATCAGCCGATTTTAATCTCTTAGTATTACGTCATTATCAATAAGAATTATCTATTGATTTTTTTTTTTAAACAGAAGATTAGGACCCCTATAAAAATGCTTTAGAGTTCTATTTTTTCCCCCATTAAAATTAAACACAAGTTAGCACTGTCACCTTGCACCTCCAGGGTCCGGGTGCGATTCCCGGCCAGGCTCGATTCCCGTCTCTGTGTGAAGGAGTTTGCATGTTCTCCCCGTGCTTGGTGCGTTTCCTCCCACAGTCTAAAGACCTGCAGATTAGGCTAAGTGGCATTCCCAAACAAAAGTGTGCGTGTGTGAGTGTGCCCTGCAATGGATTGGCACCCTGTCCAGGGAGTTCCCCGCCTCATGCCCCAAGCCTCCTGGTATAGCCTCCAAGCCCCCTGCGATCCTGAATACAGGATAACGCGGTATAGACAATGAGAAAGCGAGTGAGTTTCTGACTTTAATCTCAGGATTCTGTCTTTATTCTCATAAAGTGTTACATGAGATTAAGGTTGTTCTGCAAGGGCCTCCGAGTGCTCCGGATAGCGCTGTCCTCCGAGTGTGTTACGCTGCCCCCAGCGGTGCGCGAGCGAGCAGTTCGAAAAGATGCGGTCGGCTGGCGTCACGTGGTTTGGAGGAAACACGTGATATTCTTCGGCCCTCCCGGCTGAGTGGTAGTAGTAGCCTTAATGTGGGAGCCCCCTAGTGACGGGGAGGGATGGGACACGACTAAATTAGGGAGAAAATCGGGGGGGGGGGGGGGGGGGGGGGGGATATATATATATATATATATATATATATATATATATATATATATATAAAATATAAAAAAAGGTTGTTCTGCAAAAAAGGGAGAATTAAAAGATGGAAAAAAGTCAGAATTCTGAGATTAAAGGCAGAAATAATGGTGGAACTAATCTAATTTAGTATTTTTAAAACATTGTACACATACATTTTCTTCCATGGCCTTACAATTTGTGCAGGGAAATTTAATCACTGGCAATACGTTTATCATTTCCTCAACTTGTTCTTCATGTGGCAAATTTGGTTTCTACCTTAAAAGACGGTGCAGTCACAATTTCCCACAACAGGCATGCTATAGGTCTTAAATTCAGACTTTAACATAAAATAGTGTAATTATGTTTGAATTTGAAGTGACATTCACTTAAAATAGTCAAGCAACTATAAAATGAGTCGTCTTTTATCGTCTTTTTTTTTTTTTTGTCTTGTCTTTCCGAACCATTTTCACTCACTCACTGATGATCTATACCGCTTAGTCCTGTATTCAGGGTCACGGGGGAGCCTGGAGCCTATCCCAGGAGAGTTAGGGCATGAGGCGGGGTATACCCTGGACAGGGTGCCAATCCATTGCAGGGCACACACGCGCTCATTCACACACTACGGCCAATTTGGAAATGCCAATTAACCTAACCTACATGTCTTTGGACTGTGGGAGGAAACCCACCAAGCACGGGAAGACCATGCAAACTCCATGCACACGGAGACGGGAATTGAACCTGGCCCCTGGAGGTACAAGGCGACAGTGTTAACCACTACACCACCGTGCCACCCCGAACCATTTTGACATTGCTAAATAAAAACCTGACCACTGTGATGAAACGTGACTTTAATGTTTATTAATGTATTTTTAACATACAAAACACAACATGTAAAAATATTTAGATACTTTCAAGAGTTTGTGAACACCTGACCATCACACCCATATGTGGGCTTCTCCCACTCTATTGTCAACAATTTTGAAAAACAATTGTATAGAATCCTTTACTGTAGCATTACCTCGAGTGGCTTGCATAGAGCTCTCAACTCCATTGAACGTTTGGCCATATAGTGTGTGATCATGCAAACCTGATTTTTTTTTAAATTATGTAACAAAAAATTAATTTTAGTTGATGCTTTGACATTTGCTCAAGCAAATATATATAAAATTTTTTAAAAGCTCTCAATAAAGTTTTAGAAATATTTTTACCCTGAAATATAAATTTTCTGGTGTCATTATGAAAATAATGCAAGTTTGTAAGTTATAAATTGAAAGGTAACGAAAAGTTGGATTTTTAAACAATTTTACATTACCTATCTTATCATCGTCGTCGTCATCATCACTGTCCAACACACGACTCCTCTTAACTGAAGTTTTACCCTCAACAGCAGCAGCACTAGAACACAGAAAGCACTAGTTATCCAGACTGAATGTGTAACGTAAGCTAACTAATGCAAAAAACCTAGCATAGTGGTGCTATGACTTTTTTTTTTCTTTAAGGTAAACATTGACACATCATAAAAACAATCATTTAGAAAGTCAGACTGAACCAGATAATTTAGGTGAGTCAATGCAGACAAATGAAAATCCTTGGACAAACCAGAATGGTGTGCCTTAGGCCTCTAGTGACTGATGTCATTATTGACATCTCTCTGACTATGAAAAGCAGCTGTTGAAATCCCAACAGTTTGGAATACTTCTTGTGAATGAGGATTTTCTGCACTATAACTGTATAACCGGAGCACATTAAAGCATGAAAGACTGAACAATTCAAGATAATTACAGATCGTGTCAAGTCATTAAACCTGGATAAATTTGTTTGACTATTTGCGCTAAAGCATAAAAACTATAACTAATTTGACAGAAAACAAAGAAACACTGAATAAATAAGAGGCCATAAGAAAAGAAATGCACAATATAATAAAAATGTAGCTGAAAAACAAACTGCATAACAAAAATGTAAAATGTCAAAACACTTACCTTCACCTCTCAATTCTCAAAACGAACTGAATAAAATAGCTTAAATATTCAGACAACAGTAAAGGTAGGAAGGTTCCTCAGGTAAAGGAAAAGTTCAACTTAACACGGGACTGCAACTCATCAATGGATCCAGGTCTTCAACAATTCTAATATATTTGTTATAAACTATTTTGTTTGTCACTCTTGTCTACTGAATATACTCAAAACCATGAACAGACAAAACAAGTCATGGCAAAAATCTGCATGTAGCTAAGGAACCAGGAAATATTTTTGACATCGCTGTATTACGCATTGTACAGACATCTGGGTTTCTACAATGATGATATACTTGCTGTGAGTGTAGTGCAAACAAATCAGATTTGACCAATTTGCAATGCAGACACACAAACCAGATTTGTCCTGGTATTTACAAAAGGTATTGTCCTCAAT
This sequence comes from Clarias magur, assembly GCA_013621035.1. Classification (NCBI taxonomy): domain Eukaryota; kingdom Metazoa; phylum Chordata; class Actinopteri; order Siluriformes; family Clariidae; genus Clarias; species Clarias magur. The sequence continues at coordinate 3,149,770 of QNUK01000011.1, read as the reverse complement.
ACCGAGCTTGAGAGTACAAACCAAGTGCATTGTAATGCGAACAGCTGGTCATTTTCTGAATAGTTATATAGGATATAAATGTACAATGTCAGGTATTGGATATTAGAATTATTTTAAAGCGTGGTCTCTGTGGCATTTTTCGTATTCTTCCCCATTCTGATGTTTAATGGGGATAAAACCGAAGCTCTTGACCTGAATATGCATGAGTTTTTGTTTTGTGCTTGGCCACATGACTGGCTGATTAGATAATCTCATTGTGCAGATTCCTAATGAAGTGAACTCTAAGAGAGTGTAATGTCTCATTTCCCATAACTCTGGGAAAGAATCATGATTGTATGCATTGCATCACTTATTATGCTTAACAATTACTTGAATAAAATAAAGCCAGGATTTTTTTTAATTTATTAAAACTATGTTGAGAATTGACAGTATTTAAGGGACATGAGAGGACCTACCTTTGTGCTCCACTTTCAGATGTGACATCGGATGAATCTTCTAAAAATAAATAAATAAATAAAGGAAGGGAGAGAAACACACTTTTGAAATTACATGCTAAATCAGGATTCTATTAGTCACAATGAGACCTCATTTGTAAAACATATACAGTGGAACCTCGGATTGCGAGTAACGTGGTTTACGAGTGTTCCGCAAACCGAGCAAAGATTTGTAATCGGAAACCGAGCAAGTATTAGTTTACGAGCACTGATTATCATGTATCACGCATTTTGACACAGAGTGGCAAGCGATCTCAACTGAGCCAATGATTTTTCCTTCTCTTGCGCCGCGAGAATTATGGGTAATCGTCTCCCCTGCTGCGTCTCCTGTGTCAAAATAAGAGTCTCCCTGCTGAGTGCTCATCTCTTATAATTAACATCTCCCTCTCTCTAGTGTGCACGCGTGTAATTTGACACTGTGCCCCACACACACGTAATTTGACACCGGCACAGACAAACACACACACACACAGATCTCCCAGGCTGCACAGACATGCTTTATTTACACAGAAAACTCAGCTCTGTCATGATTCTTTTCAATGGTAAGGTGCTGGTTCGTTTGTTATTTTAAATTTTTTACTTTACAGTATTGATTCCGTTAGTATGCGCTCACGCGAGTATCATTAGATAGATTTCTTTTTTTCCCCCGTTAAAATAGTGTTTGCATTGTGTATGTTAGTTGTGAAACTTAAAAAGCAAGGTGTGGGAGGGAGAAGGAGTTTTACTGTTTAAGACGAGGCGAGGTGCTAATTCCACACACACACACACACACATACAAATACACGGTGCCTGCGCGCACAAACAGTTAACTGTCTGGATTTATTTTTACTTTTTTTTTTTTTTTATGTTAAGTGCAGGTTAATTTGTTTTATTTTTACTTTATATGTTGTATTAATTATTTTTATGTATTTATTGTTTTGGGCTGTAGAACGAATAATTTGAGTTTTCATTATTTCTTATGGGAAAAGTCTATTTGGTTTACGAGTGTTTTTGGAAAACAAGCCTGCTTCCGGAACGAATTATGCTCGTAATCCAAGGTTCCACTGTATAAAAAATAAATAAACTAAATCTAAATAAACTAAATATATAAAGCCTACAGTCATGCCTTACTTTTGGTGTCTTCAGGCGAACGCTTCCTCTGTCGAGCTAGCAGCAAGGCTCGGAGTGCCTGAGTTCTGAGCTCCTGAGAGTCATGGCCTTCATCGTCATTCTGCGCCACTTCTGGGTTTACAGTCACCTCTGCAACAAGTTGCTCTTGAGCTTTGGCCTCACCATCATCTATTTGGTCTAGAGACGCTGCAATTGATCGCAGCTGATAGATACTCATAGCTGCAGAGATCCTCCAGAAAGACTCCTGGTCATTGAAAGACATAAGGCAGTTGCAGTCAAGAAAATAGTGCATACAGAATAATAACTGGAGAAGGGAATAACATCATGATTTACAACAATATGCACTATAAACATAACCAATTAACACGATCTACAAAATATGGAGAGACACAGTAAGTACAACAGCACTCTAACAGCGCTTTAATAGTGATTTGTTAAATAGATGCAGTAAGGTTTCATTAACGGTTAGCAGATAAATTTGTTTCATAAGCAGATGCAAAGCATTATTTGGCCTTTCGTCAACAATTAATGTTGGTGTGTGTGTACAATATACTGTATTTTTCACTAGATTGGTTGGTCTCCTCAGAAAATACTGATTATTGTGTTGTTGCTATACACTGAAGACGGTCAAATCAGGCAATGAATCAGAACATTTTCTAACTGATTTACAGCTAGGTGTGTTAAACAACTTTGACCACGGCACACCTGCAGTGTCAGACAACTCAGACCATCAAATTGTGGATTGAGGTGGATTGCTGGTTATATCACTGATCTTTTTCTTGTTTGTTTTTGAAGTTACTTGTTAGTACATAAGTGGTTTCTTTCTTTTTCTGAGCATTCCTAACCTTTGCCCAAAGCTTTTTTTTTTTTAACCAAGTCTAAATATATCAGGAAATAAAAATTGAAATTCTAATTAAGTGTCTCATTCATCTTTTGATCTCATCCCCCAATTACTTGTGTACAACAAACAAAAAACAGGTCTTGCATTTCCAAAACTTTTTGATGAGACTTTTGCTCTCTTGTATTTAAACGAGAGAGAGAGAGAGAGAGAGAGAGAGAGAGAGAGAGAGAACAGAATTAGGCTACAAGACTGAACAATCTTCCTCTCTGATGTTTTGCACTGGAAGCAAGCAGTCAAATCCTAATTAAGATCCTGTGTAACCTGTTCATCAGCCGGAGCACGGATGCCAACTTTTCGAAGAAGCCTTTGGAATTTTTTGTTCTCCATGGCATCTTCATTCTCCTCGGTCAAAGGAACCACTGCCACAGGGTGAGAAACACCTGAGGAAATCAACGAGTCACTCAAGTAAATAATAAAAAATAATTGCATTTTATACATCATTAAATCGATCATGCAGGGTTTAAGTTTTCTGGCAAAAGTATTAAAGAAAATTACAAACAAATGGGACTGAGGAACATTTAGTAATCTTCAGGTGACAATTACCATCTTCTTCCCGATCGTCTGCTGCTCTGTTCAGGCAGTTCTGAAGCCACAGGATCGGCCCGGACATGCCTGTTTACAGCGAAAAAAAAACACCACAGTGTAAATCAAACTGTCGTGATGACCAAATCTACCTATTATAAACAGTTTCTTTTTCCTGATTGTAAGTATTTACCTTCTGCCCGTAAACTCTGTGCCATAGATACTACACTGATGTTTTTGTCCACAACGATTTCTCGCCTGTTGACTTTCCTTTCTCGTACAGGTCTAATCTCTTCTTTTTCTCCTTCATCCTCCTCCTCGTCCTCATTTTCTTCCTCCAATTCTTCATCTTCTTCCTCATCCCTGTCAATTATATCTTCTCTGGGTTCTCCACTCAGGTCAGCAAGATAATCATCCTCAGGCTGAGATAATAATAATAATAATAATAATAATAATACATTAAATGAATATAAAAGCTTTTCGAAGATCAGGGATTTAGTTGGATGCGGAAAAAACATTATTCTATTTAAAAAATAGTTTTACCATTCCCCGACTTTTTCCAGTGGTGTTGCGTCGTCGTTTCTTATACAGCTCTTTGCGCTCAGAAACCAGGCCCATGCTGATGATTTTATCCACAACTCGTGCTCTGGAGCGTTTAGCAGTCAGGCGCTTCAATATATTTCCCAAAACATCTACAGAAAACAAAAAATGAGTCAAAGCAAGTCAGTTGCTAGCTACCAAAAGTGGATCTTTTTGTTAAATTTTAAACATGTACCTTTATTCCAATCGACCCCTTGAATTATACTGTATTTATGCCAAAGCCATGCTTGGTGTTGGAATTTATTTATTTTTATTTAGTTTATTAATATGCTTCACATTTATTTATTTACATATACTTGTTTAATAATGTTATAGTTTTACAGACTGCAGTGTCACATAGTCAGAAGCCACAATCAAGTCAGAGATATTTAAAAAAAAAAAAAAAAAAAAAAAAGAGGCTTGAGTGTCAGTGGTAGTTCAACCGGTTAAGGCTACAGGTTATGGATAAGAAGGTCGGGAGTTCAGGCTACAGCTCCACCAAACTGCCACTGTTGGGCCTTTGGGCGAGGCCCTTAACCCTCTCTATTCCAAGGGCACAGTATCATGGTTAACCCTGCACTCTGACCCCAGCTTTCTAACAAGCTGAGCTATGCAAAGGAAAGAATTGCATTGTGAAGTAATGTATACGTGACAAAAAAAAGGGTAAAAGGGGACCTAAAAACATTTTTATCTACTGGTTAATATGGGTCAACTGATTTAGCTTCGGAGGTATGGTAAGAGAGTTCAAAACTTGCCATCAGAATCTTTATATTCCTCAAAGAGCATCTGCAACTCCTGTTCCTGCTCCTCAGTCCAGAGAACAATATGAGTACCCTTTCTTTAGAAAAGACAGACAGAAAGAAACAATGAATTACAGGTTTTAAATAAATAAATTTTATATATTTATCAGTAAAAATGCGCATTGTCTGTAGAAAAGTCTAAACTCAAATCATGACCAAGTCACCTTCTGTGTTTACAATCAAGCATGCTCAATAAAAATACTACTTAAACCACATCAACCTCACTATAACTGAACACGTGTACTGATACTGGGTCATGTCTGTCACATAATCCATCAGTCTGTGTTTTCTGTGCAAATGCCACATAATTCATTCAATCAGAACAGGCAAATCAAAGCACAAACACCTGTCTTTTTTCATGTCCTTTACACTGTCCACCAAACCCATAGACACCATCTGGATCACAACTTGTCGTCTGGTGCGTTCCGTACTGAGCAGCGGCAGGATGGTCTCCACGATGTCAGGAACTAAGAGTTAAACACAGAGACAAAAATGACAGGTACTGATTTTAAGAAGATACAAAGTATAAAAATAAAAACAGACAGCATGAGTTCAGTATGCTATGTTACCAAGAAACACATTGAAACAAGCCAACATTATTAATTAATATAGCACTAAATTCTCAAAATTGTGTAGCTGCCCAACAAAATAGCTTCCATGAGAGATCAGTAGCCTCTTGCTGCTTATGGTATGTTTATGTAAAATAGTGTCACTTTTATAAATGAAGCTTTAGATAAGCATGGTTGCTGATTTATCAGTGTGATTTCTGTTTTTCATCAACTCAACGAACAACATTCCCACTAAATCAAAATATTGGCTGAGCTGCAGGTCACTTTTATGACCTGGGCTTGTCTTATGTGATCAGGTCTAGGCTCTGCAAAAAAAAAAAAAATGAAATCAGTCGATGACCTGAATCTTCTGAATGACCAAGTTATCACATCTATATCAAAGTTTTTTCCTTCCCTGATGGCACAGGCATGTTTCAGTACTCAAACTGTGGATTAGTGCTTTTGTGAGCATGAGGAATCATTTTCACAGATAAACTGACCGCTACATAATGTTCTGTAATCAAAGCTAAATATTACTGAATGAAATTTGAAAATAGAGTCTACAACCTTTTTTTTTGACCAGGCAGTCAAAAAATCTCAATAAATCATACATAATCAAAAGAAGTCTTACCTCCAGAATCTTTAAGTTCTTCATATACCCGCCGAAGCTCCTCTTCCTCCTCTGGTGTCCATTTGGCTTTTTTGTTAGAACCACCACTGATTTAAAGAAGGAAAAAGATAGTAGTTACAGTAGCATTACTTAAATTATTACTTTACAGAGTTGCATAAAGGAAAGCAAAAGGCAAAAGGTTAGACCTCTTAATAATTGCCATTCGCATTCTACAAAATGTTCTATAAACATCCCCCATAAAATATAATTTGCAAACACTGTCCAAAGGAATTAGCACCAACACTTTGAGGGATCATTTGCATAGACCCTTTCTTTGCCTTTTAAATTATAATAAGCAAAAGTATTCATTCTGCTTGGCAAAAATGACTGCCAGCTGGTTTGGTAATTCTTAATCCTCTTTGTTCACCAAGTAAAAATTTATGACTGCTCTGTTCTATGCCGACACACTCACTCATCTGCACTGTAGCCCTCAGTCATCTGTCTCACAATGCCAACATTCTTCCAAAAAAGTAGTTCGATGTAGGCTTTGCTGTTCTGGGCAGCAAGAGAGAAGAATCGGTTCACAACATACTTTGCGAAAGTAACCAGCTCCTGTCAGAAGAAAGCAGAAAAACAGGAAAGGTCACTTTTTATTACTACTTTTTCACAAAGAAGACTAAGCAAAAAACTGTGGCTATAGAAACTGAATCATAGTTTATGTAATAGGGCAATTTTAATATACCTTCTTTCTTTTTTTTTTTAAGACAGTAGGATTAGCTTTGTGTCACACAAAGAAAACTGTAGTGACCAACACAACCCTTAAAGTAACGTTTTTTTCTTGGCTAAAAAACATTGTTTTACCCTGCATATCACGCTAAAAAAATATTTAAGAAAAAAATATTCTAGTTTATACATTTTGAATATTGATTGAGTTTTGCTATGCATACAGTACTTCAGTGGCTAAGGCATTAGACCACTGAACAGACCTATTAAGGAAGGACCTTTAAGGAAGACCCTTATCCTTCAACTAATTATTTTAGTTAAGTTTTTTTGGATAAAGCCAAACATTTATTATATATATTGTACAAATGCAAAATATGATAATGTCTGAGAACTGAGAAAGTGGATTTTGGTAAACCACCTTGTATGCTGAGGCAGCAGGGTCAGTGAAGATTTTATTGAAGAGGTGGAAGACGGAAAGCTGAAAAAGCAAAGCATCCATCTTCAGGTCCACAGCAACACGGTAAAGCATGCGGGCAATGCAGTGGTTGGTATGAAGTGTGTTTGTTGAGTAAGTGCGCAGCAACACCAAATACGGTCGAACAATGTTTGGGTTGGCAAACCTGGTGAGAAGGGGGGGGAGGATCAGTCCTTTCTAAATTCAAATTATAAACATATGAGCACATGTAGACATGTCTGAATAATGTATGTATTATACTTAGTAAAGTGAATGTGAGGGAAATATTAAAGCTGCCTATTACTCATATATGGGAAACAGTATTTAACACTATGTACAGCATTATGAAAATTTTATGAATCTTTTGTTAAAGCTAAACAAACCAAAAATTCGCCTCTGTGTTTTGTGTTTAACAGCAAAGATGAGTTTTCCCACAAATAAAACGCAAGGTCCCTGGCAAAACTGGTGACTGAGAACTTTAATTATGAATACCTCTGCACTCACCTTTTGATAAAATCCAAAAAGTTGAACTCCGTTTCAGACACACGCACAGTTTCCAGCTCTTCTTCCTCATCTAGCTCTGCCCCTTCCTCATCTTCGCCTACAGTAGGTTCTGTCTGAGCGGGTCCTGAATAACACAAAGAGACAAACCTTCAGCAAGCTAAGCATAGTTATTTCTGAACGATTTTGTCCTTTAATTGCTAAGATGAAAGTCAATTACTGTTTATATACTGTATGTCCTACATAAAGTTAGTTAGTTAGTTAGTTAGTTAATTAATTAATAAATACAATCTACACATGCTTCTACACAAGCTTTTCAGGAACATTTACTAGAACATTCTGTGTATTCTTCTGGTATTAGCTGATTTGAATGTATACGGTCTGTTTATAAATAAACTTACTAGGAAGTTCAGCAAAGAGAATCTGCTTTAGAAGATCAATCTCTTCTTCTGGTTCTACCTCAGCAGAACCAAACACGTCTCCCTCTGGCCAAACCTCGCTGAGAATGGGGAGTAAAGGTGTAAAGGAATTATTAAGAGTGCAATACACAACCGCCTGCTGCACTTTTAATAATGGATCACTTTGGAGCATATTTTAATTTACTATTTTGCATGGCGTAAGGAAAACAACAACAAAAGTACCACTGAAAGGGAAAATTCCTGAGTAAATGCCAGTATGAAACATTTTCTTAGCTATTTTGATTACCAAATGTTCCTAGGGTTGCATTTAGCCAACATAACACAATAGAACAGGCATCATATGCCAGGCAATAGCTATTATATACAATCCACTATATACTGTAATAAAGCTCATAGACAAGTTCAATAATGTCATTTAGATAGTGGCATGCCTTACCGTGCTGCTCGCAGTAACCCGAGTGCTTCTGGCCCAGTGCGAGCGAGCAGAGCATCCTGAATACGGATCATGGCTTCAGTCCGCTGCTCAGTAACAGGAATCTCAGAAGCAGCATCAAAGGGCACAGCAGACTCTCGCAGAGCTTCTGATAACTGCAATAGTTGTATAGGTTATTTTTTACTCATTTACTGCCGATTCTGAGTCAAATGTGCTTACACTCTCTAGTATCACAACAAAGCTAAGTGCACTCCCTCAGCAGAACTCCCTCAAAAGATGCTTTTGTCAGGCGTCTCGGAAGAACAATAAAAGATTTTGCAAGTGCATTCCTGTCCAGGACCTGTAGCAGCCATCTGGTAATATGAAGGTTCCCAATTCTATTCTGGCTTTTATATACTTTTATTAAAATAGATTAGAAATCACGTAATAGCCACTATTTAACACCAAAATATTATTAAAATTATTATATTATTACTTCTTACATATTACTTATAAAACTATACAATGAGGGGAAAAAATGCGCCATAGTTTTTTACATTTATTGCATATTAGATAATGGCATTGGATATGATGTAAAAGTCTCATCTCTGTTTGTGGCATGGATGCTGTCTATAAAAGAGGACAAAGGAAAATGCCCAAATTGGTTCAAGTTGCCATGACACCTGGCCAGACATTTTACATTCTTTAAGATTCCTTTTTTAAATCAGTCTGTGCATAAAATTTGTAAAATTATTGCTCTTTGGACTCATGAAACTGTTGAGACTATATTCTTGATGTTTAATGTAAACAAAAAAGTCTTGACCTGGATATATTGTGACCACATGACTGGCTGATTAGACTGCATTAATGTGCAGATGTACATGTGTGGAAAAGAGTGACAGTGTATTTCAATATTACCCGTAACTCTGATTTTAGTAAAGCATTCTGTAAAGCATGTTATTCATCAATAACATGTTATTGTATTGAGGTGCTAAAATGTTGCCATTCCTCTAAAATCCTACCGCTGGTGTGCTCTAAACTGTTCACACATTGGCAGGCAGCACTGTTTCCTAAGTTTGTTTAGAATTATAACAAATTTTGAAGAAAATCAATTATTATACCACTGGAATATTCCCATCCCTAAAGTGTCACAATTTCTGTTGAGTTGAAGTGCCTCTATAGCAGTCTAGGATGTGGGTTGTACAAGTCATTACAACAGTTAAAGTTTAGAATTATTAGCACATACACAGGTTTAGAATTCTTATATGCATGATAAAATAGAAGAGAGAAAAACACACACACACACACACACACACACACACACACACACACACACACACACACACACACACACACACACACACACACACACACACACACAAAGAAGACTCCGCAATCATTGTCCTTTGTGGCATTAATTTAAATACAAACATATATACCCTACTTTAACAATTAGAAAAAAGCAAAGCTTAAAAGATATACCTGAAAGCCAGAGGATTTAAGCTCTTCAGACACGATTTGCCACGTTTCCTCCAGTGCTTCTGGAGTATTTGCTATCTGCACGGCTGAATTCTTTTTCTTCATTCTCTTTTTTGTCTTCTTTTTCTAAAAGAGAGAAAGCAAATGTATAAATGTACAAAAAGTTTTCAAAGCTCTAATGATTCTATTTTTATATATTATATTTTTTATAATTATTTTTTATATTACTTGTACATAATGTACATTTTACAGCCAAAAGTTAATATATTCTCTACTGTAAATGATTATTATATTCTTATTTGAATATTTTCTTTTCATACTCTATTTTTCTTTTTATTATTCTTTTTTCATATTGTATATTTAAAATACTTTATTTTTCTAAATATTTTTTAGATTAAGGACAGTTCTAAAACATTACACTACATATCTTACTGTGTATGTGACCAATAAAATTTGATTTTATTATTTTTGTTTCATTTTGAATGATTGTGGAAATGTGCAGCTGAAGTTTAAAGCAGCATTTATTAATTATGCATGTAATGCAGTTGCACTGTTCGAACAGCAGAGGTCCCATTTTTTTCAGAATTACTGTAAATTACAAGTTACCCCAACAGGGGACAGATAAACTAGGAGTGTACACAATGCATCTCAAAATTTGATGTGGGGTTTTTTTTTTCAAAATTAAATGTAAAACTAAAACTTTTAATCTTTAAAACTAAATTTATTACATTGAAACAAATAAAAATATCATGTACACATGATATACATACACATACATACACGCAATATACAAATATGTATAGATGCATATACATATACACATATTTGTATAGTGTGTGTATTATATACACACACACAAATATTCATGTGCACACTTTTTGAAAAACGCTTGATGAATCTGTAGTACATTTTTCTTACAAAATTAAAAGTCTGTTCATTTTCATTTGATCCGAAATTGATGTGTCGGTTTTGCAAAGACCCATACATCCTTCAACAAAACTTAAAGACACAGATCATCTTAAAACATATTAAAATTATTCTTTATGCTAACACTTATTAGTTTTAAAAGTTCATTCACGTATTCATTCATTCATACATTCATCTTCTATACTGCTTATATTGTACAGGGTCGAAGGAAGCCTGGAGCGACAGCACTAACAGCTAAGCCACCGTGTCACCTAGTAGTAAAGTTTAGGTGAAGTAGGTATGTGTGGCAACCCAGCCCTTTTAAAATGAGCACAGACATCAGGTAAATATCCGTAGAGAGAAAATTTTTTTCAGATGCCCATGGACAATAAGTTTTCCACTGAGATTTCCCTAGAATTTATATAATTTTATGGCGCTCACCTGCACAATCAGATTGTTTCGGCCCTTGCAGAAACGCTCCAGCATTCGTAGAAACAGATGCGTGGATTCTACCAGATCACGCAAAAATGAGCGCGGCTGCATTCTCTCATCAAACTTCCGCAAGAGTGTGAGGAAAATCTCCCTGAACTCCATCAAATAGAAGATATTACCTGTAGGCAATGAAGGTAGGATTATTAGAAACCTCAAAAATCATATTTAGATTAAATCGACATGCACCATACTCCTGTTCCTGAACTGCTGACATGGCAAACTAAAAAATCTTGGGAAGATGGTAAGAAACACAGCTCTGGAGAAATAAAATTTTCTACTTATTTATGATTACTAATATTATTGAACATACTATCCCTGTTTCCACATTAAAGCAGAAATTCGCTTGCCTGGCTAGTACGGTATATTGACAACCAGCAGCAATAAAAATTTGTATGTGCTAAAATAATTGCTTTCAAAATGAATTAAAATGATAAAAAAAAATGTTTATGTTTTTTGTTTCTTACTCTTGATAACATTTGCACTCTGGCGGATGTTCTCATCTTTGGAGTGATCCATTTCATTTACAGTCATCAAGAGTTCTTGGTAGGCCTTCAAAGCCAAATGCATCCTGAAAGATATTTAATAACAAGGATGATTAACAGTTAGTTCCGATCACATTCAGAACCATTCACCAAAACAGATCTGACAACCTTATGTCATCTTAAACAACACTTTAAATCCATAACCACTCTCCAACCCCTCATCAAGGGTACTACTTGGTGTTTAAGAAAAGCGATTGTGTACCCTAGCACACTATCTTGCTGCTATTTGGGGTTCAACTCCAGACCTTATATTCTAAAGTGAATATCAGGAGAAACTTCATACTTTTTGGAGCACTATCCACTACTACAGAGTACCAGTAATGATATGAAACTATTTGCACCCCTGATAATTACACTAACTTTTTGTCGCAAGACGTGTTTAGTTAGTTCGTCCAGCAGAAGAATATGTGATGGCAAAACAAAATAACTGGTTAAATAAACAAACAAATCACAATCTGTTCAAAATAGTGTTTGTGGAACTATTGTATATAAGCAATATCACATTTCAGAGTCCATGCTGTTGTTATTAATATTAGCATAGTTGTAATGCAGTCATAGATTTAAAAAAAAAAAAAAAAAAAGACAGAAAGAAAAAAAAAGCCATGATGTAGCAACAGAGCATTTAATCTGACCTGCGAGACCATGATGTAGCCTCTTTCCGGTCAGTGAGCATCATCTCATAGTAGTTGGTGATGTTCTTCTCTATGAAGTGGAAGGCACGAATAGAAAGGGTCTCGGAGACGAGCTCAGCTCTGCAGCCATTGCCACGATTAAAGGCCATGAAGAAGCTCAGACTCCATAGGTAGTAAGTCTCATCATGCTGCTGGCCCTGTTCACGAATTAATGACTCCTAAAGAAAGATGAACCAAACCAAAGAGAAAACAGTTAAAATCAAAAGTGTCAGAAGGAAAGTCCTACTATCCATGAACTGTAAATCAAATAAATCTGTGTATGCATTATTAACAATCAGGTAAAAAAAAAATCTCCAAAATAAAGAAATTACAAGGAATGATAGTACAATAATAAAAAAGGGATATATGGTTTTTAACCTCAACTCAATCAAAAGTCCTATTAACTAAGTACATTAGTTCTTAAATACATGGACATGTAGTTTAGTTAAACTCTTACATGACAGAGATCTTTAATTCTTTGATTAAGGAAAGAACGAGGGTCATGTTACACACTCCCTCTATGAGATGATCCAAGCTTTTGGGAAACTGGGCTCTGAAGTGTTTAGTCACTTTTTACCCTAGTCTATAATGCTTCATTTTTTTAATTAATCTTTTATTCACCCTTTTTTTCCCCTTCAGTACTTCACTGCAAAACAAAAACATCACATTTTATCTGAATGGAAATGAGAACCACCTTGACAAGGTACATGAGCCTATTGTAGCAGTTCTCCAGGAAGTCTATGCAGAATCCACGTAGAAAGATTCGCACGTTCAGGACAGACCGACGCTGGGTCTCGGTGTCTCGGGCTGCCTGTTTACGCTTGGGCACACGCCGCACAGCCTTCCCAGAATCGTGAGAGTAGTTCCTAAACTAAGAGAGGAAAAAGAAAAACATCAGGAATTATAGCCCATGCAATGTTCTTGTTAAACTAATTCAATGCTTCAATGTTTTTTTATATGTCTATATCTGGCCATGAATGGTGTCTTATTCTACATTTATCTATTTGTTTCAGAAAAGCAGAAATTAATCAGTTGAACAAAAGAGTGAAATATATTTTAAGAACAAATCTTTTTATAATTTAAAAATAGCTTATCTTCCAAATCTACTCCATCACACACGTTATTATACAGAAGCCGCATGATGGTGTGAGGAACAAACACAATGTGTCCATCTAAATAGTTGCAAAATTTACTAAACATAGATAAAGTATAACTGAGCTCCACCTAAGAGTCAACAAATAATAACTGTGATAAATAAATGATTAATAACATACATAATTAATAATGATGTACATTTCAAACAAGCATGTGATAAAAGAAAGTTTACACACTGATAAAATGTTGGCTATTTAGCCATTTCTTACATGTCAATGCTATATTGCAGATGAAGTTTTAATATACTGTATATATAGTCAAGCTACTTGTTTATAATATTTATTGTCATTTACTCACATTGTGAAGTCCTTGGTGGAAAATGACATCATTCTCACCAATAGATTTTAATCCCTGGACAACATATGAGCCTCGAAAACGTGAGTGCCTGAGAGAGAGAGAGAGAGAGAGAGAGAGAGAGAGAGAGAGAGCGAGCGAGCGAGAGAGAGAGAGAGAGAGAGAGCACGACCTTTCACGAGTTTTACACATAAAAAACAACAACAACATTGCAATCAGTGTTCCATCACTCAAAAACCCATTTAACCATAAGGCATATCTGTTACTGTACAAATAAAGTTTGTAGATGAAAAAATTAAAAACACTTTTTCTGTTCTGACTGTGCACAAATTTCCTAAAGCATCAATCTTTGGTTCAAGAAAACATTTTATATTTCTTGCAGTGCACAGCCTATGATTCGGGGAAGCATCAACAGACTAATGATGTATTTGATCAATAATTGTTACAATGTCAAGGAGTTGATGGAAGTGCTTTCCAGAAGATTACCTCCCAAAGTGCTTACATCTTGAACATAAGCTTCATAGTCAGAAGAATCTATTACGTAAGTGATGCAAAATGTAACTTCAGTCAAGACTAACATGCTAACTTACCTGGTTCCTCTCTGTAGTGTGCGGGTTCGTTTCTCTGCCAGCTCTTTCTGTCTGAGAGTTTCTAGCTCCTTTGTGTCTTTCTGTTTCTCCTGTGTTGAACGACTCTGTCCTGCGCTCACCAGCAGCTCAGGAGTCTGTAGAGCAAAGTAAATACACAAACAGCACTAAACTGTTTACTAGAATATGCAGTAAAGAAACTTCCAAAAACATTAGTTCAGTAAAAGTAAACATTTAACAAACGTTAGTCTTGAAACTGAACACAAAGATGCCGCACCATATCAATAAACATACCTGGTCTCTAAACATGAGGGAGATGATCTCCAGCACATGCATACTCCACTGCTGCTCACTCTGAGCACTGGCCAGAAACTTCAGCAAGTCATCCATCCCGCTCATGTGGATCGCCCACAGCAGCTTATCATGTACGCTGGCATCGTCATCTACATTCTGTACAGGATGGTAATTAAGCAAGGAATTCAATCTTCATGCTATGCCTAATATTATTACACCCTATCACGCTCGAGACCACCTTTCCCAGAGGACCCAGGCTCGGGAATGCTTGTGTTCTCACGGATCAAAATAAACCAGACTTTGGGATCAAGAGTTCCCGGAAACAAACTAAGATTCCTAATATGAAAACGCCCCTTAGTAGTGTTAAAGTGTTCATGAAGCTCACTTTGTGCACAGAAGGATTGTCATGCTGGAGCATTTAAGGGGCCCCTAGCTCCTGTTAAGGGAAACTGTAATGCTAGGGAGACATTCAGGACCAAAGGCAATAGAGGGAAGGGTTCACACATGGGTGTTGTCAGATGTCTACAGAATGTCAGACTAATTGTGTATACACAGCATTATATACACATCTAGATGTTTAAACAACAAGCCAAAATACATAAACTCTGACCTTCTCCTCATTGGGGTCAGCAGGGATGTGAAGCACATTCCTTACAAGCAGCAAAATCCTTTCAATCAGCAAATTATCTTCCTCCTGCCTCTGTTCCCAATCCTGATAAATCAGGAAAGAAGAGCAAAGAAATGAAATAAAATACAGCAAGAAATGCACTACAGGTGTTTTTCTCTTAAGTATTTTCTCTTAAGCATTTAAAACCAATTTGCCAAATTCAATCTGCTTTACAATATAACAATTATATTTATTTAATGGAACATTTATGATGCCCTTGCCCATGTGAGGCGACACTCACTAGTTGCAGCAGGTTGTACAGCGTCTCACTCAGGACCGTAAAAACTTTTTCATTGGCAAACGCCTAGAAGCAGAACGGATAAATAAACAAATATTTACTAAACTTATCAACTCTCTAATTTAGAACTTTTTACTTTTTTTTGCTAAGATTTACCTCCTTATATCCTTGTAGATACGTCACAAGTTGGAGGAAATGGTGTCGGAAAACAGCGTCATTTGGGATTTTTCCAAAGCAGAGAAGCGCGGGCTGGGTCAAGTTCACCATAAGCCTGCAATCAAATGTACAGCAGGTCAAATGTAAGCAGGTTTACATTAAAACCTCCTCAGCAGTCTGATGTAGTGCGAGACCCTGGTTTACTCTGAGCTCCATGAAGAAATGAAGACAAGAAAAACTGGATACACATTTCCCCACACATACCCAATTAAAATGAGGGAAATACATACAATATTTCTAAATATGTTGAAAATAGTTTGGGGTCAGAGCAGTGGAGAAATGCACACAAGCACTCAACACAGAGAGAGAGAGAGAGAGAGAGAGAGAGAGAGAGAGAGAGAGAGAGTGTGTGTATGTGACAAACAGTTTAAGCAAAGGAAAGGAGACAGAATAGGACTTTCTTTTTCTAATATAGACAACTAAGCATACCAGGACATTCCTCTTTCCTTCCATTTAATTATTTAATCCCAAAATACATGTCACATCACTGAAGCAACATTGCACATTTCATATTCTGATTTTCCATTACATCACCATCTCGATTTTGGCAAATATACCTGATGCAGGCATCAAACAGAGGCTTGTCCTGTCCATGCTGGGTTATGATGGGTAAAAGGTCATTCTGGAGGATCTGGCCTGCTCCCAGCTGCTGTCTGACGTCCCTCGTCTCATCCTCATGCCTCAGGTAGCGAATTAGATCTTTTACACTCTCTAAGGAAGAGGTCACATGATTTGGAGTAAAGAAATAATTTCTGAAATAAATTTCAGAAATAAATGTGAACTTGAGGACAGTTGCCTTACAGCCTTTTATATTCAACAAAACAACATGAATAAAGTGTTACTGTTTTAATTGTACCTGTAATTAATATTCAGTTTTATATTAATAGTAAACCAAAATAATGTTTTTATATGAAATAAAAAAATCAGAGGGGGGTGCAGATGACCCGGCAGCAGGGTGTTTTTTTTGTTTCGTGCAAGTGTGTATTGGCTTAGTGAAGGGATATACGCGCACACATTTTTTTTTTTAGGTATTTTACTATTTTATTTTTCATTGTTTAAATGCTGCAGTTGTTACCCAATAGAGCTGAGGTTTTTATTCTTCCGAGTCACTTTGCAGAACTTTGTCTGCTTACACAAACAAACATGATACATTTAATTTTACCTGGGAATTTCACCTTGTTTTTAAAATAAATTATTATTGTTGTTATTGAGAAAGATGATTTCATTTAAGGGATCTAAAGGTCTTATGGGTGTTTAACCAGTCTTTTATTGAATCTACAGATAAAACCTGACGCTTTTATTTTATATCTCTTATTCAAGAAGCTAAATTTGTTAATACTGTGGTACCTCAGCATATGAATGTGCCATCTAATAAATTTTCAAATTTGCAAGAAATTAGTCTTGGCATATGAAGCATTTTAAGCATAAGAGCTTGGTTGCACAACTTATGGTTAAGCGTTCTTCGGTAGCTGATCAAAACTTGTTTGCATCAGTGGAAAGCAAAGAAAATTTACTTCTATTTTTATTATGTGCATGATTTAGTAAAGACATAGCACCATGGGTCCCAAAAGGATCCAAAAGTTATCAAGGAGCGCAGGGAGAAAAGAGAGCCACTTTCAAGATGAATCACAAACCACGGATAAGTGAGGTTTAATGTCCAATTTTTTCATATTTTACTTCATGTACATGTCTTTCCTAAATTTTTATTTGCAAAAATATCATAATAGTCTTAAAAATTGGTGATATTCTTTGGGTGTATGAAACAGACTTTTTGCCTTTACATTATTTCCTTTTGCATTTACGGTCATGTACAGTATTTGTATTTTTTGATTATATTACTTTTCCATTGTGGGTGTTTTTGTATTGTAGTTTGTTCATTTATTAATTGTCAGCAAGTTTATGCCTGGTGGTAAACAATATTCCACCACCCATATTATACTGTATATTATATCTACTCTATTGATATAAAGAAATAGCAAATAACACTTAATTCGTTGATGTCTATATGCCAGTGACGTGAATTTCTGCTCCAGACTGTGACTTACCCAAGCAGTCAGGCTCTTTGTGGTAGTTATCACCCTCCAAATAGCCGAGAGCGCTGCATGTGGCCAACAGCTCACACTGCATCCTGTACAGATCCACACAGCTCTCCCTGCACTGCACCCGGGAGATTCAGCCTCAGACTGCGGGGGCAAGAGCACAATATAACACGGGATACACCACACACACTAAGTAACAGTCCATAACCTCAAAACCATGACTGTTTCTGTTTGTTAATAAAATCATAATTATAAGCGCCATTTCACATAATAAATAACTGCACAGAGGCTTCTCGGAAACTTACCCGAAACAACGGAGTCAGTAAAACAAACTAAGACTTTTAAACACCATATATTTAAAGAACGGCCTTAATATTTTTAGAATAACGCTTATTTCTGAGTTATTGCCGAATTTTAAGTACAATCACTGTTCATCTATTTCTCCACCACTCTGCCGCAACTTAGCTGGCGTGAAAAATATCTCGCGCGCAAAACTGTATATTTCAGAAGCGCGCGCGTTCTACATGCTACCCGGAAGTCGAAATCAGCTCGAGTGACGCAGATTTAAAGGGACCGTCATACATAATGCCTCTCTAGCCAGGATTCAGCTCACTCGCTCACTTGTCGGCTATTTCGCTTTATCTTTTATACAGGGTCGGGTACAGCCTATCCTAGAGGACTTAGGGCACAAGGCTGGGTACCCTGGACGGGGTGCCAATCCACCACAGACACATTAACATGCTCATTCACACACTGGACAATTTGGGAATGGCCGTGAGCCTGAATGTCTTTGGACTGTGGGAGGAAACTGTAGTACCAGGAAGAACCCCCCAATAATCCACTAAGCACAGGGAAAACATGCAACCTCCATGCACACAGATCCCAAGGACCCTGGAGGGGCAAGGCAACACCTAACACAAGCACGCATACACTCACACATTCACTCACACAGTTTGAACAACTTGGACTAATAAGCATGTTTTTGGGGTGGCATGTGGTGTAGTGGTTAGCACTGTCGCCTTGCACCTCCAGGCGTAACCTCCAGGGTCCAGGGTGTAACCTCCAGGGTCCGGGTTCGATCCCTGGCCAGGCTCGATTCCTGACATGGAGTGCATGGAGTTTGCATGTTCTCCCCGTGCGTGGTGGGTTTCCTCCGGGTACTCCGGGTACTGTTTCCTCCCACATTCCAAAGACATGTAGGATGTAAGGACATGTGAATGTAAGAATGTGTGTTTGTGTGTGTGCCCTGTGATAGATTGGCACCCTACCCAGGGTGTACCCCGCCTCGTGGCCTAAGTCTTCTGGAAGAGGCTCTAGGCACATGCATTCTTTTTAACAGATAAAATTGTAAAAGTGGTTTTAAAAAACTCTTAATTGGAATGATCTATTAAGAACAACACAGTTTATGATATGTGAGGACACATTTTAATGTGGACATATTTTTGATTGGCACACTGTCCAGGAGCTATTTTAGAAATTTAATTAAAGCTGGAGCAATTTTAAGGACGTTTATAAAAAGGTCCCTGTTTGGACACTGGGTGTCGCTATCACATAAAAATCAAACCTTTCTCCAACATATGACTAAAAGCTACCGTTAGCTAAACATAAACTTTTTTCAGCTTGTATCCCAAAGTGGATAGCTTTTTGCAGTATACAGTATTATCTAAATATATATAGTAGGGTATCAAAGTACAATCATTACAGCTTATTAATGACACCGTGTTTGTGTTATCCCCTTACCTGACAACAGCTTAGAGATTTTATTGTAATTTACTGTCCATTATCTGTCATTTGTTGTCACATTTCATGGGTTTTGATGCTATTATGGATATAGGGGGGCCTTGTATTCTATTTGCTCTTCTCTTACTAGCACGTGTGTGTATACTGTATATAAATTTTAATTGTGTTCATGACAAATTCACAAATTTCATGGGGCAAACCCTGAGCCATATTAACTATACTATAAAAAGTATACAAAATTATATTGACTTTAATAGGAGACCTGTGGCGCAGTCATATTCTAGTTTTTACAAAAGGTGTTCAGTGGTTCCTATGCAAGTCACTTCTTTCACACCAACCATGTCAACCTACTGTATACAGTATGTTCATGTTTTTTTTTTTTTTCGTTTTTTTTTTTGTGCACAGGGGCATTGTCTTGCTGAAACAGGTTTGGGGCTGTTAGTTCCAACAAAGGGAAATTGTGATACTGCATCATACAAAGACACGATGTTAAAAAAAAAAAAGAAAAAAATATATATATATTACAAGTTACAGTATTACATCACTAGTATACTCAACCAATCACCTGGCATCATCTACACCAGTTTCTCACTGGTTTATGACTTAAATTAGATGGGTTTTATGCTTGAATTTTTTTTTTTTTTTTACTTTTCAGGTACAGGAACCAGAATAAAAATGAGAGCCAAAAAAGTCGTTCAAGAAACATAGAGAACTATTCCTAAGGACTACATTAAAAATATACAAGAATATCTGGCTCTTTGGAATCAAAGAATTAAGAAATGGATGATGGGTCAAGCCTTATGCATTGTATTGTAAATACATTACATATTGAACTAGAAACTGCAATTTTAATTTAATTTTAAAAGTTTGAATTCACTATAAAGCATATTCTAGTATTGCTTTTTGTATTCACTATAAAGAATTATGTCAGCTCTAGGCCTCAGGTATCTTGCATATTCTTAATTATTCCTTTCTGTTATGGTTTTGGCAAGTGTGCTATGTTCTATAATATTAACATTTCAGAAGCAGTGCTTAATTTGCTACTGAAGCACAGGAACGTATTCAGTGTGGCAAGAATCCAAGTAAGTTTCTATCCAAATGACAAATTCTTCAAAAGCTTTAATGTTCCACTTTACCTGATGTCGCAGAAACAGAGTATTAATGTATATTGTGTGTATGTGAAATAAACAAGCCTTTTTTTTTCTTTTACTTGGCT
Organism: Clarias magur; assembly: GCA_013621035.1. Lineage (NCBI taxonomy): Eukaryota > Metazoa > Chordata > Actinopteri > Siluriformes > Clariidae > Clarias > Clarias magur. The sequence continues at coordinate 3,129,161 of QNUK01000011.1, read as the reverse complement.
TTATTCTTGTCCACATTTCCATCAACGTTGCTTGTTTTCATTCTCAGTACGGCTGCTATAATCATGTTCAATTGCTCAGATGGAAATACATGGGGTTGAGATATTTGGATTTGTCCTAAATCACATTCTATTTGAAGCTGCCCGGTGAGGCCACAGTACTTACATTACAGGAATAATACTACCAATTGATGACTATTGATAATGTTACACTATAGAGGCAAACGAGAAGAAGATTAAATGCAGAGAAAGCAGAGTAAATGGGTATCAATGACCTTGCTATGGATGCAGTTTTCACATGCATGAAAGATAACGTAGAAATGTTTTGCTGTGAATAAAGGCCACCGGTGGTGTTTAAAAGGTGACTGGTTGACTTTGTTCGGTCTAAAACCATGATGTTTTTGTAATCACATGACAAATATTGACAGGTTATATATTAAACTGTGTAAATGAAGATGATATATAAAGCATACATGACAGTTTGCTTTTAGGTTATGGTTAAGGCTATGTTGTTAGCACCATTGCGCAGTGATAGTACACACCCCAATCAGAATCACAGTATTGACACAAAATGAATGGCAACATTATTTTTCCATCAGCAGCGAATACGAGGTTAAGGCTGAAACATTAAAATTTCTTCTTCTTTTTTTTTCTTTCTCCAATTTTGTTGAATCCTGTACTTCAGCCTGTCTGCTCTTGTCTCCTTAATTCTAGACCATCTTAGATCGATTCCTTGGCATCTTTTGGGGCATCTTTCTCCTTCCTGGACTCCTTCACCACCTGAATAGGAAACAGAATGATTTGCTGAATGCTGAAGAAAAAACTATAATACCAAAATGTAAAATCCAGAAGATTTCACTTCCTACATTTTCTTTCACATTAAATTGTAATTAGGTCATCATATAAGCATTTGCCATTTTGGAATTTGTTTGTCTTCCTCTACTCTGCCCATCTGTGGACAGGGACCCCGACAGGACCAGTTATTCTCCCCTAGAATCTCACTCTCTGTCACTACATCTTGGTCTGTCACTCTCTACACATTCCTTTCTTTTTCTACTTTCCAAGTTATTTTGCTTTCATTTCCTGTTCTTCACTTGCTCACATTCTCAATCAGTCTTTCAAATGTATTTCAGACATTTTCAGGCCTTTCAAAGCAGATTTTATTTACATATACAATTAAATGATTTTTTCTGTATATCTCAGCTTGATAGGATGCTCGTCATAGAGCAAGTACAACCATGGTTAAGCATCCCTGGAATCGAAAGGCCCATGCATAAGGACTGTTTTAATTAGCAGTCTAGAACCACAGCCAGAGAAGGAAGGTATACCAGACAAATTGAAACACCTAATGTATAACAAAGCTAAAGTTTATTCAATGTAATATTAAAGTAATATAAAATTTTACATTATCTTATGTTATGATTCCATGTATCTACCTTTAATTGACATGGGTATAATTTGTAATTTGTAAGCCCTTAATGAAGAATTGCACCAGCATTACAATCCATAACTTCTTAAACACAACAATGTGTCTTACCTCCCCATCACGGGTCTCAACGGTTTTGATCACAACTTTTTTGCCATGTCCAATATCAGTAGGCAGATCATACTCTAAGCAATCAGAAACAGAGTCATAGGGTTCAGATATAAGAATACAGTACAACATCAAGCTGCATTTAAATAATATATCTGTACTGTATGAGTTTTGGTGTATGTGTCTAAGTATTTTAGAAAGACAAAAAAAAATAATAATAATTTTAAAAGACTTACCGCCATTGCGCATACTGATTGATGTTATGTTCATGACAGGAACAGCAATTCTGGAAAACAAAAAGCACAACACTCATCAGGCACACATACTGTATAGAGTAACATTATATGGTCTACAAAAATATACCATGTTTGTTGTATAACAAGGAAGAGGATTTTTATTTCTTGCTAAATAAGTGAGAAACTCCTGAAAGACACACAACCTCTAAGGGTGTCATATGAATTTAATTACAGAATCATTTGTAATATGCCATGTATTTGTAGATTTTCCTGCTTGAATAGTTCAGTCAAAGGTATTTGCAAGTTCTAAGTCTATACAAGTAGAAAAGAATTAGTAGAACCAGTAGTAGGCAGAACCAATGTAGTAATATAACAGAAAACTGTAACCATAATTTCTTTGTACTATTGGTCTAAATTAGATACATTTGGATAGAATGCCATACGAATTATTTGGGAACGATGCTCTATTGTGTCTGTGCCATTAAAAAAAAATTGTCTCTTTTTCAAGCAAAAGTTTAGTTAACAATAGTTTACATTACATAATCTTGTATTTTAAATGGCATTTGAAGAAATTCAGCAACTGTGCTAAACTTGCATAAGAAATGTTTTTATTTCATCTCAGTAAACAGAATACAGTATATGAAATTCTTGTATGTCCATTGACTACATGAGCACAAGAAGTTAGAAAAGTATGTATGTACGTACGTATGTATTTAGTTAAAAATACAGAATAGGAAGCTATTCAAAAACCCCAAACCTAATAACGGAAAAATAAACTGATTAAAGAATCTTGTTGTAACCGATTGTCAACAACTAGAAATTGGAGTTTCAATATGTACATTACTAGACAAAACCTAGTATTTAGGATTAACCCATTTATTATCCAAAAGTTCAAAAGTGCTCTTTATACACTACTGGTGTTGCCGATCAATATTTCTAGCAACCAGCCTCCCTCTTGTTAATTTATATAAAGTTCGCTCAGTTCATTCAAACAAATTACCTGCTTTCCTCTCCTTCTAGTAATTTCCTGTAAGTGGCTATCTCAATGTCCAGAGCCATCTTGACATTAAGCAAGTCCTGATATTCCCTCAGGTGACGGGACATTTCGTCCTTCAGGTGGCGGATCTCTTCCTCTAGACGGGTGATGTTGTCCTGGTAATTTCCAGCCTCCAATCCAAACTGATCCTCCATTTCCCTCATCTGCCTGAGCAGAGCCTCATTCTGTGTCACACAGGTCAATATTATTATTAAAAGCCATAATGCAAAATGTCATAATGCATAATGCAAAAGTGTCTTATCTCTAGGCTGAATCTTTTAACATACTCCTTTAAATAATTGTTTACTGATGGAATAGCACATTTTAAATGCAGATGCAAATTAAGTTACATAGTCTCTCTCAACAAAACATAGTCTATTACTAAAGATAAGCAATGAGGCAAAAAAAAAAAATCATCAAACCCAAAGTAGGTTTCTATTGTTGCAGTCTATCTACTGCAAGGTTCGCTGTTTCGTGCATGCTGGGATGCTTTTCTGCTCACCACTTTTGTAAAAAGTAAGTAATTAAGTTATTTATGCCGGGAGCTTGAACCTGGCCATTTTCCCTTTGATTTCTATTATTAACACTGTGTTTCCACCCACAGAACGGTTGCTCATTAAATGTCTTTTCCCACAACTTTTTCTTATTTTTTGATGCATGTAAACATTAACTGAATATCTTGACCATTATTTGCACATAATATGTAGTTTGCTGATTAGATAACTGCCTGAGGTTAATGGCAGTCATGCTCCTTTGAAGTTACAGTAATGTAAGTTGCCTCGACAGGTTGCACTTTATGATGTTGCAAAAAATATTATTTTAGGATAAGGATTAGATATAGGATATCTAATAGAAATAGTGCAAATATTCTTTTCAGAAATTGTTACAGTGGAGCACATACATAGAGAATGAAGGAGAATCGCTGCAACTGAGAGGAAATTCAAATGATCTCAGCTCACCGTGCTCTTAAGGGCATCAATCTCACAGTTGAGGCTCTGAATCTGCCTCCTGAACTCATTGGCCTCCTGCTTGGCCTGTCTCATGAGATCAGCATTGCGCTTGGCAGAGTCGGTCAGATCAGTAAACTGCAGGGCAAGAACAAAAACAGTTAATTTGATGATCCTAGCATGTGCAGTAGAATGTGCTGGTTATGTATTCAAGCATCCAGGGCATTTTCTAACTGCCTAACAGCAACATATTGAAGTGTCTTGAGTTATAAGAAGACTTCATAAAGCCTGTCGAATTCCAAACCATAGCTAAAGTTCACTTACTGTACATCGTCTTATTTTTAAAAGACAGGCATCTGTTCAGGGAATTTTATAATCCTTTCATAAACTTATAAAAAGCTTCTGTATTTATTCAAATTCTTATTCTTATACACAAGTGCGTGATTATGTTAAACATTTATACTGTACATATATATGAAAGAACAAAAAAGAACTAATGCATTGCAGGTATTTTATTTAAACAATGAGTAACTGCTTCAATGTTGAAGTCTGCCATTGTGTGTGTTGGCCTTCTTCCCCCCTCACCTTGGATTTGTACCATTCCTCAGACTCCTGCATGTTCTTGGTTGCAATGTTTTCATATTGAGCCCTGATGTCTCTCAGAGCCGCGGTCAGGTCAGGACGGACAGTGGCCTCGACTTCCATCTTCATCTGATGGGTTTCATAGCTCACTTGCACATCTTGAATTTCCTATGGATGGAGGAAACAGAAGCAAAACCATTCTTCGTTTAAGACTTTGAATTGCCATGATTATGATGCGTTCAGGATGTGATTGTTGGTCATTTCATCTGTCCTGCATCTCGAAATAAACTTTATTTTTCCTCGGTTGTTCAACTTTTCCAGGAAAGAATTGTTCCATATTTTTTTTTTCAGTTTAGCTATATTCAAGCCTTACCTCATCATGTATCTTCTTGAGAAATTCAATCTCATCCATCAGAGACTCAATTTTCCTCTCCAGCTCCAAACGGGAAAGAGTAGCATCATCCACATCCTACAAGTACGCACAAATATGATGACATAAAATCAAGACTAATAAAATCACAATTCTTTACAATTCAGTTAGCACAGCACTAATTAAAAAATGAATATATATAATTTATTTATGTTGTGACCTTTTTTAAATGTAATTTTTTTATTTTATTTTATTTTTTTACATTTTTACATTTGTGTAGAATAATTAATAACTGTATCAGCGGAGAGTCATCAAATATTTAGTAAGATAAATGTGTGATCATCACCTTACGGAACAGGACCAGTTGGTTCTCAGCATCTTGTCTTTTCTGAGTCTCCTCATCCAACCTGCATCAGAGCAAGTAAATCAGTGCATGCTCCTTATCTGTTATCAGATCTATATACACTATTGTGAAATCAATTCAATTACATATCATCTATCAGACGCACTTCAAAATATATATATTTTTAAATGTATTTTTAATTTCTTTTTTATTTAAAAAAAATGTATTTAGTCTGCACTTGATGTGGTTAAATGCTACAGTCAATAACAGAATAAACATAAACTATTAATTACAATTATATCAAGATATATATATGTATCTTTGTCATTGTTGTGAAATGAGACACTTTATAATTATAATTTATAATCACAAGAATATTCATAACTACATTTATCTTGAAATCATTATGTGTAATCTTTTGCTATATTTTCAGTCTTGTCGATTAAATGGAAAAATAACACTTTAAATATTTTTGTTTTCCAAAATCAGGGTCTTCAGAAGATAACTACAGTATCTTTATGTTGTCTTTCAAATAGGAATCGCGTGGGAGCATATATACTTCGTCCTTCTTTCAGAGGAGGTAACAACATTTAAATCATTCGTGAACAAGGTGTTTGTGGGATACTGCAGTCTATACCACCTAACTGCTGACTTTTGTAAAGGTGTTGATTAGTTTTCTATAACAGGACAGGTTACAAATCTCATAATTATATTAATGCACATCTTCTTATCCGTTACTGTTTCTACAGTAAAAGCCTACAGAGGGATTTGCATAGCAGGACAGCATAGCAGGTGGTTATGTTTTCTTGTTAAGCATTTACGTAATGAGTCTTCAGTGTCAATGCACCGTCACGGTCAGAGAGTTCCTTTGTCTTTTTCCTGACATAGGAAAGTTTGAAGGACATAGGGCATGTACTTGTAACATGACAAGCTGTGTTTTGGACAATGTTGTGCCCACCTGAGTGGACATCAAACAAGCTGTTCAGAAGTAAAGCCTGAATTTCACTGAGGCCCTCTAGTGGTTGACTGGAGTAAAAGTTTTACCCCACCTATTCCACAGATTTTTTTTTTCTCCATAAATTATTTTCAAAAATAGTAATCTGGTCATCGCCCCCCAATATTTTTGAATATATGCACATTATAGGATTTCTTTTTGATGTGCTTGACAGAGTTGTGCATGACAGTCAAGTCTCATGATTTTGCACACACTTTTTTTTTTTTTCACAACAGTATTTAAAGTAATTTGTAATGTCCTCATGTGAGGACGGCGTGGTCCCATGAGGTTAACAAGTAGACAAGTAATTGTCCCACAAGGTGGGGTAGACAAGTAATTGTTCCAATATTTAAGCACACATAAAATCAGTGTGTGCAAACAAAGAGTGTTTTTTTAATTAATTAATTAATTTTTATTATGTAAGCTACCTACTCATCTATATGTCTACATCCTGAACTTTAGGACACAACTGCTGTCACAAGTTGTCCCAGACTCTGCAGAGGCTAAAGGCTTCATTGATGGAACAGTGTATGCTGTAATTCTGGGGTATTGCCCAAACCGCACACAAACACAACTTAATGTCCTTCCTGGTAATGAATGTCTGGTCCCAGGTTGGTTGTTTTTCAGACTTTAATAGAACTGTCATCTCACATCTGTCTTCCTGTCCTATGTCCCTGTCCTGAATAAATGAGGTCCCAGCTGGCCAAGAGCCAGAGGATCAATTAGCTAATGCTGGAGCCACTAAAAGGATTTGCTCCTTGAGAGAAAATGGGGGTCGAGCCACCCACTGAGCAAATTCACTAAATCAGGAATGCTGTGGACGTGACACGCGTAAAAGTGAGTTTAGCTATTTAATCAAGGTGAGTTAACGGCACTAAAAGCTTGGCTAGACAGCACGAGGCGTACACTGGACAAATATGATAGGAAATAGAATTCGCTAGGACATAGCTATTAATTCTGTCCTTAAACATTTCTGATATAAAGTTATTGGCTTTCTTTCTATGCTTTTAACTTGAACAAATGATAGCCTTCCTATTCTTCTTTCATTCTACTACTACTACTACTACTACTACTGAAAATAATAATAAAAAATATTGTTATTATTAAAGTTCGTGCTATTTTTAGATCAGGCCGAGTCATGCTATGAAACCTGAGAGGGGGGACGGGTGTGGTCTATGTGTGTGTGTGTGTGTGTGTTTGTGTGTGTGTGTGTCTGGACTGTGGTTGACCTCGTATTTTATTTTTGCTGCAAGGATATTATGTCACTTTGTTCATTTCAGTACCTGACAGCAGCCCATAAGCCCAGGATACCCAGAATCTACAATGGCGCCTGGTTTATTGAACCACATTGATTTTTCCTTTGGATATTTTTCCTTTGTCTCCATCTCACTCCCTTTCTCTTTCCACACCCTAAATGCCCTCTCCGACCCCTGCTGGTCCTGCTTAATGGAATAATTTTACGCATTGCTTTAAGTCAGTTTGTACCTGAAGCCTGAAGACTGTAGATATATGCTCTTATGTCATCCTTGTTTGACCTACTTTCAATGACAGTAAATAGTTGTTGTTATTATTATTGTTATTACCATTATTATTATTATTATTATTTTATGTGTTAAGATTTTTAATAATCCTCAATGGAACTTTGTAATATACTCAAATATTATTCTACATAATATATTTACCATATTGAAATTCATTTAGAAAGTACTTAAAATGAAGTCAAATAGCAATCTAAAATACAAATCGTATTGGTTGCCACTTAACGCTGATTCCTTATGACGCAGGATGTTAGTGTACAATGTACGCGTGTTTAAGCACATGTTCTAAAAAGAAGATTCGTAAAAGGCCGGCCACACTCCCAAAGCAGCCATAAAGTGCAACCAATCCATGTTAAAGACTCCCTTTGTCTCACCGCCGTCGTCTCAGTCACTCTGTGCCACGCCCATGGTCTGATTTTGCGACAGCCAAAATGATTAGTCTTCTGAGAAATATAATGTTGCCAAGGGTTACTTCGCATGTGTGCGAGCATCGATGGGAGCCTACCAGTGATAGTGAGCTGCAGATATCAGAAGCATCTAGAATTCCCACAACCCCGCCCAAACACACTCATCTGCTCTCCTGCAGGAAACACCTCTCCTCTTGTTGCTTTTTAAACATCTATTTGCCTCCGATCATTTCTTGTGCTTATTTGTTATAGTTTTATAGCAAAAACGAAAAAACGAAGTGCACTTGAATTTACTAGGAGTTGTCCAGAGTATGATTATGTATTGCTTCAAAATTTGATTATGAGCATTATACATTGTCTTTCTCCTAAACTGAGTAGCCATCTTTTCGTTTTCCATTTCAATATTACTGTATGTTTAATATCTGGTCAAATCTTTTTGGTTACATAAGTTGCATTTTTATTTTTCTACGTTTACTTTAAGTCAGATTTCCTATTTAGTAACTCAATAGAAGTTTTAAGACACTTTTCCTGGCTTATATATATGAAAGTGCCTAAAAGATGCCACGCAGGCTGAAAAACAAATGCAAAACATTATGATTTTAACTCTATTCGCTAATCACTGACCAACATTTTTCAGTATTTCGCACTTGTTTACGTCTTTAGCTATTAAATGATGCTATTCCCATTAACCTCCTGAAAGTTTTCTAAATCTATTAGCTTTCCTAACTTTCTAAGATCTCTCTCTCTTTCTCACCTCTGCTTGAGCAGGGCCAGATCTTCAGCCATGTTATCTCTGTCCACCTGGATCTGATCTCGCTCCTTTCCAATCAGATCAACCTGCCTGCGCAGCTCCCTCATCTCCTGCTGGCAGAGCTGGCTGGCACGGTTCGGCTGCCCTTGCTGCTGTTTGCCCTTATACTGGTTGAGCTCGAGGGTGAGCGTGGCGTTCTGCTGCTCCAGGTAGCGCACCTTCTCGATGAAGCTTGCGAAGCGATCGTTCAGTTCCTGCAGCTCCTGCTTCTCATTGCTGCGCGTACTGAGGAACTCCTGGTTGATGCTATCAGCCAAGGAGAAGTCCACTTTGTCGTAGGAGAGGCGAGGGACCGATGGAGCCGGAGCACTGGAGCGGACCCGAAAAGTCCGTGAAGACACAGCGGCCGGAGCCGGGCCCAGGTAACGGGATGAGTACGAGGTGTAGGAGGGGATGGCGGACATGGCGGTAGGGCCACCAAAAGTACGGCGGTAGGAAGTGCGGACAGACGAGTGACTCATGATGCCTTTTTTTTTTTCTTTTTTCGAACTTCTCAAGGATCTTTTTAGGAATCTGCGAGGACGTCTGGCAGTGGATGAAGCTGGGCGCAAGCAGCACTAGGACATCCAAGTGAGTACCACACAAGCTTTTATACCTCTGAGTGAGTCATCTCTCCTCCCCCGACCTTCCAATCCTCACGATCTCTCCATCCATTGTCCATCCATCTTTCTTCCACATGGTCTCAGCCACTCCCTTTGCTCCTTCATCTCTCTTTACAGCTCTGCTCCTCACCCCCCTCTCTCTCGCTCTCCTTCCTCAATCAACCCCCTCCCTTTTGTCCTGCACAACTGGCACGAGTCCTAAACATCCTCTAGATTAAGACATCATCTGAACCCATTGCCCCACCCTGCCGGCTTAAACAGCATCTGCAACCACACAATCAACAAAAATCACTCCTAAATTGTAATCTCTTTTAACGCTGAATAATATACATGCATACTATTTAGGAACCATGCTGATGTTCATCATACTGTAGATAACGCAATAAAGTACAAAAAGTTGAAATACAGCATCTGTTTTTCATTCAGTGTTAAATGAATTCATTACACGACAGTTTAATTCAGCTCTGTTCAGCTCTTTTTGTCCTTTTTTCCCCACCTTTGTGTGAAAGCGAAAAAAGTATTGACATTCCCAGAGCGCAGCATAAGGCATGACTCTGCAATCCTACTCCTGAGCAGCAGATTGCAAAGTGCTATATCACATTTCTTTCCTGATCCCATCCTTGTTACAAAAACCGATGTCGAGCAGCTGTACCGATAAAGAACACAAGCAAATAATGAAAATTAAGACACCCACTATGACACTGAGTGCTAGATTAAACACCAGCTCCAAAGAAATATTAATGATGCGTGGTATACTGCAAATATACTCTATAGATATAGTGTATTTACATTTATTTAATAGTTGTGTACTTTGTTATTTTGTTTTATTAATTCACTTGAATTTTCAGGTATGCTGTAGAATTGAGTTTTTTCAGATAAATTTTTTTAAAGATCAATTAATTTAGACCCATTAGTCCTGTTGAGGTGGGGTGGGAGATACAGCTGGGATGGATTTGTCATTCCAAAAGCTAGGACAGTTTATTTTTGAACATTGTCATACGGACTATTCTTTTGTTTGATAGCCCAGATTTAAATATGAGCAGCAGGAGTGGCTCAAACGGTTACTGGTTTACTGATCGGAAGGTCGGGGGTTGGAGCCTCTGTTGATCCCTTGAGCAAGGCTCTTAACTCTATCTGCTCCAACGGCTCTCTGCGATCTGACCCTAATATGTGAAAAAAATCATTTCACTGTGCATTTTCACCATACATGTGACAATTAATTAATTAATAATAATAATGATTATAATATTGATACTGTATGTCATATTGTATACATCATATGCATACGGTTTTATCTGCTGCCATTGTTTTTACAGGGAGAATTATCCAATTAAATGGAGCTACCAACTAATATGAATATATATATTTTTTTTAAATTAAAAAACACACACACACAATGCCATGCATGTTGTCTCATTTTATAATAGCTGAAACATTATAGCTACTGTTAACGGAAACATTTTATATATATTTTAACAAGTCATATATAATAATAAATCCAATAAGACACATAATAATATTGTTAAAAATGAAACTGAGTTGGGGATAAGATGATGCAAAACAGGGATCCGAACAGGTTTCGGCACACGGGGACATAGTGAACTCCTCCTTCTTTGTCTTTCGGCTATTCCCTTTCAGGGGTCGCCAGCGAATCATCTGACCCCATCCTCTGCATCCTCTTCTCTCACACCAACCATCTTCATGTCCTCTCTCACTGCATCCACAACAGTGACATACTAATCGTGAACTAACTGAGTGTTTCTGCATAATGACATTATCATGAATTAATTTGCAGTCAAAAGTCACAACAGCCGTAGGAGAAATCCCAGGATAAAATTGGTCTTTTTTTAAATTATATTAATGTAAATATGAAAGCAGTAAACATCCTGATCTTTATTAAGTTACTCTGAGCTTTTAATAGAAAAAAGTCTATACAGGAAGTAGACTGAATGTCAAGCATACCTACTGCTAATGTATTTGTTTGTACTATTACATCATCACTGTTGTCATGTTGCCATGGCCGTGCTGAAGATGACACGACAGGCTGACATGCGGACTTGTGGTGTGTGTGTGTGGTTAAATTATTGTATTTATATACAGAATTTACCTAGCAACCTTGTATACACAGAGATGTGTATGTGCATGATCCTTATATCTATACACTGGGCTTTCTGACATATTTCTGTACATAAGACTCAGATGCAACAAATGTGTTAATTTGTACGTTGACAGAATTTGTAGACATACTTGTAGTGCACTAGATATTACTAATATACGGTACTGTGCAAAAGTCTTGAGCCACCCAAAGTGCCAGACCTATTTTAATTATTATTTTATAATGCAGTTTTGAGTAATAGCTCTCCAGGCTTCCTGAAGGTTTTTTTTTTTTTGGCTCTCATTTTCAGTCCAGACCCCGTAACTGAGCCAGACAGTGACCTGTGAATCATTCAAGCACAAAAACTTAAGGCATGAACCATGTGCAGATGATGACAGATGATCAGGCTGGTGATTAGTATACTGGAGATGTTGAATGCTAGAACAGACGAGAGGGGAAATGAGGTTGCCTGCTAAGGTTGTTACATAAACAAGCACTTTTTAAATTGTATCTTTAGGCACTTTGCAGCCTGTCAAAGTAAAACATTTGTTCCTATTTCTAAAATTCAATCTACATTATTATAATTTTTTTCTATTTTATTATAGGCCTTAGTGCTAGAAGACATTTCTACATGAAAGGATTGATTCTAACAATCAATATAAAATGCCTTACTGAAGACGTAAAAAGTGTGCCAAACAAATGCAGTGGCTGTAAAAAAAAAAAAACTTACACAATAAAAGAATTTTTGCCGTAGTAATGGTGCAATGTGGAACAAAGCCAACTATCTTTCTCTCACTTCTTCCTTTTCCTTTTTCACTTCTCATGTTACTATATATAAGCTCATACATCTTGCTGCCGTCTACCCTGCTAGCAAATGAGTAATGGCATAATATTGCCCACACTGTTCGAGTTCATCTGGTTCACATATTGCCATGGAGCAATGATGAATATGTAGAATATTACCAGCTTTATAAGCCTGCATGCATAAACGAAGGCTACGTTTAGACCAAATTAAAAATCCTGCACAACCACTGGTAGCATTTGTGCCATTTTTTAGCCCAGACGTCCACTGACCTGAGAAAAAAAAAAAAAATCCTTTTAACTGAGTCTGTTTACTGCTGCCTGACTTTGGAGGAAGGTACACAAGGCATTGCTAAAATATTATTGACCCTAAATTTGTGTGCCTAATTAGAACACATACGCTTAATTTTTCTGTCTGTTCATTCTTTTACTTTGGCTGCATTACTTTGTGTCAGTCTCAGTTCCATTTATAGCTGTGCGTTTTCAGTTGCTGATCACGTTATGCTGTGTGGTATAATTGATTTCCTGGGTTCAGCCTTGTGCTATAATCTAATCAACCTGCTCTACCGAAAATGAGCTTCTTCTGCTCCATTGCTCCTCCTTTCTACGTATTTCCTGCTAGATTATGATGGCCATCTTTTTCCACTTGCAGTGCAGACGGAAAGTTTTCAGACCTTCTTAAGTTTTCTACATTTTCTTATGTTTTGAAATATTTAATAGATTAATTTTTTCCCCTGATCATTCTACACAACATAAAAATAGATGTCGGGAATGGTTTGTTAATTTATTAGAGAAATATCTGAAATATCTCAAATATCTCATTTACATATGTATTCAGACCTTTTGTTATGTCACTTGCCATTGAGCTTTAGTGCATCCTACTCCTATCAGTGGCACTGAAATGTTTCTACAACTACAACAAAGCACCCAAGAGCACGATAGCTTCAATCATTCTCGACAGAAAAAGAGTTTGAACAACCAACAGTCAATACAGATATGGCCACCCAACCAAACTGAGTAATCAATGGGCCTTGAGCAGAGGTAACCAAGAACCGAAAGGCCACAGGAAATGAGATGATACAGTGGCCAGACAGAAGCTACTCCTCACTTCGAGCCACATGGCAACAGCCAGCTGGTAGTATGCCAAAAAGCCCCTAAGGAACTCTCAGACCACGAGAAACAAAATCCTCTGGTCTAATAGCACAAAGATTTAATTATTTGCAATCAAGAGTTTCACGGTGGTGACACCATTGTGCTATGGGGATATTTTCCTGTGCCTTCGAGTATAAAAGGAAAGATTTTGCAGATAAATAATGAGCTATCCTGTATTAAAACCTTCTCCAGGATCTCCATCTTGGATGAAGGTTTGCAGCTCAACAGCACCATGACACCAGGAGTGGTTTCAGAACAACTCCATGAAAGTCATGTAGTCCTGACATGAACCCAGTAGAGCATCTCTAGAGAGACCTGAAAATGGCTGTGCACTGACCATGTCCGTTCAACCTGGTTGAGCTTGAATGATTCTGCCAAGAAGAATGGAAAGATTTCCAAAAGAAAGGCGTGCCAAGGTTGTAGCATCATTCACCATCACACTTCAGGCTGTCACTGCTGCCAAAGGCACTTTGTCCAAGTACTAAGTCATGGGTCTTAATACTTATCTAAATGAGATATTTCAGTTGACATTTTTTTTTATAACTTAGCTAAACGCTCCAAACATCTGTTTTTATGTTGTAATTGTGAAGAATTATGCGTAGAATGATGCAGGGAAAAAGGTTTAGATGTTTTGAGTGTGAAACATAACAAAATGTGTTATAGCTTAATATATACTATATACAAAATATATACTGTAATACTATATGTATTATTAATAATATATTTAGGTAAGATTTGCATTAAACTTGATCAATTAAATAACCAGTCTAATAAGTCCCACTTATTAGTGAACAACCATATAACTACTCTATAATGACCCTATAATAATTATGTAATATCTAAATAATAACTAATAAGCCAACTTTTATAATAATAGGCTCTGTCACAAAGATATATTTGTGTGGTAAAGTATAAAACTTTTTTATACAAACAATAATTGGCAAAAGACGATTCAAACTCTCTCTCATTCCCTATATGGTCTATCAGGAAGCCTTGAGCCTATCCTAGAGGACTTGAGGCAATAGGTGGGTACACCATGGACTGGGTGCCAATCCTATATTAGGCACAAATATACACACATTTTTGGAAGTCTGAAATGGCAGTTAGACTAATATTCATATCTTTGGACTGTGGGAGGAAACCAGGATACTCGAAGAAAACCCACCAAGCACATAAACATAGTATTTACAAAATTACAAATCTACTGTAGGCTAAAAGTTAATCTATTGGATGTAATTCTGATAACAACGTTCAACAGCAAAAGAAGCTGGGTTACTGACCAGATGGTTGGGATTCAAGCCCCACTACCACCTACTGTACCTGCCACTGTTGCCTTGAGCAAGTCCCTTAACGTTCTTTATTTTGTATTACATCTGACCATGCGCCCTGACCACACCTTCCTAACATGCTGAAGGATACATGAAACAAACAATGGCTTCCTCTTCTTCTTGGTGCCTTATGTCCAAGCTGCCAGTCTCATAACACTATATGTTTATCTAGAAAGTGATGGTTTGTCCATGTATAGGGTTATGGATTAGTTTATAGGTTAAGATTATAATAAAACATAATTTGTGGGACTTTTCCATTAATTACCAACTACGCTATCACTGGATAACTCCAGAAACCATTTTTGCATGATTTAAATATCAAACAAGTCCAGGCTGATTTAATAATAAAAAAAAAAAATTGGCAAATCATTTCAAGCATTTAAGGCTGTTCATCACATTCCCTTTTCATCACATTCTACCTGCCTGAACTCTCTTGAAAGAAGAACAAAATAGCAAAATACAAATTCAAGTTGAAAAGTTCACTTTGAAAATCCACATGGACGTTTTTATTTATTTTATTTTTTTATGTTGAACCTATGCCATTTTTCGCTTGAACCCCTGTTATTCTGTTTAGGTTAGGTTGTGGACAGTGGAAAGTGACGAATCCTGGTGAGGTTATCCCAATCCATTTCATTTAGCAAGAATATATATGAAATACATGTTGCAAACTTTCAGTGAAGAGGCCATAGAGACTATTAATTGCCTGTAGGCTTACAGTACTAACAGTAAAGTGCAGCATGCTCAGGAGTTACGGCTTGCCACATCAATAATTCAGGCAGAGGGTCCTGTTTCTTCCTGTGCAGACAAAGATCAATAAAGCAATCTCAGTTCTATGGGTAGTGCTCTTACTACTTCATACATTCATGTGTTTTATATCAGATAAAGTATGCTCCCAGACAATACACTTATCATGATAACACATAATTATTCCTGAGTGTAAATAAATGTCTTTTTCTAGCGCAATGTTGTGCTAACTGTAATACAGACATCACGCAATGATTATGCATCTTGCAATATTAGTTCCTGAATAAGGTCTATTATGTTACTAGGCTATACCACATTATTAGGGTGCTATTTTAGATATTAAAAAAAATCAATCAAACATACCTATATATTGTACCTGTAGTAACTCTTGATTGACATTCTACTTCATCATGTGCAGCAGGAAAAGACCTTGGTATGAATATTGACTCCAATATTTCATTTATAGTTCAAGTAGATTATATTACTAGGATAGTTTTTTTTTTCATTTCAGAGATATTGCTAAAATATATCACAGTGCAATATATATATATATATATATATATATATATATATATATATATATATATATATATATATTTTTTTTTTTTTTTAATACCTCCAGGGTTGTGGTTTACAACCAGAGAAAATATGACCACATTACTCCTATCTTGCCCATGCTTCACTGACCCCCAAACACATTTTGCATTGATGCTGAAATATTCTTAAGAACCTGTGAAACGTCTGATCCTGACCTGCAATGGCTATTTAACGTTGACACATTTATTCAGGTTTGTTAATGGGTTGTTTGTCTGTGTCACCTTCTAGCTCTCCCATTGATTTATGCTGTCATAACTAGTCTTGCTGGTGTCCCTCCTTACACTCTAAACACAATGTGCAATTCCTTTAACCATTGCATGACAAGACCACACCCAATAATCTGTACTGTATTCTGTCTCTGCCCTCTAACTACACATGCTACTCCCAAAATATCCGTGATATTGACTCTGTCTGCTCTTTACACCTGCCTGATGCATCCTGATGTGCTACTGTTTTAAAATATATATCCATAATTTAATTCTTTTTGTGAAGCTGTTCTTTGACAATGTCTATTTTTAGAAGCACTATACAAATTCAATTATGAAGATATACTGAACCTTTGAAGCATCTCATTTAGGAATGCAATTACCCCCTGTCTAATCCTAAACACTTACCAGCTTTTTTTTATTGTAATAAAGGTTATTGCAAGAACATGATGGTGTTGTAGACAGAATAACCCATAATCTAATCTAAATTATGAAAATACAAGCCTTAACATAATTAGACCAATAGGTAGCTAAGTTTCACTAACATGCTGCCTTCTCAACGTGGGCAATAGTCTTCCCAATTGTCCTACTCATCTAGTCATCAAACTCCCAAATGGAACACAGTGTTATTGATGGATATCAGCATATGATAAGTAATAAAAATGTCTAGTTATTAGTAAACTGGGATCTTTTTGCAATAGCATTATCTTTCATGATGGGTGGCCTTCTGTTATTCTTTTAACTCTGTAATAAATCATATACACATGGAGCACAAAACAATAAAGGTTTAAGCTTGAGACATTATCTAGCTACTGAGGTATATTAATGATGAACTAATGCATTACTATAAAATTTTGGCCCATTCTTAATTAAAACTTTGATTCAGTTCAGTTTTGAAGATTTGCTCATGCACAGCTCTTAAGGTCCCGTCTCTGCAAAATTCGGCATTTATATAGAGGTCTGGACACCTTCTAATGATGAATTAGCTTAGCAGCACTTGGCACTTTTGCTTTTAAATCCTGTGGAAGCAGTAAAGGGGTACTTAGTATTTCTTCCGTTTTTTCTTTTACACTGTGAAATAGGTTATATGTTGTTGTTCATCTGGGTTGCATTTTTCTAATAGTAAAATATAAGTAAGCATAGAATAGTAATATTTTTTTACACAAAATCACAGTGAATGTAAAGGCAGGGGTAATAACGTTTAAAAGTGTCCGTAAATTGTTCCAATGATAAGATTTATTAAGTAAGCTACATTAGGAATTATAATGAGAGTTCTATTAAAAAGTGAGTTTCTGCAGCAGTGGCTAAACATATACTATGACTAAAACATATATACTGCTATTTGGGTGAAAATACTGAATGCCAAATCTGTTTGGCTGCAATTAGTCACATTACTGTATGTTTTATTATGCGTTTCCTCCTTCATTTCCTCCTTTTTATCATCCTTCTATAGTTTAGTCCTGAAATGAGTGTGGCTGCATTTGATTTAATAACAGTAATACAAGAAATACAAAAAACAATGTTTAATACCTTACAGACAAAATGGCTAAAATATATATCCTGCATTTGTCAGCCGGATATATCACCTAGTAGACCAGTGATATTTCTAAATAAAGTGTCCAGTTAACATTATGAACGTCATTAACTCCCTCTTTCATTTTCGGTTGAAAGGAAATTTAAAACATTGTGACCAAACTGAAGTAGGTCACAATTCATTCTGGGTACATTCTGTGCCTAAAGCAACAGTCATAATTTTTTGTGTACCTGAGACAAACAACCAATGGGAAATGGCAAGGGAAAATATTCAAACCACTGGTAGCACATGAAAGAGGAAACACTATTCAGGCTCCACCCACTTCTGGCCCTTCCTTTAACATTAGCACACAATTTACATGTTGGAGCCACTGATTTTACTAGGAGAGCACAGATTGTGATGCACTAAAGCAGCCAGATATGCTATTTTGCATTACAACAAAAACAGACATGAGAATCATATGTAAGGATAAAATGAGGTAGGATTAATAATATTTAAACAAAGATCACAAGATCTTTTTATACTATAAGTCATGATGAGAATATAATAATCATGTCCATGAAAATAAAAGGCAATTATGACAATGAGAACAGTACAAAATTAGAAAAATACAATCTATGATGAATTATTTTGAAATGGTTTATTGGGTTTTCACAGCAAACACTGATTACACAAACGCTACAAAACCTTCATTGACATACAGGTTAAGGTATTCTGGGCTACAGAGAACCTAACACAAGCTGTAGTGTTAATACTTTTTCGGGTATCACATCATACTGCTAGCAAAAGATGGTCTAACATGGAAAGGCATAGCAAGGTAAACCAATGAAATCTAATACTCTTCACCCTCCTCCTCTCCTTCTCCCTCAACGGAATCAACACCAACTTCCTCATAATCTTTCTCCAGGGCAGCCATGTCCTCTCTGGCCTCAGAGAACTCTCCCTCCTCCATACCCTCTCCAACATACCAGTGTACAAAGGCACGCTTGGCGTACATCAGGTCGAACTTGTGGTCGAGCCTGGCCCAAGCCTCTGCAATAGCTGTGGTGTTGCTAAGCATGCACACAGCTCTCTGGACCTTGGCAAGGTCTCCACCGGGCACCACAGTGGGTGGCTGGTAGTTAATACCAACTTTGAAACCAGTTGGACACCAGTCCACAAACTGGATGGTACGCTTGGTCTTAATGGTGGCAATGGCAGCGTTGACGTCTTTAGGTACAACATCACCACGGTACAGCAAGCAGCAGGCCATGTACTTGCCGTGACGTGGGTCACATTTGACCATCTGATTTGCTGGCTCAAAGCAAGCATTGGTGATCTCAGCCACTGAAAGCTGCTCGTGGTAGGCTTTCTCAGCTGAGATTACTGGTGCGTAGGTGGCCAGAGGGAAGTGAATACGGGGGTAGGGCACCAAGTTGGTCTGGAACTCGGTCAGATCAACATTCAGTGCACCATCGAAGCGGAGGGAGGCGGTGATTGAGGACACAATCTGACCGATTAACCTGTTAAGGTTGGTGTAGGTGGGACGTTCAATATCAAGGTTCCTACGGCAAATGTCATAGATGGCCTCGTTATCGACCATGAAAGCACAGTCAGAATGCTCAAGAGTGGTGTGTGTGGTCAAGATGGAGTTGTAGGGCTCCACCACTGCGGTGGACACCTGTGGAGCTGGGTAGATGGAGAACTCCAGCTTAGACTTCTTTCCATAGTCAACAGAAAGACGCTCCATCAGCAAGGAGGTGAAACCAGATCCAGTTCCACCTCCGAAGCTGTGGAAGACCAGGAAGCCCTGGAGACCAGTGCACTGATCAGCCTGTAGAAAGAATCAAGAAACAAATTATGGTTAAAACAAATTACACAATGTGAGATTTTATATCACAGCAAGTCTAAAGAAGTTCCAGCTTCTCACCAGTTTGCGGATCCTGTCAAGCACCAGGTCGATGATCTCCTTGCCGATGGTATAATGTCCACGGGCGTAGTTGTTGGCTGCATCCTCCTTTCCAGTGATCAGCTGTTCGGGGTGGAAGAGCTGGCGGTAAGTGCCAGTGCGAACCTCATCTGAAAAAACAAATAGAGATGATGATGAATCAGCAACTTTCAGTTGTGGTTCTCAACTAAAAGACTAATAAAGAACGCAGTCACAATCCTTTGCCTTACCGATCACAGTGGGCTCCAGATCCACAAACACTGCCCTGGGCACGTGCTTGCCAGCTCCTGTCTCACTGAAGAAGGTGTTGAAGGAATCATCACCTCCGCCAATGGTCTTGTCACTAGGCATCTGTCCATCAGGCTGAATACCGTGCTCAAGGCAGTACAGCTCCCAGCAGGCATTTCCAATCTGGACACCAGCCTGGCCGACGTGGATGGAGATACACTCACGCTGTGGAGAGAAAGCAAGTGATTTAAATATATATGATGTTAAAGGGAAACGTGCAATTTTAAAACAATGAATGTTTGTTAAAATACTGCAAAAAACTCTGACAAAACAAAGGGCCTCAATAAAAGGTTCATATTAGAAATAAATAAGATGCAGCCATTAGATACGTATTATTATTATGATTATTTATTATTATTTATTATTATTATCATTATTAAATAATGTCTGTGATAGACAAGTCCCTATTCATGCACATTCCACTGCCACCGGCAATCTTTCTGATATTAGGATATGATCAATATTTTGACATGATCATGAATAAATTGCATGAACTTTTAAACCATTTTCCAGGGTGAAAACATAGACAGCCTGTTTCCACTGCTCTATACTGACGTGCTAATTATTCCGCTGAACTCCTTTGTGTGTAAGAACAATAAAGATTTTTGACCCCGCCCTGCTGCGCGATCAAATCCATGATATTACTAAAGCTCTCCATCCTTTATTTAGGAACGCACATTACCATAGATAAACAAAATAATAATAATAAGAAGCACTGTTTATTCATACACAACCCAAAAAAGGAGGAGACTTACCATGTTGCTGTCTTTTGGCAGATGCTCTCGGCGCTAAAGAGTCACCGGCACTTGGACTCGCCTCCGCTGGACAACGGCGTGCAGCGCCAAGTGTCACGCTCCGTGATGCGCATGCGTGGAAATGCGGAGTCGGATGCTGCGGGAAGAGAGGGAAGCGTGCATGCGCTCTAAAAAGCAGGGGCAGACGAGTCTGATGGGGTTTGAATGGGGAAAAAGCGTTTATTTAATTTCCGTGATTTAAACCTTTCCTGAAAATGTAAAAGTTCCTGGATGTATGAAAATAAAACATGATGGAAATGTCTACCAAGCGAAGAATAAAACCGTACATTTACTCCACATTCACATTTATTTGGAAAATTTAATATTATAAACCATATAGTTGAAATAGATGCATAAATAGATACATAGACAGACTGACAGATAGCTAGCTAGCTAGCTAAGCAGAGACAGATGGATAGCATAAGAATGTCTATTTCTTTGTGTATTGCATACTCTTCTCTGTAAATATGCCATACAGTAGGCTAGGGTTATTTTGAAATATTTTCATATGTTTGCATTGCAGAACGTCGATTATAAATTACTTATAACTAATTAAAGTAGCTGCTTAAGCTGCAGGGCAAATGAATATATTACTAATTAACACTAATTAACAGTATGAGCTTGTGTGTTGGAGGGAGAGAAAGAACATTCTGTACAATTCATCACCCCGACCTCGTTCAAATCCAGCAGCTTAAGCCTTACATATTGCCTCTATATTTTAAATAGGCATAACTGTACCACAAACCTCCTCAGAATCAGATTAAGACTCGGGCATGTGCGTGTTAATGTTCTGAACCATGTCATGTCGGTCAGCTCTGATCGCCACCGCCCTTCTTTGTCTGAGATTTTGCTGCAGCGCGCTGACGTCACCTAGCTGCAGTGGGTCACGTGACCGACTCACCAGCTTCTAATGGACACGCCTAAGCCTATTTAAAAACCCAATTAATGTAATAATTTATTGAAAACCAAGGCTTTTCCAAAAGAACAGCAATGATCCTAATTATTAGACAATCTCGTATACAGCATTAAGATTCACATTGTATTTCAAAATTTTGAAGATTACACTAATGAATAGTTTATAAGAATTATTTATTTTTAAATAGAATTATTAGCCTATCCAGATAAATAGGGTTTTTAAAATCCATATAAAACCAACTTTTTTTGCCTTAATCAGACATGTATTAATAAGAAAGATAACAAAAAGGAGAAGATTTTGTTTGAAATATATATTTCAATTTTTTTTTTTTAACAATGAAGCTGATATTTTACTTCACAGCACTGCTTAACAAGACACGGGTCCCAGGGTTGCCTAGTGCTTCTTTCCAACCACATCTCATGATGACAGGTGCAGTCTACATGATTAATACGGTGTGCTCGGTTTTATTTATTATCACATAATAATAAAAACAATATTGGCTGAATTGTATAAGGGACTGTGTGAGAAATGTTATATGCATGTTTCTATTATGACCTTATAAGAATAAATTAGGGATTAAATAAAATTCCATCTCTATCCACCTAGGAGGCTCTGTAATCTAACTAGGGACCATGGAGGCCAATGGTGACTATTGTATTTATTCCCATTTTTACAATCGTGGTCAACGGTCTACGGTCAACATTCACATATGAACATTCACACTTTTGGAACACCATTTTGGAACGCCAATTTACATGTCTAATCTACATGTTTTTTGGACTTTCTAAGGAAAAATACCAAGAATGGGGAGAACAGCTAACTCTATGCACACAAACCCAGGGTCTGGAATCAAATCCAGACATTTGAGGTGCGAGGCCGCAGTGGAAACCACAAGTCACCATGCCGCCATAAGAGGAAATTAATTTGCTTAATCAGAGAGATTCAGGCGCATGTAGAAAAGGGCGTAGTTCAACAGAATTATTCTTCAAAGTGTCCTTGAGCTAAAGAGGATATTTGTATGCTTCACCACAGCCACTGCAGTATTTGTATGCGTCGTGTGGCTTTCGCCTAATCCCATGCCATCACAGTGACATTAAATCAGTCCCTCATGAGCATGTCACATTATTGTTTCCACTGATCTCAACTCGCATTCAAGGAATTATTTTATGACTGACTTTTAAAACCAAGCCAAGAACTGTGCAATTTAATCAAACGTAGACAAAGAGCATGGTTGTTACTGAGAATGTAACAATCTGGCAACCTGCGCCTTAAGACAGGAGTGCTTGTTTATTCATGACACCCGCCCCTTCAGCACCCGGGGCCTTTATAAAGTCGGGCGCCATTAGTGCGGTACCGTAGTTACTACATCGACTCTTAACTGTCGAGCAAGGTAACGAACTTCACCGGCGAGTGAAACCCACAGAACTCTCTTCCTCCTCCAGCCTATTTCTTTTCAAACGTATCAAAATGGTAAGTAAGATTTAGATTTAAACTGTAAATAATTATCTTTTTTTTTATCTTACTTTTAAATGTCATGTGTGGAATAACGGTCTTTTGTAGTAGTCTAAAAAAAGAACTAAAGCGCGTATGAAAAAATATTCAGCTGTTAAGATCTGCGCATTATATACGCAGTATCAGTGTCATTATTGTAATTAAATTAAACAGACCTGGACTGCGCATAGTGCGATGTGGCTGATGTTCCTCGTGCTTGGCGGGCGCGGGAAACCGTTCGACTAGTGTTTATCGTTATAAAAACAAGATATAAGTGTAATATACCACAACAGCATATAAAATCCCTGACAGAAACACTAACTTGAACTTAACATTGACTTAAACGATTACGCGAACAGTTTAGTCGGATTTACGGCCATTTTTTCCCTGTCCAAACTGATGGTAGCTGACGTAGGCGAAATGCCGTGCGCGCGCCTCCCGCCTTTGTCTCTAAAGTGCTGAAATCTTCGCTATGAGATGCTATTCGTTAAAAATGATCAAACGATGAGTGAGTTTTCGTGAGTGAATGAATGAGATTTAAGAGGAGAAATGCCTCTGACGTCGGACTGGCATTTTATTCTAATTCCTGCCTATTGTGCAGAACACTGACCAATTGTCATGTGTGTCTTTCCTGGTTCCGCCATCGGGAGATTTCCATCTAAATCTGATTAGGGTGTGTGCTAGTTCCTTATAGATTAGTGCGGGTGATGGCGCTGACACCCTGCTGAGCTCATGGGGGTGGATGTTGGAGGTAACAAAGGCAGAAAACACCCCAGTGAAAAATCTCTTTGTCATTGAGCAGATGGGAGGGAGGAGAGCTGTCTTTATTCATTGTAAATCTCTGTATTGTGTCCTATCTGCAAAGAAAAGTCTAATAGGACACAACAAACACCGACTAATTTTGTATAAAACTTGAATATTTAGATTTCGACTGGTCATTTTGACAGGTCATTTGAATCTGAAGTCCTGTTGCCAGGCAACGGCACGACTCAGGCAGGAAATGTGCAAATCCCACAGCAACAGCGGGTGGAGACAAAGATGGAGAGACCGGGGGAGGAGAACTGAGAAGGATAGAAGGAGAGAAAGGACTATGAAAAAAAGGAAGGGAGGTGGAGGGATAAGTGGCGTGATCTAGGCTAGGCCAGCCCTCTGCAGCACATTTGGGGATCCACGTCTGCCCTTCATGAGCTCAGCCCTACTTCTCATATCTGACTGCACACTGGTCCTGATTTAATAAAGAAATTTCAGATTGACTCATACATAAGTAAGAAAAGGCCCTTTAAGAGCTGTGAATCAGTGTTCAAGGTCAGAGTGTCCACCAGGGGCTGTCTTTAAATAACCTGTTAATTATATATTAAAATTAATTATTAAAACCTATTAAATATTAAACCATATAGCTAGTTTTGACATTTCCATAACCTTAAAGTTTAATAATTATGGTGTGATGACTTATACTTAGTCATGATTTTATTCATATACTCACTTTAGCAAGTGTTTTTTTTTATTTTTTAATCTTTTTAGAAAGATTCAAAAAGATTCACTCAATTTTAGAAATTAGTGACTGCTGAACAGCAAAGTACAAATAAGGGTGTGGTTTCTGTGGGCATGTATTGACCTTCTCACAGTTTAATTTGCCAGTTTAAAGAGTTATGGCATGACTAAAGAACCCTGCCTATGTTGATTCTGTTTTCTAATTATGTAATATCATGTAATTAACTACTATTCTAATATGCCTTGCTTTCTTGTGTATCTTCAGCGTGAGTGTATCTCCATCCACGTCGGCCAGGCTGGTGTCCAAATTGGAAATGCCTGCTGGGAGCTGTACTGCCTTGAGCACGGTATTCAGCCTGATGGACAGATGCCTAGTGACAAGACCATTGGCGGAGGTGATGATTCCTTCAACACCTTCTTCAGTGAGACAGGAGCTGGCAAGCACGTGCCCAGGGCAGTGTTTGTGGATCTGGAGCCCACTGTGATCGGTAAGGCAAAGGATTGTGACTGCGTTCTTTATTAGTCTTTTAGTTGAGAACCACAACTGAAAGTTGCCGATTCATCATCATCTTTATTTGTTTTTTCAGATGAGGTTCGTACTGGCACTTACCGCCAGCTCTTCCACCCCGAACAGCTGATCACTGGAAAGGAGGATGCAGCCAACAACTACGCCCGTGGACATTATACCATCGGCAAGGAGATCATCGACCTGGTGCTTGACAGAATCCGCAAACTGGTAAGAAGCTGGAACTTCTTTAGACTTGCTGTGATATAAAATCTCACATTGTGTAATTTGTTTTAACCATAATTTGTTTCTTGATTCTTTCTACAGGCTGATCAGTGCACTGGTCTCCAGGGCTTCCTGGTCTTCCACAGCTTCGGAGGTGGAACTGGATCTGGTTTCACCTCCTTGCTGATGGAGCGTCTTTCTGTTGACTATGGAAAGAAGTCTAAGCTGGAGTTCTCCATCTACCCAGCTCCACAGGTGTCCACCGCAGTGGTGGAGCCCTACAACTCCATCTTGACCACA
The DNA here is from genome assembly GCA_013621035.1 of Clarias magur. Taxonomy (NCBI): domain Eukaryota; kingdom Metazoa; phylum Chordata; class Actinopteri; order Siluriformes; family Clariidae; genus Clarias; species Clarias magur. The sequence goes on along the minus strand of QNUK01000011.1, from coordinate 3,103,370 downwards.
CACACCACTCTTGAGCATTCTGACTGTGCTTTCATGGTCGATAACGAGGCTATCTATGACATCTGCCGTAGGAACCTTGATATTGAACGTCCCACCTACACCAACCTTAACAGGTTGATCAGCCAGATTGTGTCCTCAATCACCGCCTCCCTCCGCTTCGATGGTGCACTGAATGTTGATCTGACCGAGTTCCAGACCAACTTGGTGCCCTACCCCCGTATTCACTTCCCTCTGGCCACCTACGCACCAGTAATCTCAGCTGAGAAAGCCTACCACGAGCAGCTTTCAGTGGCTGAGATCACCAATGCTTGCTTTGAGCCAGCAAATCAGATGGTCAAATGTGACCCACGTCACGGCAAGTACATGGCCTGCTGCTTGCTGTACCGTGGTGACGTTGTACCTAAAGATGTCAACGCTGCCATTGCCACCATTAAGACCAAGCGTACCATCCAGTTTGTGGACTGGTGTCCAACTGGTTTCAAAGTTGGTATTAACTACCAGCCACCCACTGTGGTGCCCGGTGGAGACCTTGCCAAGGTCCAGAGAGCTGTGTGCATGCTTAGCAACACCACAGCTATTGCAGAGGCTTGGGCCAGGCTCGACCACAAGTTCGACCTGATGTACGCCAAGCGTGCCTTTGTACACTGGTATGTTGGAGAGGGTATGGAGGAGGGAGAGTTCTCTGAGGCCAGAGAGGACATGGCTGCCCTGGAGAAGGATTATGAGGAAGTTGGTGTTGATTCCATTGAGGGAGAAGGAGAGGAGGAGGGTGAGGAATATTAAAAGCATTTCTCCCTAATGAATCACCAATACGCTCATCACATCAAAGATTTAGCATTCTCACTAACAAAGATTGTTCTTACATAGCGAGCACCATCTTGCTTTCTTATGTGTACATTTGCTTTGGCAGTGTCTTGAGAAACCATGGTGCCATACTTAATGGTAAACTCTTGCACTCTAATGAACCACACATTCCATTGTCTTCTGACTGTGATGCGCAATAAATTATTGAGTCAAAATTCACGTGTGTGCTGTCTCTTTTGTCTGTTTGCATTAAGTCAAAATAATGCTTTTATCAGTGGAATTTAAGAATAAAACTTTTATCAAGTGCAAAAAATAAATGTATAAATATCTCTCAACAATGCTAAATAATAGCCTAACAAACTCTGCATAAAATTAAGCGAGTGAGTCATTCCATGAAATAATTGCATGAATAATATTGTCTGAAGTATAATATTGAAATTAGTTAAACGTCTAATTGAATGTACATACAAAAATACAATATATTAATGTGTAAAGACATTAAATAAACTATAAATATTTAAGTATTAGGATATATACCGAGTCAAAAATATACACTTCAGAAAAAGAAAAATAGTTTGATGTATACTATATTAAAATAATATTAATACTATGATATTATTATAATATTATCAATATACATCAATATATAATGTATAGCAATAAACTCAATATTCAAATATATATAAAAATCTTTCTTTTCCTGAAGTAACATGCAGTTCTTAATCCACAGCGTTTAATACGATGTTGGCCCAGCCATTGCAGCTATGACAGTTTCAACTCTTCTGGGAAGGCTTTTCACAAGATTTTGGAGTGTGTTTATGGGAATTTTAGACCATTATTCCAGATGTGAATTTTGAGGTCAGATACTGATGTTGGACGAGAAGGTCCGGCTTGCAGTCTTCACTCTAATTCATCCCGAAGGTCTTCTATCGGGCTGAGATCATGACTCTGTGTAGGCCAGTCAAGTTCTTCCATACCAAACTCTCTCATGCATGTCTTTCCTTATGGACTTTGCTTTGTGCACTGGTGTCTGTGATGGATTAGCAAACCACCCAGTGTAGATTTTCCTATCTTACTCCCAGTGTTGCTCCAGCTTGTTTGTAATCCTGTCCAGAACAAAGAGTTTACTAAAGATGAATAGGTGAATGAACAGTAAGTATAGTAAGTTATATCGGAGCTGTGAACAATAAATAAAATTCTTTCAGGCATTTTAACAATTTTGTTTTAAAGTGTTAGTCTTGCATGATATTTAAGATAATACATAATACTATGAAGATTATGTTTGTGAAGCTGATCTTTCCAGCATACAGACGAATGCCCTTAACATGTCCTCGGCCTATCGGGTAAGAATGTTTTTCCCAGGATTTCACCCTATGAACAGACATAAAAACCTATCTAAAATCAAACTCTCCAAAAAAAAAAGAGGTTAGAGGATCCATGTTTGTTTGACTTCTAAGGTGATGTAATGATTAAAATATGATGGGACACGAGGTCATAGAAAAATAACGCATGCTTGTGTGATGTGTCCCAACATGAAGTGGTATATTTTTGTATAATGACATGGCCAAAAACACATGGTGTTTAATTCCTTATTCATACATAGTGATTTGCCATTATAAATGATAATAACGTAGGAATGACACATCACACATATATCCATTAATTTCTTATGTTTCATTTTATTGAGGAACATTTAGTTCCTGATAAAACATACATAATAAACAACAATTTGACAGATAAACAGATGTGTAGTCTTTAATCTTTTTTCCACAGTTGATCAGTTAATGAGACAAAAAATAGCCAGAATCCATAAACTGCAACATCTCTGCCCTGTATGTAAAACCTATCAGACTGTTACTCAACTTCTTTCATTAAAAGTTTAATCAAAGCCTCCATGTAAAAATACTGTTAAATCAAAATGTTTAATTAAATAACATAAACAATCATGTATTTCACATACTGTATACTTCCATGTAAATGAGCTATAGAAATCATAATGTATTAGAACAAGTCCATTAATCTAAACTCATGAAGAAACTACTGAGATTAAAAGCTGCTGTTAGAACAAATGAATCAAAATTCTCTGACCAATCAGCTTTAAGAATTCAACAAAAGTGGTATAGTCTGAATATGCTGTATAAATGCTACTTTCCACAAATAAATCGCACACTTCTATAGACACACTTACTGTATTGTAGCTAAAGCCTAATCGTTTTTCATTGATTGAAATCCAGACCTTACTTAAAGTGTAAAAAAAATATATACTTTCAGAAAGTGAAAAGCTGAATAACTGAGCTAAGTATTTAGAGGAAAAGTAAATAGAAAACACAAACGGTTCACCTATCATACTGAGCAAGCCATGTTTTGATGCAAAACATACAGAAAGTCTTAGGCACCCTAAATGCTTTTAATACTCATTTTGCCTTAGGTGTGAGTTTATGACTGCATTATAAAGCACAAAGAAATGTTACTTTTCCAAACTAAATTACATTATACAGAAAGAAATGTGCAAAGAAAAGTTATTCTAGAAATAAACGGGTAAACGGAAAAACGGAAAAAAGTGCGGCAGTCAAAAACTCCAGAAGAACTATCACATCTTCCTATTGCTTATAACATTATCATTCAATTTCCTATACAACATTTGTCCAAATAGTGACTGTTCATTTCAGTGATATTTATTGCTCTTGCAGAGGTCTTTCAATGAGTATGAATGTGGTATGTAGTAATAAAAAGTCGTTTTTGGTTTATAGCGTTCTTTTACATATGTGCTTTCACAATACCTAAAACACAGTCATCCATCACCCATGAGAAGACAAATTTAGTTGCCGATGTGGTGCATGGTACAATGTGACCGTTTTGTTTGCATTAGTGGTTGAAATATGGATAATTTTTTTAAATATTACTCCACTTGCATACATGTGATAATTCACCTTGTTATCACAGTGTTGTTCTAAATCTTGACAACTCATACAGTAAGGAGAAAATCACCAGTTTATGCATTTAGGACTATAACAGTTACAGCCTGTGTTAGCACATCTTACTAAAAAATCAAATCCTTCAACTGGTTTATGAAAAGGCAACCCTACAATATATGACCTTCACAAGCATGTGTTGTTGACCGTCCCATTCCTGATGTAGTCCCAGGTTCCATTAAAATACCCCCCCCCCTCTTCTGGAAAGGCTCTCGGTTGAATTTTTGGTGAATTGCTGTTGAGATTTGCCTGTTTAGCCATAACAGCATTAATGATGTCAGGCCTTGATGTGCTGAGAGGCACAAAATCCATATTCTTTGCAGTTTCTAAAATAATTGACCTTTTAGAAACCAGGCACTTTCCATTCTGCAAGATTCACATGAATCCCCCCCTCATTTTGGGAGACATAATGTATTAGAAGTGAGGTTGAATGCCATTTAACCACAACTAATAAGAATTCTGTTCAAATGGCTGTTTTGTTTAAATCTATATGGTGGTGTTGGAACTTCACAACCATATTATCACTAACACAGGACTGTAACTGTTGAGTTTTTCAAAGCAAAACCAGCCTGCTTCCACAGATTGAATTACTTATTGCATTTAAAAAATTAAATCTTGGCACATGTTTGTAATTAACATTATGTAAAAGTCTAAGGGAACCATTGTATGCAAAATCCCCAAATGACCGCGCACATATGAATAGAACTCGGCAAAGATAAGCGGAAAAAAGTGAAAATTTCATTCTAATCACCTCTAGCTTTCATTACAGCACAAAGTGGTGGCCAGTTCATTTACGAGAATGATTCCTCATTCTTCAACCACTCTTGTACAAGTTCGGTTCTGGAAAAAAACAGTGCAGTCAGGGTCATTATAGCACTGTCTCCACAGGCTTTAGGTGCTCCTTTCCTACTCTGATGTGCACATTGCTCTAGGGGTCAATCTGGACTCATCTGACCAATACTTTTAAACTCCAATCTTTATCTTCCCTAGCAGATTGAAGGCTGTTTTTCAGATTATTCTCACTAACAAGTGGTTTTCCTATGGCCAAATAGCTGTCTAGTCCCAATACTGAGAGTTCCTCTTACATTGTGCTTATGGAAATACTCTTACATTCACTATTAAACATAGCCATAACCAGCAACTTCAAGTGTTTCAGTGATCTCCATTCATGATTTTTTCCCCCTACAGTTCCTCCATAAAGCTGACCGTTCAGCACTATACTTCCAGGTTTTGATAATGTCTTGAGGAATTCTTAACCAAGTTTCAAATCTTCTTAGTTGTTTTCTTTGCATGCAGCAGCCCAAGAATTTGAACCTTCTGAAATGGCCATTTTTATTTGGCCAAGCAGTGTATGTCAAGTTTCAATGTTGGTAAACTCAGAGCCTCAATCTCATTCTGTTTTGTAGAAAGTTCAGTGCACTAATCTAATGCTGAAGCTAAGGCTAAAACAGGCTAAAACAGCCCTTTACGGTGTCTTGATGAAACACCTAAACACTTTCACTTAAGGTATGAAAAACATATTTTCCTGAGTAAACTATCATTTTTCGTTTTCAAACCTTCATTTTACATTCACCCTGACTCGATGCCAAGCGTTGCAAAGAACTCCTCTCAAGTTCCAAACAGACTCCATGGAGTCTGGTTGGGTATTGTAACTATTGTCAACTGCTTTGCAAACAACCTCCAGCTCCTGAGCTCCATCTGGTATGGGAATTGATATTTCCCAAAGTTTCCAGGCCCAAGCTTGACCAGGTGGAGGAGAAGGTGCAGAGGTTTCTTCATACTCACCATTCTGAAGTTTGGCCACGTGCCATGTCTTCCCTCCGTCCAACGAGACATCTACCCTTACCACTTCCCTTCCTCCGCCGCTCCAGGCGTAACCTTTAACAGTCACATCCTCCATGTCTCGATCTATTGATGAACCATCTGCGAGATTTGTGATGGCTGACTGAACAGGAAGTTCTTGGATGGCAGGAGCTGATTTAAAGTCCACTGTGTCCCAATCAGTGTTTGGAGAAAAGCCTTTGTAGTCATTCTGTTGCCAGTGGCTCTGGCTTTCCTCTTCACTAATGACTATCTTGCCAAGCCATTTGACGTTGCGGGCACCAACAACACCAGGAACAATGACACGGACTGGGAAGCCATGATCTGCTGGGAGCTCCTCGCCATTCATTTCGTACGCTAACAGGACATCTCCCTCTTCACTTATGGCTTTGTTTATTGGAATTGATGCTCCATATGCTGTAGCTGTCACATCCACATCTAAACCTTCAAACTGCACATGTCGTGCTTTAGCTGCCACCTCTGGACCAAACCCGTAATGATATAGGACATCTCTTAGATAAGCACCCGACCAAGTAGCATTACTGATTGCCCCAATTCCCCAGCTCAGACCTTTGACCTGCTTCACTTTATTCATCTCAGAACGACGGTTCCCAGCACACTGCAGGGTTGCAATTACTGTACGTTTTGGAAAATTTGACTTAAGATCGTTCAAACTCAGACACACTGTTCCGCCAGGTAGACCCTCGATCTTCAACCTGTATGTTTTAGGATCCACGCGAGGAACAGGAAGGTGGTTTCGCTTGAAAAAGATGGCAGAAGGCGTGATATAACTATCAGTAAGAATAGCAGGTGGTGGTTCACCATTAAAGGGTTTCAAACTGTTCACATTGAGAGCAGGGTGCCGAGCAGGGTCAGTAGAATAAGGATCTACAGACTTGATTTTCGCCTTCTGGCTGTCCTCTGGTCGAAGAATTCCAACTTTGTATTGAGACAGGATTTCCAGAACATGCTCTTGTCCGTGAACAGCATAAAGTGACCAAAAGGGCTCTAAATCCTTACCCGCCGCCAGAAGGATTTTATCACCACCAGGATGGATGGCCACAAAGTCAGTGATATCATAGATGTCTCCTTTGTAAGTGACCCATATGCCCTTTTCAATGGAGCAGCGCTCCGTCACTTCTTCCTGGCTGTAAACTGGCAGAGAGTTTGTCTGCGTCACCGGAATCGCCGCTTGCTCGACCTAGAAAATGAATCGAGAACAAAGACAGATTTGAAGACAACAGGCACTGCTTTGACAGAAGGTGCACATTGCCCAGGTGTTTGCATGTTTCATTAGTCATTTTTATGAAATTTTACACTATCAGGGCTCATAAAAAAATATCACTTTGGCCCTCATTAATACTGAGTTTTTAGGCATGATGGTCTCAGCAAGACAGTTTTGCCTCTTAAACCTTTGATATTTATATTATTAGATATTATTAGATTTTATATTATATAATAAAACATAATTAAGAGATGATTTATTGACAGCAAGAGTGCTTTCTGGCAAAATATCTCTATCTATATATATCATGGCCCACATGGTTCTTTAGATATTTCATTATTAATAATTACACTTTTATTACAATACAGTCACATTAAAAGTGTTTTTGTAGAAATGTTGATCTTTCACACCCTAACCATCATTCTCCCAAATGATTTGACAATAGAGAGGTTCTCGTTCGACAGTTCATCATGGCTCATTACATTTCTTTTTTTTTTTTTTTTTACTAATTATTGCAATCCCGCCCAAGGTGTAATTTGCAAAGTGCCCACCATAATATTCAACAAACAATTTCTCTAAAAAATTCTAAAAAAGACATTTAGTCATTTCAAAAGCATTAGTCAGACAAAAGAAACAGGAGTGGACAAATGATTCATACGTGAATTAGTCAATCTGGACATACGGTTGCGCCATTGCGCTTGCTCATACCAATGTTTCGTTGTCTGGAACTAATGCCATAGTTGACTATTTGGCTAGTGAAAAGCATTACATTAAATACATGCACAGTATATCTGTGTATATTTCCTCCAGGCTCTTTGATTTCTCCGCACCAGACTGGCTTGCCCAAGTGTTAATGACTGTATGCATGCTGCTTTGGAATAAACAGTCAAATATCATGCTTATGGAAGATGACTCAGTGTTTAACTGCAACGTGACACACTGTGTGCTTCATGGTAGCAGACACAAACAGGGCAAAGACTTTTGCCTCTGAAAGTAGGTTAAGGGGCAAAACAACCTGAAATCTGAAAAGTAAAGGAGGTCCACATGGGTTTCACCATTTTTAGGTTTTCCAAAATTGCATGCTGTATATTCTTTCAGACAGATCATTTAATTTAATTTGCTCCTGATAAGGAAGATTATTATATAACAACTATTAGTTAGTTCTTCAAATAGGGCCACAGTCTAAGAATTGCGCAGGTGCTTTTTTAATACTTGAGTTTATGTTTAACTGGCAGAATGATAACTGCCAATTCGAATGGCATCATGTATGATTCATAGTTTTTTTCCCCCCTCAAAAGCATCATGTTTTGTACAAATTTATACAATTTTACTAACTCTGAGTATCCACGAATGCACGTCATCAGTTCAGTATATCAGTTTTGCTGGTTCACCTTATTGTGATGGACTCCATAAGCCAGTACAGCTCCAGTGCCAACCACCAGGCCAGTTATCGCATATCTGAACTTTGAGCCTTTGAATCTGGAGTAGTGGTGATCTTGGCTACTGCTCCCTGAACGCAGAGCAACAAATCCTGACCACGCAGATACTGCAGGAATGGGGCTCTTCAGTTTCCTGCAGAAATACAATGAAGTGTTGGAACTCCAAGACAAACAGACTACATTGAATGCTTTAGAATAAATCTAGCCATGAAAAACTAAAGAATTTACATTGTTTACTGTACAAATTTGTACAAAGGCTGTTCAAGTCAAATTGAACAGAATACCAGAACACAGTTTTCATATAATAAAAGAAGGAAAGAATAAAAACGACTTATTTCTCTAAATAATCCCCTGCAACACTAAAGCAGTCCAGTACCATCAAGGGAGAAATTCGGGCTGCCTGCTTCACGTCATCGTAACTGCTGGCCTCCCAGGAACCTCTATAACAGCCCTTTCCTTTAATTGTCCAAAATGGCCTGGTTTTGGATCTCCAAAAATGTTCTGTTTTTGCAGAATAATACACAATCTAATACTACTGACCACATCACTTGCACATTACAGGAACATGGCTGGGCGTTGTTACTGTACAATCCCCACCTCTCTACAAGCTATTTCCACATGTTTGGGCCATTAAAGGCATTGCTGGGTGGCCAATGGTTTAGATGTGAAGCCAAAAATCTGATGGTTCCGGTGTACTGAGAAAACTTGCGGGTATATAATCACTAGTGAAATGCTGGAATAAGTGTATAAGCATAGCAGGGGATTATACAGAGAAATAAAGAAAGTTTTTTTATTACTTTCACAACTGTGTTCTAATATACTGATAATCAGAAGTCCTGGTTAGACTTAAACCCTATTGTTGAATAAAAAAAAACATAAAAAAAAACACTAAACAATCAGTAAAAGAGATGTAAATTAAACCAGACTAAGGAAAAATAAACCATGAAATTTCCTTTATAATCATGCAGTTTTCAGAGACTGGGGAACGCTAATGATAGTACATGGATGTGGGCATACCTTGAAGCTGTAAGAAATGAAACATGGGCGAAGCCTTTGCAGTGTCGAAGGTACTGCATTGCACTGGGGAACTGTGGAAAAGAAGAGATAAATAAAAATATTCCTAATCAATTAATTTTTTGAATGAATTCAAAAGTATTATTGAATATAAACATTATTTTGCAGAGACACCCAGACAGATGGGATGGAAACATACACACATCATTAGATCTGATAAGATTAAATTCAACTTAATTGTCGTTGTGCAATGTGGTAAGTAATGGTAAGGGTTCAGAAGGTGCAATACTCTAAGGATAGGGTATACAATATAACTGTGCAAACATTGATTATGCAAAGGAGAAGACATGTCAAGAAAGTATAGAGTATGCTATTAATTAACACACAATTCTCAAGCAGCGAAATCAAAGCTTTCAATCCCAACATGGTTAAAAGACACACAACTGGAAGATATTTTTATCTCCATCAACATAAGAGGTATGATGATACTGAATGATTGCATTTATACAAGTGCTGTACTGTATATATTTGATTCGTGTGCAAAAAAAGGTCTGTAAAAATGTTTCAGCATTTGATGATGCCCGAACAGTTTTTTTTTTTAAAGTAAATGCTATTTATTTGAAAAATATATAAATGTTTTGTATTTTTAAGAGGAAAATTACACTGCCAGTACACTGCCAGATAAACAGGCCAGTAGGGGGCCGCCCAACAGCAGACAAACTTGTTATTTATAAGACAACGGTGATGAATGCCGGTTGTATAGGCACTCACGGTCCCAACAGACTCAAGAATCGCCCTGCCTCCTATTTATTATTTATTTATTTACCTTTTCTTTATTTTCATTTTGAAAGCATACAAAATCATTCTTGCAACTTTAATATAAAGTTAAATTATATGTATGTAATGAAATATGGACTATTAAATATATTTTACTTTTTCTTCCAAACTGCACAAGATTATGGGTCTTTATCCAGGTTATTGGTCAGAGGTTTTATAAACCTTTTAAATACATCCAGTGAAAATAATAAAATAAAATCTAATAAAAAAAATTTAAAAAGTCAACAGGAGGGTGAAGAATATTATGCACTTCTTCTAAGACAAGCTACTTTAACTACTGCACACACCATTAGGGGAGGAATAAAGCTCAGACACACATGATAGTGCACTTCTCCCCAACAAGAGGTTCTGGCTACAGATGGTTTCAACAGGATTGAAATTCATGATCTCCAGTGCCCAGTTAAAAAAAAAAAAAAATCTGGATCAAATTGGTCCGGATTTGGAAATCCCATGTTTTGCTATCCAGGATTAACTGATCTTATTTTTGTGACAGTTTTTTAAAGGAACATTGGGTTGTAACACTGTGATCCAAATATCAAATTTCAGGATTACCAAATCCTGTTTACCATAGCCTTAGATGGAACCAACAGTGTAGCCTACTGGCTTAGCAAAAAACAACAGGTAGGGAAAATACCAGTGGCCACAAACAATTTTGATGAACCTGAGCCTGATGTAGAACCAGAACAGCCACCAATGTTCTTACATAATGAAGGACACACTGGATATGCAATTAGAGATGCAATTGTGAGAAATTACTTTTGCTATTAAATGACTAAATTAGTATATCTGTTGTGGTCATTATCATTAATATACTGTGGAATTATAGAGCTATGAGCAACAGTGACATTTATTTGACATCTGATAGCTTTGATATTTTGTTGTTGTTTACCATATCTCAATATCATTATATGTGACATGCTTCATATAGGCTTCAAATATGAAGGAATTTATATAATCATCAGTAACCATTACAATTCTGATCATTCACTTAAAAAAATTATATATATGGGTCAAAAAATCACAACTGAATCTACCCTTCAAAGTTTTGAACAACCCAAAGGACAGGTTTGATCCTAATCAAATGTAAGATTGGATGATGTGGTCTGATCTTAATTCAGAATCCCTCTTTTACTTTAGAAAAACCCATTTCCAAGATTTGATCCAATCCGTGATCCAAAATCCCACTGGATTACTTTTGAAAAACTGGGGCCAGATTACAGAGCAAGTGCGTTTCTGCTACACCACACCTGGGAGCGCATACGCAATCATCACAGAGTCAGTTAGCTATACCCGAAGCTGACTGGCCAAACACAGGTTACGACCGATCATGCTGAAATCTGATTTTGGTCACGAGACAAACAATCTGTTAATTTCTAATAACTAATAATGCATGCATCACACAATTTGCAAAAACCACATACTTTAAAGTCTTCAGAGTGAGAAATTCTGTGATCACCACAGAAACATGCACACCTTCAGAATGTTGGAGCGGAGACTTTTAGAAATTTGACTATAGATTTAAAACCAATCAATTGTCACGTCTATGGTGTGGGTGTATGTGAGGTCTCGATGGTATCAGAGATTGATGTTTTTTATTTAAGATAAATAAAGAAAAGCAAACAAACAGATAAACTTTAAGTAAAAGCAAATCAAAAACACGACTCTCTACAAGAAAACACGATCTAAACGTAACCAACATATACTAGATTTAACTTAGCAGTTGCAAGACAACTAAAAGGAACTAAAACAAGATATTTATAAGGAAACCAATTAACCAACTCGGTTCAGGTGCACGCCCATGTCACCTGACCGAGTTGCACATTAGGAAATGAAGTGAAACTAAAAAAGAACTACAAACAAAGTCTCAGGGCGCGTGGCGCCCTCTAGGGGTTATCCCTGACATCAATTTAATAACCATGTAGATATTAATATAAAAGAACGACTTCAATCAGCCGTGGCAATAAAACAATGACGGAAACTACAAAGCACTTTTGTTGTGGATAAAAGCGTCTGCCAAATGCCTAAATGTAAAACATCAAACATCAAGCCACCGGAGCCACCAGTACAGTTCTCGTCCCTCAGGGCATGACTCCACAACACCTCTAGGGGTGTGTTGTGGTTTCTGGCGTCGGTACAGAAACTGGTGGCAGATGATCTGGGTCATGTAGGTTGCAGTGTGGGGCCTCCACCGATCAGACTTCTCTGTTTGGTGCATTTCATAGATGCTCGGTTGTACTGAGATCTTGACATCTTGAACTCTTTGCCTGATAATACCCATACATGGTAACTTTGTAATATGACCAACACTGACTATTTTGTGCTACATTACATTAGCTTTTCTGTGGGATCCGACCAGACGGGCTGGCCTTTGGTCCGCACAGGCACAAATAAGGCTTGAGTGTCTATGATCCAGTCATCAGTTTACTGGTATATAATCAAAGGTAAATAGAATAGCCGAAAATTTACTTAAGTAAGAGTAACTGTACTTCAAAATAATATTACTCAAGTACAAGTAAAAAGCAGCCATCCAAAATATTACTTAACTAAGAGTAAAAAAGTATTCAGTGAAAAGATTACTCAAGTACTAAGTAACTGTTTCATCATAATATCAGATTTTTTTGTTTTTAGAAATTATGTAAGCAGTCAGACAAAATGATAAAATATTGTGCAAATTGCAACATTTCCAAATATAAAATAAATAAATGTAATAAAATAAATTAATAAAACTAAATATCATTGCAAAATAGCAAATTAAGGAATAAGAAACACAAATTTCCTAATCTCCCATTTTTCACAACAAAGTTTTTGAAATAAATCCCTGCTGTAGGTAACATGTGTATGTTTGAACAGTGTAACTATTCTCTGTGTAAAATATGCTGTATATTCAGTCACCCTGCAAATGACTCAGCAGATAGAAAATAACATTAGAACATGTGTACAAGAAGTCTCACTTCACCATGAACTGTGTCCAGCAGAACAAATGTTAGAAAATTATATATTTGTTAGCCTCTAGTTTATTTGCTAATTATATCTGTTAAGATTGCAACATTAAATAAAACAGCTAAACTAACCACGACATGATTGCTTCACTGTCTACCACTGCTGAAGACAAGCCCCTCCCCCCCTCTCTATGTGTGCTCATTTGACTCCATGTGGTTATTGTTATTGCGGCTGATTGGTCAAACGGAGTCATGTGATTATTGTTGCTACATCTGATTGGTGAAACACAGTCATGCGGTAGATCCACCAGCTGCATTTCTCTGGCAAACACAAAGAATATCTAAAGTGTCGAATAAATGGTTAGAAAAGTAACGAGTCGAGTGGAGCCAAATGTAGCAGAGTAAGAGTAGCGTTTCTTCTTCACAAATCTACTCAAGTAAAAGTACAAAGTATGGTGCAATAAAACTACTCATAGAAGTACTTTTTTTTCATAAAAGTTACTCAAGTAAATGTAAGAGAGTAATTGGAACTCGTTAGTATCCACCTCTGTATATAATCAAATAATGATGTGGCTGCTTGGTGAAGATCAGGTAAGTGGTAAAATTTTTTTACTCTTACGTACACCTAACTAATTTCAATAATACTCATTATATTATGTTATAACATGCAGTGCATGGAACAAAGCTGCATCAATGAATAACAGATCAAAACTGTGCACAAAATGTTTTTTTTAAATAAAACACACATTAGTAATTTTGTATAAGGTGAGCCAATTATGCTCAATAGTGCTTTATGATCAACATACTTAAATTCTTGCACCTGCAATATTTGGGTGCCCATAGACCTTTGACCCATCGTTATTAGGATCTTGATCTTGTCCACATTAATCTTCAAGCCATATGGTGAGGCAACACAAGCAATATCATGCAGGATGTCTATGGCCTCAGTGTCGCTGTTGCCAAGAATGGCGCTGTCACCAGTAAACATCAGATCTGTTATGTAGCCATCCACATTATACTGAACACCTTGCTTACATGGAATGCTGTGCATCTGGTAATATAGAGATCTGTGAAGTTGGGTGATTTCTTTTGTCGGACATACTCGATTTCCAATGCTTTCCACAAAGCCGACCAATAAACTCAGTCAAATGAGCACTTGAGATATATGACGACGATCACTATTTATTCCCACATCGCATTTGCCTCTCTATTAGCTGACAAAGGACAAAGTTTAGATCACCCCAATGCAATGTGCACACAAGCTACTTCCGTGATTTGTTCACATCTACAAATGTTCGTAGATCCACCATTCACATCTGTGTATCTTCGGAAATTCATAACTCGGATGTTTGTAAGTCGGAGAATTACTATATTAGCGTCCACAGTTACGCAGATACACAATTTCAGCAAAACCAGATGAGAGACACTGGCTTAACAATAGATGCTTATCAACTTCCTTCTCTTTAATTCTGACATGATAGAAGTACTTGTACTCTGATCTCATACAGGCAGAAATAATCTGTTTGATAATCACTGTATAACTCTGGATGGCCTTTATATTTCATTGTGTGCAGCAGTAAAAGACTTTGGCGGGATTATTGACTCTATTTTCTCATATTACTAGGATAGTCTTCTTTTATTTCAGAAATAAAATGCATCTAACAGATAAGAAATACAATGTCAGTGCATGATGCAGGAATAGGAATAAACGAATAGCTCATGCTTTTATGACCTCTAGTTTGGGCTATTAAAATGCCACACGGCTGGATGCGCCAGTAGGTTATACAAGGTTATGGAACGCCCTTTTGTTAATATTCCTTTTAGGTAAAGGGACCGCTCTTTTCATAGACATTGAGTGTTTTGGTGAACAGAGAAGTTTGGAATGTGATACTGGTGCTGCCAACCAATCGTAATTATTTATATAATTATACGATTATAATTATTTATATGTAAAAAAGACCTATGTAATCCCATGTATACACTTCATGTTGTAAAACATCTGCCTAACAGCCTAGCTCTTGTTATCAATATAATCACAAGAAAGAAAAAAACTATATATAAAAAAAAACCTACCAATTTTCCAAAAAGAGAAAACCTACCACATTGGCACTGGAGACTCTTTCTAAAAATGCTATAAACATTTTCCCTTATATTACGCATTGCTAACACTAAAGGTTATTACACAGCAATATTTTTTACCCTACTTCTTTCCAATTTGAAGCTATTTCCTATTGCATAATTACAAAAATGCTTGAGACACATAAAACTAGCCACTTAACCTTTTCAATCTGCTGCTCATGCTACAATAAAGGGCAGCTGAACACTTGAAGGAATGCACTAACTACGCCCTTGCACATTCATACAATACATAGAGTATTTCTATTGTATCATAAGTATTTTCTATTTACGAGAGAGTGAGAGAGAGAGAGAGAGAGAGAGAGAGGAGAGAGAGAGAGAGAGAGAGAGAGAGAGAAAGACATCCAGTTGCATTCCAACATAACAAACTAACTAAAATAAATCCTAAGAAATGTTCTGTTTAATCAAAATGAGTGGTGAAGAGATCTGTTGTATAAATACACACATATATAAAACTCCGTAATAGTGCATCATTCTTTATCATTCTGTTTCGCTTATTTTTTAATTTTTATTTGGGTGTCCTGACGCAGAACGCCTTATCAGTGCACACCAGCCTACTGCACGCTAAAAAGTGGGAGTGTTTTCTGGCGTGAAAAAACAGAAAGAAAGTGTACTGAAAACAAGCTGAGTACAAGGAACTCCTGGTGTTTGGCGATGCAGTAAACAAGTATACTGATTACGTGAAAAGATTGAATGCTAGCATTAAACAGCAAAAAGAAAGAAAATTTACAAAAAGAAAGAAACGGAAAAACTCCAAAATGCCAAAGGAATCTGCTGGTGTTCCAAACTGCAAATGGGTGAAAGTTGTTTTACAAACAATTATATGCTTTATTACACAGCCATGGTTATAAACATTTGTTTGCACATGATAACGCAGGAAAGCACCTTTGAGACAGCAGTAAATGTACATTTTAGAAAAGACTGGAAAAACAAACAGTCTTTAAAACGTTGATTGTGGTAGCCAAAAAATCTGGAACCTGGTGATTTTAGAACAAAGATTACTTTGAAACTAACAACAGAGGACTGAAGCAGAAATAACACTGTCTGACTTTTTTTTCGGGGTTATCTGAAGTCACCAGTCTATTACAATCAGTCCAGAGCAATAATGGTGCACTAAATAAGAAACTGACACATTATGAAATAATATGTGCAAATTTATTTGACCATTTTCTGTAATTGATACCTAATTTATGTTGCTCTATCTACCCATCGATCGATCTATCTAATTATGCAGTATGTCAGTGTGTACCCATGATAGCCTTAGATTCTTCTTATTGGCGGACACGAATGTAACCTAACGTGGCCTTCTTCTGTTGTAGCTCATCCACCTCAAGATTTGATGTGGTGTACATTCTGATATGCTTTTCTGCTCACCACAGTTGTAAAATGTGCTTACTTGATTTACTTTCTGTAAAGCGTTAGGAAGTTAGGATTCAGCATTTGTGTTAGGATTCAGATCTCCATGTAGATGGCCACTGTCTATATAAATATGCAATTTAAACTTTCCATAGCATTTTAATAATATTTATTGTCAATTTTCAGTAACTACTGAAGGACAGTTTGATGTTCTTGTATATTTTCTAGTATTTGTATGGAATACAGTCTTCAATCAATATTCTGCTGTGCTGTAAATGAATGTAAAAGTACTCTGGCTGCTCTGTTTGCTCAAACAACCCATGTTTTATCTCATAGTGGCGCTTCACAATACTGCCTTTTATCATCGGTTTCAGAACATATGAGACAAACTGATTTTAAACTTCCCGCAGGAAGCTTAAACATGTCAATCTGTCCGTTTATCTTTGAAGGTTCAATTTTCATAGTCTACTTTCCTTTTCTTGGAGTAAGCCATGTCCTGTTGCGCTTTCGACACACTCTATATATACAGGGTAATCTATCACATCGGTTGGCTATGTTGAGTGACGCATACCTCAAGAAAAAAAAGCGACATATTACTGGTAAATTAATTATTCTCACTTATCAGAACAGCATCCGGGCAGAACTTTCACTTGTTCCGGATCTGGATCGTGGTCTGTTCCAGAAAATGCTGTGTATGAAATGACCAGGAGATGTGAACATTAACTGTAGCTCTTGTCTTGTATCTGCTGCCACATGATTGATTTACTGAATAACTGCATGAGTGTATAGGTGTTCAAAGCTAAAGTGGATAGCAAGCAAGCAAGCACACACACACACACACGCACGCGCACACACACATCCCAATAAACACTGTGTCCTAGAACACTGCCCAAGGACACTTTGTACATTTGCTTTACTGTTGTAATGTTGAAGTTTCTAAAGCAGTGAAATCCTGCTCAAGCTGCCTGTTGTAGCTTAAAGTTGGCTAAGACTGAATTTTGTGTGCCATGTTTTTAATAGTCTGAAAATGAAAAATGAAGATTTAAAGTACATTAAACAAAATGTTTTAAATCACCTCATTGTAGATAGCAATGTTTCATATGCTGTTCCTTTACAGATAAAGACATTTTTCTTCACCTGCTAAAACTAAACAGGAGTGAATTAACTATGCCTACTTGTACTACTCTACTAGCTAGTGTACACTCACCTCTTCAGCAGCCATACATTTAACATCTTAACATACATAATAAATAACCCAAAAGCTACGGACATATCGTTACGGGTATTAAACCTCAAGACAGAATGTCCTGTTTATCGCACACACTCTTTAGTGCGCTAGTGTGGACGTCGCCATGGCTCCTGACATCTCCGCGTGCGTACTATACAGTACAGTACGGATGATTTACACAGAGGGGCAGTCTGCTGCCTAAAGATAGTACAGTAGTTTGATAGGTATAAATAAAAGAATAAAGAAAGCAAAGACTGAAATAATGACGCAGTCTCAGTTAAACTGAAAGTGCAATGAAACCATACATACTGTTCGCATTAAAATGCTGGAAAGAATGCGGCGGCGGCGGCGCGAGCGCAGTACACTATCGCTCATGATGAGGCTTTCATGTTACCGACAAAACATTTGATCATTTAAAGTATTAAAGATGCGCATAAAGATACGGCGACGGCACTGTAGAGAAAGTGACTTACCCTTGTTAATGTAGATTCTCCGAGATGATGATTTAGCCGGCGCGTGCACGCGGCCGTACGGCTTCTTGAGTTCTGCGAGCACGAGGAGCCGCAGCCAGCCTGATCTCCAATCAGCACCGCTCACAGCTGATGGCGTGGCGAAAAGCTCTTCCAGTTAAGCCCCGCCCCCACGCCGCCGCGCTGGGATTGGTCCAGAAGACTCTATAGCAACCCAAAGCGGCGTGATAAAATGCCAAGCCGAAAATACAGCCAAGCCGCGAAAATAAACTCATCCAGATGAGCAATAAATAAATATACAAATAAATAAATAAATAATAAAACCCTACTACATTAATATGTATTGAAAATAGTTGAAGTTATTTCTTTTTAGTTTAGCCTTAAATAAAAAGATTTCAGCACATTATTCATTAAATAATAAAATAATCAAGTATACTCACTCATCGTCTATACCGATTTATTCTGTATACAGGGTCCTAGAGGGCGTGGAGCCTATTACAGGAGACTTAGGGCACATCCTGGTCGAGATGCCAATCCATCGCAGGACACACACACACACACTCACATACTCACTCACACAAAACGAGCAATTTGGGAATCGAACCCGAACCCTGGAGATGCAAGGGTATATTTGCAATCAATCGATTGATCAATTAATCTGTATTTCTATCTACAGTATGCATCTATTACAGATGGGAATCACCAGCTACCCCCGATACAATACTATCACGATACCTAGATGGCGAATTGTATTGCATTGTATTGCAATTCGGTATCATGATTTCATAAAAATCCAGATTCAATATTAATTTTGTTACAATTCTGAACAAGCTTAGAAAATAATTTGCTCTGCCACACAGGATGCTGGAAACAGGATTATACAGGAACAGCAAGGTTTTACCACCTCAAATGCAATCAAATGCAATACATTATAAGAACAAAAGTATGACGCCAAACCTGTTACTTAGTGAATGCTTCAGGTGTTTCAATGAGGTACTTTATCCCCATACTTAATCTTAATGCTTCAGCTTATCAAGGCGTGGACAATGCCATGCAATCTTAATGCCAGAGCGTGGGCAATGCTAAAGCATGCTTAATGCCATATCAAGGCATGGACAATGCCAGAGCAATCTTAATGCTTCAGCATATCAAGGCAGCTTGGACAATGCCATGCTTCCAACTTTGTGGCAACAATTTGGGGAAGGCCCTTTTCTATTCCAGCATGTGCACAAAGCAAGGACTATAAAGACATGGTTTGATGAGTTCCGTGTGGAAGAACTTGACTGGCCCACACAAAGCCCTGACCTCAACCCCATCGAGCACTTTTGGGACGAACTGGAATGGAGATTGCTAGCCAGGCCTTCTCGTCCAACATCAGTGCCTGCGCACAAATTCCCACCGTCACTTTTATTCTTCAAGAAGGTCAATACAGTTTTATGATTCCTTTTAAACAATTGTTTATACCAAATACAATATTTTGTTGTTGTTTTACATCGAAGAGATTTGTGTCTGAGCTCCAAATATAAATGTGACATAGTCCTGACTGTGTTCATTTCCTGTTATTAGTGAGAAAAAAAAACAATCAAGCGAGAAAGTTCTGGAATCAAAATTAAAATCTTTAAAAGAATGAAAGCATCTGCCTCCGAGTGGCGCAGTGGGTAAAGCGCTCGCCCTATCATCCGGAGATCGCTAGTTCGAATCCCGGGTGGTGCTGTAACCTCTCGCAGCCGGAGGTCTAGAGAGAGCTGATTGGCCGAGCTCTCTCAGAGGGGAGGGATGAGAGGTACATAGTGCTCCGACATTAATCACGGCTCTACAGCCAGTCAGGGGCGTCTGTGAGCTCGCGCAGCGGAGGGAGCGGATAGCGCTGTCCTCCGAGTGTGTTACGCCGTCCCCAACGGTGCGCGAGCGAGCAGTTCGAAAAGATGCGGTCGGCTGGCGTCACGTGGTTCGGAGGAAACACGTGATAGTCTTCGGCCCTCCCGGCTGAGTGGTAGTAGTAGCCTTAATGTGGGAGCCCCCTAGTGACGGGGAGGAATTGGACACGATTAAATTAGGGAGGAAATCGGGGAAAAATCAAAAAAAAAAAAAGAATGAAAGCATCTGCCCAAGATCTAAAATATGGAAGATAAGCGTTCAAGCATGGCGAAGGTTGTATCATGGTTTGGCGTATTATTATTATTATTATTATCCACCTAACCATAGCTAATGATTGTTAACACTGCCAAAATAATGCTAGATTCTAACAGTTCTTAATACCCTTAAATGGATTTGCTGTGATTAGTAATGCTTAAATGTAATTAACTATATCCAATATATTCCAGCTAAACCCTACATAATTTACATAAAGAGACACATGTATACAGAAATGATTCTTGGGGAGGGAAAAAAACTGTTTAAAATGTAAAAGTACGTTCTATTATCGTATTGAGCACCCAGCTGCTGCGCGGTTACTAAAGAAACAAGCAAAATGCATTAGCTAGTGTAAATACACAGAGCAGAATCTGAAACACAGCCTTTTTATGCACTGCAACAATGCATTTGCAAGACCTCACTGACATTTGTGCTTCTGTATCTGAGATAAGTCTAATTTATGAGACACTAATTGCTTTATGGCCGCCTCTAAATCACTGCTTACGATAAAGTGGAAAATTTAAATGATAAATGCACAGTTTACATACTGCCCTATTAATTATAGAAGCAGTTATTTTAATAAATGTAAGAAAAGTAAATAACGATGATTAATTGTTTCTTTTGTTTAAACCCCTATTTCGATTTTTAAGCAGACAACGTCTGACTGAAAGAATGTTTTAAGTAATTTAAGTAGAGATAACACAGACACGCTGTCAGAAATCACAGGTCTATTCATGCTTACTTTACAACTTGTCTATCAGCAGGTAAGCTTCTGATAACAACCGGAAAGTTGTAAAATTTCAGAATTTGAAGAAAGAAAGTCTTAGATCTGGTTACACCAGAAGTGAACACCTACTTATATATTTATATAACAGGAAGGTGTTTATGCAGTATATATGCATGTTCAGTGGTTTTACTTTATACACATTTTAAGCAGTTTAGACTTAGAATATTAACTTCAGTGCAAAATGTAAGTAATAAAATCGGATAGTCCCAGTACACTCCTTCATGAAGAACCTTTTAAGTTCTTTCATATTCCTTTCAGGTTTGAGCTAAACTAATTATCAGAATTCATGATGGTATCAATCATCACAACAACCTTTAAGCCATAAGCCACAAAACATCAATGATCCACCAAAGTGATTAAAGACAGGAAAGTAGAGGAGAGAGTGCGCTCAGATTAGAGCTTTAGAATTTTGTAGTTCTTGATTCTTGTGGTTGTCAAGTTTCAAAATCCAGTGCTGGATTGTATATAAAAGCACTTCCTGATAATTTCTTAACACAACACAAATTGTGTATTTCACTAAGACACAAATTTGCATCATGAGTTTTGGTCATATGAGACCAAAGTCAAACATTTGATCATGAATACCTTCAGCATGTTTGGAGACAAAAAGACCTGATACCAAAAGTAAAATTTTTTAATGCTTTGGGAGTTTTTTTTTTAATATAGTTTACCGCCTCTTTATACGAAATATAACATATTATGGATAATTTAGCCAACAACCTGCTTTTCTCTAACCCTAGGTTCAGACTTCGTCATAGACTGGGATTTCAACAAGATAATGAGCCAAGCATGATGGTAAATAAACATAGAAACAGATAAAGAAACCATTCAACCATTTAAAGATATTTAACCGCTGGTCGTGTGAGTCAGATTGTTTTGACTCTAAAAGATTCCTTTATCTCCCGCTGTCTGTTATTATTAGACTGAGCCTGTTCTGTCTTTATGATATCGTCTGAAGGAATAAACTGTCCTCAGCGGGATGATAAGCTACTTCTTTAGCTTTACAGCCTTCAGAATGTGTAACTGGTTCTAAAACAACTTGAACAATTCCAATTAATTCAGCTTTCCTCATCGCAGTTTATTATTGTTCCAGTATTTATTTTCTCCCCTACTTACTGTAGCAGTTAAAGCCCAACGATAAATGTATCTTTGGAATTTGGGAGTGTGGTGCTGGAATGGAGAAATGCGTCAGGCACTGCAGCACTCCTGCCAAAAAATTTTAAGGTTGGGTCAATAATTCAGTAGAACGTTTGAATTAGTAGTAGAGTAGACTAAAAGCTGTATATTTCAACTGGCACATTTTCATGTTCCTACATATTTGCACATCCTGATAGATTACTTTAGTTTGTTTATATGCATGGTGGCACAAAAGTCTGGATCCAAAAGTCTGGTTTTCATTATGTGAAATTTAAAGAAGTTTTGAAAGTAATGACTGAAGATTAAATAGCATCAGAGCTAACAGCAGCAGTTAACTCTTTTCTTTGGTGCTAGACGCATCAGCAGTCTTTGGCAATCAGCCCAGAACAATAGTTGCACAAAAGGAGGAAATCATCCCAGGATATAAGTTCAGTTCACACGCCAAAAGATCTTTGGAGTCTTTGCCTCTCTGGGTCAACCTGTTTTGGTGGCAAATGGGATTAATGTTATGGCTGATCAGTGTGCATGCTCTCTCTCCCCTTGATCTTCTAACTAGATCTTTTGCATTGTGCTTTTTACTTTTTTTGCATTTCTGCTTCAGGAATGTTTGTTCATGCAACCCTGCAATTTATTTTATTAGCACTGGAAAAGGCTCCCACTGCAAAAAATCATGTTAATACCCCCATTCCACTCTGACGAATTTGCTACCGACCTCTCCCGATTTGAAATCGGCTTTGCAGTTGGTACCGATTTGGTAAATTTTTCAAGGGTAGCGACCCAACATCAAACCGCTAACGATTTAAATGGATTCGTAAAGACACGGAAACAACTCTACAGCGCTTTTTGACACAAGACAATAACAGGTTAGCACATGATAACGCTTCAATAGCGAGCTGTTACTGAATTTAACAATGTTATACTGAGCCATAAAGAATTGATGATAAAACCATTCCATTGCATCAAACATGAAATTAAAAAACCGACACTACAGACTATTATCCAGGTGTTAACGTTATGGTAACAAACTCGTATTGACCGATTAACAGATAGATGCCGACCTATAAAAATTGGTGCACTCTCTAACATACACAGGTATACTGTGGCCGGAGTACACATGCACAAGGCTCCAACACTTAGCTCTCTCCAAGTGAAGAAAGATAATATACGCGTTACCAAGTTGAAATTAACACACATTTAAAGCTGTGTGAAGACTTCAACTACATGCAAAAGCTGCATGCAAACGCATCACCAGCAGCATTAAGCAGTGAGGGAACTGACATAGCATTATCCAAAGAGGGAAATACATGTCAGTATCTACAGTGACATGAAAATATTGGCATTGAGTTTTGCATTGAGCACTTTTATATTCATAAGAACACTCAAAGGTTAACAAACTTGATCTCATACATGTGGGCAAGCAGGAAACAGGAGAGAGAGAGAATCACAATCAGAAATGCAGCACAATCCCACTTTATATACAGAATCTATCCATTTCTTTCCCCGTTCTTTTGTATCGATAATGATTCTTCTTTGACTGCCCTTTCTCCATTCATTATTATTATTATCATCATCATAAGTATTAGTAGTGGTAGTAGTAGCTGTGGTTAATATTATTATTGTAACCTTTGCTTTTAGCGTTCCTTCTTCCGTAGTTTTCATGCCTAGTGTCACACTATGTTTGCACAGTTATATATAGTATGTATATATTTTTATACATTTATTTGTTATTTTGTGACTTGATTCTGAGCTTTGGCAATACGAGTGTATGCAGGAGCCATCATACATTACACATAATATTGCATGCATTTTGTTGGATCCAAGTTATCAAGTGTGTTCGCCCCTGAATATGCTCATGTATATAAACAGTGATACATATCAAACTCAATGCAGATATTGTGTTATTCCCCTAGAATATACAGAACCTGAATCAGGTAAGGTAAGATGTCGGGTTAGTATTAGACAAAATGCCTGGGTGCGCACAGTGGCATGCGTGTACGCACAAAACTAATGCCCTTATTTTCAGAATCTCACTCCAAGCTTTTCTGAAAAGTTGGCAGCTGGGCCAGATATTTACAATATAATTTTATTCTTAAAATATTTGTTAGCAGACTTTATTATGAAATAAAGAGAATTTATCAAACCACAGACGTTATAATTAAACCATTTTTACTGTGCATCGGACTTTAACATGTAATAGATCTTTCAATCGTGTTTGATCATCACTATAATTGCTTCCATTAATACAAAGATTCTTGGCTGCTGAATGCTGCCAAACAGGTAAGGAGGTGATAAAAACCAATAAAAGACTCCATAAACGCGCTTTTAAAACTGATAACAGTGCTTAAGAATCGATATCAAGGCGTTACTGAAGTGTCAATGTCAGGAGGGGGCAGTCGAAATTTTTGAACATAAGCCAAACTTCCTCCCGACTAACACGAGTTTCACAAGAGCCCAAAAGAGGCTGTAAGGAGCTGTCACCAACCTCTACCAAGCTCTTTAGAGGTTGTAACAAATTGAATTTACATCAGCGTAGATTTTGTAAACTCCCTTAAAGGTTACTCTGTTTTTAAAGGTTAAATGTTCACTTTCAAACAGGCAAATAAGCACACAGGAAAGCTTAGCCACTGCTGATAGTATGCAGAATGTCTGTATTTTAAAATTGCATCTTTCATTTATTTTCCTAAAGGAAAAGCACTGTGTAAAGATGATAGCAGAGCCTTAAACCTAATTCCAACAGCAACTTATACCAACATCAAAAATCAAACAAACACTGTTAAAGATCTCTGTTAGTTTCCCCAAACAGATGAGTCCATATTGTCTACATGTCAGATACTGGCTATATTGGTGCAGTTTTAGTCCAAATTCTCTGGTATGGTTCTAAAGCGGGTTCTCACACTAGAGCCTTTATAACCTTTCTAGAGTTAGAACACTTGTCTGCAGAACAATCTACTGAGGCAGCTGTCCAATCATCTGCTTGGACAGTTCACAAGTCCCGAGAAAATTGATCAGGTGCAGATTTGAGGATCATTGTTGGTTCATCTTGGCAGTCTCGGCTTTGATGAGAGAGATCAGCTCCTGGTTTATGAGGAACACGAAGCGAAGCCCTGCGATCTGGAAAAAAGTAAGAAACACTCGGTCACAATACATGACAAAACAAAGAGGTTTCAACTTGCCCCCCAAAAAAAACAAGAAGAAAAAGAAAAAAAAAAAAGAGTAAAACATCTAGAAACAGCATGTATACTTTGAATCATTTTCATTCCGGTGTTTAAACCAATTAAAAACATATGTGCTAATAACCAGACAGCCTCTTCTTGCTGCATGGCTTAAATTTTACAAAGGTGCTATTGGTAATCATGAATGGTCTCTGTGACTGTTCATAATCTCTCTCAAAAACATGCAGGCTTTTAATATAGCAATTTCACAAGTAGACATTTATTCTGATAATTTCAGGAAATTCAACAAATTAGGCATGAAACCTTCTCAGCTTTAAAGCTTTCCAGTAAATACCAAAAATAAGTATTACACAGTGCAACAACTTAAGCATCTGTAGCTGCAGTTGTATACTGAATGGCTGGGAAAATATTATATGAAAATATTCATGGTTAAAAAACAACTGAGGTAAATGCTACTATTCTCTAAGACTATCAGACTAGCTACATTAGGTGAAATATGTACATGTCATCTAAACATATGCATATGGGTCTCCTTAAATATTTGATGTGAAAATCTGCTGAAATTCAGCTGAAAAAATATTGTTAGAAAGATAAATGTACATTAAAGAAAAAAAAAAAGTCATCGTCCTTGCAGTTAGAACAATGTTTGGAGTCAGTGGTGCC
The DNA here is from genome assembly GCA_013621035.1 of Clarias magur. Taxonomy (NCBI): domain Eukaryota; kingdom Metazoa; phylum Chordata; class Actinopteri; order Siluriformes; family Clariidae; genus Clarias; species Clarias magur. The sequence continues at coordinate 3,077,236 of QNUK01000011.1, read as the reverse complement.
TGCTCACCTCCAGCACGGAGTTGTTGTTAAGTTTCCACTTGTTACCAGTCAGGACAGGTCTGCCATCAATATAGATCGGTCTACGGCCCTCGTTCACAATGAAGAAGTCACCATTGTTTTTGAGCTTGATGATCCCTACAGTTCAAATAAAACCCCATCACAAAATATCAATTACCAGATTTTCTGGAAAAGGTGAGAACATTCAATGGCAAGAAAAATTAAGCATAAATTCTAAGACACATAAAAAGAAAACAGATGCTACATTATAGCAGGATGTCTTATTTCAGCCCAGTACCCTGTTGTCTAGAGATTTTCCACGCCGATCCCTCTAAAGACAGATCCACGTCTATCTGTTTGTCCTTGGTAGCACGGCCAAGAGTGATCTAAGAGGACGCAGACAACGAATGTTTTTAGTGGTTATGAAAGCAATAATGGAAAATCTAAACCAATTTTGTACAAAATCTAAACAAAAAGGGAAAATTAAAATGACAACTGAATAGAAAATGAATAGAAGAAGAAGAAGAAAAGAAAAATACTTTCAAATCCAACCGGGAGCTATCGTTTCATGAGCAGAAGAAAGAAGGCATAAAACTGATTGACGTATACAGACTTCAAAGCACAGTTCAGTGATGAGACTCTTAGTCGCACTAAAAAATTGAATGGTGCAAATGTTTTAAAGAAGCCCATACGTCTGTGAATGATTGCAGTCATTCCTGTGAATGTTCTGTAAGTGCAAAGCCTGATGCTTGATATTCGACAGATATGCTGACGTCAATGCGGACATTTCCGGAATTGAAAGTGCATGTTGGGTACCGTGAGCGGAAGGCCAGGCAGTCCAAACATGGCTCAGGAATATTAGGAAAATTTGTTATTCTCATGTTATTCAAAAACTAAAACGCTGGGTAAGTGCATTAGTGTAGCAATAAAGTTAGTTCTTACTCTCATATTTTTCTACACAATTTAAAGTCCTGGTTTGACCTGAATGCTCCTCAAACATAAAAGTAGAGAAGAGCGTCAGACTCACCTCTCTCGACCTCATAAGGTATCGGACCATGCGTCCTCTTAGTGCAGCCAACGTCTGGTTATCAAAATCCGGTGAGTTCATACCTGTACATGAATGACAGAAATTGTATACATCAATATGAGAGTAAGAAGGTTGCCAAAGTCAAAATACAATTTGGCATGCAGAAATGTCACGATTATCAGTTTTATTGATTAATATTACTCCTAATGTGTGACTAACCAGTGATACTGTCCACCAAGACCTGCCAGCGTGGAAGCTCCTGCTCCAACTGCCTGATCTCCCTTTTCTGGTGCCGATCTGCAACCATCAACTCTATACAGAAAACAGAGACGGCAGAATTAACAGGAAGATAGGTGATGGGCAGGGAAAACAAAAATAAGTTTAAGATTGATAAAAAAAATAAAAAAATAAAAAAGTGACACTGACTGACCGTGCTCCAGTACTTCATCCCTGCTGTCCCTAATTTAAAGACATCCATCATTACAACGTAAAAATAAATAAATAGATAGATAGATAAACATAAGCTTTAGACTTATTTTAGTGTAACTGAGCAAGAACAGCTAAATTACATTTTTGAAGCATTGTAGAATTATTATTATTAAAGCCACACTATGTGAAAGCTCTAATTCTCCAGTTCAAGGGCACATTTAAATGTGTATCCAACGGATGTCAAAAATTTGTATGCATTGAGTGTGATGAGTGTTATTTACTTCAGCTTGGAATCATCGACCATCTGCTCAGCATCTGAGAAGTTAAGAACCTGATCTGCTTTAGGCAGAGGTTGAACTGGAAAAAAAAAAGAAGAAAAAAAAAAGGTGGAAATGTGTTGCCAGAGATCAGCCAGAGAGTCTTGTGTAAAAGCTTTTAAGAGAAGGAATGTATTGCATGCTTACCACTTTGGTCATCCAGTAAGTAGTACTGTTTAAGCAGCTGCCAGTGCACCAGTAAACTCTTGGCAGTGCGTGAGGGGTAGAAAACGTTGGGGTGCTTATTCAGCAAGTCCTGGAAAACCTCCAGTTTTGGTTGACTGTTCTGCTCAAGACATGGGAATGAAGAAACTCATGAGCAAATCATAAACATGCACATGTGCAGTGACAACATGGATCAAGCAAGAAGAGAAGGAAAATCGAAGAAAAAAATATGTAAAAGTGTAGAGCAGATTTGGCAATTCAGTCAGAAAAATCGTCACTCAACACACTAAACATTACTCCATAGACTTGATCTATATCAGTAACAAACACGAATAATGATTTACAATGATATAGTGATATTTCAGTAACACAGCTACAGGTATTTCGTTTAAGATAGGTAAACATAATCATACAGTATTTGTAAGATATGGACAAAACAGTAGCTGTCACACTGTCGAGCTGACAAACCAGCTGTGCATGGGCTTATCTGTTGTTTTTATATTAATCATTGGCCAGGGGAGTAGCTACTTCCTTGGCTGCTGATAAGGCAGTAACCAACAGGGTTCGAATTTTTTTCCCCCCATCCTGCCCTTACAGGCATGCTCCCTATTATAGCTGCCACTTATCTGATTTAATCTGTTATAACTTCATGTTAGAATAAAATATCCTACCAACTGTTTCACAAGGTTTTTGTTCCTACAGCTAAACAATGCTCCAGAATCCCACCATCTGCTAGAGTGGATTTCTGGAATATTAGTGTTTGACTGTGTTAGTCAAGTTTAGTGTTTTGAAGTTTTGATGTAACCAATTAAACAAATCCCTTACTTTCTATTAACTGTCAAAGTACAAACATGTTACGCTTGATTAATTGTCTAAAGCATGATTTGATGCTGTACTCCGATCACAGGGATTAATATACTTCACTTTAATGCACATTAATGCACTAACTAAATCATCAAGTGTAACTGCATTACTTCAGCTACAATCTTTTCAACCTAGTCAATTAGGAATTGTTGTGAAAATGGCAAGCAAATTCGATTTGTTACACAAATATAATCTTTAGGGCCGACTGTCCACACTATTATTTGAAAGTGGTCAGATCAGGTTTGGCTCTGTTCAGACCGGCAGCCCTAATCTGACACGTTGTCTACACATCTTCATTGGTTGCTTAGGTAACAACGCCAAAGGCTCGCTTGCAGCACGATATTTCCTCATATAACCTAGTTTCTGTACACTGCCTCTAGCTTTGCCTGTACTGCATGGTTAATTTAAGACGCTTCATTTAAAAGCTCAGAAAAATCAATGGTACCAATTTTACATACTATTAGTGCCAAAAGACTGTGACTGATTTTAAATAAATAAATGACAAATTAAAACAATATAATGGCTAAAGGTGTATACACACACACACACACAAAAAAAAAAAAAAAAAAATATATATATATATATATATATATATATATATATATATTATACATATTGCAGAGAATCCAGACTGAGACACAGATCTTTAGGACACAGACTTGAATCTGATTTCAAATCGTAGTCTGTGGTTCAAATTTTCTTTAAAGATTAGTTTTGCAAGTTTAGAATCTGTTTTTTCCCCCCCGTCATGTCCAGATTACATGAAAGCAATTTGATTGTAAACTCATTCCAATAAATTTATTCCAATAAGATTTGGGCTTGCAGTCTAAACAAAACCTTGTGCAAACATATTAGAGATTTTACTTGACTTATAAATGAATGTATAATTTGTCCAGCTCTGCAGACAACGCCCAAGAACTATTTTTATTAGTTGGATAAATAAAACACCAGTAGTCTGTATAAAATCATCTGGTTTAGTCCAACATAAGGAATGATTATCTATTATATGCATCATATATTATATTATTTTTAAATTTTTTTATTATCTATTATCATAAGGAGTGATTATATATTTTACCATTCGTGAATAGATTTACGAGCACAAAGAGTGGTTCACATTTACAGGTTAAGAATTCAAATCACTAAATCGTCACTGCATACTTGGAATCCAAAGGCAACATTGAATCTCTAAAGGAAAGAGAGTTTACTGCTGTAGTACTGCATTCTTTCATGCTGTCTAATTTCTAGTCTGATATCTGATAAACTGTTTTCTACCCTGGCCACGGGAACGTGTTCTGGGCAAAAGAACCTGCTGACTCACAGAGCTAATCTTGGCGAGCAGAGCCTCCTCGACTTGGCTGAAGAGAGCTTTGCTCTGAATGGCAGCAATGGCCTCGGGGTGGAGCTGTCTCATGGCCTGCCATGCTAGCCTGCAAATATCATCAGCACACACACACACAAATAATTAAAGACACATTTAACTTGGCACACTGATTGCAGTCCACATTCTCTGGCTACAGGAGGACACAAAAGTATTTTATTTCCTTCAAATTGTAAGGGTTGGAATGAATAAGTTTATTTTGGAAGGCCTTCTTTTTAACTGCACTTACTTGGAGATCACAGGGTCGTAGAGCAAAGCATACCACCGCTCCTGAATCTCCCTCAGCGTAAAGCGACAGCTGAACTTCACTCCCAGATGAACCGAAGTGAGATCTGTAGTCTGATGAGCAACAAGCATATACAGAATATGGTATGTGAACACAAAAATCATGCTTTTAAAGGAAGAAAGAAGAACTAATTAACTGTGCAAAAGTCTTGAGCCACCGCAAATTTCTTCATATTTTGTTTGTTTGTAATTTAATGAAGAAATGAAGGGTGGCTCAAGACTTTTGCACGGTACTGTATAGTACAATGTCCTTTGAAAAGTATGCATATAAAAAAAAAAGAAAAGGTTTTGTCTGTACATTAGACAGAACCTGCTCTTTCAATTACATCTTTACGTTTCAAACACTGGAAAATTGTCTCTGTCTGATTTTGTCACAGCATCACGCAAAGATGGCTGACCAGAATTTAATGAAACTTTGCCAATCCTTCGGTATTTGCCTTGCTTCAGTTAAATCTGTGCCATAAATGAAATCAAAACATTGAGTAGAAGGGACATTATAAGCAGTTGCACGTTGAGCATGTGCCAGATTACGTCACAGCAGCCAGCGCGTTTTTGGACAAAACCGCTTTTCCCCCCTCAGTGTTGGCGTGGCTATGCGCGTCACTCATCAGAGCCAATCAACAAGATAGTTCACTGTAAATACACATAGATTGTGGAAGACACGGAAACTCCAAGTACACTAAGAAAACTGAACTTTCAAAGATGTATGGACAGACCAATGTATCTTTAGTCTGCCTGCGGGAAGTTTAAAACCAGTTTGTTCCAAAACTGCGGCACTAAGAAAAAGGAGTCATGTGGAACGCCAAACAACAGCAGACCAGCCGGTCTGTGCACAGACATGTACGTGGGCTTCAACCTGAAATATTTACATCACTGATTACATTAAAGCTGATCTGCTTACTTTTAGCTTTAACCTTTTAACTATTTCTAGAAACTCTTTACCCATTAACGACGGGTATGAACTCTATTACTAAATAAGTTTAGAGGGCCTTTTTCTATTTATTCATATTTATCAACAAACAAATCAAAACTCATCTACATACTGTACATAATAAAATGCTAATCAGGCATTCTCTTAACTAGAAAAAGATGGACATCAGTACCTTTTTATGTTACTCATGCTTTTCACCTTTTAAGTAAATTTAAATTCAAGTAATTATGTTTAGCTTCTGCTTTGTTTTAGACTTTGCGTGTGTTTTTTTTTCTCATTACAAATTCAAACACACAAACCATACAAAATGTAATCAACAAATCTTCTACATTCTGAGAGACTGTTGAGAACAGTGAAATTTACTGCATTAATAGTACAGTATGAACTGTTGTAATATGTTTATTGAGCTCAACAGGAAAAAGAGACCTGATGGGCTCTTTGCATAACTGGCTCACATGAGCAAAGATTAAATCAGTGTCCTCATTGTGTTTGCCATCGTTTCCTCCATGTTCAAACAAAAAGGAATCTATGGAAAATTTATTTAACAAAATATGCCAATTTGCATAACGCTTGCATGTATTGTCAGCACCATGAGTCTCTGTTAGTTCTCATATTTATCAAGTACTATATTTAACAGGAACTTTTACTACTAAAACAAGGACTACTGGAACAGAGTAATGTTCCAGCTGCAAATGAAGAGTCAGAATTCCATAAATCATCATTGCTGTTATTATTATCGTTATTATAAATTTGATATATAGTTGTTGATCAGTTAGAAAAGAATGTGAGCAAACGTTAAATCTCATTTGAAATTCAGCTACTTCAATATTCCCTGTTCCTTTCTTGCTAGTACTGTATTATGTATCATTAATATAAAGGGTGTTCAAATCAAATTGTGACTTTGATTGTGCAGGATAAGAGAAGATGGTTATAAAAGTAAAGACAACCAGATGTTGGCTGAACTAAAAAGACGTTATGAGGTCAAGAGAGGTGATATTGACGTTCTCCACTAGCTTTGTTACGTATGAGGAACATGTTCAAGTCATACAGGGACTTCGCTTGTGCAGAATAACAGAACACAGTTAAGAGAGTTAAAAAACCCTTAAATTCCTCTATGTAATCCCATTCCACACGAATGCACTTATCCCAGCATTTCACTAGTGTTCACTCGCTGGCTTTTTAGAAACACCTTTAATAGCTCAAAACATGTGGAAATGGTTTGGAGTGAGGTCAGGACTGTACAGGGATGTGGCAATAACTCCCAACTCCCAGTTGGCGACAAGTTATCCAGAAAATCACGGGTTCTATATAGGCATAAGTGGTCTCTGAGACATCTCGGCCAGGATTGGATTTCATGGATGAAAGGCATTCTATAAAGCTTTTGCAAAGAGCTAAGCATTTCATCGCTGTGTTATGCTTGTCTTCGGTCTATAACTACTCTATTTATTAATATTACTGCATATTTACTGCATATTCGTGAGCTCGCTGACTAATGATTAATCTGAATGGTAGTTTTACTTACTACTCACGAATATAGATTTCTCTTTTCCTTTCTTATTTATAACAGACTATAATAATATGTGAACTGGATGTTGATATGAAGTCTTTCTGACCTGCAGCACTGCGTTAATGAGCAACAGGTCATCTGTGGGCTTCCAGCGTCCCAGGTCTTTGGTGATCTGCAGCGGCTGCTTGCTCTTCTTCACTCGTTTGGTGATTGGGGAAGGTGCGAGCACCATGGTGAGTGGAGGGGTTAAAGATGTGCTGGACTTGGAAACCTGATAAAAGTACAGAAAGAAATGTATTTTTGTTCAACTGTGGTTACAACAGGGCTGTATACTGGATCTCTTCAGCAAGATATTAGTTCATCCAATAGAACATGGAAATTATTATGTACAATTGAAAGCTTGCGAGAGCCAACTCATTTAAATCTTTTAAAAACTATTAATACTATTATCTGGTCAGAATTTAAAAGGGCAGTCCACAAGTAATAAACTTACAGTTAAAGAAATAAACTTGAAATGTTTCAACAAAGGGTGCTGGTGTTTTGTACAAACAGAAACATTTCCTCTGAAAGCATTACAAGTTTCTAGGATACACAGAACGCCCATATATTTACCCTAAAACAATACACACTGTTGGTGGTTAATTTGTGCACAGCCTGTTTTAATGCTCCAGTAGCAGTGTCAATTCCCCAGTGTTATACTTACAGCATCAAAATGGAACAGGAAATGAAATACATATTAAAGAACCTCCAATAAAGACAATTAAAAGAATGGAAATAAACTGTTGAAGTAAAACTGGTAAAAAATTTTTTTTTTAAAAAACCCAGGATATGTCAGGATGTAGAGTATATTCAGTACCTTCTTTTTCTCACTGGATGATGGCTCAGCCCCAGGACAGCGGATCGGCTCGATGCCTGGTGGGCCTTTAACCCTGCTGGACGATTTAACCAGACTGCTCTCAACTAGCTCGTCATCAAATTTCTTCCTCTTGATGGACCTGTTAAAAAAAAAAAGGATGGTTGATAACTGATGTGACAGTTTAAATAAGAATTAAGAATAATAAGAATTAATACTTACATAAAAGAAAATTCAAACAGCAATGTAATATGATTAATCAGGGTTACACAAGCTTAAGTGCATGAAATATTTCACACAGACATTATACAGAATAAATATATTTATAGGAATAAAAACAGACATTAAGGGGCCACGATATGAGATGATACACAATATAGCCAAAAGTTAGTAAACACCTAAAATTCAAAATAATTTGTCCTGGTTAAACACCCTGTTCTAGATTTAGTCTCAGTCTACAGTGCACCTAGAGGAAATGGGGTTGAAGGCCTTTCTAAAGGGCTTAACAGTAGTAGCTTGGTGGTGCTGGGGCTCATTCTGGCCAACCTTCTGATTAGTAACCCTGCCAAACCTTCCTGGCCCTATGTGAAAAAGTAATCCCTCTAACTTAGTAATACATTACTAAATGTATCCAGTGGTTCAGTTCATCTCAGATGTTCAGTAGAGCTAAAGTCAGGTCTAAAATTGGCAAATCGTGCCTCTCTGTTCCATTCAAGGGAAATCTTAATGCCACAGCTTTCAATGACATTCAAGACAACTGCGTGTCTCCAACATTTTGTGAATACTTTGGAGAATAGCCCCATACAAGTGTGATGGTTAGGTGTCCATAAATTTCTGGCCATATTATATTACCTATCCAAATCACTTCCATGGTTATAGGTGTATAAAACCAGACACTTAGGCATGCAGACTGCTTCACCAAACACTTGTGAAAGAATGGGTCGCTCTCAGGAGCTCAGTGAATTCCAGCGTGGGACCATTATAGCAGTGTTTTTCAACCACTGTGCCGAGGTCCACTAGTGTGCCGTGAGAGATCGTCAGGTGTGCCGTGGGAAATTATTCAATTTCACCTAATTGGTCTAAAACATGAAATATGAAAGATCAAAAAGACTGTTTTCACTGAGTTTACTTGATTCCTATTCAAGACACTTTAATAAGAATGACTGTATATTGTTAATTGCACTTTTAATTTAAAAGAGAAGAAATATGAAAGATCATAAAATACTTTCTTCTTTGTGTTTATTTGATTCCTGTTCAAGACACTTCGATAAGTAAGGCTGTATATGGTTAATATAGGCTAAAGAGTTTCATTTTTTACAGTTTCGATTGTTGGTGTGCCTTGTGATTTTTTTTCAATTAAAAATGTACCTTGGCTCAAAAAAGGTTGAAAAACACTGCATTATAGGATGCTACCTGTGCAAAAAGTCCAATTGTGAAATCTCCTCGATACTAAATATTCCACAGTTAACTGTTAGTGGATGCAATTGGGAAATTAGCCACTAAGTGGTAGGCCATCAAGATCGGAATCAAAGGATGCTGAAACCATTAGTGCACAGAGATCGCCAAATTTCTGCAGAGTTAATAGCTACAGACCTCCAAACTTCATGTGGCCTTCAGATTAGCTTAAGAACAGTGCATAGAAACCTTTATGCAAAGGCCGAGAAGCTGCATCCAAGCTTTAGATCACCAAGTGCAATGCAAGGCATCGGACGCCGCCATTGAACTCTAGAGCAGTGGAGACGTGTTCTCTGGAGTGACGAATCACGCTTCTCTGTCTGGCAATCCGATGGACAAGTCCGGGTTTGGCGGTTTCCAGGAGAACGGTACTTGTCTGGCTGCATTGTGCCGAGTGCAAGGTTTGGTGGAGAGGGGATTATAATGTAGGGTTGTTTTTCAGGAGTTGGTCTCGGCTTTCACTTAGTTCCAGTGAAATTAACCCTTGATGCTTCAGCATACCAAGACATTTTGGATAATGCTTGTAATGGCAGGCGAGAGAAAAATTACATTATTTTAGAATACTAGAAAACATAGGATTTCTGTTTTACATATTATTCTAAATATGTTTGTTTGCATGCAGGGCAGCTGGTGTTTGTACAAGTAGTCACGCTGTTCGGCCAGTGTTTGCACAAGTAGTCACGCCGTCTGACCGGTGTTTGCACGGGTATCATGCATCATCATGATTTTTATTTAACAGCAGTTGGAATGAAGTACTGTAGGTTGCCTCATAAGCGATTATAGCCTTTAATATATTACTGTGGGCACGTCACAAGCAATTATCAGCTTTTGTGTCATACTGTGTTACAGCCATACCTAACCGACTGTAACATAGTCATCATCATCATGTTCATCAACTCTTATGTCACATGCTTTCCCCGCAGAACGCAAAAGTAGGTAGCATCTTTACTGAATATAACAGTAAGCAGTCTAATCTAAAACAAAAATGGGTACATCAGTCCGAGCTCATTGCCACCGAAATCTCAGATCTACGGTGATAGCACATACAACAGCCAGAAATAGAGATGCAAGAAATATTGGAGCGACATGAGGAGTGGCAGCAAGTTAACCGTACACTCCATTTGTGGGTAATTGACCGTACGCGCAAGTAATGGTAGCACACAGGCACAGCCACGGGTATACCTAACATACCATCTTATAAAGTATTTTAAAAATTCAGCATCATAAGTGACCAGCCAACAACCTAATAATGCACAATGAATTTGAAGTGAAGGTGTTCATTACCTGGAAGAGCTTCTCCTCTTTGGAACGAGACCTCCGCCACCGAAGGCTTGAGCCGCTGGTCTCTTCATGTCCTTCACAATGGCTTGATCTTCATCCTCAGACCTGCTCTGAGCCACCAGGTTTGCCACATTTACCCCTCCTGCCACAGCAGGGACCACATCTGTCTTAATATCTAAAAAAAAAAAAAATACACATATGAACACAAACGTGAAAAACAATATGCACGTGAAAACAAACAAGCAACCAAAATTATTAGCGAGCAATACAGAACAATATTTTTTATAAAACACAGGTCATTATAAACACACTGTGAGGACAGGAAAGCAAAACACACTCATCTCTGTTGACTGACTCATCAATAAAACTACGTTTTATGAATGAATGAAAAAAAAAAAACTCTACAAATATGCTTTAAGTGCTGATACCAAAAACACATTTATATCTCAATCTGATCTTCACTATATTAATGATTGCATTTCATTTTGTATGACTTTATACATCAGTTACTTTACATAATGACAAAATTTAATTTAATCTAATTATATACATGAAACAAGCCCGAATTCAGCTTAGATCATGCAGGTTATTGTACATTCTAATACAGCGTGTTTATGTTATAATACATACATACATACACAAGCACTTACCTTTCTCCATGACAGTCTGCTATCACTGCAGCATTACGTTAGAACCTAACGCGTACAATTTACACCCAATATAGCATTTGTAACCGGGTTAAATCCAGATTATACTCGCCGAGAATTCACTGTTAAGCGACGTTTGAAATCTATTACGTATTTAAAATATTTGTCCATACACGAAAGGCTTGCTAGTTAGTGACTAGCATGCTAACAGTGCTAACCCTTTGTTTCACAGAGACGGAAGATGGGTCTGTCGAAAGCTAACCAAACGCAGTTTAATGAGAGAAAAAATGAAATATTTCAGGTCGAATAAAGAGATTTAAAACAACGTATTTTCTTTATATTATGTAAATATCACTATTTATTAAAAAAAAATATATATACAATGTCGCTAACAGCTGTGTGAAGGCAGCAACAGTCGTGGATGTTTTTGAGACGCTCACCGGAAGTGTAGTAAGCTTTTTTTTTTTAAAAACAAAATAAGAGTTTGAAAATTTCTGGATTATTATTATCATTAGTAGTAGTAGTATCTTTATTGTTGTTTTATTATTATTATTATTATTATTGTTATTATTGTTATTATTATCGTTGTTGTTATTATTATTACTTGCACTTTTTATACTTTAGACTTACTGCAGGAGATGTTTTTACAGGAAGGGAGTAGCCAGTGTCATCATCAAATGTGTCACAGGCGCCTCACCGACTGTAACAGTAGGCAGCATCATCCTCAATTGGGTGTTACCTGCTGTAACGGGGGCCGGTGTAATGGGCGTCCCTCACCATGTGAGGCCAACCTTCAGTCTATACATACTGTATAAAAACGTTAAAATTCTAATGAAATAGAAGCAGCAGCATCAGCAACTTTTAGATCATACTGGGAGCATGTCAAATAAAAATGTTATACTCATCAATAAATTGGTAGTTTTGTAGTCTCTTTGGAGAACGTTACGATGATCCTGGTCCAAGATTATGGCTAAATATATACGTTTACTATACTACTTATACTACTTACTATAAATATAACTAATAATTCTCCATTGTCATGGCAACAGTAACGGAAATGCAAGACTCTGTGTTTTCTGTCAATGTATATCCTGTCCCATGCGGTGAGAGTGGAGCGGCTGGCGTTTTCCACACATGACATGTGAAGAGCCCCTTTAGGCATCATGTAGCATTCACTCTCACTCACTCACTCATCATCTATACCGCTTAATCCTGTATTCAGGGTCACGGGGGGCCTGGAACCTATCCCAGGAGACTTGGGGCACGAGACCGGATACACCCTGGACAGGGTGCCAATCCATCGCAGGGCAATGTAACATTTACTTCAAAATAATTTAGTTATTATAGTGTCTTGTTTAACTGGTTTATTCAGGCATAAAAAGACATTTTGCTTATTTAGTTTATTTTGGCAAGAAAATCAGTCAATGATTTTGAAGATGGATTTCTAAATCATCTGTAAACCTTTTAATGTTGAAATTTGGAGCTGTTTAGGTTCACAAGCAACAATGTACTGGCAAACAGTGCCATTACTTTTGCACTAACTTGGAATGTAGCTTGAATGTAAGTTGCTTTAAAGTTAGAAATGCTTTGGTTTAAGCATCTGATTGCAGTCAAACTACCATTTTTCCTCCACTAAGAATGTATTTTTTTCTCAGACTGCGTTCAATGACTTAATCTTAATTAATCTAATTAATGTCTTACTTGTACATTTAATCGCATTATGTGTACATTGCATGTAAGTTCTAAGCAAGTTTACTAAAAGTCATTTGCTTATCGCGAATTGTTCGAGACCTTTGAACTTGAACTTGAATAGAAATCAGATCTGGACATTGAAATATTCATTTTGATCACCCCTGAGGTTCAAGCCAGAGCTCATCTGTGTGGAGTTTCCTCTGGATTCTCAGTTTTTCTCATGTGCCTAAAACATGCCAGTGTGTGTGTGCCATGGTGCATGTTTCCCAGGGCTTTGTGATATATTGTTTTTCCATCCAGGGTGTACACTGGCCTCTCACATGGTGTTTCATAGCCATAAAGTCAATGAGCACAGAAAGGTCTGGATGTAATTAGAGGGAATCTTGTTTATGCTTTATTGTTTACCATGTAAGATGTACGATACTTTAAACAGTAACAGGCTGAATTGAACGATATTAACCCGAGTTTAATTAAACCTTCTGAAGCAAACACCATCTGTCATACCATTACCATGTAGTCAGACTTACCTTCTGAGAAGTATAAATCAGCTTTAATTGGCTGTGTGATGTGTGGTAGAGAAGGAAAAGCACTAAATTTTGTGGAACAAGAAAGAACACAGAAAATATTGGAAAGTAAAGGGAAACTGCTGTGACCTCGAGCTATTTCTTACTAGAAGTAAAATCCTAAATTTGGTAACTTCTCAGTCATTATGGATCAATTTGAACATTTTGTCCCACAGGGGTCTGAGTTCAATTCCTACCTCTTGGATAAATAATAATTGGATTGCAAATACAGTATGTAAAGACTTTACATGCACAGTTCTACTGTACATGCTTCTCCATGTACATACACTGATGACCACTAGATGACGACCTAGCCCTTTTTAGTTTATTAGTCCTTTTTTATTACTTTTTGGGCTTTTTGGGCTCTGGCATGTCATAATGCAATAATAATAATAATAATAATAATAATATTAAATAGTTCTACTATTACTATTAATATGTGCAATATTGACATGTGTAATAGGTGCAATACTGTGCACATATCACATGTCAATTTCACTGATATTTATTTGATATAACATCACATGATATTCCATTTTTTCCACGTTGCATTTGTGAATGTCATCTCTGAAATCTTCTGTCACAAAAACAAATTACTTGTATGTGAAAACCTATTTGTCAGGAAAGTTCTTTCTGATTCTAGTAATGATAATTATGGCGGCACGGTGACTTAGTGGTTAGCACTGATTCCCTCCACTGAGTCTGTGTGCATGGAGTTTGCATGTTCTCCCCATGTTTGGTGGGTTTCCTCCGGGTACTGTGGTTTCCTCTCACAGTTTTCAAATTGCCCATAGTGTGTGAATGCATGCGTGAATTTTGACCGGAGCTCCCAACAGATAATCACCATTGGCCTCCACGGTCACTACAGAGACTACAGAGTTTCCTAGATGGATTGATGTAATAATAATAAAAAATAATAATACACAATTTGTGTTATATTCCAAAAACTGAAAACACTGAAAATCTTTTACCACCACTCTAAGCCTGTGCCGTTACGTTGTCTGCTTTCTTGCTCTGTTTGTGTGCTTTGGCTCTTGCATACTGTAGTAATAGTTAATCATTACTACTACTACTAATAGTAACAACAACAACAAGAACAATAATAATAATAATTATTATTATTATTATTATATTTTTTGTTCTATTTGTGTGCTTTTTTGGCTCTCGCATACTGTAGTATTATTAAAACATTTCTCTACTATTTACTACCACTACTAACACTACTGTTAATAGTAACAGCAGCAACAACATACTAATAGTAACAACAACAACAACAACAACAACAACAATAATAATAAATTATTGTCATTGTTGTTGGTGTTATTATTATTATTATTATTATTATTATATTATTATTATTATTATTATTATTAGTAGTAGTAGTAGTAGTAGTAGCACACAAATAGAGCAATAAATAATAATAATAATAATAATAATAATAGTAATAATAAAAGTATATAAATGCTGCTGTTATTATAATAATAATAATAATAATAATTATTATTATTATTATTATTATTATTAGTAGTAGTAGTAGTAGTAGTAGTAGGAGTAATAGTGATTAACTACAGTATGCAAGAGGGCAAAAAAAAGCACACAAATAGAGCAAGAAATAATAATAACAACAACAATTATATTATTATTATTATTATTATTATTATTATTATTATTTCTTGCTCTATTTATTATTGTTATTATTTACTTCTTATTCTGATTTATTATTTTTTGTTCTCTATTCATGTGTTTATTTAGCCCTCACATGTCACACTACAATAATACTACTCCTGCTATTGGTAATACTACTACTACTAATAATAATAGTAGTAGTAATCATCACCATCATCATTACTATCTGTCAGGGATTACCCCTAGAGGGCGACAAAGCGCCCAGAGTTCCTTTGTTTTTTCTGTTTTCTTTGTGGACTCTAATCCCCAGAATGCACCTCAGTCAGGTGATGTGGCGCTCACCTGAACTGAGTTTGCTAATTAGTCTGATTATAAATGTTCCTGAGTTCTGTGTTGTCCTGGTCTTGCATCTGTTCGTCTAGGGTTACTGTTTGTCTGGTATGTCCTTTATAGCTCTATGTTTTTCCTAGCTTTGTGTTCTCCTTGTTCTCTGTATTCTCCTAGTTCTCTGTGTTCTTCCTGGCTCCATGTTCTCCTGGCTCTGTGTTGTCCTGGCCTTTGTCTATCTCCTAGCCTGTCGGTCTCTGTCTATTGTAATGTCTAGTTAAGTGTAGCTCCATGTTTAGTTTATCCTGGATTAAGTTCATGTTTTGTTCTGTTTGTTCCCTGTTGTTATCATTAAAATCCTTTGATCACTTCTACCTCTGCTATCATGTCTCTCTTTCGTCCGGCAAGCAGTAACCGTGACACTATCTGGTTTATTCAATTTTCAATCCAACTTTAATTGTATAACGCTTTTAACAATTGTCATTGTCGCAAAGCAGCTTTACACAATCAAAAGAATTATGGAAGTGTTTAAGTTTATGTTTGTTCATGATAGGTTACAATAATAATATTGCATAAAAAGATAGTTCCTTATTCCTGAATTCTAACTGTTTGCAACAGTTTTTAAAACTACTGTTGATTATTAGAATTAATGCTGTTGTTGTTGTTGTTGTTGTTGTTGTTGTTGTTATCATCATCATTATTATTATTATTAACAACAACAACAATCATAATAATCATAATGGGTGTTAAATATAAAAAACACATTGAGAATCTTTGAATGTTGACTTCATTGCCTTAATGACTCAGTCGCACCACTCTGAGCCTGTGTCATTCCTTCGTCTGCTTTCTTGCTCTGTTTGTGTGCAGGAGCCAAATTTGTGTCTGGGACAAATTTTCTGAAAATGAGCTGCTAAGTTTTTGGATATCTCTGCCACATTAAGAGTTTCATTACAGTTTGAAATGTTACAGTACATGTCTGGGCCTGCATTCTGAGCAACGCCAAATGATTGAAAACGAGTAATGTGTGGAGTAGATGAGGTCGCCCTGTCTGTGTAGATCTCCGTCAAACGGCAGCTTTGTTTTAAATGTTTAGTGTGCTGTTTAAAAAGGAATGTGCCATGACTCAGGAAAAAACACGAACACGTGCAGATTATGAGCCCATTTACTGTATACACAGCATGAACTCTATAATTCACTAGATTTTTTCTTTTTAAAACTAAAACAGCTGCGATGTGTGTTTTTTTCATATAACTGAAAGGTAAATCTGAATATCTGAAGGAATAACTGTTCAAGATGAGAACAATGAGAAACCTGCTTGAGTACTTGTTTTTAGGTTCAAGTCCAGTGCTACAGTCATTTTTTTTCTCTTGTGCCTTTACCATTTTTCCAATTTCATTTGGTTTGATTTTCTCATACGCATACATTTCTTTTCATTGACAAAAAAGTGTGTGCAAAACTAAAGGAGGTAAAGGAATCAATTTTTTGTTGCCAACCTTTTTTTTTTTTAGATGAGTAAAATTGCACGTAATTTTATATAATTCATATTGACTGTAATATTGAACTTTAGAATAATAATAAAGAATAATAAATAGGAAATATAAAGAATAATAATAAAGATTATATTCTTAGAATAAGAATAAAGAATAAGAAAAAAAAAGAAAAAAGGCAGCATAGTGACCGAGTAGTTTGCATGGTGGCTTCACATCTCCAGGGTCGAGGGTTCAATTCTCGTTTTTAACATGCAAGTTAGGCTAATTGGTTTCCGAATTTCCCATAGTCAGTGTGTGCATGTGTACCCTGTACTGTAGATTGGCACCCCATCCAAGGCGTACCATGCCTCATGCCCCTAAGTCCCCAGGGACAGGCTCCAGGCTTCTCAAAACCCTATACAGGATAAGTGCTATAGAAAATGAGTGAAAGAATTATACTATTACTACTAATACTACTACTAATAATAACCTTAATATATGAATATACGAATATGACATTTATAATTATGCATTTAAATGACTTAATGAATGCAATACTATATTCATTTCCTGAAAAGGAGCTTAAATTACTCTAGCTAAAAGCAGTGACAGCATTTCATGCACTAGCCCTTTTTGAAAATCAAATACTGCTGCTGTTTTCATTATAATAAAATTAACAATAACAACACAATGCAAAATACATAATTTATTTATATTTTGTCACTATGCTTAGTGAGTAATAATGGGTAATTGGGTCTGAAAACTATTTTGAAACAAAAAAAAAGTTACTATTTCCTTAATAGTCATTAATTTATATAATATGTATTTGTAAATTTAACTTAAAAGTCATTCAAATTTAGTAATATTTATTTTAATATGCACAAAGATTAAGATGAACATTGTTTTTAGAAAAAAAAAACTTGTTCATGATATTATTATAAAGTGTACATCATAATTTTCTAATAACTGTATAAACTGGAATCATCGTCATCCTCTACACCGCTTCATTCTGTATACAGGGGTGGAGCCTATCCCAGGAGACTTGGGGCACGAGGCGGGGTACATCCTGGACGGAGTGCCAATACATATAAACTGAAATTCTTCTTGTAAGTTCATTATGCTGTAGACATCTTCAAGGCCTTTTTTGATGAAAACCATGAAAAAAAAAATGAAAGGCTTCAGCTAACAGAGTGCCATCTTATGTTCCATCTCAATTATATACAGTTGTGCCAAAGCCAACATTTTCCAAAGTTCCATGAAATGCGGGTGAACAACTGCTATCACTGAAACAAGCAAACAGTCTACGCCCTAACCTACCGCATCCTGGAGGCCGAACGTGGAACCGAATGTGAAATGAAGACAGCCTGTTATTGTACTGTCTTAATGCGTACTGTAAAACATACAGTTTTGTTGGCCTTCCCCAGAGGCAGACGTTATAAAATTGGTCTAAGCCGTAATGCCAGACGACTTCTCGAATTGACCTTGTACTTGTCTGAATGAAATGCCTAGATTGGGCTGGAACATTTACTGGACTCTGTTTGGAAATTGAATATAAACAGTAGAAGTGATGAAGCATTGTACTGTAAATGAATATGTACTGCTATATTATTATTATTATTATTATTATTACATTTAAGCCATATTTCCAAGGAACTCCATCCCAGTCTTGTGCTCAAATGTCTGCCCCATGTAAAAAAAAAAAAAAAAAAAGGTAGAGTGATTAATTAGCATGGTGCTTTGAATACAGAACTGCAAGGCTGCTGTTATGCAGATCAGAGGGTTTGAAAGTGTTCCTTAATGGCAGGGGACAACAGGCTCAAAGCATCATATGGAACAGTGCAGGCCAGGAAAAACTATCATTACAGGCTAAACATTTTTCAGCGATGATAAATGATCATCCACCGTTATGGTTGGCGCGCCAAAGGCACCTTATGGTTGAATTGGAGGCAAACTCTGCAGCCCTCCCGAGTCCAAAGCGCTGCTGATTGCTCTTTAATTGTCCATAGTTGCTATTAAGTGTCTGCAGGATGCACATGTGCGACAATGGAGGCGCCCGAGCATTGATCAGTGATGATTACATAGCAGGGAGTACTATTAGCATCTATTCAAAAGGAGAGAATCACGCAGGGAAACTTAACGATCATCGCTCGGTTAGGTTTACAATTTCCTTTCGTGGTGAATTTGACCGAGACGCAAGAAAACGATCCTGACAAGAAATGGTGTATGCGGGGAAAAAAAAAAAAAAACTTTTGTGCTAAATGTTTTGCATGGCAGGTTGTGTGTAGGTGGTTTCTCCGCTCTAAATCACTCCGCGTTAAACGTGCGTTAATCCAGGGCTTTTTCCACTAGAGCTGTCTCAGGTGGACAATCAGACAGATCTACAGTCTGAAGATCTGGCGGCTTTGCTGTTGCCGCTTGTGCTGTTTAACAGGGCGTAAAAAGGGGGACGCACGGGTGGGCTGGATTAAACCAGAAGAGCTTTTGGACTGTCATCGGGTTCCTGATGGTGAACTCCTGAACTCGCTTAGCCTTCGCCTTTTTTATCAAGCATGCCACTCATGGGGAGGTCGCTCAGGGGTCAGCAGGCTTTCACACGTCTAGCCTCTAACGAGGGTTGGAAAGCGGAGAGAGATGTGAGGAGACGTTGGAGGCCAGCTTTGAGGGAGGCATGGACTAGTGGACTTCAACACCCACCCAAAGTGGAGGGGGGAAAAAAAAGCACACAGGGACGCTAGCACAAAAGCTGTTGTGGCATTCCTGTGAAGCGTAAACTGATGCAGACAAGAACACAGAGTCTCCACTCACTGAAGCGACATTTTCAGGAAACCTAGGGACAAAGCCCGAAATGTTACATCAGTGTAAGAAAGTGACAACGGACACAGGTTTATAACAGATCTCATTTCACTTTTAATGAGGAGAGTCAAGTTGGGCGTTTTTTTTCCTTTCTCGCATTTTTAGAAAATAAACCAAGAACAATATTACAAATAAGGAAATTGTTACATCATTCACAGGGTTACAGTCAAATGTACATTTTATACATCAAAAACAGGGACCTCCCATGTGTGTCACAGTGGTAAGGGTGGACAGCGGCTCTACACGAGCCCTGCCTGTCAGAGGGAGAATCGTCCCCTGTCCTTCGGAGCAGGAGCAGGGCTGAGACACAGGGAAGCGCCGTCACAGCCATACTGTAGTATTGCCATCCTAACACCAGAGGGCACAGCTATGCTACGGGCAACAGCTCCATGTTTAGGAGCCATTTTCTCCCCTGAACACTTTGGACCATATTTGGAGGACATGGGCCGCTCCAAAAAGAGAGAGAGAGAAAGAGAGAGAGAGAGAGAGAGAGAGAGAGAGAGAGCAGAAGGAGCCAGGGACATCTTGTGTTTACATTCACTGCTCAATGTAACACTGAGACAAAATGGTCTTTCGCTTGCATTTTGCAACTGGCACACAGTTGGTGAATGGTTCTGCGGAGAACGGGAGCATATGCCTCTCACAGCTTGCCGTCGCTCTCTGCTTTTAGCAAAAGGGCTTATAAACTGAGCAGAGTGCCATGATAGTCATGATTAAACTTGCCAGTGGTGAGAGAGGAAAATCTTCGGCGGTTGCGATGTACGCACAGCACAACTGTCACCACCTAAACGACTCTGTTAGTTATTTTAATAACTCCTCCGTGACATGTGGCTGGTGGCTTTGTGTTCACATGAAATCTCGCCGATCATCTTTTAAAACCTCGGCCCGACTAGCGTAACACGTCGAATAAGCTAAACATTCCAGCGTCCGTACGCTAGGGTTCTGCGGCGGGACGATCTAACGCTACGGATTGCTCACTCGCTCTCCGTAACGTTCTTTCACACTTCCCACAATCATCTCTTTTTATTTGATTTCATTTTTTTCCTTCTCGACAACTTTGAAGTTCCGGGACGGACAGGTTATTAAACGGGAAGACGGATGAAGCAGCCGGACACCCTGCCGAGATCAAAACTCCGGTTTTAGTAGTTAAGAACACAATGGGAGAAAAATATTCTGTACCAATAAGATCGAGCGCGCCCGAGTCTGTTTTTAGAGCATGAGCGCTGTTGCTGAAGGGTTTTTTAAAGAGAATATGTGTTACGGATGACTCTGCTGATTAATGGATTTGGTAAAAAGAGGGACTTTAAAGAGATGTGAATAATGAAGAACAGAGCCGGTACAAGACACAGTAGAAATGGAAGCATCTGATGTAAAAAGAATAAATATTAGAGAAGAGCGCTGTCACATTGCGCCTGAGGACAGGATCTGGCCTGAAGAGAACATATTACTTTGTGGTTACGGATTGGTTTGAGACTCTTATTACATCCGTGGCATACACGTGGCAATATACGCCGTCGAACACAGCCATTTTTATCTATCAACCCGCTAGAAAGGAAAAAAAAAAAAAACTAATTTAAAATCTGTAATTATATCAGAATCATATACTGATGTATGTGTGGGTATATTTTCAGTCACCCCAAAAAATATGCAAAATTCACACTGATATCACTGAAATATCACACTGAAAACGTACTCGAATTGTCTTATATTTCCCATTAGGAGGTTATGATGAAGCATATAGAAATATGATTCCCATTTCAAGCTTCATATGTCTGGAAATGGGAATCATATTTCTATATGCTTTATCATATCTAAGTTTATTGTTTGAGCATATTGATGCTTTTTTCCCCCGTTTACTCTTTATAAAAGATAAATAATCGAATTAGATAATTTAAACAAAAATGTAAGCAAAACAAAAATTGACAAGAAAAATTAACAATACAAATTTTGGAAAAATATTTTCTTCATCATTCATCTTTAAAAAAAAAAAAATCATTTTCTATACTGCTTATCCTGTGCAGGTTTGCAGGAAGTCTGGAGCCTATTTTACCACAAGGCAGGGTATTGTACACCTTGGACTGTGTGCCAATCCATTTCAGTGCACAAATGCACACTACAGGGAATTTCGGAATACCAATTACCCAAATCCTCATGACTTTGAACTGTGGGAGGAAACCGGAGTACCTGGAGGAAACCCACCATGCACAGGGAGAACATGCAAACTTCACACGCACAGACCCGCGGCGGGAATCCAGCCCTTGACCTTCGAGGCGCGGGGCTGCAGTTCTAACCACTAAGACATAGTGGCACCGCGAAACATTTTATTTTCTTTCTGAAGAAAGTGATGCCAAAAACACAGAACTATTTTAGGCTTAAAATGTCTAGAACAATGATTATAAAGCCTATACAGTATGTTCGCTTTATTGTTGTCTGATAATGAAAAATATTAGATTACCTTCTCTTCTAATAGTTTTTGCAGGCTGTTTTCCTTTTTCTCTCTCCTAGAAGCAGATTCATTCTAGGCAAACACTCAGCCCTTGAATGTGTGACAACTTCGAATGTCAGTTCACTTCATTTCAAAAGCAGTGCATTTTTCAGCAGAGTATTAAGCAGGGGTGACGGCGGCGTGGCAGGTTGCCGGTAAAGGCATGTAAAGGTGACGTCGTTGCGGTTGTGCCGATTCATCACAACGGCAAACAGCCTTCAGATGACGTTCCTCCTATCACTTTCGCTTTGCAACTGAAATTCAAACATAATACATGCACTCCTCTCTAATGCAAATTTTTCGATTTGGTATGCAAACAGAGATCGGAGAATGAAAGGGAAGGAAAAAAAAAAAGAAAGAAAGAGGTGCTACTATTAGGAAGACCGAGTGGCCATTAAATATTGGCACACTGAAGCAGGAGTAAAGGTTCTTGCAAAAGTGTGGCATCGGTGAATAGTTTCAGAAAGTTCGAAAGAGATGATTCGTGTCTCTGTCCATCAGTTTATTAAATAGTCACACTGATTTATGGAACCACTGTGGGCAAAATCCTGACAGTCCCATATTACAGTAAATAAATAAGAACCTCTTCTTGAGAAAAAAAAAGAAAAAAAAAAAGGCCTGGTTAGGCAAAAGGAATGATGAAAATGGGATTGATCAAAAGAAGGAAACCTGCGGCTTATGCTTACTGAAGATAAGAATCTACAGTACATATAGAAATACAGCATGGTGGCTCTAGAGATAAGCAGATATTCCTATGGAACAATTCATGTAATTGGACCAAATGAAGATGCACAGCAGAAGCAGCTCTGATGCATCTGTGGTCAGAAAATCGGCGCCAGATGAGCACTGCGCCGTATTAATCAGTTCACATCGCTCGACTCGAGGCACTGAATCAGCCAACTGAGCTTATGTGAACTGAAGTGTGGTCGGAGCGACTAGCTGCGCTGTACCGAGGGGGTTTTAAATGTATTAAAGATGTACGTCAACCCTGAGGTTATGGAGCGGAGGAAGTCTCTGGTGAGCTGAGCTAGACAAAGTGTAATTGAGCACTGTTAACCACAAGTGACCTCCATGCCAGGACACACGCACGCACGCACGCACACAGACTCGCACACACACTCGCACACACGCACATCATGTAGCACAGCTGGAGGTGTCTGTGGTTTTCGTGTCTGCTCAGTATTTGCCGCACTGCTCACTATGACCATTCTTAAGGATGGATCCCACAGGTCCCATCGTCCCTCTCGAATAGAATAAAGGCCCAGATTTAACAGCTCTTAATTCATTTTTTTAAACAACAACAACAACAAAACACACACAAAAAAAATTCTGTACACTAAAATCCAACACGTATTTCTTACATGGATATTTACATGGTTTATGCTCTTCATGTTGGTAAAAAGGCAGAAATCTCGAGTACCATTGGAGACACACAGGGATGTGTATGAGTGTCTGTTAACTTTCTGTCCAGTCAAACAAACCACATGTAAAACGCAGTACTGTACTCATCCTCATATTCGGAAGTGATTCATCCACTTATTGTGTGTCCTAACGGTACCTTTTTTTGCGATAACATCGGCACGGCCAGTGGAATCATTATAACACTATGCTTGTGTATACAGTACCGTCCCAATGGAAAACGCCATGTTGTTCTAAAAAGGACCTCCTCATTTGATTGTTTAATACTAGGTTGAACTCTTAGAAGATGAAACTGTGTAAAAAAAATTTTAACCTAAACTTATGTTCATTCAGGGTCCTTCTATGTAAAATTGTAACTAACTGAAAAACAAAAACAAAAACACCCTAAGCGATTTCTTTTATCTCTACATATTTGAAGGGAATCAATATATGTTTCCTGTACTAAATTTATTAAAATCCACAACAAACAGGGGAAAATAATAATAATAATAATAATAATAAAGAACCATATTCTATAGTATGAACCCCATCATTGCTTGGATGAAAACAGTCACGCACTTGGTGACGACATTGATGATGTCCCAATGTCGAGTGCATCTGATATGTACAGAAGGACCTATGAGCTATGAGGTAGGACAGAACGATGTCCTATTTGGCAGGTTATGACTTGTGTAAAAAGAAAAAAAAATCGTAATAATAATAATAATAATAATAATAATGGTCCTTTTTTCCAATGGTGACTGGAAGCAGAGGGAATCTTCATTACAAAGTCATAATCACACTGTCATTGAGATTACTATTTAGAAGAGAAGATTTTTTTTTGTTTTGTGTGTTTTTTTCTTTTTGTACTTGTTCCAGATGAATCAAACAGCTAAACAACGGAAGCGTCTTTTTTTTTCTTTCTTTGTGGCAGTCAAGAGGATGTTTCCATTTAATGGTGTTCATCTGCTTTTCGCTGCCTTTGCAATGATGGCACAGGGATTATGGTTCCTTGGTTTCTTCCACTTGTAGCCTCTGAGTAGGCAGTCAATATTCCTATTGAACGATTTCCACAATAAAGGAGAATAACAGAGCACTTTGTGTGGTCTTGTATCTTTCTATTCGTTGTATTCGGCCCTTTTAAAGGGTAGCCTTTCATTGAAATCCATCTACAAATTTATACACATCTATCTATATATATACCATATAGATCCTTTCTGTCCATGTAGCTCTTTCCCTTTAAAAAATCTTTTAAAAAAATTATTAAAAAGAACCTAGATGACAAAAAAAAAAAGAAGAAGAATCATAAGGAAGCAAGAGCAAGAAGACGAACATGCTCTTGGTTGGTGAAAATTCCTCCTTGCTATGTTTTTGGCAGTTGTGACAACTGATGGATGGGGAAGAAGTGTTGTCGATTTCTGTGGGACGACACTTTCGTAGTGTGAGCCCGAAAGGCTGGCTGGATGGTTTTGTAGGGGAATGGGGAGAACATGGAGGGCAGGGTTAGGAACAGACGACCAGAGGAAAAAATGGTGGCCTAGAGAGAAAAGAAATCAGGCTCAGTACACATCCACCTCCATCTGTCCGCTTGTCCCTCCTGCCTCCGTGTGCAGGATTAGGCCTTGAGGTCAAACCTCTACCGACTGGATCTGGTTCATCTGCGCCCTCATCATCTGCACGCTGTTGAGGATTTTCTTTTGGTGACCTGCTAGAGTCACGCCCACCCTGAGGATGTCCCTGCCGAGCACACACACACACACACACACACACACATACACACACATCAGCAACGATATCAGGGAAAACATGTAGTGCTTCTACATAAACCACCATCCGAATGCCAAAATAAACACAGCATGTCAGCTCAAAATTAAATGGACTCGTTCCAAGCATGATCCACATGGGATGCTGCGAGATAAGTGAAAAAAAAGGTCAAATCTTTATTTTTGTTGGGATGTGTGTCTGGTTTGTGAAGGTATCAAAATCAGTGATTTAAGCAGAAGAGAATGTGACAGAGCATCACTGTGGATCAAATTTCCTGTAGAGGCTTGGGTTCGAAATGCTCAGAAACAATGAAGATTTTAAAACAAATATTTACTAAACATCTCTGAAAGCGGGGTTTATTTAGAGGCGTAGTATATTCATCTGATGACAACCATGATTACTAAGATGAAATCCAGATTTCCCGAATATATTTACATGTCATCATGTACAATGTCAGAGAAAACAAAAGCCTTATTCATCCTGAAAACACCCCAACTCCAAACAATGGAAAACACAAAGAGGTCTGCTAACGTTGGGCTTTATATTAAACCTGAATGGTTTCACCTTCATATCCCTCTTGCGCGCTCTCTCTCTCTCTTACACTCTTACTCTCACTTTCAATAACACTTACTCCATTGTCATCTGTGAGACTAGATCGAAGCTGGTGAAGTCAGCATTGGCAAAGTTGTCCTTGTACTGGCCCATCTTTATAGCATCCAGCCAGTCATCAACGGTCCTGAAGCTGGAGAAGTCAGGCATGCTGCGGTCAAGCAAGGGCAGGTGCACACTGCGCAGAACAAAGAGTGGCCGGGTCACCCTTACACTTTCTGTTTTAAACAAATCTTACTTATATAAATGAAGTAATCCTGATAAGTGTCACAGAACTGCTTTTCAGTCACTTTTTATTTGTACAGTGCATCTCAAAAGTTCATTTTCTTTTGTAATTTAATTTCAAAAGTGAAATAAATCTCATATATTCCAGATGTAAAGTGAAATATTTCAAGCTTTTTTGGTTATAATTTCAATGATTATGGCTTACAGCTCATGAAAATGTAAGAAAATTCAAAATATTCGAATATTTCCGAAGATCAATCAACAAATTAATTGCAATACAGAAATTCTGAAAATTATGTTTATTTATGCCCTCTATACTTGGTAAGGGCTTCTTTAGCATGAATTACTGCATCAATGTGGCATGGCATCTAGGCGATCAGCGTGTGGCGCTGTTGAGGCATTACTGAAGACCAACTTGCTTTGATAGCAGCCTTCAGCTCGTCTGTATTGTTGGGTCGGGTGTTTCTTATCCTCTGAGATTATCTCTGGTTCAGGAATGGCTTGATATTACTGTAGGAATACAACAGTTCTAACCCATTTCCTGAAGATGTCTATGTGTGGTGGGTCTTGATGCACTGACTCCAGCCTCACTCCACTACTTGTGTCCAGCCATAACTGGGGTCAGCCATGATACAGCGCCCCTGCAGCAGATAGGGTTAAGAGCCTTGCTCAAGGGCCCAACAGTGGCAACCTGGTGGAGCTCGGGATCGAACCGCTGACCTTCCAATCAGTAACTCAGTGCCTTAGCCCTCTGAGGCACCATTCCCCCATCAAGGGGGAACAACTACTGTTTATTACACAAATCGTAAGGAATTTTATTACAATTGTCACTTGATTTTAATAAAAATGTGGCCTAACAGTATGTGATTTAATTGTTATTGTATTATTAAAATGCACAATAAATTTCACATTATTGTTTATGAACATTAGTATGTATGACTAAAATTTGACTAAAATGTTGAAAATCTTTAACTAAAGATAGACTAAAAAACAATCATTAAAAGACGAAAATGTGACCAAATCTAACATGTAACATGTCAAATTAACTGTAAATTTGAGTCAAAACACTAAGTCAACACCTAAATCAAAATAAGCTTAACACTACTCGATATATTGCAATATTTTAAGATACTGGATTTTTTATTTTCATGAGCTGTAAGTCTTAATTATAAAAGAAAATAATAATAATAAAAATAAAAATAGGCTTGAAATATTTCAACATGAAATATAGTGAATCTAGAATAGATGAGTTTCACTTTTTAATGAAATTACAAAAGAAAATGTACTTTTTCTGGATATTCTAATTTTCCCAAGATGCACTGTACTAGTGCAACTGGACTGTCTAACCCTTCAACCTATTTAAATATTCTTTGATTCAGACAAGTGAAAATATTAGCTGCATATTCTTTCTATAGAGACTTTTATTCAGACTGTTTATAATCCATTCATGTGTTAAATATGGCTTGAAAGGCCAAAGGCTGAAGACTAACTGGCAAAAGGACTAGTACGTAAAGAACTTATATTAATAGAACATATCTTGCAGTGAATATGTGGGTTCATATGTGAATATGCACGAAAATATCCACTCCCTAAGCTCTTAACTGAGTCAAATAGGTAGCTATACATAGGACTGAGGGCAACATCTCAAAAATAATTTTAGACACTTTAAAAATATGTTGCAATCTATATGTTTAAACTCTCCTAAAAGGAAGTTGTTTCACAAACGCATCTTAGCATCTTTTCCCCTGAACAAAAGGTGCCAAATATTTAGTATCACACTGTAATAGTTGTATTTGATTACACGGTAGGTATATCTAACATGGCAGCGACTCATCGTACGTTATATGCAAATGATCACTGATGGTCTTACCCCGAAGAAAGAGGTGTCATGGCCTTTAGCATGTTGGGGTTACGGATCATCTTGTCCAGGTTGTTAACAATCTGGCTGAATTTGGGACGATTATTGCGGTCCTTCTGCCAGCAATCGAGCATGAGCTGGTGCAGAGCACTGGGGCAGTCCATCGGGGGAGGCAGCCTGTAGTCCTGCTCAATAGCATTGATCACCTGAAAGGAGACAGACAGATGTCTAGGGTCTTTAGGAGATGTCTAAAGGTCTTGGGTGGAAGTGTAACACAGCGCACATAATACAGCAGAAAGTGGGGCCTGTGGTATTTGTTTTTATGTATGATACAAGGTACACATAAAAAAAATCTGGAGCAAAACTCCTGAGACTTGTCCAAATCCAAATGTCTCATGCAAAATAGATATATCCACCCAAACGACTGCTTTACTCCTTCTGTGGCCAATCTTGTGTTTTCTTTCTACAGCTCAGTCACAAACCTCTTAAACACTCAAGACAGTGGCTGTAGTGGAACTCCACTCAGTTTGTGTGTGTGTGTGTGTGTGTGTGTGTGTGTGTGAGAGAGAGAGAGTGAGAGGTCAGCAGGTTAAGTGTGGTCAAGGGAGTGTACAGAGTTTTTGTTTGGCTGTATAATATAATGCAGTAGGACAAATGTGGACATTTAATGATGATTTGTGGGCTTTTACTGAGCCTAAGTGGATACCAGGCTGTCTCCACTGTTCTAAAGCGAACATATTACAAACTTTATACCTCTCTGTTGGTTTTCTTTGTCTTGTTTATAGACTCAAGTGAAACCGTACATTTTCTCAATATAAATCTGATCCACTCCACTTACTCATTGTGTCCTAACACCCTTTCTTTCTATTTCTTTATACACTAAATTGACCTTGAGTCTTAGCAGTAGGGTAAAGAAAAAATAAAGATTATTATCATAATTATATAATGTCCTGTTTCCACATTAACAATTCCACTAAATTGATGCAACATCCTGTCAGAAATGTTCCAATGCTTTTGAAAAATAACTAGCACTTATCTTGTCAAACAAACTATGATTATGATTGAGCATACTATACATACTGTTTAAATTCTAATTTGATCCTAGATATCTATATAAATACAAGAATAGTTTTCAATGATATCTCTACGTTTCATACATTGGAGGACCTGAACCCAGTTTTAAAAAGAACTTTGTACTGTATGTCTATATGTTTATATATCTGTCTGTATGTATGTCCAGCCAGACTTTGTCACGGCAACATGTAAGTAGTTCAGTACTTGCCTGACGTTAAACCTGCGCCATGAACAAAATCAAAATGTTGAGTAGCAGGGACATTATGAGCAGTTATGTGCCGGATTACAGATGTGGTCATTAAGAATGCGCTTTTCCCTGCGAAATGCCGCAATTCGGTACGCGGCATGCCGCGAAATCCTGCAAGCAACATTTGGGAATTTAAATAAATGTGTTGTGCTTTACTGAATATCCACCAGATGGCGCATGGAAGGACGTTATCTAAAAGCCAGACCAAGTACAACGAAGAATTGCACCTCAAGTTTTGACTGCATACTGCGCATGTTTCAAACTGTAGGCACGTCTTAAATCGACCACTGGACAGAATTAAATGAAACTTTTGCAGTACTTAGATATCTGCCGAAAGTTTAACCTGCACCATTAGTGAAATCAAAATAGTGAGTGAAATCGATGTTATGAATGGCAATTTGTGCTGAATTTACGATGAGCTACTGATAAGCTACTTCCTCGTAAACAAGGCGTACTGTAAGATAGTCAACCTTACAAAATTTCATTTCCTTATATTAACAAGTTAGGCAGAGAGTTCTGCTGGACTGAAAGACAGGCATACATGTATGTGGGCTTCAACCGGAAATAATAATATCACTGGTTACATTAAAGCTATTCAGCTTATTTTTAGCTTTAATCCTTTTCTACTGTACAAACTCTTTAACCGTAAACGTCATCTATACATTCATCTTATCCTTTAAAAACATTGAAACAAATTCAGATTGACATATTCAGATTGAGAAACATATAGAAATCATAGCTCTGTTTATACCAGCTCCACATTTTAGGAAACAATGGACTTAGACAAACATGATTTGTGATCAGCAAATGACTAAAATCATTGGAGATCTTGAATGATGAATGCTGATCCACTTACATTCCTATAATGCAGCCATTTTTAGCTCATCCTTGTGTTAGCGCATTTTATCCATTAGTAGCCCTCAGTAAATGAAATAAATCACTATAATATTTCAGATCGAGAGACAGCTCTGGCAATTACTTAATGCTTTTTAACCCAAAGAAACCTTCATAGTTGCTTTAGCGGTATATCATTGCTCTGATTCAGTCCAGGTAAATTGCCAAGTAAGTTTTAAGGCACTTGGCTGGGCAGTTAAGATGCACTTGTATATTGAGGTATTCATCCTGCCGCTAGCGTCTGCAGACACATCATCAATAAAGATAAATGAGCCCGTTCCGCTAGCAGCCGTCCACGCTCATGCCACCATGTTTCGCTGATGAATGTGTATTCTTTGGATCATGAGCAGAATTTTTTCCCTTAAATTTAAATCATTTTATGGGAGTTTTAATGCCATCTCATTTGTTTGGAAGACTTTTGTCCCTGAATTCTACAGGTTCCAGGACAAATTGTACCTTGCCTGTCTTTTTATCTGTTAACCAGAGATATATGGAGCAAGAAATATGTTTCTTGCCTGCCACTTTTATTACTTATTGCTGCATTCAACAAATATTTAAATACACCAAAGTCACTATAAGGACATGGTAGTATGAAATCTATCAAATATGGACATTGTATTGAATAAAATTAGATACAGATCATTTCGTCCTGCACTTTATGTCATTTGCGTTAAAACGACTCCAAAAACTCATATTTGGAAAACAAATAAATTTGGTGGGTAAGTGCTTTCAAAGTCAAAATTCAGAAGAATGAGTTGCTATTGCAATCAGGACCAGCAGTATATTTCCCTCAACACACTCAAGAAGTTATTCTTTTACTTGTTAGACAGATTAGATCTAAACGTGTTTGCTACATTGGAGTTCAATCTTCCTGTATTTTTCTCTCCCGACAAACGATTTTATTAGGATAAGTTATTGATGCTGGTGTGATAAATGATTTATGCTTTGAGAGGCTGTTAATGCCAGCTTGGAAAATAAATATGGAAATCTGTCAGAGGTGTTACTGTTACTTGTGTAATGGCCTGTGCTTATGACACTAGTGATAATTAATAGCTCCAGTGACTTAAAGTAATAGCACAACATTGTATAATATTTTCTATTACAAAATAATATCATTACGTTCATAACAAGAATGTGAAAACACAATTTACATAGTGAACATTTTCCTAGGAAGCCCTCATACTTTGGAAATGACACGCCAAGCACTGGTTCTATATTAATACTTCAGTGAAATTTGTATTTACATTGAGAAATCTACATCCAGTATCATAATTTATGTTGTTTTAATATATATATAAAACTAAATTGCTATATTCGTCAACTAACATACAGTAATAGTGCTGGGTTGACAATAAAACCAGTCTGAAACCCCGAAATGCTCTACACCAAAATCATAACTACCATTATCGCTTATATAATAACCTAACTACATAAAAATCAAAATACAAAAAAAGTAGCCAAGACACAAATGCATGTACAGTTTTTTTTTCTCCCAGCTTGCACCATACAGTACACTTCAACTTCATCAAAACAAAAAGTGCATGTTATACATTACTGTAAAACATTCTAAGACTATGTGTTTGTATATAAATATACAAGTACACTACATGTCCTGATGCAGTGATAAGAGCCTGGGAGCCAGACAGGGGCTTGCTTCACTGCAAGAAACCAAGGATTGATTTGTTCTCTTCATAAATGCACTGTGATCATTATCTCTGTCTGAAGGGGACCCAGGGAAGCAATTTATCATCACTCACACACGTATGCGCACACACATACACAAGCTATTAATCAGGAGAACATATTTGTCTGAAATAAGACTTATATAAGCTTACAAACTATTGGACTGTGTGATGGTCTTTCATTTATTTATTTATTTATTTATTTTCCGAGAGAAGTGAATAAGGAGTAACTGATATTAGGCATGATGCTGTTTTAGGGCTGACATCCAGCAGTGTTTTACATGTTTTTTGAATTTTTTTTGCAGTCGGATTCCATCCTCTGCTGCTTTCAAATGTAATCTGCACACTGAGTAAATGTCTTATGTTTCGAAAAATGTACTAAAAACTATGAAAGGAAAATCCCTCTGTATTTAGTTATGTCTTATTCTTGCTATTAGCCGCTTTATGTTCGTAAGAGCCAGAGAGTGAATTTCTCAACATGGTACTAAAAGTGACTTCACCGACTGAATCTGATGCACCACAGCGAGATTCAAAAAAGAAAAAAGGTATCGGGACCGTCGGAGACCCACCATGCTCCAGCTCATTATATAGGGCATTATAGAATTTCATTCAGTGCCTGATTAATCTCATCCAACTGCCTCCAACTCCTAGCCCGATGGGGCAATGGAACGCTATCTGGAGCTGCTAATAAGATAACCACTGAGATCTGCACTCTCTCTTAGCACATTAGCGTTCACTCTTTGAGTTTCAAACTATTTTCATTATCTGGACCCGTAATTTGCTTTCCCCTCAGCCACCCAGGGGGATGCTGAAAATGGAAGCTGCAGTCAAGGGCAGGAACAGTTAGCGCAGCCCCGTGCTTTGCATATGAAATACACGTCTTGCTCACAAGAAACTGTGTAAGGGGTTTATGCTTGGATTTCGGTGTTTGATTTAACACTGTATATACAGTACGTAATCCGTTTTAATGAATCTTATTTTGGGATACGAGGTTAAAGCAGCGGAAAAACGAATTTTCCATTTCGGTCTTTACACGGTCAACGTTACACGAATTTACAACCACTACACAGAGGGTTTAATCTCGTGCCATAAACTAGACCCTATAGAGACTGATGCAGTTCCAGCAGACGTAGGCCTCTGGGTCTCAGCCTCAAATGATGCACGGCAGATTTATGATGCACCACCAGTGCTGCTGTTTACCTTCCCTTCTGACTCCACACTGTAGCCCTGCCCTTATCCATCACTCACAGTGAGGCCATGGGTCCTACTGAGACACCCCACTGGCTGTCTGGTATAAGTAAGTAAATCAGGATAAGGAACAGGTAGTGAATTAATAGTGTGATTTAAATGTGTGATTTCAGGTCCTGATGTTTAAAAGGGATCATTTAAGGCCACACATTTAATTTTTATGACTTATCATATCATAATATCAAGGGTTTACTGGGTTATTGTCTGAGTATTATAGAAAACCCATATAAGCCACCTAGTCAGCTAGATAAACTAGATGAACTAGTGTGACAAATGGATATGAATATCATGACTGCTTTCCAGATTAGACCATGTGTGACCATGAATTACTATAGTATATTCAGTCCATGAGTTGACTTTCTAGAGGAAATGAATATATTAAAGCTATGAGTTATGGTTCCCAGGATCTATTTTGTGGTCACAAACTACGTAACTTGTGGGGACTATTGTACATCTAAATGACTGAGAGAAAGAGAAATCAATTGATTCAGACCACAGTGACCTACGCATGGAGATGATTAACACTACACTTACACTATACTTCAACCTTGGAATGACGCATTAAACCACACCGGAGTCACTCGTGTTGCAACATGGATATACCATTACTCTGCATCGCACTGAGAGAAATCTTCAACTGGAAGAATTCTTAATTATGATACTCCTACAACGTTACAGTACATGCAGGCTTAAAACAGTCCATGACCATGAGAGACTTAGTATGTGACCTTGAAATATTAATTAGTGGCTTCAATACACATTACAATGTTATAACATTATAACCGTTAGCAATAAAACCAATTAGGTTTAGCGTTCCCCTTGTGCCACCAGAGAGGCTCTGGCCGCTGCGTCAGTTGTGGGTGGCCGTGAGCCTGTCGCCAATTTACTGCTGTATAGATGGAGATCAATGTTCACGTCACATGTCTGTGGTCATAATGTTATGGCTAATGGGCATATATATATATAATCAGTCATAAATAAAACAAATGATTACTTCATGTTGTTTGCTACAGTACTAATGGGGGATCTACAAGTTGCTGAATCATGAAGGGTACTTTGTATTTAGTACACACAGACACACACACACAGACACACACACATCAGTTGTGCACTTCATTGATAAACCCTATTTAATGTTAAAAAACAACTTAAAAAACAAAAATAAATCTATAACCTAACCCTTCGTAATATTAATTTTAAACACTATAACTTGGACATGCACCTTAAAAGTACTGTAGCATGTGTTTTAACGGGACCCAGTCCTGATGCATGCAAAGTGGTAGCAAACAATGAATAAATTAAAATATGGATAATAACTCGGTATTATAACATAGGATTCATCTAAATAATGGATAATGGTAGTTTTATACCATGGTATTTCTTTGCATCTCCACTCAAATCAAGCCCTACTTAGAAACTATAGTTATATAAGAATCATATCAAGGACACAAGGTCTACTCCAAAAGGACTGAAACAATATAGAGCAGTGCAATTCAAGTAATTACTAGATTGCATAGTAAGAAAATAGCGTCTGGATAAAATGATGTGTAGAAAAAAAATAGAGTTGGGTACATACATCCTGATTAGTCATGTCCCAGTATGGCCTCTCTCCGTAGGACATCACTTCCCACATGACTATGCCGTAACTCCATACGTCACTGGCTGAGGTGAATTTTCTGTACTGGATGGCTTCTGGTGCGGTCCAGCGGATGGGGATTTTCCCACCCTGTCACGCAGAATCAAAGGTGTAAAGAGAATAAATGCATAGTCATTAGAATCTACTGAATAAGAAAACAGTCACACTCTATCAAACTACATCATACAACCAGTAAAAAGATGTTACTGTGAAGTTTAAGACTTGATTAAAACAGCCTAATTAAGAGCGCTCACCAGAGCACTGGTGTAGGTGGGGTCAGATGTGTCATCCTCCAGGAAGCGTGAGAGCCCAAAGTCTGACACCTTACACACCAGGTTGCTGTTAACTAGGATGTTCCGGGCTGCCAGGTCACGGTGCACGTAATTCATATCAGCGAGGTACTTCATTCCCGAGGCAATACCACGCAGCATGCCTACTAGCTGGATCACAGTGAACTGCCCATCGTTTTGCTGTAACATAGATATATATAAAATGGAAAAAAAAGTCTGAATATCATGCAGACTAATCTGGATGGTTCCTAACTTCCTAACAGGGGCTTGGGAATGACAGCAAAAAATTTCAGGATTAGTCTGTACTGGTTTAAGTTTCTGTGTTGATTTTTTTTATTAGGTCTAGGATTGAGGGGAGACTCTATGAGACAGAAAGTGTTCTGGTGTTTGCTAAGTTGGATGAGAGAGCAGATGTTGCCTGTCCCATACTGAGCCCTGATAAATCCTTCAGCTGTTCTCCAAGACTGTCATAAAGTCCCGAAGAAGGGGCTCCTGCTGCTTTGACCCAGCTGTGGCTCCAGCTGCACCCATCTGCAGACCCACCACATGAGCCACAGGAGATGAGAGCAGCAGGCTTCGTGCAGACAGACAGACACGAGTCAAGTGTGTAGACATGTCCGTGTGTTTGCTGGGTTTGTGTATTACATTTGATTTGGGGCACCATTTTTATAGTTTTCAATAGTTGGAGGGTACAAGAATAAATCAAAATGAATACACCATTATAAAATACATTTTCTCTTTTTCAGTTTTTTTTGTAATGTATTTGTAGGTGTATACAAAAAAAAAAAATGTCCTGTACACAACTGTACTCTGTATTATATGCAGTGAAATGCGTACAGTCATGATCTAAAATGACAGAATCGACAGATTTCACGTCAATAAAAAGGAAAATCGCACTAGAAAAATACAATTAAACAAAAGATTGAATTTCCAATAAACAATCAAATAAAATTAAATTAACATTACATTTGTCATGGAATATACAATTCTAACAAACAAAATATAATAAAAATAAAAATATATAAAAATATATAATTTACACAAAGTGTAACTGTAAACTGAGAAGTATAAAAAATATAAAAATAGAGATGGTGTGTGGGAATGACAACTGCAGTATGAGTGAAACATGTATGTATGAAATGAAGTGGTGTGTTAGCAGTGTTATTGTCTATGCTCTAAAGTGCTAGTTAGTCCTCATGTGGATATATGTATAGAATTTTGTTGTTGGTCTTTCGACTGCTCCTCTTGAGGGGTCGCTACATCGCACCAACTGATCTGCACAACAATTTGGCACAAGTTTTATGCCGGATGCCCTTCCTGACGCAGCGCTCCCATTTCATCCAAGCTTGGGACCAGCACTGCATCTAATGGCTGGGGTTTGGGCACTGGATGGGAATCGAATGCTGGCCTTCCGCATGGTATGCGAGAAACCTACCACTGAGGCACCAATGCCCACTTTTGTGGAATGTGCCATATTATCCCCAACACTTGTCCCGATGTACCACTGTATGTAGTTTGTCATTCGAATAGTCTTTTCATGTTAAATAACAGGACACAGTATTACTAAAAGTCTGGCTTGTGACGTTAAGCATTGTGTACCTAAAGAGACAGATGCTCATAAAGCTAATATTGCAATTATTACTGTTAGCATATGCTGCTAAGAAGTTCTCACAGGACGTACTAAAACCCTCATTCACTCAAAACCCTTCCTCCTCATTAAACACCATGGGCTCCTCCTCACACCCCTGCCATCTCCTAATTTATCACCCTCATTCCAAACCTCCACAGCAATTAACTTCCATAAATTATTCATAAGTTTCAAATCCTTCACAAATACAAACCACCGGTCTAATCTCCCTGCACTGTTTGCATACAGTTTAATTAAAGGGACTCGTGGTCTAAACTCATTTCGATCCACAACCTGAGCAAAGTACGTGTTCTGGTTTTCTTGATTATATGTATGTACGATTATCACGAGTCTGATCTGAACCGTCTCGGTGTTTAAGTGATCTCATTTCACACTATAAAGTGTGTGGATTTCACATGTATAAAAACTACAATGAAATTCTGATCATCTTGGCAATTCTACCTCGGTTCTTGTTTCTCAGTGTTTCAGGTATAATATCAAAAAGTTTAAATATTGCTACAGGTAATAATATTTTGTTTGTCCAAATAGTTACAGCTAAACATTGTGTTACACCCCACGTTTATGGGTTAGATTTGGAGTACAGATCACTCACTGGCCAGCCTCAGCATTTTTACCACACCGTATGTAGTTCATCAAACTGGCAACATTGCAATTTTAAAGACTTTTAAAGAAAAGGGTGTATAGCTGCTACACACGTATTATGATGCTTTCAGAAAATGCCATATGCCACAACGCCTGTTTTAAAAGATAGCAGTGTAAGTAGCTCAAACAAAGCACATTCAAAGCACCTCTTAGGTTGGTGAAAGTAAAAGGATGTTTTCTCTAAGCAGATATACTGTATATTTTAAATTGATTGACTTGCTTCTAACTGATTAAACAAAGTTGTTAAGCTAGAGTTTGCATGATTATTCAGTTTAACTAATTCAGTTTAAGACTGACTGGTCTTTTCATAGTTTCAGAACATCATTATTTCAGGGATTAGGAATGTGATTGTATAGTGATGTGCAAACTGCAGCTCCAAATGTGCTCTTTCTCGCAGTGTCGGTCATAATGTAATTTGCTGTGCCACGGTACAAGGACCTTAGTCTATTAAAAATTTTGTTTATCTCTAAACAACCAAAAATTTTATGCGTGATGAGGTGTATCAAGAGGAGGAAGGGCATGGATTTACAAAAACAGTCCTATGCAAACCTTTACATACAAAGTGATACAAGTTAACATATT
The DNA here is from genome assembly GCA_013621035.1 of Clarias magur. Lineage (NCBI taxonomy): Eukaryota > Metazoa > Chordata > Actinopteri > Siluriformes > Clariidae > Clarias > Clarias magur. Next base: position 3,039,285 of record QNUK01000011.1, on the reverse strand, counting down.
TAATTAACCGTAAAGGACAAAAATAAATAAATACATCCTATTGGACGCTAGATTGTAGAAACTCTGTGCTGGACTGTAGAATTGGCTTCATATTATCAGAAATATTTTCAGACTAGCAAAAGTATATTTAGCCCGCTTGCTTAACTTTTAACTTTTTTTTTTATTTTTTTTTTTTACTTTTTAAACCATTGCTTCTCTTTCCAAGCACCCGACTATTATTATTGTGAATGTAGCTAAAAGAATAGTTCTCTTTGGAGTGACTTCTTCCATAAATAATCAACAAGTTAACTTGCACTCTTAAAGGATGTATCTTGTCTGAGAAATGAAAAAAAAAAAGAAGTAGGATTTGGACCTCATACAACTGCTTTTTTTCCCCAGCTGCATGCCTTCCCTATGACAGTATGATGTCTTTATTCCACAGACAAGATATCACAAGTGCTTTTACACATGTAGAAACAAAGGCTTACACGGCGCTTCCAAAGTAAACTCAGTAAAGCCTTGTAGCCTACATTATACCAGCTAGAGTACTCAGGGGAAAAAACGTTTTCTAACACTTATTTTACATTCATTACAAGGTATGGGTGTAAAGCAAGGCTACAATTTGTATCTGTACCAGTTTATAACTTTAAACTTTTTTTTTGTATCTGCATTTAGATCTCAACTTCAGCTACAACATTTGTGCTAATAATTGATTTCTACTAGAGATGGATGTTGACTTAAACTGTGGCACGGTGGCTTAGTGGTTAGCATCGTCACCTTGCGCCTCCAGGGTCCGGGTTCGATTCCCGCCTTGGGGTCTGTGTGCATGGAATTTGCATATTCCTTATGTTCTTGGAAGCTTTGTATTTAAGAAGATTACAAAGAAATCCTTGAAAAACATGATATCGTGCCAAGTGTGTGCATTTGTAGCTGCATGCCATCGTACTGTAACCGATGCCATTTAAAAACTGTCGAGCAAGAATGGCCTGTGCATGTTTCTTGTTTCAACATGAACTCAAATGAATAGTGATTAGCAAGCTGCAAGCCTGCACTCAAAGTCAAACATTTACATTTATTCAATAGGTTGCTGTTTTTTAAACCAGAGCAACTTACAATTGAAACAGAAAGCAGCTGAGCGGCTGAGGGTTAAAGGCATTGCTCAAGGACTTCTTAATAGCTCTGAATTACCAATGAACCGCTCCGCCTTTAAACAGAATCAAGCTGATTCAAACAAATGCTTTGCAAATGTTGGACTGTTCCCTAGTTTATCTTGCCTCATTTGTGCCCCATACTCTCAGTGGTGTCTAATTTCTTATCATTTACCTTCCTGACACCCCGTAAGTCTGTGTGTCAGGTCTAAAATAAGTTTCTGCTTATGAAAGCTCAAAGGTAAATCTATACTAATGAGAAAAATAAATCCACCATGTCCCCCAATTTACATTAGCCTGTTTTCCACTGAACTTCAAACGCGCTGAATTAACATTGATGAACGTTTCTCAACATTCGCGCTTTCCCCAGTGACTCGAATAAAAATGACGGCTGCCAGAGCGGGTCACTTTCTTCCTGAATGTAACCTGCTCTCATTTCTAACCCTGTTTCATTTCTCTGGGATTTGAAAGATGATCGCTGTCAGCTAAACTTCACGATGAGTTTGTGCAGGAAGAGGACTTAACTTTGAACCCGTATACTTTGACTTCCTCTTTTAATGCACATGATTTATGATTCAAATATTTTTTCCTCTGTGGAATCGATGTGTTTCGCAATGCACGTTAAGGATATTTATACCAAAGAGCTGATGCTTTCTTGAATATGATTGGTCTGAAGGTGATTAATTTGCTAGAAGAGCAGCTCTGACAATAGTGCAAGCTGCAATTCTGTTCACGAGGTTCTCCAGTTTCTTAGTAACAAGACAAGCTGTATTTTTGAGACCGGTAAGGGAATGACTGTTTATAGCAGCTATAAAATAAGTCATAATGGTAACTTTTAACAAAAAAAAATCTTTAAGATAAGATTACCTATACGTATGAACTTATGTACAAACTGTCATTCAAAAACAATGGCTTTGCATTGGGCCATACTGTATCATGCCACTTCATTAATGATGATTTTTCTTATGTCATGTCATGCTCAAGTGTATCCTGTGGATGAAGAACATGAAATGGTCAGAATATTACAATTACCTTAACACTAAAAGCGAGTCATTTGAAAAACAGTGGAGTCCCTATACTTAAGGCAAAGGCTCAAAGCAAATGTCAGTCTGGCAACATTGGATATAAAGACTCCAGGGCCTATTAGACTGCTCAGATCAATATGGAGTGCTACATGTGCACAGTGGGGAGGCTTGTTGAAAAGTGCCAATAACGCATTAAACAGAGCCTCCTGAGGGGGATTACCTGGTGTACACGGTGGTAAATAAGCTCGAGGCATTTTATATATGTAAACATTGATGTGCACACACATATGCAACAACACGCTAATGAGGGATTTGAATTCAGTTGCATGTCTGTTTCTTGCCATACTCGTGTGTGCTTGGGCTTTGAATGTTTGAAAGGATTTAAAGGATTTTAATACAACATCTCTGCTGGATTTGTCCTTCTGTTTTTGTTAACAGCTTGACAGATCTTTGATGTAAAATACATTGTAATCTCTTTAAGCATACAGTAAACGAATCATTCTGTGTGTATCTGTGTGTGTGTGTGTGTACTGCAATGTGCCAAATGTTCCCATGACAAAAGAAATACATTATAATTTGACCTTGTAGTGCCATTTGTTTTTTTCGGCTTTTATTCCCAAAACTAGGAGTTGGCTTTTAGGTCAGCTTAGTTCATATAAGCCCTATTCAGAATAAATTAGTTTTACATGGGGAGATGACACAAGTACTTTTATTATGGTGTCAATGTATGCCGTTAGTAATGTTTATATACTCCATATGAACTTATTAATGCATGACGTAGACATGATGTTTATGTGCTTTTTCTTCATTAACGAAAAGGGCAATTCTATGCAAAGGTCGACCCTTTTTTGGGGGGGGGGGGGGGGGGGGGTTGAGGGGGTACAACCTGTACAAAGTGCCAATCCATCACAGAACATAGCAATTAAACTAATCTGCATTTCTTCGAATTGCGGGAGGAAACCCACCAAGCACGGGGAGAACAGGCACACAGAGCCAACTGACATCAATTTCAAACCTACACTTCTTGGTACAAGTGCAATGCTTTCTGCAACTATTTTTAAGATTCTACAGAGCTTGCAGAAAACTTATTCTCTCTCACAAACATTTGCCCAGTCAATGTCACCTCTATAATGGGATAAATTGCGCTCTATTTTCAGGACGTAAATGGGCATAGGAATTTGCAGGATTTATTTGTTTGTAGCTGAGGAGATTGCATTAAAAGTTATACAAAGTAATTCACTGACACTAAGCTTGTCCATGCTCTGAGGCTTTTTGTTTACCATTATGAGTCCAAATGTCACATCCATAATGCTGGAATCACCCAAAAGACATTAAAAAAAAAAGGGTAATTGAAGTGTCCTTTTCTATCATCTCCTGATGAAACCAAACGAAAACTGAGTACTGGCTGAGTTTTAAAAGGATTCTGATGTTTAAAATGATCATCTATTATGTTATATTTCTTTATATATTTTATAGGAAATAACACAAAACCTTTTTTTAGAGAATAATGGTACATAATGGTACAATTTGGTATGTTTCACCTAAATTCATAAAAAAAAAATTAAGTACATTATGAACATTTAAAAATGTATATTTTGGTAAAGTAGACATAATATGAATATGTAAAAGGTATACAAGGCTAGAAACTTTCACAAATCTTTGCACCATATATTTTTTTGTCTTAAGGTAAAAAAAAAAAAAAACGCTATAGAGAAGTGCACGCTATGTGTATATGCGATTTAATATTTTGAATTTCGTATACTCACCCTAAGAAAAGAGTCTAGTGAGCCATTCTCCATAAACTCAGTAATGATCATCACAGGACTGCTTTTGGTGACAACTCCTTCCAAATGTATGACATTAGGGTGGTCAAACTGTCCCATGATGCTGGCCTCACTCAGAAAGTCTCGCCTCTGTTTTTCGGTATAACCCGACTTCAGTGTCTTTATGGCGACAAACATCTCCCTCTTTCCTGGCAGCTTCAGGTTGCCACTGCACACTTCCCCGAACTCCCCTAAGAATGTAAGACGTTGGCCTAATAATAAGTAATCTCACGATTAAAACGAAAGTAATTACTGCGAGAGAATAACTTATGCTTTCATTATATTACCTGCTCCGATGACCTGCTCAATCTTCACACATGAGATGTCGATCTCTTTGGCAAACTCTCGTACTGCTTCGTTGGGATCTTCGTACGTGAACGGATCGATGTAGATCTTCATTCCTGGTGACACTTGGAAGAAAAAGAACTTTTGATGATATATAAAGCTCAGGAGGCTCTCTTTGGTTTCATTGTAAAATAGTGACTGAGGAAACGCTGCATATGAAGATGGTTTGACTGGAGCTACTGGAGTGTGACAGGCTTTCGGGAGCTAAGATGTAACGCGTCATGGTTGAGACCGTATAGGTCATTTCCGATTTGACATTTCAAAGAGCCTTTGAAGGCGGAGAAAGACTTCAGAGCCTTCAAGCACCTCAATTTAATAACTATTGTGCGCTCGTCCTCTTGGGAAAAGCTCTGGGGCTATTGGAATGGACAGACTAGATAGCGAAACGTAATATAACCATTTTCCTCAGGTACGGGGGGCAAAATTAAAAACCCATGGGAATGGTAACAAAAATGAATATTAACACTGTGATGATGATGATGATGATAAGAAAAAACGAGTGAACAAAAGGATAGTCTCCAGTTCCATGCATAGTTATTATGTTTTTACGGAAGCAGGCTTTTTAATTACGCATACTTTTCTCTTTCTGATGACCATTTCTCTTTAAACAATGACATGAAGGGCAGATTTTTTTCATAACCAAAAACAAATGTAGTAACACATAATATAAATAAGAATACGATCATAATACACTCATGTACATAATGACTAGAGCATAATGTTTTATATACCACCCATAAAATAACATTATACATCGAATAAGCCTGCATAAATAACTGAAATTAGTCTGCATAAATACTCATAAGTACTGGTCATTAAAGTTGTAAAACACAAGCATATTACTTTATAACGTCACCATACATAATGCTTTATGTTTATTTGACTTTGACGCAGGCCCTGTAGTAAGATTTGCTACTGATACAACATCAGTGCCTGTGTTATAGTCCATTACAACAACCATGTACCAGGTTCTGATAAACACTATATTTTATACCGCAGTGATGATTTAGTTTTCTATAACAGTAGTGCAAGACAAAACACAGATCTAGATTCATGCCCTTATTATTTTTATAACTACATACTGTACTATAGTTTGCTTATCATGGTAACATACACAATAAGGCGTGACACAGAAATAAATCACTCTGTCGTGTCCTGATGCATCGTCCCACCGTGTTGTTGGTTTATTTTCCTGTTGTGTTTTATTCCCTACTTATAGAACATGATGGTGGTGACATCATGTTCTCAAGCGCCTTGCAAAGTTGACAGATACAGTGCACCGTTTTCATTGTGTGTAATTAATCCTGGAAATTAAATTGTGGTATAAATGTCATGAAGTGCAGATGACAGGTTTATGTTTTATTAGATGTGATAAAGTTCAGGTTTGGCAAAAAAGCGAAAATTACTTGACTGAACAGGTAGACAACTTGAGCAAAATAAACACAAACTAGAGACATTCAATGGGACTCAGTGGGACTTTTCGAAGAATATATTTTATTTTTATAAGTCCGGGTTCATCGAGTATGAGGAAATTAATACCAGGTGTGTGTACACTGACATAGCTGTGCTGTGAATCTTGTGACTAGCGGATTTTAGGATTTGTAGTCCGTTTGATTATTTGTAATTGCGAGCGCAGACAGGGACGCTGACATAACCGCGAACGCTCTTAGAGGACAACTACACGTGTTAACACTTTGTTCTTTAGAGATGCCAACATTTTTAACAAGAAAATCCAGCAGGCAGTGGAAAAAAAGTCAACAAAGGCAAAGGGGTGAAATAGATACTTAACCATAATCAGTCCCTTCATTTTTTTTTTTTTTAAACTGAAAAGTCGCACCCACTTGTTTTCAATGAGCTCAGAATTTACAGGTCAAGTCGGCACAGAGCAGAAGTAACTTCTACCAGAAGCACATAAGGCTTTCATGTCCTGTGCCTTCCCTTTCAGTGAATTGGCTTTTCTGTTGGAAAAACAATTATTCACATTGTCTCATGGTGCTTTAGCAGGAAAGCATAGTTTTCAGGTCTTTTTCATATTACCAATCCAAAAAAAAAAAACCCACAACTGAACCATCCACGCTGGCACCATTAAAATACAGACTAATGGTATATTCATAAAAAGGCGAATAACATACAGTACAGGACATACAGTAATTAAATTATGTTTGTCCATGTGCAGCTCTCCGTGAGTCTGCCAGAAACAGGCGGCAGAGAAAAAGTGAATAAGATAAACAGCGAAAAAAGATCTGAACGGGGTCAGGATGTGTCATTTCAGCGTAATCGCACAACAATGTTCGTTTTTAGATCGTCTCTAGGACGTGTCAGCGGCGAGAGACGAAGAACTGAGCAGCTTATCAGGCGAAGACAATTTTAAAGGGTCACGCTGGGAACGGGAATGGTTTAACCTCGCCCATCAGTCTGAGTGGTACCGTAAATAGCTGAACAGATACTGCGAGTGAAAAAGAGAGCGCGAGAAAGATGGAGGGCACCTTCTGCCGCTCCATGCTAATGGATGAATGCTGGCCTCGGCTTTCCGGAGTTCACCAGTATACGCGCGGCCAGAAACGCCCCCCCATAAATGTGTTGTTTACTGCAAACCCTAGCTATTGATTACATCAAGCAAATGCTTCCTCGATTCATAAGAAAGGGCAAAGAAGAAAAAAAAAATCAGTGTTATAAGCAGTGTGTGTGTGTGAGAGAGAGAGAGAGCAAGAGAGAGAAAGAGTCTCTTAATTAAATGCATCTTACTTTCTAATAAGTTATAATGAAATGTTTATTACCATAAATAGAAATAAATGCAAGTAGAGAAGGGATTGATCTTATATCCTCATTGCTTTATTACCTTTTTACAATCTTTATTACCTCACTTGTCTGCCTGCGTATGAACTTACCTCAGCTGAATGAACTTATCATTAAATTGTATGAGCAAAATATCCATAAACAGTCATATACTGAGGATTACAGGAAAAATATAATAAATCATATATATTACAGATAAGGCTTGGATGGAATGACTTCTCTCTCTCTCTCTCTCTCTCTCTCTCTCTCTCACTGTGATAAGGTAAGTAAATGAAACTATTTTGGAAAAATAATAGACACGCTAGCAGTAATAACAGCAACGAGTATGCCGTATGAGCTCTTGAATGAGATGGAAGTTAAAAAGTGGATGAAAGTACAAATAAAGAAATAAACTTCATTAACAAATATCTGGAATAAATTTGCTGATGGCTGTTTGGTGCCCAGGACGTGCGTGAGATGGAGTGTGTATAGAGGATTAGGGTAAAAAAAACACTCACTGTGGCCGCTGGTGTAGTGCTGCAGCTTGTCAGTGTATTCAGAATCTGCTCTCTCAAAGCCACGTCTGCTGAGACAAAACACACAGAGCTGCAGAGTGGTGGCTCTCACACACACACACACACACACACACACACACACACACACACACACACACACACACACACACACACACACACACACACACACACACACACACACTGCCATTTACAGCACCGGAATTGTTGGCACCCTTCAAGGGAAAGGGCGAAACAGATTTGTACCTTGATCGATTCTACCTGTCGTCTGTCCTGTAAGAGCTGTTATTCAAATTTAAAGGTGCCAATACGCAATCAGTTTAAAACATGCAATAAGCAGGGAAGGATTTCTACTTTAAAAAATTACTTATAAATTATTACAAGTAAACATCTGAAGTTTTAGATCACATAGCATGCATTAATGCTCAATAGGACAAAACTGCATGTGTTCCTTTTGGTTTATTTGAATAAAATGTATTAATAACTCCTGAGTTAAATAACGGGGATGTTAACCTAGGCAGCCTCTGTGGCGTTATATTGACCTGTTTCAAACTGAGATAATTTTATATGCAATGTTCTGTAAATTGTGATTTTCAACTTGTTCCTCCTCGACCCATTCTTGTGCCATTTCTGCAGTGTGACAGAACACATGATCCTGCTGAAAGAGAAATACTGTTTCCATGAAGAGATGTACAGTACTTGGTCAGAGTACCATCCACATGAACGGCAGGACCCAAGGTTTCCCAGCAAGACGTTGTCCAGTGTATCTCGCGGCTTGACTTCTTCACATAGTGCATCCTGGTACCATCTCTCAGCGATATACACACATCTGGCCATTCTCATGAAAATGTAATTCATTATACCATGAGACCTACTCTGTAGTCCAGGTTTGATGCTCACATGCCCATTTTAGGCTCTTTATCGTTCTTTATATGGGAATAGGTCACTGTGTTTCCCGGCACCTTTCTATCGGAACCAGGATGACATTTTTTCAGCAATCTGAGATACCGTAGCTCTTCTGCCGTATCGGACTATTGTTCTTAATTTCACCTGTCAGTGGCCATGATGTTGTGGCTAATTAGATCCAATTTAATTAACGGGAGATACGGGCATATATAGTGGCAGAGTTGAGCAAAGTGAACATACCGGTTGCACACAATGATGATGACCACGAGAGCGATGAGAAAGACTAGCCCGGCAGCTGCTGAACCGATGATGAGAGGCAGTTTCTCCTGTATGCTGGTGTTGTATTCCTCTGCAAAAACACACACACATACACAAAACGCCCACATTACACCTACAAACCAACGCTGGTGGATGCTGTAGTGTACCCGCTGTGCATCGGCAAAAGTGACAGATTTCTCTCTTCCACCAACAAGGAGCCTGAGCTGGTGAACCAAAAACAAGCTTGTACTCGGAATCAAACCTGGCAAGTATGGGGCCTTAGGGGTGACATTAACTCACATGTTATAATAAACTATAGTAATTTTGCATGTGGGAGGGGGGTGTTTAGCGAAAAAAAAAAATGTTAATGCCATCATGCATCAATGCCTGTAGGAGGACTGTTGTAATTAGCAAATGTGAAAACAAACCAAAACAAAGCAGCAACTTCTAATGCTAACAACCTGCTTTTCGAGGAGCTTTAAACCACACACACAAGGCACAAAGGTGCTAGTGTTGAGCACTGAAGTAAAGCCCTTGAGCAAGGATTTGTTTTAACACCTCCACACAAACGCCTAAATCCGATCGACCCTGCAGCAATAAAGGATCCACAAAGACGCTGCAGATCAACACAGGTGAGAGCAGCAGCATTTCCAGTCTTGCCCTCAAAAGCGTAAAACTGCCCCTGGGGTGTACTCACATGGTGCAGGATGCCTGGAGGGCAGAGCTCATCTAGCATATGGTTGAGCGATAGAGAGATTGAGTTGAGCTGTGTGCGCTCAGCGTGGGACAGACGGCTGGGGATGCAGTGAGGGTGTGGAACTTTCCCTTTCTCTCTCTCTCTCACTCTCTTTTTCTCTGGCTACCCTAATTAAAGCCTATCCAAGCACCACACAGACACAACAGCCTTGCTAAACCACCCGCTGATTCCCTCTTGAAACCCTACAGAGGCAGGGACGCAGCCAACGCGCGGGCGGCTGGCGTTAGATGCTTGGCACAGCTGAATCTGACTGGGGAGACAGCTTCCGATTCTCTTGGGCTTGTTATGAGTAAACAAAACTCAACGTTGCCAGTTTGATGAGCTGAACCGCATACCGTGTGTTAAAGAAAAAAAAAAAACGCTAGCAGGAAAATGATGTGTACCACGTATGGAATCTACTATGTATATAAGATGTACAATGCATCATGGCTATAGCTGTACCTATTTAGGGGAAAATATGTTTTTACCTGTAGCAGTATTCAATATAAGAATATTTCTTTTTTTTTATATGAACGCTGCCACTATGTCACTGTCAGACTCTCAGAATTCTGATTATGATTATGAGTTTCTCAACCTCGGCAACATCGCTGGAGGTTCGAAGAGATGTGGGACTGTCTGTTAATCCACAATTATTATTTTTGTGCTTCTACGTACCTACGATAACTCATTTATTGATTCAGTTTTGCAATGAAGGCTTAGTAGGCTAAGTTAATCCACTGACCAGGGAGTTGCTAAGGATGAAAAAAAATTACATTATGAATAAATTTGTTCTTTTATTTATTTTCTTACTTGCATAAAAATGAAACTTTAGTCTCAAATAAATATCCTTCTTTTGGAGGAAAAAAAAATACACCTTGTCTCATTTATTCCAAATAATATATTCTCATTCAATTATATCCCTAATATACACCAATTTATAGAATTAGGGTCTGTCAGAAATGTCTGCTGATATATGAGCAGGGTTAATTATGTCATGAAAATAATAAAGCCACATTATTGCAGCAATGGGCTTCTTGGCCAGAGACGGGGCTGACATATATTGTTATGATTAAAGACAGTAAAATTTCTGATACAGAGTGAAATCTCCCCTCACTAGCTTTAAATTACAGAGATCAAACGGAATGAGCTGGATCCTGTTAAAGTCGCGGTTAGTCATTTTTAAAAATGTGTTTCTAAAGCTATGAAAGAATATAATTGTAACGTTACCTTGGAAAAACTATGATTAGCAACATCATATTTTTACCAAGACTGCAAAATGTGCAGATAAAGGGGCTAAAGTTGAGTACCGAATTAGTTGTTATAATTAACAAGTGATCTTCAGTCTCATCCGAGATTTATTTTATAATGAAATTCTGGGCAGGGCTCCAGACAAACATAAATCTTTAGCAGCCTTTGGCTCCTAAACCGCAAATATTTAGGAGCCAAAATTTAATTATTTTAATAATCAGGCAATCACATGTAGGCATTCTGATTTCAAATTAGCGGAGTGAGGTTTAGATGAGCAGGGAGTGAGGAAATTTAGAGATTTTTCATTTGGCTATTAATTTTTTTTGGCAGATGTTGATGCTACTTAACTAACTTAGCCAACTACATCACATCAATTAATCACTTATGATGTTCTGCCAATCATTTCACCAACTTCATGGCTTGTGCATCCAAGTGCAAGAGTGAGGCAAACATTGTTCTGCACTCTGGCTGTAGCATTTAATGAAATTAATGTTTAATAAAGATACATGCGACTTTTTTTTCCATACACTTTGTCCATCTGTCAACATGTCCTTGTACCCTCATTTAAAATGTTTTAGGCTGGCCTGCAAGCCACGGATGCACCGCTGTCTTCAGTTCTTCATCAAAAGTTAATCTTTGTCCTCGTCCAATGAAGCAAGATCAAGACCATAGGGTTTCTGAGTGTTGACAGTGTGGGCAAAAAGTGTGTCATGCAAAATCACAGTGCCTTTGAATAGCAGTCCTTCAGCTTTTCAATAAGCATCTCACTGTAACAAGCACTGTTGACGCTTGTAGAGATGATTCCATGTCTTGTCTCAAAAACATCTGTTTACGCTCCGCCGTGAGTTGTTTCGGCATAAGGCTACACCCTCAGACAACAACAACAACAAAAAAAACCCCGAATAATTTCATGCTGTTCTTCTTTCGTGCAAATAACAAGTGGGGCACAGTTACAAATGAACCGATGTAACACATTCACACCTGCACAGAATTGACAGGGGAGAATTGAAAGTCCTCATACTTTCACTGTGGACAGGGCATGAGAGTATAGAAGTGCGCGAGCAGGAGAGGAGTGCGCCTATAGCAGGATTAATCACAGATTGCGGAATATTTTTTATGGGACGATCTCTACTCGCGACTCTCTGGATAAAACAGGGCACAAAATAAAAAGAATTTTTTTATTTCATGGACGGTATATTTTTATTTTGGTTAACTGTATTTTGTATATACAGTATCTTTTGTACATTACCGATAGCACCTAAGAGAGCAATGTAACAACACTTTATGCTGGTTAGGTTATCCGGTTCTCTTTTTCCTTGTATATTGTGCTCAAACAGTTCAGCATCCAAAAACTTCAGTAATTACTTAATATTGCTAAAATCACTTGTGACATCAGAATGATTGTCATATCTACTGTACATGTAAACCTTCCTAGCATTACCACTAACCTCCCACATGGCAAATATTTCAATATAAACATATAAGCATACTGTATGTGCTTAAAACTAAGGTAATAAAGCAAATGTTTGAATTAATGATCAATGCATGAGCTACAATACAATACATTGTGCGGTTACAGTTTAGATTTAGTTTATAAACTGGTCTGATTCACTAATACTGGATGACTGGGTGCCTAAAATAACCTGAATATCATAGCAAAAGTATCCACCATAATCCTTACCCTCCGTCATGGTCTGGAAGTACATCTTGCCACTGTAGCGCCCGAACCCGGCTACAGTACGTGCTCGCACTTGGAACACATAAATTCCCCCTGGCTTGAGGCCGCGGATGATGGCGGTGTTGGTCTGACTCCTCACGATGGATGAGTTATGCTCAATCTGATCCTGCGAGATAAAGGACGGGTGAAGAAAGGTGGAAAGAAAAGAAGAGGAACCGAGCGTGAAAACCTTTCCCACTGGTGAATATAAATCTACTGCACAACCCCCCCGACCCTCCCCCCCCCCCCCAGCGGTCATGGTGTTTCTTTTAACTGTAATTTCAGGCATCGGCGTGGAGCTGGGGAAGTGTCAGAGCTACATATTGCTGTCTAGCTGACATAGCAAAGTGATACGTTGATAACGGTGGTATTTGTTGTGTGTGTCTTTGAGAGAGACTGTGCGCCTGTATGTATGTGAGATGCTAAGCTGCAGTGTGTGTGTGTGTGTGTGTGTTCTCGCTGATAAACTTGGCTGCTCCTGTCAACTCTATCTCTCGCTTCTCTGATGGGAGCTTTGCAGCAGTATGACAAAGGCTGTTTTGACAGCAAAAACAGAGATAGGAATTATGCCGAGGACAGAGCTGGAAAGGAGAAAGCAGAGCTCAGGAGACTCTCTCTCTTCAATTATTAAATTCGCGTCATTAAATTACTGAGAGACATTAAACTAGTTAAGGCTAGCATTTTCCACAAGCCGTAGTGTTATGATTAGCCATTTTGAAAAAAATCTAGTTAACCGTATTTACATCTCCTGATCTGCTCTATAAAATTTTTCATTCAAGGTTGGATTTTCCTCTGTAGACAAAAATCCTGCCTGAGTTTCTATAGCTGTGTTTATCCGAGTAATGCATAGAGACAGCCTCTTTATGAAATCCTGTGCATTTACTGGAAGTTTACACAGAAGAATTTCTTTCTGAAATACTGTTTTTTTTTTCTCCTTCAGTCATCGCTTCATTTTTTAACCACAAATCCCTGCATGTAACCTCAGCAGCTTTAACTAGTTTTTCCTCTGTGATTTGCTGTCCTAGTGAATAACTGTGTTAACAATCACCTAGGATAGATCAATAGTTAAATAACCATGTGCCAACAGCCTCGACTATACAACTGCATAATAATCCAGCCCTCCAACGTTATACAGCTCATGCAAAAGAACTGTAGCAGCGCTTGCCTCGGCGGCTTTGCTATATCACCGTGCTTATGGATATAGACAGGAGGAATGATGCATGCATATGTCGTTTGTGTTAATATCCTGTGCATAAAAATGAGGCATTAGCTGTGTGGCGGTTTCTAGGCGAGATGAAGGACGATTTTCTCGATACCTAAACTGAGTGTGGAATATAATAAACACATGTGCAGTTATTAGAGATGGTATGGGTGATTTACACGGAATCATTGGATTACTGGATAGTTTGGCTTTATTCAGATCCAGTACCTTCTCGTAGTACTGAAGCTCGTAGTCCAGGATGACTCCGTTCGGTTGATCCGGCTGCGACCAGGACAGAGTAATGCTGTCCACAGTACGGCTAACCTGATGAATTATAGAAACCGTGGAGGGAGCTGAAGGAAAAAAGAAAAAGGAAGAAAAAAAAAAGGCAAGGAATGAGACACACTGAGACAGCGATTACAACCAGTGAGCACATGATGAAAGTTTGCAATCAAATTATAGCCACAATGCTACACAAACAGTTTAAAAAGGCTAGCCATAACTGCACATACACAATGGAAATCGCGTGACAAAGTCCTGGAGAATGATAGAAAAGGACTTTGTGACTGAGCTTGTACACACTTAGGATACAGCACAGAACTGAACCACATAAACAGAGCAGGGGAATTTCCAGTCATGTCACTTGTCTTTGTCACTGAGTCTCGCACATCGTTTCAGGTCTACTTTTCAGCTGTGCTCTGGAGTGAACAAGTAGACATGCCAGGAATGGCTTCCCTTGCTGCTTCCTCTTCCAGAGAAAACCAGACTCATTTCGCAAACCGGACATATTCTCTAATGAGGGACAAGTATGCTAAAAGCCGAAAATGGTGGGTGCTTAGACACCATAAGAAAGGGCTTTGAGCCAAGGTAAATGATTGGGCTGTTCCTTGCAGTCGTTAAACATGGCACGGCAGTTCAGACAGAAATGGCAGCTCAACAGCAGGACACAGTAGGATCTGTGTGGGCTTTGGAGGACTCTGGATTTATGGCGCTGGCCCCCGGAGTGTGCACACGGCCATCGCTAGGGCCGAGCCCCATAAAGAGAAAGGCATCTCCTCTGGCACGTGTGCTTCCATGGGAAATCCTCCGCCTGGAAAAGCCTGTCACTACTACAGTATCACTGCGCTCCGTCTGAGATGCTAAAGTGCTAAATGGCTTTGGATACATATTAATAACATCTTTGGTTAGGGTTTGTGCTAAAAGTTTGTAGATCTTTGGATAGCAGAGAATATATATGCAAGAAGATATGTAATGCCTATGTATACTAGCTGTCATATTTTTACTCAGTGTTTTAATAATTTAATGGCTTATTTGAAGCAAATAAAAATTATCAAATGTGGGTTTCTGCTTTTGCTAAAACTTTTGCCTCGAATGTTCCTCTTTTTGACCTTCGATAATTTTTTTTTAAGGGCAAATAAATTTTTTAACTGGTAGCTGATTCATAATCGTATAATATTATCAAAGGGGCACACGAAGGTCAACATAGAAGGTCATCTGACTCTTTCCATCAGTCAGATGAATTCCCTATAGTGATAAGATCAGATCAGAAAGTCAAATAGACTGCAATGCTCTCCTTTTTGACAGCATCGCAGTCTTTTTGACATTCTGATCAGATTTTATTACAAACTGTTATACAATTATGACACTGGCATGCTTTAATTTTCAAATGAAATGTTTTAGTCCAATTTTAATAGAAAAGGATGGGAAAAAAATAATCACGTTTAAAACATTTAAAACGTTTCTACGTGTTGTGCACAACTAAAGGTCTACATTACTGTAGCTCTTGATCCTATTTGCTAACTTCATTTTTCCATGTAGACGCCAGTAATTTGTACTGGACATATAATAAATGGCTTTCCTAAGCTCTATTATCCAGAGTCTTACAGAAATACATCAACCCTCTTAGCAGATCTAAAAGCCTGGTGACTAAAGTTATTTCCCATTTCTACTAAACTGCATCGCCAAATCTGTTTGCTGTCATAAGGCAGAGTCTAAAAGGGCCAAAAAGTCAAACCACACAACAATGAGCTACCACGGGTCTCCAATTACATATGAATATATGATATATATGAATATATATATATATTAAAGGCTGACACATGACCCTCGGTGCATTGGTGCACTGGTCTCTGGCCTGCTCTCTCTAGTAATCTAATCCACAGTAATGCAAACAAAGCCAGGAGGACATGTGCTCACATTGATGGACACATGCCAGTATGAACGAACAAGGAAGCAGGATAGCTGTGGTTTTCCTGCGACTGAAAGATTTCCTTCTGACAGTGAAATGGCACACCAGCATACAAGGGTTTGTCATTTCAAGAAACCAGACACCAAGTCAGAGGGCATTAGGATTTAGACTAAAGGAAAGCCCCACTGTTATGACAACAGTGGTAAATGAAGGCAATGCACAAACCAGTAGAAAAAGAGAAGAAAAAAAAGATTATTATAGCTTGTGCAATATTCTCATCAAGCATGATTCCAGGTTTTCTACACAACTTTCCTTCATGGTACAGAGGATGATTTATTTCTGAGCCTGGGGTTTTGCATTTTTTTTATTTTAGGTAAGGGTGTTCAAAACCACTGGAACGATCATCCTACAGGACACACTGATTTCATACCGATGAATTTGTAAGAAGAGATGTGAATAATAACTCCATCCTTAAAAACCATGAAGTTTAAGCTCCATATTTTTTCACATGGATTGAATTATGTTAACTACGCTGTCCTCATTCTCGAAAACTAAATGCAACATGACTGGCTGTCTGTATAGTCATACTTTTACTGCAATTTAATTCTTTTTAAAATAGTGACAAAAGTAGTCACTGGACTGAAGAAAAGCTCACAACAACTTGCTTCCAAATTTCCATCCATCTATGCATTTTTATACTACTTATCCTGTGGTTAAGGTATTGTACTGCCAAGTAGTAGTACAATAGTAGTAGTGAGGGACGCACCATTACCCTTACCTTTATATTATATGGATGAGATGCCAACGATCCCAGGATACAGTACACATTTGGCCTACATTACATGTCCTTGGACACTGAGGAAACCACAGTGCATGGATGAAACCATGGAAGGACAGGAAGTGACGATGTTAAACACTAAGCCACCATGTTGCATTATGGATTGGTTATCTGCTACGTCAGGAAAGTGGCGTCTTTTTTTTTTAATGTATGCGGAATCTGCCCATGTTTCCTGATGAAAAGCTGCAGACTCTAATGAAATCTATCTAGAGATGCCAATTTGGCTTGTGAAACATGAGCATGTTGACTTCCTGAAAGATTTCATTAAATTAAGAAAATATGACATAAAGCCAATAAAGGATAAAAAAAAAACATCCAATGTAGTGCAGAAAATATGGACATGGTTCTGTATTTCACAGTCTGGTGTAATTAGGTTCTACAGTATATTGGTCTGTATTGTGAAAGAGCAGTGGATTAATATTAAAGCTTTTAAAGTTAAAGTCCCTAATCAATAAAGAACTTAGTTTATACTGCTATTTCCATCCATATAAGCAATTTGTTTAACGAAGCATGCCCTTGTAATCATACAAAACCCGCTTTCAGGACATGGATCCATCTAAATAAATTAAATAAATTCCTCCAGCCTCTACCATTATTACTCTGACAAGTTGCACCATGCTCATTTAAAGGACTTCTACTTTTCCATATTGTATTTCTCAAAAAAAAAAAAAAAACTTGTCAGACATTTATACTGGTCTTAGTCCACATAGGTAGTTTATAGCAGGTTGGAAGAGCAGGCACAGGAAGTAAATGACTCCACTATTAAAACACAGCTGCTATTGTATGTGCTTTCATTGCCTGTTAAAGGCATTGCTACTTCAAGGAAATTCCTTTCCATTTGCCCCATGGCGAGGGCACTTTAAAAGTCAACAAATCTAGCAGACCTGCTTTTTGCTAATGCTAAGAGTTTACGAAGTGCGGCGGAGTGATAAGGAAGAGGGAAAACGGTGAAGAAAGCAGCATTGGAAGTCTAAAAATATCAAAGTTTGTACTGGCATGTGGATCTCATTTGAAATCAGGTTGCGGTACGAACAGAGATGGGGAGATTTTTAGAGAGACTGTAGCTGTAAGTAGCTCCATCAGGTCAGCATTCACAAATTCTCCTTTTTCCTTCCACAGTAAAGTCTTCCCTAAGGCAGATTTCCCATTGTGCCAAGGCAGATGTCATTCCTTCACTGTGTGGCCACTCCTGCATTTCAGAGATTCCCATCCAAACACAGTCTGAGCTGTGCAGGAGTGCTGCTGCATTTGCATGCACTCCCAGCATAGAAGATGAAAAAAAAAAAAAAAAAGCAGAAAAAAAAAAACACGAAGAAAATGTCTGTCTGGCAGGCATCCCTATTTCCCATCTGCAATGGATTGTCGGTTTTATGTCTCCGCGGAGTTTCCAGTGCTATAAAACAGTGCAGCACGATTTCAGTTAATCAAGCTTTTAACCATCTGCATTGGAAAAGACTGAAGTATTAATGGACTCGCGTACACACTATAAGCTAATTCAGAAATTGGCACTTCAGAGGCTTAAGGAGCTTGCAGACACTTATAGAGAGTTTGCATTTTATTTAATGCCCTCTGCATGGCTCTGCTTCTCGGTGACTCCTGGCAGAAAGGAAATCTTTATTTGCTGCCAGCCAAATACATTTCGAGGTGAATTCATGCTGAAAATTCGTCATTTGTTTACTCATTTTTCCTCAATTCATTGCTGCCTTAATCATTGCATCGCCGATGAGAGACACAAATGTTTGGGTCAAATGAGTAGTGGTTAAATATCCAGATATCCAGAAAAGAATAAACTATAAAATGTGAATTCGGCCACCTTGACATCCTATAGGTTTTCTCAGACTCCCACACATGTAGTATCTTGAGGAAGCAAGGGCAAAGGGGGATGTTAGCTGTGAATTGCGTGGAAGAGGATGTGTCTTAGAACTGCACCTTATGTAGGTCACAAGTGCCCTTGTCAGATAATCACGACTCTCCAGAACGGCCCTCGAATTATGCTTGCAATCGACGCAAAGCAAACAAGGTAATAAGAGCAGAGTAACATTAAGCAAAGGGGTCTACAGAGAGAACATTAATCTCTAAAAGAAAAAAAGAAAATTGGCCATATGGATATAATTTGCATCAGGCACTAAAATGGAAGCAGTACCCTCTACTTGGTTATCACATGCTGAACCTTTTCATCCTGGTACAATCACAAATATTTCATGGAAAGTCTATATGCTTAAAGGGGGCTTGAAATACATCTAGAAAAAAACAAAAAACAAAATAAAACTGGCAAAAGCACAGAATTATTAAGAACCTGATGCACGTTTCAGAAGCTAGCTGGCATGATGCATGTGCCATGCATGTAGAGAAGGTGTTTGGAGAAGATAAACATTATTACTATTCCGTGCACAGCTTTGATGTGTGTTCCAGTCGAATGTAAATGTGCACCACCGGTAAATAGAACTTTCACTTCTGTCTGTCTGCACACGTGGTTAATCCTGTCAGACCCTGGGATGCTCGAATACCCGTGCTGATGATACAGTAAATGTGCCTGAAGAACGTCCGTCAGTCCTAGACTGTACTGCCTCGGAAATACACCGCATGAAAATGACTAATGTAATACTGAAAATGATAAATATTCTATATTAGCAGAGAGTAACACGGCTCTCAGACAGGAAATGGAAAAACAGTGCAGCACGGCTCAGACCCCATAAAAGCAAAGAAACAAAAAAACACAAAAGAGAGCCCATATTATTAATAATAATTATTATTAAAGTAGCTGTTGAAAATATATATTAACTTTAGCTGAAGTGTAGAACCATGGCCAAAATTAACAATTCAAATTGTAATCTACTGCAACTCAACTCTCTACATAGTTGAGTGCAACAGTTTGAATAACCTTAGTCCAAAGCGAACAAGGCAAATAAATTGAGTTTAATAACTTGATATCTTTGACAGATGCTTCTTCAGATATTTCTGGTGAAAAAGCATAATGTAAACATAGACATAAACTAGACAAGACTAAATCAGTAAACAGAAAGCAGGCTTGCAGTCGTCACAGATGATTGGTGAGCGCTATGATGATAAACAGATGAGTGTCGTTAATAATCAGGTGACAGTGAGCAGCGGATCTGAGCTTAACTGGAAGCCGTGCGATGAGGTCGCGGGCTCAGGATCATGAGAGTTGTAGACACGGACGTTACAATATCCGTAAGTTGTCCAAAAAGTATATGATTTATTTCCCCGCCAGATCCAGCTAATACACGGTGAAAAGGCATAACTGTTGCACCACGCTATAAATCTGGGGGAAATTATAGTATAATAAATACAGCGTCTTAAATCAGCCTGAGTTTGTGTGTGCAAATGTTGACGCTTTTATGTAAATTATGTGAAAATGTCAACTGATTTGCAAGATTGCTCGATTTCCACAATTATGACTAAAACAAGCGCGCGGATTTATACTCGCTCTGCCGTAAAGAACTGCATAATTAAATGCATATTTTATGTGCTGGTGAGTGCATAGTCAATGATTCTGTCTCTCACTCTGCATACTTATGAAGACTGGATTTCTGGCTAATGCTAATCACGCAGCTCCGACTTTGCCCCAGTGACATCTAGTATGTGAATAAACTCCACTGGCTAAAGCAGACCAATGACTGCTGCTGGTGCTCCAGGTGTCTTTTGCTCCACCCCGGCCACCCTCCTGACCCCGGCTGACACCCTCCATATGTGGCCTCGCTGCCACCTTCTGTCCCCATCCCACCCGTGCACCTCCACTGCCAGCACCTCTCCTGCTTGGCCCTTATGCTCTGTCCATGTCTAATTGTCCATGTAAAAGTTTAACTAAACAATAAGAAAAAAATATTTTTTTTCCAGCATGGAACTTTACAATTTAGTTAATACTTGCTGAAACATTGTGGTGCATTTAAAAGAGATTTTGTTTGCCATTCTGACTTGAGTCAAAAATTATTTTTTCCCCTATAAATTTAACTAAGGCCATTTATGTCTTGGAACGCACATGTACCATCAAAAGCATCTTTATGCATAGCAAGATATATTTTTGCCATCCATCCGTCCATTATCTATCGCTTAATCGCGGCGGGGTCTTGAAGGCAGCATGCATATTGTTTTGTGGTTCTTTTAATAGACATTGCATAGATTTAGATGGCTTAAACATTCTGAGCATTTCAAAACAACATTGTTGACTTGATGAACAATTCATTATACTTATTAGTTAGATAAAAAGTACTGATGAAGGGGGCTAAATTTCGCCCTTGAGGTCATGGCTGTGAAAGACAGAAGCGCTTAGACTCATCGCGTCTGTAGGTGCGAGCCACTCAGCAGTGTGCCACCTCTCTATCTGGGCTCTTCCACTGGTCCTTGTGGCCTAGCAGCAGCTTGCCAAAGCAATTTTGGAGATAATTAAGTCATAAATCTTCTGCTGGTGCCCGACAGCGGCTGAGCCAGATTAGCAGGCCCACCTCTGAATAACGTAATTCGTTCACACAATGTCTCCGCCGTCTGATAAAAAAAACAAACAAACAAAAAAAAAAAACCCAATTCGTTTTCCTTCAGGTATTAACCCACAGCTGGTTCACGTGCTAACATTCACCTTAGGATAATGAATTGTCTAAACAAACAGTAGGCATGGAAAACGGTGAACGAATGGATAAATAAGCGCTATATGAAGCATGGCAGACGAATGACACATGGGCCATATGAGTCTATATGCACATGCCAGACTTTCAAACGAAAAGCTAATGGGTGGCAGGAGTTAAAGCTGGCAGGAGATCAGAACTGGCAGGATGACCAACACTGGGCATATGGTTATGGCAACTGCTGTCCTGAACTACAGCATTAGGCCAAGGGGAAAAAAAAGCCCTAGAATAAACTATAGCTATATGCACTTTGACCACTTGAGAAAAAGAAACAACATTTTGTCAAACAGTCATTACATGAATAAGCTGCAGACAAATTTGAGGGCATCTGCAAAATTCCAGAAAATACCCCTGTAGTGTCTAACTTCTGAAAAATGTTAACCAATATTTAGTTTTTCTTTCAAAAATGTGCTTTGATACTTCCAATTAAAAAAGAACATAATGAATTTTGCCCTAACAATATGGCACTGCTATTCTCTAAACTTGATTCAGCTATGTGCTTGCAAAGATTGTTATATAGAGAGCCAGTTTATCAAATGCAGCAGTAAAACAGTCAATCTGCATAATGATGCTTAAAACTCTGCTAGCCAACTTGCTTTTCTTAAGCTTTAATCAAGTTTTTGCCATGGTATAAGTCAAACTGGGATTTTTATTGTGCAGAATAACAGTTATAATAGTAAAAACTCTCTTTATTCCTCTAAATAAACCCCTGCTAAACTAATGCACTTCTCCCAGCATTTCACCCCTGCTTGGATACCATGAAGATTTCTGGTAATGTGCAAGTGGTGTTCCAGAATGATTGTGTGTACATTTACCACAGACAGATTAGTCTCTTCCACAACTTGACAACGACTTATCGACTGCTGTGGGCTTCAAGCCGAGATAGTTTTTTTTCACGGATGTACAGCCTTCTTAAAAATGTTTGCACTATTCAAATAGTGAGTCTCATCACGTCTTCCGTAAATGTCAGTCGGCTTTACGACTTCATGCCGGATAAATTTCGTCACAAGTTTTGGGTTGACTTGAATGCCGCTTGTACATTAGACATAAGTCTAAGTCACTGTGCTTCTGCATGCATGGAGTTTGCGTGTTCTCTAATTCCTTGGTTGGTTTCCTCTAGTTTCCTAAAGCATGCAGATTAGGCTAACTGGCATTTAAAAAGTGACTGTAGTGTGTGTGTGTGTGTGTGTGTGTGTGTGTGTGTGTGTGTGTGTGTGTGTGTGTGTGTGTGCGTGTGCTTGTGCATTGCAAAGGATTGGTACTCCATCCAGTA
This sequence comes from Clarias magur, assembly GCA_013621035.1. Taxonomy (NCBI): domain Eukaryota; kingdom Metazoa; phylum Chordata; class Actinopteri; order Siluriformes; family Clariidae; genus Clarias; species Clarias magur. The sequence continues at coordinate 3,016,652 of QNUK01000011.1, read as the reverse complement.
TGTACACAGTTTTGTGCCCCAGGTCCCTCCAGGCTTTCTTGTGACTGGTTCCAGGATAAGCATATAGTGAAAAATGATAGCAAGTGAGTGTGGATATAAAAATTTATATCGGATATAAATGTAAAGGGTGACAGAGCATCTTTTAGTGGAACTGAAATAAAATGAAGTTTTTCTCCCTTGGCCCTTTGGCGATGACCTGATTTCATGGTCAAACTTTACATCTGGTTAAGATACATAGGTACAAAGGGCAAATAAATTCTGCAATTTTCAGAAATACAGAGTATAGAAAATGTCAAACTTTGACAATATGAAGAATTTTCCCATAAATGGAAGACCATACTGAGGTTAAAAAAAAACAACATAACATGTCCTTATGCACGCAGGAAAACTTTATTTAGGCCAAATCCTGTTAATAACAGCATCTACTGCCAAGCAAGCTGTTGGTTTTAGTCATCATTCCTCATTAATCTGCTCAGAAGAGATGTATCTCCCTTCCTGTGTTGAGTAGAGGAATAGAAAGTGCAATGAAAGGAGTTCAGCGGCCTCTTGAGTGGCACTTCCCCGGCGATTCTCCACTCCAAAGTGCCAGACAAATCACACATCACCAGTCATCTGTCACAGACTGCTTTAATAAAACTTCTAGAGGGTGGGCTAGACAGACAGACTTTTTTCTACCCTGTCCCTAGTGAATGCTAGCCTTAAGCATGAGTATGTGTGTGTATTTGCGTTAGGAATCAGCCTGTGTTTGTGTAATGACTGATTAACCCTGCGTGACCTGCTGGTACAGAGCTGAGGAGGAAACGCATTGAGAGGTGAGTGGAGGGAGAGGGTAAAAGCTGGCTTTGTGCAGAAAGCTGCCCAGCCAAAACACACAGCCTTACTACTGCTTCTTACAGCTTCAGGCTGTCATTCCAGTTTTCCTCGGTAAATTACCTCAATAAAACACTGTGCCTGTCTTCAATAAGGATTTTTTTTTCCCCGGATCTGCCAGAGCACCATAATTAAGACAAATCACAAAACTAAGAGAGGTACGGCATGTTAGCTGGGTTAAGAGGGCTCAGGTTGCAGGGGCGGGGGTGGAGTGTAAGACGTTCTGACTCATGCAATACAGACCTGATCCTTAGTGCTGTCTTGTGTGCAAATAAATGGCTGCAAATATAGATTGTATCACTGATATCGAGGCTGAGAGCAGCAAAGGTGAATAAACTATGTATACTTTGGCAGAAAATAATCAAAAAAGGAACTTGATGTCTGTAAGGTTCATGATTTGTCAAAACAGCTCCATGTTTCCATCAAGCAAGTGCGACATACAGTACAGTAGTAGTGAACAGAAGGAAAAAAAAAATATATTATGGTTTGTTAAAAAAGGTGGCATGAGTATTATGTCAGGCCGTCATATCTGAGCCAGTCAGTTAATTAGATCCCTTAGTTAGCTAGCTGGTTTCGGTAAAGTGTGTTGTTAATTTATGTTGTGTTGTTAAATTTATGTTGTTGTATGTATGTAGCATCTTGGTCCTGGAGGAACGTTGTTTCATTTCAATGTGTACTACCTGTATATGGTTGAAATGACAATAAAAGCCTACTTGACTTGACTTACTTCACTGGAGGAATGGGAATCACCGGTTGCAACGTGATACGATCATGATAACTAGGTGCCAATTCGTTTTGTATTGAGATTCTGTAAGTATTTTTATATTTTATACTGTATACTGTATACATTTTTTTTCTTAGGTTGTGTTACTTATAACCATACTTAAAGCAAAAAATAATTATCTTCTTCAACACAGGATACTGGGAATAGTTCAGAGCCCACACCAACAGAACTGTAATGCAAAATGCAAACATATAGGAATTAAAATTGAATTGAAAAAGAAAAAAGATGTAAAATTCTGGAGTCAGAGTGGTGAAAAATGAATTGCCACAAAAAAGAATTGCAATAGATCACTGAATTGATTTTTTTTTATCCATCTCTAATGAGTATGCTGTTACCTCACTAGAGAAAGCACATCAGTACTGCTGTTCAAGCTACTATACATGTATAGTTAGCTTAGCTACAATACAGAGTTTCCCTTCAGAGAAATGTTCAAAAGGTTGTAATTATGTAATATTTATCAGTAATGCTCTGCTAATCAGACACTAACCTTTTTAAATATTATATTACGGTCATTATGTATGTGGAAAACATATCTCAGCATTGCTAAACAAATCTTGCTAGTTGCTAGCCTTCAGAGAAATGCTGAAAATTAGCGTAATCGTTTGTATATTGTTTCTGCTTCAAATAATCTGTCTGGAAAACACTTTTATGATCAAGGGATCCATAGATAACAAAGCTGTATTCTTTTTTAAACATTCTTTTTCTCCCTCCATTATGCTGTTTCTCTGACTAACCAACACGACACACAATACTTGATGGATTTTCGAAAATGTGCATTCAGAAAATTACACTAGGTATTGTTTATCCACAAGGCTTTTCTACTCAGGTGCTAAAAAACAATATTTTAACTCCTCAAGATTTATGCATCTTAAACAATTCGTAGTATTCAGTAAATATGAAACAATCCTCACTTACATTATAAGCTACCTGGTTTAAAAACAAATGCTTGAAACACCTTAATAACGAAACCAGAAGACATTTTAACTAACAAAGGTTGAGAAAAACTAGCTTTGCTACTTGTATCTGAATGATTTCTAAAATGTGTCTTAAAGAAACCCCACAAAAGCTGTCAACTCATCATAGCGACAGAGTTTAAGCTCCTGCCAGTTCCCACCCCTGTGGGGTGCATGCGCAGACAGCCCCCCATAAACCACCCCCAAAGCCTTCGAGTGAAAGTTCGTATAGAACTAAATATCTCAGGCCCGAAATATGCCGAACTATGAAAAGAAATAAAAGCATGAGGGACTACTTTATATTTTTCCCAAGCATTCCTGTATTTTTAAAAGTGAATAACATTTCCAAGCAGTAATTCATCAGCTCAGCTTATTCCAAGCCAAATAATATTTTTATATAATTAAATTAAAATTTAATATTTTTAATATTTAACCGGGAACTGGGTAAATATAATTTTGAATAGACCATACATCAAGCCTGAGTCTGAACAGTCTTGTACAGTAGCTCATATTCCTCTGTTGTCCCCCCCCCCCCCTTTTTTTAAATGAGCTTTGTATCTTGCACAGCATTATATGTGAAAAGCCAGTGAGAGTGATGATGGCTCCAACAGCTGCTGGGAAACTTCCAGACAACAATGCAGCAAGGGCAGGGAAAGAGCTGTGCAGCACACCACACTTTGTTGAAAGTTGAAAATAAGAGTTTTGCTTCCCAAAAACACTTGCTTTGCTCTCGTCAGCGTGTGTCGGCAGGCTGAAGGAGAGATGCTCATATGAGAAACATACTTTCATGCCAGTCACTTCCAATTTACTTATTTGTTTGTTTCTTCTAACAGACGCCCCTCCTCTCTGCAGCTGCAGGGCTTCAAAACGGCACTAATTAACACTTGCGCTCACACACACTCTGCCTTTCTCTTTCTGCCCTTCTCACTATTTCTCATGCATACCAACTTGTGAGGCCAAATTGTGGAAGCAGAGAAGCGCTGACTTGCCCAGGCTAATGAGGGATGACAAGATGTTTATGTAACCCCAAAGCCATCTGAACCAGAAGCAATTAAAGCCCTGGCCCGTCTGACCCAGGCCTCTGAGCTCCAGTGGCCTGTCCTGGGGGAGTTAGTGGTTAAATGAGGTGCTGCTGCGAGCTCCGGCCCCAATCGGACCCTTTCACAGCTCTCTCTCCTGAGAACCGGGAACTTCTAATCCAAAGTGATGGCCACTCTGTTCGAGAGGGTGGTGAAGGGATCCCAGGATTGAAAAAAGTGACAAAGGGCAATGGGGGCATACACGTGTGTGTGAGAGAGAAAGCGAGAGAGAGAGAGAGAGAAAGATAGATTGATACATACAGTACATGCATACATAGAAAAAAGAGAATGAGATTGAGATGGAGAGAGAGAGAGAGAGAGAGAGAGAGCGCAGCAAGCAATGAGCTCTTTAGAGATATTTACTACACCATAAGGTTGCTATTAACTGTCTGCCTTAAAGGCCGTAAAGAATGATATTTGCAGGGGGAAATAAATGCGCCGGCTTAATGAATGAGCACAGGGAAGCACTTTGATGATTCTCTAGCTATTAAAAGAACTACACAGCAAAGAAAGACTCCAACACTGGACACTATTGTTTAATGAAGTCCACTGTACAATTTTTCACCCTGAAGCCCAATCATAGCCATTAACTATGCAGCGTGAACAGGCTTCCACTTTTCCTTCTACTTTTTCTGCTTCCTCTGGGAGGCTTGACTACAGTTCAAGCAAACTAATTTTACCAGATGGATAAAATTCCTCTGAGAAATCTGATACTATTTGTTTCTTGGTCTGGTAAACTCTTTTTAAGATGTGCGTTAATGCCAATGGGACGGTCTAATGAATCCTACTGCTAATGTCTAATCCCTGTGAAAGAAATCATCAAATTGAAGGTCATGTTATTCAGAGAGTAAATGTTTTCAAAAGCTGCAGTAAAACTATAGGAAAGTTGTAGTAAGGAGAGAAAGGAAGTTTATAAAAAACCTGGCCATCCCCCCAAAAAAATCCCAGAAGTTTAAAGGTCACTGATTTTGGTTTTGGTAAATGTACTTCATGCTAGACGTCTTCTATACAGTAGAGCCTTTATCGAGCCATTATTGAGTTGTTTCCTTTAAACATATGTACTGTACATAGCCTAAAGCTCTTGCTTGGTGGTGTTGGCGGTGCACTTCAAATGTTTTTTTTTTCTACCTCCCATTTATTGAGCTTTAGAAGCAGATATTTTATTGCTCCTCTCTGTCTGTGAGGGGAATTTGCTAGATCAGGACACAAAAAGTCACCGGACATTAAAAATATTTACTTACGAAAATAACATTCCTTTTTAGAAAAATAATGATATAGTATATTTGTTGAAATGTGGATAGAAGATGGTTTTTGCAAATATCCTGCGCTGTTTGGAGCATCACTGTTGCACATCCTCAGAAATGAAATATTAGTCCCTGTTGTAAAATACCACCAGAAATTGTAGGGGCTGAGCAGCACCATGTCAACACAATGTCTCCAACTGTCTAAACAAACCAGCGTTGTGTCTCATATCACACGATAATGTACTGTCCTAGACTTTTGGAATATTATAATACGTACTCTTGCATGTAGTTTTGCTTATAATTTTACAGTTCGACCTGGAAACCTGATAGAATTTAGTCTTTCATTCGAAAATATATGGGAACTCCTTCAGACTTACATGAACTACACAAACAAATACATGAACCATGCCACATTGCTGTTTAATCTGTATAAAAAAAGTATAAAACCGTCTAGTCGCAGTATGCAGTAATTAAAAATGCATTTCATTTAGTAATTCAGTGCTAAATGACAATCATTGATGGGTATTATTCTTATAGGAGGAAACAATGACCTAATGGTGGATTTTCACAGTATTTGAACTAAGTACTTGAAAATGACTCTACTTTTCTAAATATGAACTGATGTGCCTTCTGTAACAGATGCTGTAGTTTATTTAATTACATGCATTTATTGAAATTAATTAGCTAATTAAGGCAGGTCATCTGATAGACTGAAAGGTGGAGTAGTGGTTAGCGCTGTAGCCTTGAACCTTCAAGAATTTTAGCCTTGCATCTGTGTGTGTGTGTGTGTGTGGAGTTTGCATGTTCTTCCACAATCCAAAGACATGCAGAGTAAGGTACAGTAACTGTCATCTCCTATGGTGATACTATATCATTGGTATCACCATATCACTGTATGAACTATAGTGTATAAGCGAGTGTGCCTTGCAGTGAATTTTTGCCCTATCCAGTGCATACCCTGCGCATATCATGCCACAAGTCCCTTGGGATAGACTCTAGGCTTCCCACAACCCTGTACAGGTTAAGCGGTACAGAGAATGAGTGATGAGGGCATCAGATCAAGGATTTTTTTTTTTTAAAAACAATTTAACTGTATGGTTAACTGTTGGTTGGTAAATTATTAAATTATTGATAGCAAGCAGATAAAAAAAAGTCAACCACTAAAACCATCATATGCTGTTCTATTAAGATTCCACTGCCCCAGTAATCAGTGGTAATGTGAAGCACCGAAAGGAAATAAAAAGTGAAGTGTCTTATTTATGGCAATGATCATTAATGCTTAAGCATTAAAAGGTAACTTTTGTTGCTATCAGTCACATTTTATTGCTATCTGTCAAATTTTGTTACTATGAGTCATACTGGCTGATACTCTGAGCTTGGTAAGCAGAGAATTTTATACAACTGGATTTTTACAAATTTCTATTAAATACCCCTGGTATAGCTGATATCATATTCCAGAAATAAGACAATATACTGATGATTTTTAGAAATATATGTAGCACTTATTTGTGATCAGGTAAAGATGAGGTGTGTGGCTTTCATTTTGAGGGCCTTGACTTTAGCGCAGACTCTACTGAACTAAACCCTACTTTCTGGTAACTTCGTCTTTATGATGACACCGGAGACAGATTTATCTTTCTCTCCTTCACGGCAATCCCCATAAGCCTGGCAATATCCTACTAAATGTCACGAGTGCAGTGTGTGTAACTGGTAAAAACAAGAGCATGAAATTCAGAGGCCTTGACTGTGTCTGTCTGTTAGTTTAGAGAAATGGAAGTGTAATGTGCTTTTTTCCTCATCATCTTCCCCACCACATGCTCATGTATGGTTTTGTGCTTTAATGTTTCACTGAGTACGTTAAACACATTTTCACTACACAAACATCCGGTGCTAATTGGATTTCCACAGCTGACTGGATGGGTGAGGGGCACACAAATTACAATGGAGGGTTAGTTAAATTTTCCTTTTGTGTGTGTGTGTGTGTGTGTGTGTGTGTGTGTGTGTGTGTTCAAAAAAATGAGAAAGACAAAAAAAAAACCTGAGTAAGAAACTTCTGTCTGTTAAAGCTGGGTCAGTCAGTAGTGAGATATGTGGTGTGGTTTATAGCAAAGTGTCAGTTTGTGTGGGGTGTGATAGAGAGACAGGATCTGTGGCTTGCATAAGGATTCACCCACTTGAACATCCTACAAAGCACCATTAATCCGTTGCTGAAAAATAGAAAGAATATGGACATCCACCAAAAAGTCAGTGACTGTTTAAGGAGGGGATTAGTCAGAGAAGCAACCCAGAAACCATTTTAGTTTCAGGGGTTGAAAACTTATGCAAGCCACTGGATACGTGTGAATATGTGTGTGTGAGAGAGAGAGAAAGAGAGAGAGAGAACGAAATGTTGGCTTTTCTAAAAGACATCCCAGCATGCACTTGGCCGACATTGATCACATTATAAGCCCTCCTTCAATCCAAAGTCACATTTTCTCGAATTTTCTTTTACTTTCTTTTCAGACATCTGTCCTTTTACCTCCTTCTTCCTTAGAAACATCTATCCGGAGCCACATTCTCATGGCACTGGACGCCAAGCCAACTGGGAGGAGTAGTTATTGGAAAAGTGACGATTTTCATCCCTAGCGGCACATCACGTTCAATAAAATAACGTCAAGCCTCAGAAACGTGGGTTTAATGAGGCCAAGCCAGACTCTGGTGGCAAGAAGAGTGCTGGCACGCTGCTCTACATGAATCAAGCAAGGACATAAGTGAGAGCAAAGATAAAGCCTCTCTCCATCAGAGTTAATCAGCGCGCTGAGGGCTGATCCGAGAACAGTCCACCGCATATTTCATAGAGACAATTAAAGCTCAAACCAAAGCCTTTGCCTCTGAAGTAACTGGACGCCGTCAAGTAAACCACAATTGCAGGGATATAAAAAGGACAGCTGCTGTTGCTACAGCACCATCTGAGGGTAAACTCATCGGGAAAACTTCTCAAGCCTGTCTCGCTGCAAAAGCAATGGAAAATGTTTATCTAATCAGAGGCTTTTTTCCCCTATTTAAAACAAATCTCCCCCTTTTTCTGACTCTAAGCTCTTTGGGTGTGTGCCAGAGACCAGTTTAGGGTTTAAGCCTGTGTACATCACATTAAATCTTGCAAAGCTTATTCCTAATGTCTTCATAAACTAAGGCATGCTGTTGGGAGCTGGGGAGTAGAATGAAATGCAGCTTCACGATGTGGTTACGTATGCCATGCAGTGCAATCACAGGCTGGTTCGAGAGGAAATGGAGCAGGCATGAAGTTGTGCTTTAATTGTCAACACCCCTTTCACAGATGATGAGCTCACAGCTGTAAGACCAGTAGGCCATCAAGCTACATCTGGTGTGAGTAGGATCGCCCGAACGAGGGGGTGTTTATTAAGGTTGAGATTTGGGAGGTTTGGGGATTAAGACACGGACAGTCTCTGTGGTGTTGACCTCGGCTCGGTAAAATAGAGGACAAAGAAAAAAAATAGATTTTAAAACATCAGTGTCAGAGTTTGTTTAATTCCTTAAATAGGCAGTAAAACTAGACAGGTCATAATATTATAGAAAAAAAAAATCAATGATGTTATAGTGTGATGTTATAGCCATTGATGCAATGCAACATCATGGTAACCAGACTAATTGTCTGATTATTTTCCTATAGCAGTGTGATAATCCTCTTACAGCAAGCAAGTTGTTATTTTTCTTCATAAACACCGGTACAACATACTTGTGTGTAGAAATATTCATGCATATACAGTAATCTTGTGGAACATCCAGAAGCAAGTTATTTTCTGTTATCACATATATTAACAGCAGCTTTAAACAGGCATTCTCTCCCCAGCCTCTCTTTTTTATTCTCTTGAAATGAATAAGATGACAAATATGCAGCTTGGCGTGCCAGAGAATCCGCAGTGCCTGCTGTCATGAGCACTTTCCCAGGTTCGAAAATGTTACAGAGAGCTTAGGTGGGAGACTCCTTCCATAAATGCTAAATAAAGTTCTTCTTACAGAAAACTTCACAATATTAACAATTACTCACTTTTTAAATCCAATTTTGTGGAGTGTGTCCCGCATTAGTCCCAGTGTTGGTTGTTATTACTGAAAGCATAACATGCGGTATTAGGACATTAATATAAATCAGTGGTTTTCCCAGAAGCTGTCACTACTGTCAGAACTGCTGTAATAGGATATCAACACCTTCTGATAAAATTGCGATTTGTTAGAAGTTTCGTTTTGTTATATTAGTTACATTTTGTCTTTGTGTTTTTTTTAATACACTTTTTAACTCCCGAATGTATCCAGCACTGGCGTGCAACCAATTTACAACCTTGTTATGTGTTTAAGGTATAAATTACCTCTTCAGGAGACTAACGCAGGACACTTAGGACATGAGGGGGCGTACAACCTGGATGGGATGTCAACCCATCGCCAGGCACACACACACACACACACACACACACACACACCCAAACGCTCATTCATATTCTACAGGCATTTTGGTAACGCCATTTAGCCTTATCTGCATGTCTTCAGACTGTGGAAGAAAACCTACAAAGTACCATTAAGACACCCACCAAGTACAGGGAGAACATGCAAACTCCATGCACACAGACCCGAGGTGGGAATCGATCCCAGACCCTGGTGGTACAAGGCCGCTGGTTGTCAGTTTTGCTCAATGTGAATTCATTTTCAGTGCTCATTTAGGACAACTGGCAATACGGAATCCAATACTCATACTAACGCTTTTAAACTCAGGACAAACACAAACACCAGAAGAAGAAGGAAAAAAAAACTCACCAGCTTGGTTAGTTGTTATGTTGACAGACAAATATTGGGGCGAATGTGGGCTCTGGTCCGAAACTCCATTGACAGCCTGCACCTCAAAGGTGTACTGTGTGTGAGCTAGCAGGTCACTGATGTAGACCCACGTGTCGGTGAGGCCCAGCTGGCGTGGCGTGAACTGAACGTTGTCCCCGCATCGTGTACAGCCTCTGCCACCACAGCTCTTGCAGATCACATTGTAAACGACGTCGCCGCGTCCGCCGCTATCGCGTGGTGGACTCCACTCCAGCTTCAGCGACGTCTCGTTCACATTGGAGATCACATTCAGTGGAGCCGTTGGTACAGCTGTAGACATCACACACATGAACGGAGATACACATAAACCCTGGTATGATCTGACTAAAAGGTAAATAGTTTGAAGCTTAGCTTATTTAATACCTTATAATTACCTGGATGTTTGCATAACACATTTATCATAAATTCATTTAATCCTTCTAAAGGCATTTACCTTACACTAGCTGTTACCATGAAGGTCACTCTTGGTTGACTTCTTTTCCTTCTGAATAAAATGGATGCTCTGAATGCTTACAAAGTCTCCTTTCTTTTATAACATCTGGGCCGAAATAAACAGTTTAACACCTGTAATGGGGGGAATTACCCTGGCAATCCATGGAAAACCATTACTGTCTAAATAAGGTTTAAAAAAAAAAGGAGAGGTTGGAAAGATTCAAGAAGGTTAAACATGATGTCTCAGATCTCAGACAGAAATCCTAATGTGTTCGAAAACAGTCTGTTTTTCTAAAACCATATTACAACATCACTGTTTCCAAACCGCAATTACATCCTGAATTTTTGTTTAGGCCAGTTCTGCAGCTAATTCATATGTGCTCTGTGTAAAAACAATGAATTGCACCGAGACTTGGAACACTGCAATTACAGGGTTGTGTCATACTGCTCTACATCAAACCAACATCACTTGGCACTGCTAATTAACGACAGGAAATACAGGTTTACTGCTCACTGGAGGCTAAAAGCTCATACTGCGAGGGACGTCACATTCGCGACTGGTAAAATTCACCCTGCGTGTATGGGTTTGAGAACGGAAATGCACAAGATGACAAATCCTAGCAAATGTTTACGCATGAAAAAAAAAAAGTCTCTAGAAAAGTGAACATCATTTGCATTTACAGGGCCTCCTTTTTTCTTTTTTTTTTTGATCGACAGCTCATATAAAACAACAAACAAAGCAATAAAAAATAAGCTGTATTTATCTTTAGCAGACATGTGGTTTTAGTTTGTATATCCTGTTTTCTGGGGGCTAATAAGACAACCGAGAGGCAACCCTCTCCCCACCCGATGTTGAAAAAGAAAAAGAAAAAAGAACATCCGACTGATAGCTCATTCATGACCCTTTTAATCACATCCCCATTACGAGACATCTCCAGTCCTGAAGGGCAAACTCATGATGGCCCCCCGTTATTGCACGCAAAACTGTTCCTAAACATTGCCTTCCTAGGGAAAGCGGGTGGTAATGGGCGGTGTTAAGCTCTTTGGAGCCCTCAGATGTGCTCCTTTCCAGTCTTTAATCAGTGTGAAGCCTGCTGAGCGGCAGCTCTGTGACGTTGATGCTGTTTTCTTATTCACAACAGCTGCTCTGCTCCCAGGGCTGGCCTTATGCAAATGCCTTTTGTCAAACAGCTCAAGTGATCTTCCTTTCTATTTTGCTTTCTCTCTTGCTGGCTTTTTTTTTCTTCCACTCTCTCTCTCTCTTTTGCTCTCGTTCTCTGCCCTCCACCTCCTCGCTCTCTCCTCACCATCGCTTTCAAACAGAAATGAAAACACGGTGCCTACAATAGTGAAGGCAGCTTTGGCAGCATCAGCCTCCTGTGTGTCGACAAAGAGGCCATGCCCTTCTCTGCTAGTCTGTAACCCGGACGGCTCCCAGGCCAGAGGGAATAAGCAGAGCCAGCGTGGTGGCAACAGAGGTTTTACCTGTCTTCTGTGATGTAAGAGGTCAAGGTTTGGCTAAAGGCTATGTGCTGCTGTTGTCATACTCGGAGCGCAGAGATTTATAACCGAACTGAGAATTTTGTCAGCAGATTCGATTTGCTGCTTCACTGTTTCACATAACAATTTCTCTTACAGTATGATGATTTGGATTAAGATTTTGTAAGACGCTTTTGAAATTCTAGGGTTGCGTTTGTCTTGCCTATTACCTAAAATTAATATTATGAATGTGGGGATACTGGGGACGGATATAACTGGACTGATTTCAGGGAGCAGCTGCTATTTGCAGCTGATTTGTAACCTTGTGTAACCTCTACATTTAAACTGACGTGTCCTTGGGTGGTGTGCGTCTCTGTGTTTTGAAAAGCTTGCTCATCTAGCCTGAATACAATCTCTTCTTTCTCACCATCCAAATTAAAGTCTGCATAATCCTCTCAGCATTACTGCCCCCTTATCTGTAACTAGAAAGTCTAACTAAACCTTTTAACTGTATAAGATTAAGGTAATGTATAAATGAACTTGGGTATACACAGAACAACGAACAGTGTAACTTTTTGGACCTGTGGTGGTTTTAAATATTAGATGAAAATATTTCTTATCTTAAAAAATGAGCAGAGGATGAAAAAAATAACATTCTTGTGATCATTTTGATTATCAAGGAGACGTACTTGTGCAGGGCATCTGGATGGGGTCTGAGTCGGTGCGGTAATAGTTGTTGCGGCACACACAGTTGGTGGCACCATCGTTGGTGGTGCGGCTGTTGATGGGACATGGCAGACACGCCTCATCGCCCTGCGCTGGCTTGAAGAAACCCGACTGGCACGCTGGAAGAGAAGAAGAGAAAAAAAACAGTCATGGTGTGAGTCTGCTCTTTGATTCTTCACATTTGCCAAGGGACCAGGCATGGGAAGGAAATTAAGGGCCATGGGAGTGAAGCTGAACCATTCTAAGAGGAGGCCAGGCAAACCGAGCCTTCTGCTTGAACTGAATTACTGAAACCTCTTTGCTCCCTTCTGACACATTAAGAGTGCTCCATTTCCTGTGATTTGCTCATGGATGTCATCTAGTTCAGGGAGAATTGAGACAGAGACAGAATGGGAAAGAGAAGGGGGAGAAATTAATCATAAACCATTATTGCTATGAAGCATGGGGTGTGTCAGCGTACGTAGCTGAGCTGTACCACTCCACATTTAAATCTGAGTCCTTCCATTTTCTATTTTAGCAAACACTTTCCTCTTCACCTCAATGACCTTCCATTGCTGCTGACCTGAGAGGACCTCCCAAAATGCACAGCACCTGCTTGGGCACTGTATCAAATGCTTTTTATTTATTGCACTGGACCCAAGAGCAGAATAGGAAAAATTTCGCTTCGTAACTAATACCAGGCTTTTTTTTTTTTACCCTTTTGTCTAAGTTACAGAGTAAGATTTGACAGGATCTCCCTAAACATTATTAATGGTTCACACAGAGTGCTTGGATCCCTGAGAGACATCATTATCTAGCCATAACAAACAACAACAGATTTTTCCACGCACAGGAACGAACTGGTGTACTGTAACAGGCTTGGACGAAGATGTAGAGAGCATCCCTGTACGCCGGCCCAACCCATGTGTGGACGGGGAGCAACGGAGACGGAGAGAGTGAGAAAGAGATATAAAGACAGAAATGATGATTTCTGATACACATCTGGTTTTCAAGGGAGAGTCTGCCTCACCTAGCCAAGCATTCTGTAAAACTTCTTAAACTTGTTCCTAACACACTGCTCTCCCCACGATGCCACACATGGCTAACTTATGCATTTAATCTTCTAGGCCTCTCAGGGAAGCTGAGAGCAATAAAGCAGACTCGCCGTCCTCCACGGTTTTAGCTGGAATTCACGGCTGCAGACCGGGGAGGTTATTTGGACTGACTAACCCCCGAGTCAGGGACCGGTCCAGCCGCTAAACGTCTTAAAAGTAAGTAGGGCCGCATCTGCCGACTTGCTGACATCACGTTCTTTGGGCTCAATTACGGAGGGCAGGGGTTAACCGGAGCCTCGCGGCCCTTCTGGGGCACCTGGTATTTCAAGAAATCAGGTCAGACAGAAAGACTCCCGCTATCCCATGCTCTCTTTCACCTGCTCTCTTTCAAACTGTCGCTGTCTATCTCACTTCATCGCCTCCATCAACCACAGGAGCAAAGGTGCTGGGGAAACCACCACACAGACGCACAGGCTTGCTTATACAGAACATACTCTCTTGCTGTCTAAAGAATATAAACAAACTCAATCTTTCCCACATCCAAGTTCTCATAAGGCTCCAACAGGAATCCCAGCCTGACAGCTCTCTTACATTCGACATGTTCTTGCTTCTCCAAACACAGTGACACGCAACGTGCTTACACACTGCTCCGTGGCATAACTAGAGTTAAAAGCATGGTGAAATATTCAGCATGAGAGTGTGATTCCGGATGAGGCATTAATACATGTTTGAGGATGGGGAAATGGGCTGCAGGAAAATATACACCACCACAGCAATAAGGCACTTCACCTCCCATTAGTTGTGACATGTTTTCCTTCTCTTATGATTTATGGGCAAAATAAATGGTGGATGAAGTGAAATATGAGGCTCTTGCATTCAGCGTCGACACAATCCCTAAATGAAGCTCGGACTACAGAGCTAAAGGGGTGGACTGGGACATCAACATATCAAAACTGCGCCCGTGAAAATGAAAAGCAGCTCTATGGCAGAAGAAGGGAAGCAGAGTGGTTGCGCATCCGGAGAAAATAAAACATACGGAGAGATTTAAGTGGAAATGCACATGGACGTGGAGTGAGAAAGTATGCGAGAGCGGAGTAAAGTGATATCCTGCTCTTGCCCCAATCAGTGCTAATGTACTTGCGTGTTAAAAAGACAATGGCAGAACAATCCGAGTCTGAGCTGAGAAAATAAACCGTGCTTAAACGCATCCTATGTGTCCTGACAGGGGTCAGACTGCGCAGGCTTTTTAGATCTCGCCGTTGTAAAAACATGCTCTCTTGCTTCTATGCGTGCTGGTCTGTAGATGTTTTACCATAGTATAGACTACATGTAAAACAGTATGTTTTACGTTTTGTCATTTTAAACTTAGGGACAAAGAAATCACTGAGGATGCCAATAACAGCGCAGTCCGAAGTGTTTTACGCCTCTTATTATCAGAGATCTTGCAGTCACATGATGCACATGATCAAAACATTCAACAGTTTGTCTGGCAATCATGGCACAGCCAAAAACCGCCAAGACAAATAATGAACTGACGTCACAAGAGACGAGATAATGCTGCATGTTGAGAAACTTCAGTTATGGGATATTACCAGTTTTAATCAAGCGCCATCTGTTCTTTACAACACTTTCAAGTACAGTGCATTGACAGATTTATGATATGGTGATATTTGCGTCTATCTCACAAGGTAGGAGTTAATCGAGCCATTGTTTAAGCAGAATATCAATGTGGTTTACATTTTGTTATTGACCTATTTTTCTCGCTCCCCTGCTATTCACCTGTCTCTCTCTCTCTCTCTCTCTCCTACAGTATCTGTGCTGTCTGATGAGTGAATGAGGTCGCTGAGCGTGTGCTCACTACTGTGTGTTTAGTATAAAACAGGTGTCGTAAGAAAACTAGGCTGGAAAAAAAAATCTACCTCATTTAATCTTTGAGGAAACAAACATTAAAATATAATACATGCTAATTGAATACCATGGGAGGCCTAATAACACTAATGAAAACATAATGACACTGTCAGCCCGATTTATCCCCTGTATGTACTGTAAATTAGCAAACATAACACAGCAAGTATAATAAAAAATAAAAAATAAATAATTATATAAAAATAAACATTTTGTTACAGTTACTGAGCATTTATCTTATGATGCTACCTGAGATTAAGTGGTCACTACACAAGCGCCAGTGACACCAATAGGGGCTCATCTCTGACCAAGATCAGCCTCGTCTCCCTGCTGGCTGGCTGATAACCACAAGTCTCTTTTCTTCTTGTCAGTGGGAAACTGATAAAACTGTCTCCCAGGTTTTTAACCTTGCCTGTTGTGGCATTCCCCCTGCACAACGACTGCCCGGAAATGTCCAACCACAGACAGATCGCCAGACAAAATGGTGGCTGGCTCAGATTTTACATTATGTTTGATATCACAGAGTTTTGTTTAATTTCTGATGTTGACTAGGATATTAGCATATTATTATCTCTAATGTGATCTATCTATCCATCATCAAGCTTTTTAATCAATTCATTTGCCACTTCATTACTGTAGGTACACCTTGCTAGAACTGGGCTGAACCCTTCTGAACTGCTTTAATTCTTTAGAGCATACAAGGTGATGGGAAGCATTCGTTTTTGATTCGGTTCATAGTGAAACCATACTGTAGCATCAGGCATATGCTGAAGATTTGTCAGCTGCGGTTCCAGGATGCAAGTTTCCCACCCTTCCACATCCCAAAGGTGTGCGTTTGGTTGAGATCTACTTAATGAAGTGTCCAGTAAGTGTATAACCTATAAACAGGTGTTCCCTCGCCATCTATAGTTTATTCTTAAATTTAATACAACCACAAACTTCAGCATGAATGAGAAACCACTAAGCATAAACACGTCGGTCCTGAAGACTGAACAAACACTGAGTTTAGATTTAAAGTTGCTAAAACACATTTGTAGCATTTACTCACTCACTCATCATCTATACCACTTAATCCTGTATTCAGGGGTGGAGGGGGGGGGGGGCCTTGAGCCTATCCCAGGAGACGTAGGGCACAAGGCGGGGTACACCCTGGACTGGGTGCCAGTTCATTGCTGATCGCTCGCACACACACACACACACACTCATTCACATACTACGTCCAATTGGGGAATACGGCCATGTTTTTGGACTATGGGAGAAAACCAGCGAACCCGGAAGAAACCCAACAAGCACGGGAAGAACATGCAAACTCCACACACACACACACACACACACACACACACACACACACACACACACACACACAGAGGTGAAAATCAAACCTGGCTGGGAATCGAACCCAGACCCTGGAGGCGCATGACGACAATGCTAACCAGTACACCATTGGTCTTGTAGCATTTACATTTGTTTTTATTATTTTTAGATTATGGATATGGTCTATCACCATATAAGATGGGAAATAATGAGCACATTAGCATTAATATATATCATTTGAATTACAACTGGTGCTTCTGGCAAAGCTGCCATTTTAGGAAATGAATCTAAAATTAATTTTCTAATAGTTTTGGAAATTTAACAGCAACGGTATGTGTTTTCTCTGATTTTATTGATCAAATTGATTAATGAACGATCTGTTAATATGCTGATAACATCAGTGCTGAGTCACTAGATTGAAGGGTGGAAAAATTTAGAGTTAGGTAGTCAGAAATAACACTGTGAATTATGCTGAACCTTTTTCTGGCATGTACGGAAACAGCAACACAGCTTGCAATTTCCAAATTTGTGAATGAGGAATCATTTTGTAAACACAACGGGTATGACCCCATTGAAATACAGCAATAATTGCTCACTTTAACACAGTCACGTTCTGTTTTTATTTGAAAACTCTGTGGCTATGTGAAATCATTCCAGCTAGGAATATTCATTCAGTGTGTTTTTCTTTCCTTTTCCCCCCATATAAATCGTTAAGCAAAAGTGCACTTTGGGAACGGGATTGAAATGAAAATGTGCTCTTAAATAAGGTAGAAATGAAGGTTGTAACATTCTAATGGAATTTATAAACACTTCAGGTCTAATTTAGCAGCAGGCCTGTCAAAATGCTCCAGATCACCTCAAAGTGGTTCCAGGTTTTGTGTCAAAAAAAAAAAAAAAGAATTTTGTATTTTCCTGGCTGTTAAAAGTTAAGACAAAAATGGTGACAGGCCCACCCTCAAGCGCTTTCTTGCTTGTGTTTATTACTCTTAATAACTGTTGGAGACAAAAAAAAAAAAAAAAAAAAAGGAACAGCAGCCTAACTTGAGGCGAATACGCAGAAGGACGTGTAAAACCCACACCTTGAGGCAGCGTGCAGGGTGCCAGAACACTAGTCGGATTTTATTGCAGGTAATTTGCTGGTTGTTTCAAAGGTTTCCAGACCATGTTGTCCGTGCTGATTTATGTGGGCACTAAAGACGGACCTGTAGCCCCAGACATCTCTGTGTGTGTGTGTGTGCGCGTGTTAAATCTGGGAAGTGTTGAACCTTTTAGAACGTCTATGCTAAACTCAAAGTGTTTGCCAGCAGGCGCCGGATATGGCTTTTTCTGTCCATCATGGCTGCCTGCAAACACTCTGCTACTGGAAGACCACCGGTTGTAAACTGTAGTTAATCCATAAAAAAAAGGACTTTTTTTTGTTTTGTTTTACATGTACATACACATATGTACACTTGTATACACAGATACTCCAACACTCACATGCTCACTCATACACATGTCCCCACAGCCTCCACAAAATGACTCCTTTGTCTGAGAGGCTGGTGAATGTAGCAGTAACGGATCCCCTCCCCTTTTTTCGTGGGCTGTTCATTCAAGCGCTCCAAAGCCAGCCTGAAACTGCATTTAATGAAGGCTATATTGAAGAGACGCACGGGAGAGAGGTGTGTGGGTTTGTGTGTGCATGCGTGAGTGTGCATTGAAGAAAAAAAAAAAGAAAAGATGAGAAAAGGGGGAGGGGCATCACAGGATGCTTGGTTTTGTTAGCGCAGCAGAAAAAAGTGCTGAAAGCTGAGAATTACGGACGAGTAGTATGGATGAGAGGGGGAGGGGGGGGTCCTACTGTGAAAGATGGGGGTGGGTGGGTATACTGTAGCTTACGATCAGAACATAAATCTGTTGTCCTCCCTGCCTTAAAATAGTTACTACCTTGATGTCATAAAATAGATTAGAGAGGATTACCTAACACTGTATAAACACACTCTAACTAAATAAGAATACAAACTTCTATACATCTAAACGTTATACGTACAGACAGTCATGGTTTGCTGTGACTGTTCTGACTAACCATCAGTGGTAAAGGTATCATTCACTGGTGGTCCCAAGTTACAGTCAGCCCATCCTCTTTATCCTCAATGCTCTGAAGGTGATGAAAGAGTTTGTTTCATCGCATAACAGATCGAGAATTTGGCAGAGTCTCCCCAGACCTTGCAATTCAATTAGAACCTGGGGCCTGGGCAGATAATTCAATCAAGTCTGTGTGAAAGCAATTAAAGGCCCGGCGTTCGGCTCACCCTACAATTTGGCCACAGATTACACGTTCATTTCCCTCTCTGGGTCTCCGTGTCCACTGCAATTAACATGTCTGGATCTACCCAGGCCTCCGTGAGGGACTTACCTGTAACCCCTAGAGTGAGCAAGCATTTCTGATCGCCCCAAAAAAGCCCGACTTTTACTGAAAACATAATAGGAACTAGCATGCATAAACAGACAGCTTTCAGAGGAACATGCTATCAAATGCTAATGCATCTAACAGATGACAATAGCAGAATGTTCGGTAATGCATTCAACAGGTTCTTAAGGTTTTAGTTTTGGAAAAGTGCGTTATACTGTAGCGACAGCTTGCCTCCATCGTACAACATTCCGAGACAAAAACCAATGGTAAGAAAAGTTTGGGTAAATTTTCCTATAGAAGGTTTTTACCTGCTAGCTAAGCTTTCTGATAGCTCTTTCTAAAACTTTATTATTCGAGGGGAAGGAAAAACCCTGCTAGTGGCATATGGGATTTGTATGGAAGAGGATTAGGGCCACCATAAAAAGTGTATTAAAGAGTTCTGACTATAATCTTAGAATTCTGACTTTAACATCAGAAGTATGGGCACTGGTATGGAACCAACTTCAGTGTGACTCTCTCACACACTTACATACACACATTCACACACTCATTCACACACTACAGACAATTTGGGATTGCCAATTAACCTAACCTACATGTCTTTGGACTGTGGGAGAAACCGGAGTACCTGGAGGAAACCCACCAAGCACGGGGAGAACATGCAAACTCCATGCACACAGAGACGGGAATCAAACCTGGACCCTGGAGATGCAAGACAACACGGCTGACTACTACACCACCGTGCTGCCAATCATTAAACAGTATTTCAATAATTCTACAAACATTCAAAAAGGTACTAACAGTGACAACTGCCTAGGACATAAATTAAAATGTTCAAATGTTAAAAGGAAACTTTTGTATACTATATATTTATATATATTAAGGTTAATTTAGGCGAATATCTTAATCTGAGCATACACAATAAGAACTGGATGTTATAAGCAGATATTCTGTGGAGGTATTTTAATGCACAGAGTATCTTCTGTGTATATCACTCTACTTTACATGGAAAAAAAAAAAACTTCTCCTGAACCATTGTCCTCCCAGTGGAAATATTCCTTACTCCTGATGCGTGTTCTGTGTGATCAGCTTTGCTAAAGAAGGTTCTCAATGTCTCTTTTTCCTTAAGGAGTGAAATTACTTTAACACCCAAAGGATATAGGATGTTAAAATTTTGGTACATTAGTCATGAACTAAATATCATGTATCCATCTGTGAAAGAAAAAAAAAACCCTCCCATTATTAAGTTTTATATTTGAATGCAGATGTACTGGATGAGCTGTACAGTATACAACCCTGTTACACGAGTGCGGCTCACTGAACGTTCTGGCAGTTTAAATATAAGTATATGGCTCACACTTTTTTTTTTTTTAGGCCTTTCCCAACTGTGGAAGCTCACATTTATGTGAATTCCTGATCAACACACCTCACATCAAAATTAAGACATATATCACATCCAGGGAGTGTTTATGCAAGTGTGAGTTCAACTCTGGCAGTTGTCGCGACTGCAACCCAAATCCTCCTGCGCGCAGATTAATCGGGCCGGTGGAGTGTGTGTGAGAAGGGAGATTACCTAAAAAATGTGCCCAACACCTGGGAAATGAGCCCTCCGGGGTGGCCGCAACAGCTGGAAGGTTTGTGCTTGTTGCACATGTTGTGTTTGCTCACACGCTCACATATGTGCGAACACACACAGAGTAGATTAAAAGAATAAACGAATAAAAGCCTCGGTCCCAGGCTGCAGCCCAGAAGACTGCTTAATCTTGCAGTGTCGTCAGATGGTAAAGGTAGGAAATGCTGGGACGCTTGTCGAGGGGTATGTGGGTCACTGTTATGTTGCCACATACAGGACAGAGAGTGTATGAAGATTAAAAACTGCAGACAGTTTATTTATTTCACATAACAACCATCTTAGGGTGTTTTTTCATATTTGATTTCGGCAATGCGTACACAAGATGACTGCCGTGCGTATGATGAGTAAATGGTATGGTTTTGTGTAGGTCCTTAGAAATAAACAGTATATTATAGTAAATAAGTTGTGTACATAAACTATTCTTAGTAATATTTTGGGGATTCTACTCAATCAAAATCTAAATTTTTTGTTATTGAAAGTTTTCACTAAGCAGCTATTTTTCCACTACTGCACAACATCGTCAAACCCTCCATTACACACACTCACACACACAAAAAAGAAAAAAAACACTATAAGGGTTGTTGCTAATATGGTTGTTAATCAATGCCAGTCAATACACCAATGACTTTTATCTAGCTTTAGGTATGGCTGTGAAACCAGATGCTGAATTTACCGTAGACATATTGAGAAGAAGATTGTCTTCTACAAAAATATCAGAAACTATGACGCATGGTTTGCGTCAAATACTATTAAAGGATTACATACAGACCATGCCTTAAATTCTTTGTGCGATGTAAATTTGAGCTAAAATAATCTCTGATATATTTGTGAAGGTCGAGATTCTTTTCAGAATATGGTTACAAAGCCATAA
This sequence comes from Clarias magur, assembly GCA_013621035.1. NCBI lineage: Eukaryota > Metazoa > Chordata > Actinopteri > Siluriformes > Clariidae > Clarias > Clarias magur. The sequence continues at coordinate 2,995,070 of QNUK01000011.1, read as the reverse complement.
TTAAAAGCATATAAGATTAATAAGCATATGCCTGGCCTTGATCTAATGGCTTATTAAATAAAATATAGCAACATTTCAAATGCTCAAAAGGTTTTTTTTGTTGTTTTCCAACTAAGAAATTAATTAGTTTAACTTATTCAGTTTGCCCTAAAACACAAACACAAAGAGCAAATGTAACTGTGCAAATGTTAGAGCACTCGAATACATTTGGATGAAATGCCAACTTCCCTATTCTGTACACATGTGATCAAAGACAGATAAATAAAATTTGGCTAGCGTCAATCTGATGAACGTGGAAAAGAGTATCACAGTATTTCTTAACAAGATAGCTAGATAGAAGGCTAATTGCACTCATTTAGGCTCCTGGAAAGCTGGGGCATTATCACGATTCAGATTCATGATCCAATTGAAAGAGCAAATAGTTACTTTTAAGTAAGTATAAAGTCTAACATGGGCAATTAGGACAGTTTAGGATAACCATGATAATTATGGAGAACTGGTTCACACTTGTATGATCTTTTAATGACACTTCATGACAATAAATCTACAGGCTTTTTATCATTAATATTATTATTATTATTATTATTATTATTATTATTATTATTATTATTGTTATTATTATTATTCCAACACAGTAGTGGAAATCATAAGGCAATTACATTTATTATTGAGTACTTCCATTTATTAGTATGTCTGACTAACCACTAGAATTAAATGCATCTACTACAACCTCACACACAGGGAGACCTACAGTATAAATAATACCATCTAATACTGTTCTAATGCACTCTGTTGGTGATAATTACATAGTAATAAAAAGCTCTATGGCTCCAATAAATAGTAAAACATTTCCACACATTTAAATAATGAGTCTAATATTTGAATTATGTTAACAAAATTTAGAGTTAAAGGAGTCCCGGGGTGCAAAAACATTGAAAATCCCTGCCTTAGTGGATAGAGCCTTTAATCTTCCAGACCAACAAAAGGTATGCAGAGCAGCATAGGGTTTGAGCATATGGTTTGTGCACACACACTGTACACTTTCTGTATGGACGTTTCACATTGGCTTTGGTAACGACTAAAGGACTAATGTCCTGTTAATTCCTAAGCTTGAAATTAACATGAATGTCACCCATGGATTGTTCAGTTCAAATAACAAATATAGCCAGGGCCAAGGAAGAGTAATGTGAAAAAATAACAAGAAAATTTAACATAGAAGCCAATTTATTAAAGCACCTTTGATCAAAGCCATGTGTTAAGATTTGAATTTGAACAAAAATGGGTAAAAAAAAAAAAAAAAGTTTTTTTCTCCTTCTTTTTAAAGCTGTACCAATAATGTGTGGAATTTTCACTGCAGAGCAATTTCCCTTCCCATACAGGACAAAAGTGCATAAATAAAGGCTGGTAAAATTACAGCAATCAGAGGAGGCAGCTGAATACATACAGACACAAATCACTTGACTGATAGCTCACAGGGATGTGAGGAGGATATTTGATTGGAAGTGGACCTCCTATTTCTATCCACCCCCACTTTGCTTCTTTACCTTGATGGAGCAGGTTGCAGATGGCTGAAGCAGAGCAAGACCTGCATGTGCATTTATCTCCATTAAAGATGCACTGTCAGTCAAAGAAGGCTGCCTGATTGAGAGTCACGGCCTCGGTAGGGACCTTAATTTCCTCTGTGAGATACAGATCAGTGAACATGGTCTTGGGAGCAGGAATTTCCTGGGTGAGAGAGGGTGGTCAGATAACCACACACATGGACTCATGAGGCAGACATTTGTACAGGTGCACTATTAGGAGATATTGTAGGTTTTACATCCTGTCAATATACCATTCAGCTAATACCAAAAAAAGCTACCATTGTATTGGTCATGTTTGGACGAAGTAAAAAAAAAAGAAAAAAGAGTGGGCTCTTTCTTCTCCCTTTTGCTCTCAGGTGGCATGCTTCAAGAGGAAGGCCAGAAAAAATGGGGATCCAATGGCTCAGGTAATGTTATGTCGCTCTGCTTTTTTTGTCAATTAAAAAAAAAAGAAGCTAGAATATTGGGTTAAGTATGGGAAATACACATATGCTATTCACATAATCAGCCCTCATCATTATACCAAGACAATACTATGTATAAAACATGGGTTGAGACCTTGTAGACACAAAAGAACCACGATCCTTATTAGGATGTGGATGAACCTTTTGGCGCTAAGTGGTTTGAGCGTCTTTGTGGCTCGTGCCTGGATTGATGCATTGCCAGCTTTTATGGGTTTTGACTGCGCCTGTCAGAACCTTGGCCCCGAAACTCTGAATGTGCCCTTTGCTCAAGGACGGGTAGTTACCAGGGCAACAGCAGCCATTGCGGCGCACATCCCTCCCTTGTTGTGCAAGCATCCCACTGGTCAAAGGCGCAAACTGCCTCAGTGAAGAAGAGTAAAAAGGAGGGGGGATGCAGAGCTTTAGAAAGCAAGGTGTGTTTAGAACAGCCTCGGCATATGAATGGTGAGCGAGAGAGGGAGGCAGAAATGTGAGGAAGCAATCTTAGGGCAAACAAAATTGTCCTTTAAAGAACAATACTGAGAACAAAAACAAAACCAAAAAAAAAAAAAAGGTATAGAAATATCTTTTCTCATCCAGTCAATACAACTGACTATCAATCTTTGTTTCAGAGGCGTGGTGCCTTTGGGGAAGAACTTGGATGATTTATATATATATATATATATATATATATATATATATATATATATATATATATATAACGCTTTGTTTTTTACTTTGACTAAATGCTGCAAATACTTCCTACTAAAAGAAGAGCAGTTTGTCACTCAAACAAATTATGCAGCGAAAGAGTAGACAGAAAGAGTGAATGTCTCTGTAGGCAGACTCACGGAGCCGTCCTACTGCGATGGCTAGTGACAGCGGCAGGACAAGGTGGTGTGATGGGTGATAGACAGGTAGCATAAAGGAGTTGTGTGTTTCCCGTCAGTGTAAGCAGCAGGAGAGGATGAGGGAGGGGAATGTGGGGGCAGAGTGGAAGTGTAGGGAGCAGCTGGTGCCCCATCTTGTCACTAGCCTTGTGCAACCCTCCCTGTCCAGAAAAACTGAAGATAGGGATGCACACAAAAAACATCTTCAGATATGTATGGAAACAAAATGTACTGTCTCTGGGCAAGTATCAAATTCATTTGCTTTCTCCAATAAATCAGTCGCCATCCCTGGAGTATATTTATGCAAGATTATATCGTATCGGTACTGACCAAACGTCCTTAATGAGCCTTCAGGGAGTCAGACTGCTATTATCTATTCCATCTGAAAAAGCAACAGCTGCATAGTGCCTCCGAAGTGGGTGTGGACGCACACACGCAGCCTACTTATGATTCTGCTTGACCTTTTGATTGCAACATGTGAATATCTATTTTCAAACATGTGGCTTTCTATTTGCTGGTCAGTTTATAGTTTACTACCCACCATAGTGTTAAACTTCTAGGTTAAGGAAATATGAATGATTTTGGCAGGTTTCTCGCCCTCAGAACTTCTTTTTGTAGAGCTCAGTTCATGTCCATGGACCAACTGCACTAAGGTATGCGCTCTACAGTCTTCCTGGGCTGTATATCATTTTGCCTTGTGGGCTGTGGACTTCAGTGTCGAAACCCTAGTTCTGATTTCACTGTAGATACTTCATCACAATGTGTTGTGAATTTAATATTTGAGATGACCCAACAGATTCCGAAAAATGCAGGTCAAAACAAGCTGGGCTGGCATGAACCCAAACTCAAGACTCAGTTTGAGGTTTGCATTAAACCATGTCAAAGAAAAACGCTCGATATTCGCCATTTATAGTATGCTTCCCTGAGGCGTCTACACCTGCACTGAGGCAGGGAAGCGCATTGTTCACAGGCGATTCGTTCCGAAGGTTTAATGGCAGCCATTTAGGAATACATTACAGGCGCCAATCATCGATCCAAAGTGAGGTTGCGCCCCAGAATGAATACAGGATGAGCTCGACACATCATTTAATTAGCCTTTAAATATGTCAATGATTTGTTTCGGCTCAGGAAAGAAAAAAACTCTGCACTTTTGTCCGGCTCTTCCAAATGTCTTCTCTGTAGCTTCAGTCTGCTTAACCTTGTTACAGAGGAGTTGCGAGCAGCTTGGCGCTCTCCCATTTGTCCCAATCAATGGAGCCTGTTAAAAGCAGACCCCAGGGGTCAGGGAAATTAAGCGGCCCTGCTTGCATTGAAGAAGGGGGCTGGGGCCCGGGACACACGGGTGATGAGCAAGGCCTCTTTGTTTCTATGGCAACATCGTGCCGAACTGCTGCTCCTCGCCTCGTCTGCATTTGTTTGGCCAGTCTGAGGGAACAATGGCACCTCAGCAACGAGAGATTTGCTTGTTATATGCTTGCTGAGGAGAGAGCTCACTTGAGGGCACTTTTACTGTAGAGTTAATCTTATTTATTTGTAAAGCTTTTAAATGTATAATTGCTTAAACATAATTGCAGCTGACACTGAAAATCAAGTTTTATTTATTATTTTAAAATTTTTCTCATTTTAAAAAAGGGTGGAACCCATCTTTTCTAGGTTAGGGGCAATTGCTCCCCAAAGTGTAACTAAGTTATTTTATTCTCTTTGTGGACCACACACGCAGAGTTCATAATGGTTGGCGTTCAAATATGCTACCATTAGACTGTATCTGCATGGTTTCACTCCAAAGACATAAGCATTTGCATTTCTTTTTACACTTTCTTAGGTATGAAGAACAGTGTACAGTGTTTTCACAAGGCACAAGCTCAGTGATTAAGTGAGCTTAATCCCAAACATGTCATAACCATTTTTCAACAATTCCATAACTATTCACATGCTTAGCACAGATCATAGGAAAATAAAGAACCCAGATATGACCATGGGCACTGGGACAGTATGCTGCATAGGCTTATTAAGGCAAGAAAAAAAAAACCCTGAAACAATACTCAAAACATACTATATTAATGCAGCACTATGTACATACATTTTTCCCTATTTTCTCTCATAATTTCCCCACCCCAATGCTTTTCAAAAACATGAAGAAACGTATATACAGATGGCTCAATTGTTTGCTAACTGAGTGAATGGATCTACAATGTACTTTTATTTTGTGCTAGCTGGCTAGCTTTGTTTTTTCGATATACTGTACTCTATCACCAAGCTAGCTAACTATTTTCCAATGCTGTCTTTTTTTGTTTGGAGCTTATTTTACAACCAGTAAATTGCTATATATACTAACCATTAAACATGCCTGTAATTACTAGCAGCTATGAACAGGGTAGGTTACAAAAAAGTGGATATAGTTGTACAAGGTGATTTTTGTAGAGAAAAATCTAAAAGGGTGAATAGTTGGTCTTAGATAAATACTGCTAAAATAACAGTTTCTCATTGTAGTCAAGCATTTTGGATCATGGACAATATTAACTAGCTACTAAAAATAAAACTAGCTATTCTTCCCTCTCATAGGAAAGCTAGTGAATGCGAGCTGAAAGCAGGGCAAGTTTTAGGAGTAGCGAGCTAAGATTACCACAGCCATATTTTCATGAACAAATCTTCACAAATAACTTTCATCATATTGCTTCTTCATAATAAATATACATTTGAGGATTTTGATGTACTTGGTTTCAGTTGAATGCTAAAATGATAAAGAAATAATCTCTGACAATACTTTTTAGATTCCTGAAGAAATTTAATTTACATATTATGAAACTTTTAATTGCCAGATAATGTGCAAGCCCTAAAAGCACCACCTAAAATTAATTTTTCTCTGTAAAATTTTTATCCACAACATCCTTCCCAGAGACTCATACTCCCATTCTACATTATTGGATACATTATAGGACTGAAGCCAAACATCCCTCCCCCTGCTTAAAATTGCTAGCAAGGCATGAAAGCCACCTTAAAGACACTACGTATCCATCCATGTTACCATAGCAATGGGAGCCAAGGACACCGGAAGAGCTAGTAGTTCGATCCTGGCTGTCGATCATTATGAAGCAAAGCCTCCGTCACCAAAACAAACAGCTACATTACCGGCTTCCCCCGAGGCTTGAACCATGCATTCCATAGCTCAGTGATCACTTTCACACAGGTCAATCCTGTCTTCTCATTGCAACAGCCATGAAGGTGAAGACAGCTTATTATCGTAAAGTAAACTGATGGCAGTTGTTTGTCAGCAGAGCACTTGTTAAATCTCTTACTCTCTCAGCTCAGACAGTTGAGCATATATGATTTTTATAGACATTTATTTCTTATCTGCCTTTGAATAGTCATACTGAGAAGGGCAGCTGGGTAAATACTGTAGGGTTGCCAAGTAACATAGACACATACAGTAGACTGGCACAATGTTGATTTGCTTTTAAAATCCTCTTTTGTGACTGCAAAAGGCCACTTAATCTAAATGAAGTGTAATGGAACCTTTGGCAGTTTAGCTGAGAAAGCGTCTGAGACTGAGAGACTTGCTGGATTAGTCTAAGGTTCCTGGAGCTATCAGGATTAGTCCAGAGGGTCTGGCAGGAGCCGGCAGACAGTTGCACACTGTAGCGGAGATCTTTTTTTTTTTTTTTTTTCCTGTTGTGTGACAGGGGATCTGCAAGAGGACAATGCTAAACATCCTCTCTATAGTTTGAGATTAAATAAAATTAAAATTAAAAGAACATCATCTTATAAGTAGGGACAGCTGTAGTATTTCATGGAGGCTTTCAGGAGATTGCATCAGCAAACATCTACCAGTGAGATGAAAATTTTATTATGAAGAGAATTTATTCACTCCAGTTATAGAGATAACATGATTCATCCATGTCCAAGCATTGCTTCAGTTCTTGCCTTGTGAAAACGAGAGCATAAACATAGTGCTATATACAGTACCATGACAACATTTACATCGAGCCAGATCAATGTTGCTTCTTGAGCTCGAATACTTTATTGAACCAAAGCAATTACACAGAGTGTCACAGGCACTAGATATTTTTAGCTGGACAGACTAATCAAGCATCAGCTTCAGTAGGCTAGGGTAACCTGTGCCTTCCCAGCAGTCAAATACCTTCTTATCAGCAAGTTATGGGTTATAGCCAGACAAGCTCAATTAGCCAGCACTTCAGCTTTGCATGAGGCTGTGCCTGCTTTCAGCACACGCCCCATATCAACAGAACGAGAGCGTCGACTGACAAGTGGGGGCCTCCCACAATGGCTTGATTGTGGCCAGTGCTGAAAGCACTGCCGGAGATTAGGGATAGAGCGTAGGTAGACGGAAGTCTCATCCTAACAGGGGTAAGAGATTGACTTGAACAGATGGTGAAAAAAAATAATACAACTTAATAAGTAAAGCAAATGACAGCGAGTATGCAGGACAACTGGGAAAAACTTTTCCCAGTAGTAGTTTATTAGGAATATGTTGCTTTGCACCACGATTCTTTCCAAAGTTTTGACTAAATGAGAAATGATCCTCAGCAAACTTTTCACTTAGGCGCTTCTACAAACTGTGTCAATATCTGTTTGCGTCTTTTGTAGGGGCTTCTGATGTGCCTGGGCTTGTTTCCTGCTGCTGCTTTGATAGTATTGGCTTTGAAGTTCTTCCACTTTTGTAGCTAAACCAACCAAAACAAAACAACTACAATTGTGTCTATGATTTGAAGCCAATGGTAATCGTTTTGGAAGGTGTGTAGCCAGAGCCAAGAAAATTCTGCATGTTTGCTGCACTGTGGGTCCGTAGAAGTACATTACAGACTTCAGGCAGTGGAGCATCTGTTGAGCTCAATGGACTGCTGCGAAGCATTCTGATGAAACCATTTGATCCTTTTCCACATGCACACATAGGTCACAAAATATCCTGCCTCCTTGCCGTAAATCTAAAAGAAATGTAAAATCTTATTGCTATATGCAGGGGTGTGTCTTAATCAAGATGTGCTGTACAAATACAGAAAAAAAAAACTGAAATACAATGCAGAGGAAACAGCGTGTTACCAGGATCCCATGACATATTTATTAGGATTACTGGGGTTTTATATAAACTGTAATTACCATAAAGCTATGGTATGTCCGTGCCCAGTTAAATGAATCCCTGAGACTCTTACTCCTTCCCTGTAATAGAACAGTATGATCCACCTACCCTCAGTGATTGAGCCTATGTGGTCTGATGGCAAATTAGGTCATTATGTGAAAACATGTCATTATGAAGCTAAGTGCGTAAATCTATACACTGCTACTTATGGTAACAGGTTCATGTGGAGAAACTGTTGACATCATCACGTCCTTGTGCATATGGGAGCAACTACTTCTTATTTGATCTTGTTTGTACTCTTGTTTGTAAACAAAAAAAAAAAACACACTTTCCAGAAATTCTACTCATCTGTCTAGAGCTGCACCAAGTACTATTACAAATTATAGGCAATTAATCACCAGATCACCGGTCCCATCAGCTTGAAAGATAAACGCCTCAAAAAATAATAACCCAGCATGTGTGCTTCTATACGGTTGCTTTTCAGAGCTGCAGATTAAAACATGACATGCAACTCCAGCAAGTCTTAACAAAACCTGAATGGTGGGCACGCAGCAAGGCCCTTTGATTACCAAGAGCTGGTCAATAATGCTAATGGTTATCCTGGGTGCTGCAAAGCCATTCATCACACAGCTCCATTAAACTCGACAGCAACACAAAGCATGGTCTTTGTGACGAGCAGTTGAAGTTGGGCAAAACCAAGTACTGAGAAAGACATCGGTATTGAGAATGATTGATGCATGCATAAAATTGATGCCAAATATTTTCGGGATCTTTACCACGTGAAAATAGGGACGCTGAAATGCTAAGATCAAACAAGAAAAAAAGATCCATGACATACTGCGGCGATATACTGTAGGTATGTCTCTAATAACAGAATCTTTGTTATCACTCCTCTCTATGTTCTCTTTCCTCTGGCTTTTGGTTTTTACCAAAAAGCCTTCTTATCAAAGTTATTTTCTTTCCAGGGCTGGAAAATGCCATATGGAGAATAAGAACCAACACAACGCCTTTATTAACAGGGCTTAATCCATTACAGCTGTTTCTCTCTTTCAGAAGAGGACTTCTTCTGTGCACTTCAGAAAGAAATGTGCCCGTTATCGTCTCTGTGGTGCCGCCACACAGAGTCTTCTGGCGCAAAACCGAAGGGGGAAAAAAGAGCCATCTCGACATCTAGCAAGTATCAGGCGCCTCCCTGGGTTGCCGGTTTGCAAAAGAAGCCTCTCAAATACTGGGTCTTGCTGACAGCCTTGGTCTAACCACACTGGAACAAACTAGTCTCGGCTCTCTCCCAAACAGTGTCTCCTAGCACCAGTTGATGCAGCTTCTGATAACAATGGTCATCCAGCATTCGTGTATCAATGGCTTGGTCCGAATCAGCCTAGTGTTTAGAGCACTAACAGTTTCTGTCAGCATTAACGGACCCTCGACTTCTTTTCTAAGCCATTGAGCATTATGTTTTGTGGACATTCCGAACAGGATGAACGCAATGAATCTGCAATGATTCACTTCGGTTATGACCGATATCTGCCAGAATGTGGTTTTCTGCAAATCATTTCCTCACCAAGAAGTCATTAAAAATCGCACTACCTTGCAGCAAGTTGGGTGTACAGCCTACTACACATAAAATATTGAATTTCATAATGTGGAAAGCCAAGCCATAAGAACAATGGCCAAATGTATCAGACACCACAAGTGGATTGGCACGTATCAACATAGAACTCCCAACAGCGTCATATCCATCCATCTAAAATGACTTGGCAGGAAGGATCTTTTGATGTTCTTAGTGGGAAATGTTTTGTAAGAAATTGTAAGAGATTGAACAGAATAAGAGGTGGCTGTACATTATAAGTACTTCCACTATAAAAAATTTGTCCTCTCCACAGTAAGCCCACTGCATGTGGTTGACAATCCAGGCCTCAATTACCACTTCATTTTATTCCACCATGAGAAACTCTGTATTAACATATTAGTTGTGGAATGTTCCAGTTCACTCATAAACCAAGAAATCAAATGATCTCAGTCAAAGCCGCTTCAAATATAATATTAGGACTGAAAATTGTGACAGTAACATAAGGTCATCCTTCATGACCTGGATGTCCAGAGAGTGCAGGACGAATTATTAGCCATACTGAATATGACTACTGCACTAGTCAGACATGATCGAATGCAGAATTGTTCAATGACAGTCACATGGACAAGTAGAAGGACTTCACATAAAATGAGTATCTTCTAAAAGAGAGAGAGAGAGAGGGAGGGAGATGCAGTACTTTGATTCGCATAAATGGTTCTATCGCATTTCTCAGGAGACAACTTCAGAAAAGGACTAAGTGCTGCTTAGTTCTTGTTTATGGAGACCATAAGGCTATTCATTATGCACTGCACCAGTTATGAGAAGAATGTCCTCAAGAGTAATGTTGAATAAGCCACATGCATCTGTTTTTCATTACGCACCTACACAATGAGTGTTTCCCTTAGACCAAAGATCATACATGTAAGCATGAAAACAAAGCATCCTATAAATCGGTCAGTAACATTACATCACTTCATGTTTGACTACTTCTCAATTGGTCATAAAATTGTAAACAACTGTATTTGGCCCCGGCTTCAAACTGAGGCTATAGATTTACTAAGCATCAAGAGTAAAAAGGACAAATTGGTAGTTTACAACCTGCTAAAATTTAACACTCTTAAACTTTAATGACCATGCTGTGAAAAAAAAAGTCCATAGTCTACAGTATATGCAAACTCTCCTTAATATCAATAACCATATGCTGTATTTATGACTGGCTGATTTATGTTGTTGACTGCAGAGTGTCCACACTGAACTATATAACTTCGCATGCACACAAACTAAATTTCAGTTTGAAATACACTGCTTAGAGCAGTCCATGACCATGGATGAATATATGAGGCAAAAGAGATAAGAGGAAGAATGTACACAGTCATTGTTGACTTAAAGAGCTATCGGGGATTGTACATATACGAGAAGGTAATGATATAAGGGGGTGTTCGTGAAACAACTGACTAAGACAAGTGATCTTCAAGAGGCCACTCTAAACATGCGCCAGATAAAACGCAGAACAAATGAATGACAAATCATTTTTCAGGATAGGATGAACACAGCAACCACACAATGTTGAACTTGGCAAGCGTGCATATGGAAATTGGAGTGAACCGTGGCCAGGATCAGTCCCTGTGTATTTACATAAGCAACACTGAATTAATGTCCAGGGTAGATTAATTTTAACTAGAGATCTATTCAGCTAAAGTCATGCTACAGGTGAGTAAGTCACTGTATCCGCTAGATGAACCTTTTTTTTTTTTGGTTTCCTAAACAAAACTAACATGCTGCTTTGGGTAATAAAACCCAGCTTGTAGAGTTTTGGTAAAGTCTAAGGCTCCAAAGCAGCTCATTGATTTTAGATATTTTTTACTTAGTGATGTCTTAGTTCAATATTTTTGCCATATTTTGCAATTCCAAGTTTAATTGTACATGTATGGGACGAATGAAATGCAATAACACTATTAATTTCTGTTTAGTCCTTCAAATAGCCATATCTCTGTCTGTATTAGCATTTAAACCTAAACTGACAAAAAAGTATACAGTATGTAACGTGAAACCTACAACTAAAAAAAAAAAAAATGCCGAAAAAAAAGCATAGTGTACTGTAGGTGAATAGTGTTTCTAACTAATTTTGTTGAACCAATTTCTCCAAATATAGACAAACTATTGGCCTAATTTAAACCACTGTCTATCATTGTGCCCTTATGTGTGTGACTTATCTTATTAATGCTCATGACCTTCCAATTGGACAGTAGTCCAATGCCTTAAAGGGATAGGTTAGATATATAAGTCTGTTTTAAATCCAAATTGAGGTGCATACACCGATCAGCCGTAACATTACAATGTAAAACATTATGCTCAATATTGTGTGGGTGGCTCTGGCCCCTCAGGGTAGGGCTCCACAGTGCTTCTGGGGATGTGCTATGGTGACTGGCATCATTCCATTGACAGAAGATCCTTTGGGTGGTATGGGTTGCGGAGTGGGGCTTCTGTGGTTTGGGATTGTTTGCCTGGCGCATCCCATTGGGAGGGTTTTGGAGGCCAGGTCATGGCCTTGGGCTCTATGCGTTTCTAACTTGTCCAGTGTTGACCTTTTTCAGCGAATTGTGCTGCATTGGCTTTTCTGCAGGATTGGACCGGACAGCCTGGCCTTTGGCCCTCACAGGCATAAATGAGCCTAGGCTGCCCATGATTCTGTCACCAGTTTGCTGGTATATAATTGCGAATCAATATTAATGTGCTACTGTTCTGTGGGGTTAATGTTATGGCTGATCAGTATACTGTATAAGTACCTAACAGTATGTCTTGGTCATTATACATTTTCCCATGAAGTTTGTCACCCATAATGCGAGTAAGTAATCAGCACCAAAATATATATAATTTATTCCCCTGATCATCTTTGCTCCTACACATACATGTACATTCCATTCTTTATCTATAATAGTGTGTATCTTGTGGGTCAAGAAGGCAACCGTCAGATGACTTTACGGCTTTCACTCAGCATGTTCTTCATCAAACGAATGGGAGTGTAAGCAAAGCCATTAAGTGTCAGGATTAGCTGAAGGCTCAACAGCGTCATCTTTACCTGCGGTGCCTGTCAGTGGAAAAAGTTTGTACTGCAATTCAACTTTCATACAGACCACTGATCACAGAGTAACCTGACAGAGCAAACTAATCTCCTTTGGGTGTGTTTCAACGAGATAGCACGGCACAGAACTTTGCAGAGTCGGGTTTTATATGTATGAGTGTACAGAACTTTAAGCTATACATCCAGTCTTATGAGATTCACCGAGCACTCGCAGAAGCTCAGCTTAGTAGTTTCAAGACAATATGTTTCGCCAGGATCACCCAACAAGTTACAGTAGGTTTATGGATTAGCAAGATTTAGATAATCTTCAAAGTTGTCACAAAGTGATCAAACGATCAAATCTATTTTGGCTAAAGCTTCCGCGTTAATACTTACAGTAAGTGTCTATGATCTCACAACTATGATAATCTAGGATCTAAATTTAGTTTCCATGTCATTGTTCTTCCTGTGTTGTGAATAAAACATTCCTGGCGCCCATCAGCCTTCAGTGCGGGAAGATATTTAGTTCTCTGTGATGTAGTCGCTGTCGGGATTGTCCGTTTGTTTTTCATTGTTTCTGCTCCGTTCTCCTGGAGTCATCTACTTATAAATCTTAAGCACCACACTTAACCTAACACGGAGCTGAATGTGTTCTGTAAAATGCCTCTTTTTAGGCCATTATCAAAACAGAAAGTGTGCTTGAAGAGCTGACAGCAAATCTAACATGTCCCTCAACATGTGAAGCCCTATTAGCGATAAAAACGGCTGGGTAGAGAGGCTCGGTGAAGGGGAGATGAGCATGAGCACTTGCTCTCTTTCTCTCTGCCTTGCCCATTTTCTTGTTTAATCTTTAATAAGGGGGAAGGAAGACATCAAGACCTTTTGGTAAAAAATGTATTTTTAGAATCTATTAAAATAGTGGCTAGCTGCGAAAAGAAAGGATGTGCAGATAGACGCTTGTCTTTTAGCACGAGCAAAGCTCTCTCTGAACGCGGCAAAGCTCCACCACAATATGTCAGTTCTTTTCATCATACAGTATGTCACTTTTCAACAACCTCAGAGACACTAAAACAGGTTTCCTTTGAGGTATGAAAGCAAAGGTACTGAAAACGTATCAAGTTTCAAAATCTGTCCTTTTTGTGTGTACCAAAAAAAAAAAAAAAAACGAACAAGTGTTCGAAAAATCCGTTTTTATTCAGTCGCACACAGTGCATGCCTGTGAATTAAAAGCCTTAACATATAGTGCAACAAAATCTCCTGAATAATCTTTTGTGCGATCGTATGTCAGAGGAGAAGGAAACCAAACACCATGTCTACCCTTCTGTACATGGCAAGGGGTCAACAGAGTGAGAACAACTGGATTCAGACAGGAGGGAGCGTGACCGCATAACACAGATGACGTTCCTCCGCTCAGACTCTTGGAATGAAAGATATCTCTCTTGGGATACTTGCTGCTTAAACATCCCTTGAACAGACTAACATGGACAGAAGCCCAAAGACGCTTCAATTATAATGTCCAGGGTGCATTGCAGCCACTTGCCCCTGATTTCTTTAACTGCCCTGATCTGAAGCACAACATGCCCTTTTTTTCCATTTTGGGATGGTCATCTTTGTTTCTTTTTCTTCTCTGACTCGGGTCCAAAAAATTTCCCCGTGGTCTTGCGCAGTCTTTCAGACCGTGAAACAGAACTCATAAGAGTTGTGGCATGTCTTACTGAACTCATTGCCCAGATCATGATAGGATCATGACAGAAGGTCCATATCTTGTCTACTTTCTGAAGGCATCAAAGGAAATGTCTGGATAAGATTCTACACCTCTATTCCTCAGATCTCTTTTTTAGATGAACATTTCAGAGCTGAGATTCCAACCAGGAATCAATATAAAATACCACTAAACAGTGATAACACATTTTAAGGATGAGAAGAAGGCCAGCCATCACATGGACTTCAAGGTATGAGAACAGGCAATGTGGAGGGTCATATGGAACGAGTTAAAGCACCAATCTCACTGAGTGTCAGACTGTTCCCAGACGCCGAGCTCAGCCATTATCGCTTTCACCGGAATGATGAATGTGCTGTGAAAAAAAATGACAGTCAAGAATCAGCAGGACATTTGTGGCATTGTAGACGGGTAGGGAGTCTCTAGGATCAGCATTATTACAATTAATCTGTTAAAAAAAAAAAAACACAAAGACAAGCTGAATAAAAGTGAAAGAATGCCCTCCTGGGCCTCAGCTGGGACACAAACAACCCTTACAGATTCTGTAAGAAACGGTGGTCCATGCGGATTTTATTCCTCATCCCGCATAATTACCATGTCTGCCACCATCAAAAGTACTCAGTGTTCTTAGTCCCGCACTCGCTCCTAAAGGCAGACCCCTTTAGACTACAATCCATTGTAGTGAGCTTAAATTTCGCTTCTAAAATTACTCGACTTCTCCGGGCGAGCGCTGTGCTGAGGACTGGCAACAGTTGAGCAGTTGGAAGTTCGGCCGTAAAAAAGTGCTAGGACGCTCACATGTGGATCCAGTCGTCTCAAAATGGCAGAAGAGGGGCCATGTTCTGAGCGCTGTCTCATCCAGGTGAGCAGCATAAAGGCTGAAAAGAAAGACTTCGATTACATCCAGGGCTGTATATTTTACGTACAGTATGTGCACATGTACAGTATGCGTGGAAAAATAAAGAGCAGTAATACAGTATGCCTTCAATCCAGCAGAGATGCGAACGGAAAGTTTATAGTATAATATTATTATAATATTGCAAACAACCAGCTCATTATACATGTATAATTAAGCAGTTTAAGAGTACTTTAGACTAGTGTGTAATGATGATATTAAATTGATATTAGATCAATTCTATGAAATATTAACTTTTCTTAACACGCTGTACCATTAAATATACCCTGATCAGCCACTACATACTATTAATGCATAAATATTAAATATCAATTATATACTACTAAACTGGTAACAGGATCATGAGTTTCAAAGGCTGATTTATATCTGTGGGGAGCAAATGCCAGCCCCTCCAGTCTGATTCCACAGAACAGCCAATGTAGCACCGAAAAAAGTCAATGCTGGCTGCAATAGAAAGGCACAAGGCCGTCAACCCGACTTCCCATTTCAATCTGATTGAGCAGCAATGGGATGTGCCGGGCAAACATGTCTGATCCATGGAGGTCCCACCCCACAACCCACAGCGCCCAAAGTGTCTGCTGGAAACGTCTTGGTGCCTGGCCAGGGAGGTCTTGAAGAACCTACACAATACTGGGCATAAAGTTTCTGCTGTAATGTTACGATCTTTGTAATATTAACTTGGATTTCTTTCATATACACCTCGACGTACATGATGCATCTAGTGATAGATTTGGGGTAAAAAAACAAAACAGACTAAATACACAGCACGGTGTAGTAGTGAAAAAAAAAAACTGCAACATCTGTCTGCATCAAAGTTCTAGAGTGATGACACCACTGCTCAGTTCACTGAAAAAAAAACAACAACACTTATGAGAAAAACTCTGCCAGCTGGATTATAATGAAACAGCTGTAAAAACGGAAATACCCAGTCTCACTAGGTGAAAGACATCCTGTAAAGGCTTAAGACACAATCATCATGTTGTTCTGGTCAAGAATAATGAGAGAGAGAGAATGAGAGAGAGAGAGAGAGAGAGAGAGAGAGAGAGAGAGAGAGAGAGAGAGAGAGGAGAACAGCTCTTGCTTTTGTTTCCCTAGAATCCTAAATCAGCAGCAGTTCAATAGACCTCAGTCATGAAATTCTCTGTTTCTAGGCCTTGGCATAAACTCAACACAACAGTTTATGTCTTGTGTACATTTGAGAGCACAGTCAGTAACCTTTGACCAGTTACTATAGTCAGGATGTCTGATGTAAGTGGTGTTTATCTACATAACATCCCTGTTTCTTCGGAATAAGGACTTGCTTAATATGGTTCTTGACATTGTTGCTAAGAAGACCGTATGTCATGCTCTTCTTACTGATGATGTGCTGCTAACAGGAAGATAGATAGATCTCTGACCTAATGCTTACACTGATAACCTGCCAGGTGTTAGATAATTCCAGCGTACCAGAACCTAAATGAATACAAGACACATTGCAAAAAAAAAAAAAGATTATATCTTACCAAGTAAAATATCTTTTATACAGACCGAATTAACTTAACGTAGACTGTTTTATGTTGAATTGACGTAGATTACAAATTTAAAATAAGATTATTAATCACACTTCACTTAAAAAGGCCAACATATTTCATACAGTTTCAAGCTTAAAGTTTGGAAAGAGCAGTTGCAATGCGACAAACTCACAAAGAGAGAACAAAAATTCCATTATTAAAGATAGTTTCACTCGGAGCCATGCTCTTAATTATTAAAACACAAAGATGCAATTTGGAACAATAAGATGCACAGAGGATGCTTTATCATCACTAATCCTTTTTGCAATGTTTTGCAATATTAATTGTCAAAAAAAAACATGCATAATAAATAAACAAATACACCACGTTGTGAAATAAATCAGTGTCTGTGTTTGATTTCATTCCAACTGTTTTCATTTTCTTTTATTTATGACTGACATGACAGCTCTTTTGTGATACTGGTGCCACCAGGCTACGACTTCTTTAGCTGTTTTGTTTCTCAGAGACGGCTGCCTTATTCCCTCAATCGATCTTTATTTGAACATCGAGTTTCAGTGTGAGCCTGATGGAGATCTGTTTGTGTTGCTTCATGTCATGTGCTGAGCAAGTGTGCAGCACTACTGTAGATGCGAGGTCACACTGCGAAAAAATGACATCAAGTGAAATCTTAATCAGAAGTTGACGACACAAAACCGGCCTCCGAGTGGCACAGTGGTAAAGCCGAAGAGTTTGATTCCCGGGTGGTGCTGTAACCTCTTGCAGCCGGAGGTCTAGAGAGAGCTGATTGGCCGAGCTCCCTCAAAGGGGAGGGATGAGAGGTACTTAATGCTATCACATTAATCACGGCTCTACAGCCAATCAAGGGCGTCTGTGAGCTCGCGCAAGCGGAATGGGCGGATAGCGCTGTCCTCTGAGTGTGTTACACCGCCCCCAACGGTGCGTGGGCGAGCAGTTCGAAAAGAAGCGGAGAAAACACGTGATAGTTTTCGGCCCTCCCGGCTGAGTGGTAGTAGTAGCATTAATGTGAGAGCCCCCTAGTGACGGGGAGGAATTGGACACGACTAAATTAGGGAGGAAAATCCGGGAAAAATCCCAAACCCTATGCCACCCCCCCCCTGCCCCCCCAAAAAAGTTGACGACAAAACGAGTATTTTCTATGATCAAGAAATCAATTCAATCATTTCAAAACTAGAAAAAAAAAGTTTATTTTAAGAAATTATAGACAGGTTCTGATGCAGAGATTACAGAAAAGCTACAACCCTTGAACTTTAAGCTACGTACGGTACACGAGATCACTCCTGCGAAACCAAAAGTAATGGCGCAATGAGAATAGGTTTCGTATACGGTGTTGATTTCACTCTTTATTGAACAGCCTACATCTTTGAGTCATTTTAGTGTAACTTCAGTTGGAATGTTCGCACTCTTTGATCTTTATTTGTATTTTGCGTGCGGCTCAGCAAGTCTCATCATTGTAAGCCCATAAATTAAAAAAAAAGTTTTTTGATCTACCTGCTTCTACCGATTACAGAGGAATGCATGAGCAACGTTTGTTGGCCGGAGGGGGGGGGCGGAATTTGCTCCTGTTCCGCCTCATGCTGTGAGAAGTCTGTACTTAGTAGCCATGTCTTTTTTGTCTACATTGTTCTAGAAGCTTAACTAGCATTTAACATCCAGTAACATGTCAAGATGTGGCGCCTGTAGGCAAAACCTTTAAAGCCTTGTCGTTGGGTCTGTGTGAACTTGCCGTGGTGACTTTATAGTTTATTACTTTACTTTCACTGAACGGCATGCTTAAAGAGGAACTGTAACATTTGGCAGCTTGCTGCTTGGGTCTGATTGTAAATTCAACCTGTCATTTGCACACATGGTGCCACTGCTTAATGTTAGTAATTCCCACAGTTTAAATTCCTATATGTTTCAAAGCTGAGAAATCAGATATTAAAAAGCAGAAACAAAACACACACACACACACACACACACACACAATTATTGTTTAGAAATCGACCTTTCTGCCCAGGAACATGACTCCTGTTGTGGTCAGGTCAAAAAGTTTGCTCCTTTGCCAGATACATGCTGTGACACTGGCTGAAGAACAAGACCCTAAGTGTCTCGTAAATCTCCCGAACTCCTACAGCTCTAAACGAAATCGGAGCTCTCTTTTTAAGGGACATTCCTGCTGAAAGACATCCTCATGGTTCATTTCCTTCCATCGTCTCCGCGGGAGGAAACATAATCTGGTGAGATGGTCGCAGATAGAAAAGAGCGCAGCTTTCAAAACTCCAAACACATTTGTTCATTGTCAATATTTTGACAGAGTTCTTGTCAAGGCGCAATTATTTGTCAAGTGCATTGCCAAGGATTTAATTGATACATGCATAATTACATGCTTTGTCACAGAGAGGAGTTTGAACAAAGCTTCTGCAGCCTTATTAATGGGGCAGGGAGACGTCTCTGTCATCAGTGGATCTCATGATTGCTTCGCAGCCGCCTATAAATATAATACCGTAAGAAGATACGGCCTCATCCCTGAGTGGACATCTTTCACAAATCAATTCATTACGCCCTTACCGACTGCGATGAAAAAGCACCCTTTCATAAATCAATCCATCTCCCTATCCTGGCTACTGGCAGTTAAAAGGCACCGAGCACAGTTATGCTTTTGACATTGTGTCACACAGAGCTATCAGCTTTCCTCTGCCAGAAAGATTTATAGCTGAACGAACCGATGGCAGATTTCGATCAAAACGGCGTATTCGCAAAGTGGAAAACCACATACAATGGCGTAGCAGCGTTTTGCCTGTTTTAGCACTTTTATTTCATTTCCTCTGCGTGTTTCTTCAACAACCATCAATTGTTTCAAGTTATAGAACTCGTATGTATCTAAAACACATCATGCAGCCGGTTTTACTGTATGCCAGGACAGATCCATGTCACACAAACAGTTGGCTTTATTCTCCCCTCCAAGCAACTCGCCATGTGGGTGTGAGACAAATGAGGACCATGTCGTTCTGTAAGACATGACAAAGCAAGTCGCTAGACATCAGGAAGTAATAGGTATGCTCCATCATGAGCTGTAGGAATAATGTGTTGAAGCTGATGGACAGTTGAGGAGTGATGACTTTTGCATAGAACAGTCGCGGATTTCTAAAATAGCTCGGGGCAGAAAAGCAGCTCTCACACTGTTTGCTGAATCCAAATCCACAGCACCTTACATTTCTTTTGGCTCAGATCTACAAAGAAAAGCTGCTTCGGTTTGAAGCGCTTTGTCATTTGCAACCAAACTGTGGTAGTATTTGATCAAAATCCTTGCTTGGATGGTCTCAGATCGGATCCTTTGTTCCGATATATATCTAAGATCTTGCTTTTTGAAAATGCAGAAAGCCTTAACAGGACTGTTCGCATTTCAACAGTTTTTACATCGAGCCATAAACAAAAAAAAAATCTTTAACCGAACGAGACCAATGGGATATTAAAATTGGTGGCACCCAGTAATTTACAAAAACACGCAAACATGCAATTATTCTGTCTTTTCTTGCCCAGGTTTTACGGGCATATACTTCCGAAGCTGGAAGAGGGGTGGGGGATTGGGTGACCATTCTCATTAGCTGGCATTGAACACTTAAAAGCAGAGAGCCACTCGGTGAGAGAGATGATCGGCTACTGTGACCGTTTAGCCTGGCCAGTGTCATAATTACAGCCTGCCTTATGAAAGAGGCAGAGAACACAGAATGAGCGAATGAGTGAGTGTGTGTGTGTGTGTGTGTGTGTGTGTGTGTGTGTGTGTGTGTGTGTGTGTGTGTGTGTATGTGTCTGTATGTGTATGTGTGCTCATGCACGTGTATGTGGATAGAAATGGGGGGATTGTAACACAGGTGGGCGTTTTATTGTGTCGTCTGTGCCAGCGTGGAGCCCGTCTGCAGGCTGGCGTTGCCGTGGGAACAGGGCTGACGGTTGGTGGTTGAATCACAGGTGAGGGATGGGGAGGGGGGTGGCCTGAGGTGGTTGGTTGTGCGGGAATGATAGAAAGACAGCTCCAAGAAGGAAGGAATGATCGATTGAAAGAGGGAGTGAGGTGTAGCAACAATACAGCAGTGCCAAGGCCATCTGCATTCTATGTTCTACATGCTGCATTTACTGAAAATAAATAAATAAATAAATACAACCCTTGGAGGCATTATGCTTCATAGAAGAGAGGCTCAAGAAAGGTAAAAAAAAAAAAAAAGACAGTGTTGAGCAGTAAAGAAATAAAACATTATTTAATGATTTGATCACATTGAAAAATCCCATACAGTAAATATATTTTTCATTCATATTGTAATACTATTTAATACTAAATATAAAGTATAGGAAAGCAGACAGGGTCTGCTCAATCATTTTATTATTCTCACTGAAGAAGCAGCATTTAAAATATTTAATGCTGAAGGCACCATTAACTTCACTGATCGCAAAATATTTAAATAGCAGAATTTAATTCCATTTAGGCTTAGGAATTCCTAATTAAAATTAAAATTCCCAAAATAAAAGTGAAAATGGGATTACGTTTGAGCTTACCTCGACATACAGTGCCATTGTCCACAGGTTCATGACCAGCCTTACACATGCACCGACCGATGGGCACCATCCACTCGCCATCTCCATTACAGTAGAGTTTGATGGGTACATCAACTTCCTCTGCATTGGGGACGCACACACCCCTTGCTGCTACCAGTGAAGTACTTTCAGCCCCTGAAAGCGTCTCTTGAAAAATGGCGCCATTCCTAATGACCCGTGGACATTTTCGGTAGAAAACACGAACGGCGATGAGTGACATGCAGCCGCCGTAATCCTGGAAGGCCAAGTAGAAACCGTTACGTGAGACGGGCCCGAAGCTGCGCACTTCTGTGTTGATCTTCATCACGCGTCCACCCAGGTCCACCTGCGAGAAGCTTTCGTCGGCAGCGATGGTGTCCACTTTGATCCACGGGTTCTCCATCCACGGAGGGTAAACTTTAGTGGCCGTGTCCCCGTCCGATTCGAAGTAGTACAGGTTGAAGGTCTCCTTGCACGAGCCTGGTACTCGGGGGATGCTGCTGCAGTCCCGCACTGAGAACTTCATCTCCACATGGATACGCTGAGCTCCTCGCCGGTGGATGTACTTGGTACGGACCCAGTTGTTCTGGTTGGCATCAAAGACGTTGCACACTTGATAGGTGCGAATAGTGTTCATGTTCTCGTCGTATCCGCTCACCTCTTCCCACTGCAGGAGAAAATCAAAGGAATATTTACACAATGGATATAGTAGAGGATATCCCTATACTCTTTACCTCTGGTGTCTCTATGATGTCTAAAGCCCTATAGTCTATGACAGCCCATGTAAGCCTATTCCCATTTGAGGGGGAACTCACAAATTACTTACATGAATACATGAGCTTTAAACCGCAGGGCAATAGTGAACATCTTGAAACATGCTCTCTCATGTCTGTCTAGGCTCTCTGGGGATGTTCGGAAAGTAGCCGAGCCATTTTCAGAAACTTTCCCCACAGGCACCAGCTAGATTACAGGGCAGGAGAGGTATGAGGTGAGGATGAGGGTAAAATCTTCTGGCTCGCCTGCCAAAAGACTGGCACTGCCAGTAAAATTGGCTAGAGTTGGACCTCGTTTGATGGATCCCCGACTTTGCCAAGCGAACCTTGGCTGTTTATTTGCCCGTAAAAGAATGTCCTATTGAAACAATACACTGCGAATGGAAGAGCAGGTGATTAAAGCCAGTGTTTATGCAGTCACTGTGTTTTTTTGTTTTTTTTTGCTGAGGTGGTTTCCTCTTGTCACCGGGAGAGGCTAAAGATAGCCACCGGCTATCTTTAGCATTTTCATAAACATGAGGGAAGGTATCCAGGAAGGAAGTGATCTTGCCAATAAAAAAAATTCAACTCCTAGCCTTTATTCTTTTTGAGCTTTTTCACCTTTTCACCCATAAAATCTGAACCATTATTTAGATTCAAAATAAAACGAGTGGCTGACAGAATTCGGCAATTGTCAACCCTCTTGTTAACGCAGACCACTGTGTTGAAACTTGGCAGTTCCAACACATAAAATTTCACCCCCTTACACGTTACAAACTTGGAATAATCCAATTATACGGATGACCATTTTAGGAGATGGAAACAGACTTCTTATTAAGTTTACAGCTATATATTGCACACACTAAAGCAATAAGGATGCATGCACCAGAGACTTCACTGCTGGCTTTAAAGTGACTCCAGATGCCTTCTCTGTGGTTTTCAAGTCAGTTGGATAAGGATCAAGCTAAGGGCCCTCAGCACTAAACAACCAAGATTCCAACCACAAGTGAGTCGGAACCTTGACCTTGATCAGCAGGGGAAAAGCCATTTTCTTCACTTGATAGGCTTCTTTACACTCCGGCCACAAAGCCCATTGAGCGTCAATCCCTTTAACCCGCTCCCCCACCCCCTCTCACTTTCACTCTTCACTTCACTGCTGACATAATTTCCCAAATTAGTCGCTGCTTAACGAGGATTTTGACAGGGTTTTGACGGGATTCAGTGAGAGCGTCAAGTCTCGTGTTCAAGACCCCCATTCTATCAAACACCCTCAAAGTAATTAGAACAGCTTTCTTTTACTAGATTTTGTCCTTCGTTCTGAATAATGTCTGAATTATTATCTGAAGCTTAGAACAACTACTGTAAGTATGCACAGGGCAACACTATTTTTTTAAGACACCTTGGTATCGTTCATGCTGGTAGCTATTTTCATAAACTCTACCAAGTGATTCATTTATTATGTAAATGACTATTCTGACCATCAAATGAAGGATTACAAATATATTTAATGCTCAGTTGCCTTAATTCTGTAAGCTTAGAAGTCATGGTCATACAAATAAACAAATTTGTCCATGTGCATGAGATGCCGCTGACCTTACCACTTTCCTTTAAGCAAAATTATTCCTGTATTTATCTGAAGGTCAATTAAATAGGAGAAGACAAGAGTATAACATCCTCTTGATGGAGGCTGCAGAATTGACTGATCAGATTAGAAGGGAAGCAATGCAGTTAACTAATGGAGATGGAGAGTCAGGGAGGGCAAGGCATGGTGCAAAGGGGAAGAGGTAGTGTGAAGGGGGGAATAGAGAAACCCCAAACAAACCTATTTCGAAGGAGGGCCTCTCTTTGTCCTGCCATTGCTTTTCTGCCTCAGCCAACAGAGAAAAGCAAATGAGGCATAATAAGGGCCCAACGATCAAGCACCTAACGTCAAATTAAATGAAACATCATTTTCACAGGTTTTTTCCCCCCGGTGTTAAGTGGGAGTATGGCTGCAGGTGGTCATGTGCTTTCAAAAGTGAATAGGGAAAATCTAAGACAGCACATCAGCATGGCTTCTGCATGCACAGAATTTTTTTCCTCCCTTTCTTTTGCTTCACATTTGTACTTGCCATAAAGAATTAGGGAAGTCCCTAATTACACAAGTAACACAAGTAATTAGGGAAGTCCCTAACAACACAAGTAACACAACTACGTACCGCAAAGAACACTGGATGAGTAATTCTCAAACTGTCCTTCAGAGAAAGGTCTGTTTTTTATTACTAAAATATGAGGCATTTTGATCATTGTTAGAAGAAAGGCCTTGGTTTAAGATTCCACTTCTGAGTGTGTAGTTCACCTTTTCTTGAGAATGAACACGGGAACTACACACCCAAGAAAGAAGAAGCATGTGAGGGCCTTCAGGAACAAAAGAAAATAACACAAGCTGTTCTCTTTTGAGGCCTCAGTTCAGGAGCATGGGTCCAACATAAAGAAGCGTGTGGGAAGTGGGACATCGTTAGTTCTTGCGCCCATTCCACAGGCCTAGAGATTGGCACTCAAACAGAAAGGCTGAGGCACTGTGGCTTGAGACTTGGCCTTCAAGGTTGCATTGAAGTAGTAAAAGGGGCGTGTTAGTGTGGAATTAAACTATCCTAATGGCTCGGATCATTAGATGCGAACGCCTCTTGGGGCCTTTCGACGCAATATTTCAATTACAGGAGTATTGGAAAGGTCTTTGTCACTTACCTCACTGCTATACTATGGATAGATAACTAGTACAGTGGGCCAATTTCAATATCTCACTTTCAGTAAGCCATTACTTATGAAGGTCGTGGAAAGCAATAAATTGAACACACGTAACTAATGACATTGTTTTTGGTATGCTACAGGCTTTGAACCCTCAAGTCACTATTTTGACAAACAATAGCCCACTGACATATAGAATCCGATTACTAAAAACAATAACCTCAATAACCTCAACACCTAAAAAGGCAGAAAGATCGAATGTTATGTAATCTATAAGCTTCCCTGACATTCTCTCTGGCTTGCGATCAGTATGGTCTAGCATAACAGACTGCTTTTTCATGAATTATGAAACAGGCTAGCTTCAGGGGATGAAAATGCTGTCAGCCATAACCATTTATTTTTCAGTATTAATTGCCCCACCATGATAAAACTCTTGAAATTTTATCTGGACTTCAGCATCTTTCACTAATAAACTGTCACAGCCTTAAAAAAGTATACGCGCCCAGCTATCACAGCTCTCTCCCAAGACTGTCACTCATAATACTGTAATACAGTGCTGGATAAGGAAAGCACTGCTGACATCTCATCAAATGAATTACGTTCTTTTAACATAGAGTTATTAAAATCTAGGCAGAATGAGATTGGAGAAAGCATTCTTGGTGCAAAAATTCATGAATCTTTAATGGATTCATGTAAAAAAAAAAAAAAAAAAAAATATATATATATATATATATATATAAAGAACAAAGCGTACTGAATGCTGAGTTCCCAAATTTTTAGTGGTGAGAAATCTGTCAGCAGACACGTATGTCCTGAGGGGACATTTGGGACAAATGACAGGCAATCTCTGTGTTGAATTACAGAGCAGTATAAGTCTGCATCTGTGCACCGTTGGGCTTCCCACTACAAACAGGGTGCAGGGGAGAGAGAAGAAGAGAAAAGCTAACGAACTGAGCCATCTTTTGCAGTCAAGTCCAATTACGGCAATCTACTGGTAATGTGCAACATGTGAAGTTAGACAAACAAGCTTCCGGTTGCTTCTTTAACCCTTCATTTTCAGTCCCTATATACAGTATATAGTCAAACCCTTTTGCAAAACCCTCCAAGCATCATAATGAAACTGGCTCTCACGAAGACCATCCCTGGAAAGCACGACCAAAACTTACCTCTGCTGGAAAGGAGAAGTTCGTTTAGAGTCACCAACCTCAAAAATCACCAAATCATCTCAAATTAGAGCTGTTTTATATACAGTATATATATATATATATATATATATATATACACTAGATGTTTCTTTGTTTGTATGTAATTTAATAACACACAAGCAAATTTAAAAAATGTACAATGGTCACCTGTTGAATTTTGAGATTAATTAATAATCTTTTTTTCTTTATCATATAAGGGCATTTCCATTTAAAATTCAAAGTAGCATATCTTCTCATCCCGTGGGCCGATTGCCATGAAACAAAGCTTATATGTTACCTCAAGCTCAGGCGAATACACCTCATTAAAATTCGTTCAGTAGTTTTAACGTGGTACGTGCACAAACAAACAGACAAACTTTACAGTTTTATTATATGTATAGAAGGCGGAAGGGTACTAACAATTTTGTCCATATACTTTATTATAAACTGCTGGTTGTTTGTTTTTTAAAATGCTTCTTGTACAAAGATAAAAGATGAGACACTGCCACTGCCAATGTGACCTTTATAATAACAGTATGACCACACAGAACATTTTTTAGAGACCCTAAAATCGCTAAATTCGACATTAAAAACCGTCTCTAATTGGCATGCCAAGAAACATGACTGTTGTTCAGTTTTGGAATGCACCCTAAACCAAAGACCTCTTCACAGACACTCACAGGCCCACTGCGTTTGGTATTATATATTATAAACAGACATGGCTGCTTTAGGAACATCTGTTTCTTTCCAACTCCTCGCTCTTTGTATGCCGCCCATTGATATAGAAAGTGTGCAGAAGTAGACCTAGTACAGTTCTGTGCATAATTAGGGCAGATAAGTCATAAAAGTCATAAAACCTTAGGCTGAGAACATATTCATAAAATTTAGATTAAATGATGAGATCTTTATACTATCTACAGAAGCTCTAATGTCAACACCACAATGTCAGGGGTTTCCCCTCAGCAGTGTGTGACAGTGGCCGCCTTTACAGACTGTTTATGACTCTTATATTGACCTTTTGACTGTCTGTTGTTACTTGTTTAGTGCTCATTAGCTTCCTTGTTTAATCTCAGAGGTTTTTCGTTTAGTTTGTCTTGAATTTAATTTTCATGCTTTTCCTGTGCTTGGCAGGTTTCCTTCCACAGTCCAAACACATGCGTCCCCAAGGTTCCTGTAATGTGTTTGTATGTGTCCGTTTGTGCCCTGCTATAAATTGTGTAGCCCCTCGTGCATTATGTCTCCTGGGATTGGCTTCGGGCTTCCCGTGACCCTGTACAGGATAAAGTGGTATAGAAAACGAATGAATGAAAAAGACTCTGGGTCGCCCAGTCACGCTTAATGCTGACCACACTGATGTTTTTTTGTTTTTGTTATGTATTACAAAGTAGATCCTGAAAAACTATATTTCAGTAGATTAGATTTCAGGATTATTTATTGATAGTACATTGAGCGATACTACTGTTGAAAATCAGGAATAATATGATAGCATACAGTTTGACTGTTTATGTCCATTTACCCCATGAACTTTATATATTATGGAAGTCTGTGATTAATTTGAATATGTCATGAGTCAACACAAAATTGCCTAAATTAAGCAAGTATTCACACCCCTCATTGTAAAACCCGTAAATTAGTTGTGGTGCAATGAGCAGCAAGCCAAAATTCCGATCATTACACTAATGGAGTTCACCTGTGTGCAACAAATGTGTTATGTGATCTCATTATAAACGTACTTGCATTTCTGTTTAATTATAGCTTGTTTCATAAAAAAATACACATTACTACAGTATGTAAATAGAATGGTAAAAATCCCAATAAGTCCATGTGATTATTGGTGTCAACACTGCAATATATAGTTGGGGTATCAATACTTATGCACAACACAGTGATATTCTTTACATCAGTGCTGACAGATTATCCATTTTCCACCATGAACAAAAAGCATGCTGGTAGGTATGGTGGTAATAATAAATTGTCTCTTGATGTAAAGATGATTTAATGTATTTCCTATTTCCCATAGGAAATAATGTAAATGCAGACACCCAAAAATATTATAAATTTCCAACACTATAATTATATTTTTAAACAGTTTTAGTTCTTAAGACAAAAAAATTGCGAGGCGCGGCATACAGTACGTATGGCAAAAAATTGGACTTGAACAAAACTGATACTGAATGCATTATTCAGAATGATAAAAAATTGCTCACATCTGGCTGTAGAAAATGATCACTATACAGTATGTTGTAGTTCACACTACAACATACTGCGCACTCCTGAGAACATTCAATATGAACTCATGTCTTTAAAAACAAAAGGATGGGTGACTGCGTGAATGAGTTTATGAACAGCTGCTTGGTTGGATGAAGGGATAAATGAAGGAGTGAATGCCTGCCACATCTGGATGTTTTCTCCTCACATACCTCGCAGTAGGTTTGAGTTTATTTAACTAAGCTACTCAGTGTCGAGAAAGCCGACTGTTGACGGAGCACTCCATATTTTGACTGATAGTGATCTTGTAGCTCAGACCCTGTGCCCCAGCGGTGGTGTAAGACAATAACTTAAGGCCGCTCTTTCAGCAGGAATCAAGAAGCACACCTGTTCTGCTCTGCTCCAAGGCTCTGCCTTTTCCCATATCAACTGAACGTGAGCTGTGTGAGACTTTGTCAATTACAGAATGGATGCATACAGATTTATGCATAAAAATCTTATAGACGTATTAAACCGAACGACTCCTGAATTCTTTAATCTGATTTGTCAGAAAATGTATTTATTATTTCCAATTCAGAACAAAGGTTTCATATGATCTTAACAAATTCAGGTTTATGGTTGTAAATAATCTAAAAATCGTATGAATTAATTTTTGAAGACAGAAAATATCGAACAAACGCTTCGATCTGTTAGAGCGTGCACGATAATGAGATCTTACTTGTCCTGTGGATGTTTCACAATGTTCAATGCAACTATAAATGTTTATAATACAACGTGTCTTTGATTTATATACCAGATGAATAAAACACCACATACTGTACTATAGGATGTGCGGTTATTGTTAATATTATTTAATAATTTTGTGCACTCTGCTGTGCTTTATAACTTACTTAAAGTTTTTCTATGCTAAAAAATGTAATTTCAAGTTATGTAAATGTATTAAAAAAGCAACATAAATATTTACACTTTTTACTTATTTGACTTTTTATCTTTCGACCCAGAAAAGCATTTCAAGGCTACTCACATTACAAGCCACATTGTTCATCTACGATTTTTGGATCAGATCAGATTTGCATGTCGTAACAGTTCACATTCATAATTATGTAAGTGATTTTTTTTTTTTTCATAAAAGTCAGAAGTGACTTTTTTCTGACTTTAATCTGGACATGTCTGTCCTCTGAATCGGCACAACGGCTTTGTTCAAATGTTGCTCTATTTAAACAGACCATTTTCATTTAACTCGCATGACCACGTATCAGATATGTATCTGATCTTTAACCACATATGAAAGTGATTCTTATCCGAGCTTAAAAACATCATATTTGTGTGTTCAGGCAGCCCTAAAAAATCTGATCTGAGTTAAAAAACAAAAAAACAAACAAAAAAAAATTTTTAGTCACTTCAGACAGGCAATGTGACTGTAGGTAAAACCACCTGCTGTCATGTCCTTGAATGACATACAATCCGACTTGTATCTTAAATAAATCGAGACATTTTAGTACCAAAAAAAAAAAAAAAAAATGATGCAAGCACAGGCAATTTCGATTCATGTTTTTGGGGCTGACAAAAAAAAAGGAGAAACTCATTCTGTTTAGATTGGATCCAGAAGCATGGTGTCTGATACCTTTTACTGTGTGTTCTCGAACACTGATAGCAGCATCAGCAAAGAAAGAGGCTGCATGCCCTTGGGTTTGACATGGTGATGGAGAGCAAATTATACCAGGAAGCCTAAAAAAAAAAGTTTCTTTCTCCCAGTAACTGGCCTGTTGAAATTGCTCTCTGGTTCATTCCTTCCTTTTTCTTTTCTTTTCTCCTGACAGAATGCAGATGTATGGTACAGTATAATTTAAACCAGCCCCCAAAAAACAGACCACAGAAGCGTAAATAATTGAATACAACAGGGATTTTTTTAACAAAACACACTAGCAAATTACTGGACAACATTTTTTTTTCTGAAGCCGACTAAGGACGACTAAGGAACAGTCAGGACCTCCGGTTTCCCACTCACCAAACAGCGCTGGGCAAGTGAACGGCCTTTCACCGTCTGACTCAGCGTTTCACCGAAACGTGGCCCGAAGGTCTTATAAGGGCTAGGAATATTCCCAGAATCTGTGATGGTAATGTGGTATGAAAACTAGTGCTGAACATAGTGACTTCCTGATTCACCACTGATTTCTTACAGTTGCTACGAAAACATGACACTTACACTGTTCTCGCTGGTGCCCGATACAGGAAATACCGTCCATCCCAGCTCAGCCGTTGCTGTCGTGGAGTCCATTAAGGTTTCTGTGGATGAGAGATCAAACGTTAAAGGTTACATAAAGATCGCATTATGTACAACTCAAAGACCTTGTGGTTGCCAAGTCAAACATCAGACTACAAGTCATTAATCACGAGAAGGTTTATGGAAAGTACCTGAGAGTCAACCACTAATGGACGCAGCTACGATAAACACTCATACACTCAAAGAAGTAACAGTTGTTTCTTATTCTCAGTGCAATGAATTGCTGAAATGTAAAATATTCAATAAAACCTTTCACTTCTTTTAGGCGTTACATCGGGTCAAAAACAGCAAGCTGCCTAAAATACTGTCAACATATCATATTGAAGCGCCGCTGTTGATTCCACTTTATTATTCCCACAGCTTCGAGTGCTTAAAAAACTGAAACGAGCTCTTACGCTTGAAAGGGAATCTGCAGCAATCTAGGCAGAAGGAAATACTGGATTCGACTTTCCCACTGTGTGATTCAGCCAACATCTTTCGGAGACAAGAGCTCACTATATGGCAGGGTCTCCGGGGAGCTTACGTGTGGAACAGGATGTGGGTTAGGAGTAGCACTGCACTCAGATAACCACCAGAGACACTCTTAATAAAGACGTCCTCCTAGATTGACATAGGGAATTGCTAATCAACCCCAGTCTTTGTCCTCAATATGCCTTTGCAGACTTTTTAGGTTATTTGCAAAGATAACAATTTAGGCTATGGTTTTTGATTTGTTATGATATATGATATGAAATGATACAAAATCAAAGAATTGAAAAAAAAAAGAAAAATCTCCATATTCAGCTGCTTAATTAAGTATTATAATATTAATGTATCTAAACACCCAAGTCATACTGGCGTTAGATATCTCTGAAACACCCAGATTGCATTTTAATAACTCTAAGAACAACTTCTATATCTTGTGCGTCTATTATCCTCCAGCCCAACCCCCCCACCCCAACACACACACACACACACACACACACACACACACACACACTGGTTGAACGAAACGCATATGCTACAGCCTGTGCGAGCTGCGGAGACAAGCGTCTTTTGTGTGTCTGCACAGTGACGGTACTCATGTGGCATTCACTGGGGAATGGAATGATAATCCATGTGCAAGAGAATGGACCGCTGGGAGAAATCAGAAGAAGCCGATAACCTGAGTCGACTTCCGTCGACATTCAAAGTACTCCAGTGTGGGTTAGATGCCGTGTAACTGGCCCTGCCAGACCTTTAGCTTCATGACGTTGTTAAAAAAACCTCTTGCCGGGAGATGCAAAGTCTCCTCAAGCACGAAAGACGGTTAGTTTTCCCGCTCGGGATTATTTGGAATGAAATCACGGAGCACACCTTTGCTAATTGGGTTTTTAAAGAGTACGCCTTCTCAGTAGTAGTCAGGTGGAACGCCTGATGCATCGACTCACTCAGTCATGTCTGGTATGCAAAATTCTCACATGATTAATCCATGATAATGCATTTTTCCCTTAATTAAATTTCTGTGTTAATTAGGGCAAAGCCAAGTTACTGGACCTCATAAAGAATTAGGCAGTGACATTCCCTTTCATTTTCTTTTATCACAGTCTTACGCAGCTATTTTGATTTCCGCTCACAAGCAAGCTCTTTAGTATAAAAGACTGTGGTCTTAGCTTGAGGCTGACATAATTACAAGTCTTGCAAGTTCTAGCTTTTGGAAACAGTTAAATATTTACAGACTTTTCTTTATTCATGCATCAAGACATTTGAACATTTTAATAGTGCTTTGAAAATAGCTGCAATTTAGATTCATTGAAACGCATACACACACACACACACACACACACACACACACACACACACACACACACACACACATATACAAAGCTCTGTTAAAGAATGCAATTTTACAGTTTTTGCCATTAGATTTCCAGGAAAATAAATGGAATCTCCAATTAAGTGGCTTTGCATGCAATGGAATTATTTGTGGGTCCATGCAAGAGACCTTGGCCCGTCTACACGAACATTTAACATACAATTCAGTTATTACATAGTTGATATCTCATCATTATATTTATGTTTTTTTTTTGTTGTCCTTTTTGGCCATGTGTTCCCAGATCAACCCTTCTCAAAGGAAGAGCTTCACTTTCCCAAAGGCTAAAGATTTAGTGAACAACATGGGGTTTATACAGTATATCATAATTATCAGCTCTATGTACAGGTAAATGCCAAGAATGTTAGCCGTCTCAGAGGAGGGGTGTCAGGGACGACCTTATTTGTGAGAGTTATGACCGGAGTGTACGCGTCGGTGAGTGTCAGTTGTTGCTGGCACAAGAGCGGTGAGAAAGCATGGTGGTAATACTGAGGTTGCACAGGGTCCCAAACACAGCAATATTTTCAGCTTCACAAAGCACAGAAAAAAAAAAAAGTAATTAACTTGAGCTTTCAACAGGGTAGTTCCTGAGTGCAGTTCCAAAGAAAAGCTGAACCTTCAACACTCTCTGTGGGCTTTGAAATGCCCACAAAGCTCACCGTTCTTCTGGCAACACCTACTTAAAGCTGGGCTGGATTTTTACGAAGGCTGCAAATATTCAGAGTGTGATAGATGCGTACGGAAAGTGCTAGGCCGAAGTGCACTAAGGGGACTCGCAAACGCGTGCTCTGCTCTGCTCTGCTCAGCGGTGTTGCATACACGTCACACAGCTCGTGCATTTCAAATCAAGTTTAGAAATGTCAGCTGTTCATCACAAGAGCGACAAACAAAGGACCCCCATAGACGCAGCTTCGCATTAATTGATAGGAAACAGGATCCTTTCAGCTGGAGGATTACTGTTGTGAAAACTGGTTGGTTGGCAGACACGCTCCGACACCCAAAAAAAAAGAGACACCTGTTAAAGCTGCCTGTTTTAAAACAGCCACGGAGAGCTATTTGGGGTGTGCCGCAGTGTGAAATTGCCTTCCTGCTCATTAGTACGAGGTCTGTTTATTTGGGGAGGTGGTTAGTAGTGTGGTCGGACGCCATGGAATATCACACCCTCCGGTCATGAAAGGACCAACGGCACTGTCCATTGTCTTCTCATGCACACACTCTGATGTATTTAAGATTCAATCTGCAAACCTTATTATTAAGGAGATAGTCTATTCTCTTAAAATGAACATATTCTTTGTCCTGGGACTAAATGGACATCTTTAGTTCATCCTACAACTTATTCTCTAAGAATAGAAATGGTGAGTTACAAAAGTAATTTAAAGAAATTTAATTATGGACTGTCCAAGGGGTCAAAGCATCGCTTAGCTGTTTGTTAATGCATCATTACTTTACACATAGTTGGGCGTATTGTCGGCATAAAGTCAGCCCACCTTAAGTTAAGTTTTCTTTTAAATTCACAGAAATTATTTAATTGCAGAGAGATCATTCTTTTTACGTCACACATACTCAAATAAGCATTTCACTGCATATCATACTGTGTATGGCAGTGTATGCGACAAATAAAATTTTAATTTGTAACTTAATTAAATAAACTCAAATACAAAAATACTATTGGTATTAGAGGTATAAATATAGTGGAAATATCACATATGATGCAATTTTAATAAACCTTCAAATTATTATACACATCATTAAACAATTAGTAATTATTAAAATGGGTTAATTGTTTCTTCAAATAGCAAAATTAAAATTTAGTAATACTTAACTTTTTCTGCTGTTCATTTGCACAAAACCTTACTGTGGTTTCTAAACTGCTTGAACTGAATCACGCTGTGGATAATAAATGAACACGAGGGTACAGGGTATTTTTTATATTTTTTAAGTAGCCCTGACTCGGGGGCAGTGCTGGCTCCGGCAGTTCAGGCTATGGGTTGCTAATCGGAGGGTCAGAGGTTCAAGCCCTACCAGCGCCGGGTCACCGTTGTCGGATCCTTGCGCAAGACTATTAACCCCACACCCTATACAGCCCAGAGGACGGCTATGACAGGAAGGGCATCCCTTGTCGATCAAATTATCTTAGGATAAAAGGGACAAAGCTGTAGAAAGAAGAAGGGGAAAAAAAAGTGTCTCAAATTGCAGAGTTATTAGGCAAAATGGACGAGATGGAATACTCTTCTGATATGAAAGAAGTCATTCTCTTTAGAGTCTATTAATGAATCTGATTGCACACTGGAGCGTTAGCACATTTTCACATACTTTTTATGCATTAAAACATTTAGAAGATAGCGGTCCCAGTCGTGAGTTATAGAAAATCTGCAGCCAGGTAATTAACTGATATGAAAACTAAATTCCAGACGGTCAGAAACGTACCTGTCGGTTTATCACTTGACAAATATGTCCACTCTGCACTGTTTAAGAACCTGAAACTGTACATCAATAATTAAAATACTAATCTGCATTTTAAGTAGCTGGACATTGTTTTAAATTCGCATTATAAACATTCAAAGTCTTGGCATTAACCAAATAATCCATTATTAATATTTGAAGCAATGCATAAGATTTTTAGATGTTAAAACTCTATTATGGATGTTTTTTGTCGAAACTACTCTGGATTCTTCATGTTTGCAGGTATGAGCTTTTCATAACAAGACTGTTTCAATAAATTGTGGCTTAGGCTGTGTCTATACTGTATCTAGAGCACATCATCGCACCCAGTGACATTCCCACAACAAAGGCACACACTCTTACCACATCTTGTTCAGCAAAGAGGACCTGAGCTGGCAGCAGCCACCACAATAGCATCACTTCAGCATGAAAGAGAGCAGGTTCTCTTCTTTCACAAGCATAAAACCACACTCACACCTGGGAATCTCTGCCTCCTGAAATAATGTGTTCTTTCATTAACTGGAATATACAGTAGTTATGACACGAGGGATGTGACGGGCAGGGCATGGCTGTTTTAGCCTTTAACAATAATGAATACTCATTAAGAGCCTTCGGGAAACCCAATTTTCCCAAGAATGTTTATCTATTGTAGTAAAGTTCATGTGCTTGCTTACATGGGCTCATGAGTACGATAGAGTAACGTTCGGCTGCTGGAAGAACTGCAACCCTGGACTCTCAGTACAAAGAATGTCAATTAGGCGGGAGTGCACATGAGCATGGTGTTACTGAACGGCTTTGTACGGTAATTGAGTCCGTATGCCTGAGCATACATCTCCGCGAGTGAGGCTTAGCGGATGAGGTGGCACTGACCCAAACCCCCCGACAGCATTACTCCAGGGGCTGCTCGGAAAAGTCAAACACCAAATCAGTATGCGCCGCACTTTACATGCATTTCCCGAGCGATTTCACTCTACTGCGGAGATTTATGGAGGCTCTGAGGTTACTGCTAGGCACTAAAAGTCTGGGGACCTGATGGTGATGATGTAAAAGCATGTGGAGTGATGTGGCAGAGCAGAGCTGGAGGGAAGGGAAAAGCCAACAGAGAGGATCAGTACGTTTCTAGGGGAAGAGGAAGTCGACAGTTGGTTTTGGCAGTGCAGGATGCCATGTGAAATATGCTACCACATAGCTGACAGCGTGATGTTGCTCTGTATTCACAGGGACTGGGGCTGCACTAATGTTCCCTCATAGCACATCTCTCACAACGGCTAAATATGTCAGAGATGAAAACTGGCCGAGGTAAAGCACGGGAGAAAGGAAAATAAAGATGACAGAGAAAGAGTGAGTGTGCACTTATTTATTTATTTATTTTTGCTCTCTTTCACACATTGACAGCAGCACAACCTCTCGACAAGAAAAACATTCTTGGCTACTCTAATTTATGTTTGTCTCAAGGCCGATCCTCCAAACGCCTCCTTCACCACACTTTTAATGGCTCTGTGTTTTTTTTAGTGAAAAGCTTAATTATTTACTTTGAAAGAGCCTCACAAGGGCCCCACAAAATGGTAATTGCAGGCACCTCACTCACACTCAATCTCTTCCTGTCTTCCTCCTCCACCCGCCCATGTGAAGATCCCGCTTCAGATGATTGGCTGCGTTTAACAAAACAACTAAAACCAGACGCTCATTGACAGACAAATCTTTGTTCGAGCAGATTACTATTCCATAGCACACAGCAACTTTTCTCTAAATCCCTGGCTCTCACTTCGCACTGGGATTACAATATGCTTCTAGCTATTCCTGTATATTTTCCATACAGCGCAAATGTTATAGTTATTCATTTCAGTTCATGACCATCATTAGCCTGCTAAAATGCTGAGAATGTGTAGAATGAGTGTATTTTACAAGCATTTAAGGATTGAAAAGGACAATGGATTCCATTCAAAAAAAAAAAAAAAAACTGTTGGATGATTAACATAAATTTGCAGACCATATATAAAATGGCCTTTATTGTGTCATGAATTATATTTAAATACTTTATAAGGACAAATATACTAAATGCAAAAATTACAAATAAACCTTTGCCTTTTAAAAAATATTAAATTACTAACAATAACATGTAAACCCCATTAAATTCATAGTATTGGAATATTTTACTTGGCAAAAAAAATAAAAAATACACAACCAACATACATATTTTGAATTATTGTAACTTTTTCTTTTTTGAATATGCAGAGCTCACATCTGAGAAGTGATTTTTCGAATAAATAAAAATGTTGTGGGTTGTCCAGGAATAAAAAACATAATTTGTATTATTGAGCTTATTTTGAAAAATCTAATACTACTAATATAAGCCAAGATTATGAAAACGACTGACTGACTTCTCTTAAACTATATGTGGCTTTACATAGAACTATATCTACTATATGTGTACATACCAGGGAAAGCCTTTTTTTTTTCACTTTTTTTTATACCGAGTGACTGCAGTGCAAATTACAACTGATCAATTCCAAATTGCTTGGACTGCAAATTGCTTGCATATCCACATTGTGTTGATTGTTATATTATTGACGTGAATGTGCACATGCCAAGTAGTGTGCAGAATGTGAAAGTTAGCCTCTTGGATAGCAACCAAGATTTCGGTATTTATTAAAGCTGTCAAGTCACTTTAAAATGACATTAGCATATCACTTTAATTAGTTTTGATTTACACCATACATGGTCATATTTGACACCACAAACAAACATTACACATTACACTGTGACTTCATATCCCATTAATCCATAGAACTTTTATGGAAGTAATAACAAAAATTGAATAAAAAACTTAACCAAGAAGACATAATTTACCAACCTTTCCTTTTTTTAATTACTTACTTACGTACCTCCTCAAAACACAGTACTACGCCTACCTAGCATATCTCCCTTACACTGTAAACCCGAATAAGTTGGCAAAACTCAAAATAATTTTTTAAGTAATGATGTTTCCAATTTTAAGTAAACACAACTATGAGTTTTTGAGTTTGTTGAATTCATTCATATTAATCGTTCTTTACTTGCATTATTGCGTAGCCTGTCTCATACTATTTAAGAGCAATTATAATTTTTTGGCAGGCGAAACACCTACCACTGAGCCACCAGTGCCCTAGTGCCCTCATGGCGTCAGACACAAAATCGCTAGTATGAAAGATTTTAAGTTGGTGAAACTTTAAGGTGACAGTTACCGTTACTTAAGTACTTACAGATACTTAAAATATCAAATTTGTTCAGCTAACTTGAAAAGTGTCATTTCTACAAACT
Source organism: Clarias magur (assembly GCA_013621035.1). Taxonomy (NCBI): domain Eukaryota; kingdom Metazoa; phylum Chordata; class Actinopteri; order Siluriformes; family Clariidae; genus Clarias; species Clarias magur. Next base: position 2,956,984 of record QNUK01000011.1, on the reverse strand, counting down.
CATAAATACCAAAACGTTCTAAATACTCAACAAGGTATTCATTTGAACTAATTGTAATTACTTAAGTTAACAGTACTCAATATGTTTAATTACTTTGAGCATTAGGGTTTACAGTGTACCTTACAAAACCTATATTCCTTATCTGCATTAACTTATCTTAGCCATAGCTTACCTTACCCACCTACATTACAGTGGTCTTTTCTGATACGTATTTCTTTAAATTGCAAGACATTGCTCAATCTCCTTTGAATAAATGATATCGAGTACTTATGCTCTGTAAAGCCTTCATAACGGCTCAAATCTGACGTGCTGTGAATTGACGTTTTTTTTTTTTTTTTTTGAGGCTGGTAACTCTAAATGAATGGTAAGTTTTGGTCTCGCTTGATGGATTTTCCAAATGCACTTTGTTCTTTTAAGAACTATTCCAGAACAGCTGACTTTTAGGTCTTAAAGTAATAACTGACTGTTGTTGGTGTTGACACTTAATCATCTAATGTCATACGTGTTATTTCACAGTTCTAAAATCTCTAGAATGTAGAAAATAAATTACAAAACAAGCAACAATGAATTGGATGTGTCCAAACCTTTGATATCATAGTATTTTATTTATGGTTTCTGGTGTCATGGTTCAAGTGCTATATGATTAGGTAAAACATTTGAAACTATATACTGTAGCTGAAGTTGAATACAGCATGGTCGGGGGAAAAAAAAATCAGATTTCTTGTGTGTTTGTACTGTTCCCTTTCAAAAGCTACACTCAATGCTGCGTGAAAACGCTATGGGAACATCTCTTTGTTGCCCGGTTGTGAAGCCTGTGCATGTCAAACCCGCCGAATACCTTCGGCTTATAACCTGTGCCAGGCATGACGTCACCGAATAAGGTGCACCTGCAGGTTATAAATAGGAGTGAACCGGAAACATCCTCAGATCTTTTTGTCTTCAGGACCGCTTTGTGTTTGCGTGTGCATGTACAAGCCGTAGCGAAAGCAAAATAAAAATAACAGCTTTAACTCACCGATATGGCAGTTGCTTAAGAGATGCGTGCCTCCGTGCGATAGATCTCTTTCGGAAGGCGATCTTCACGAATTTTGTCTTGACTGCTTGGGGGAGGAACACGCTCGCCTCGGGCTTCAGGGAGAATGTGAGTATTGTGATCTTCTCCCTATTAAGGTGCTTCGCGCGCGGCTCGCGTGCTGATCTGGCAGACGCGCATGAGACGGAATTTCCGATTTCTCTCTTGCTCTCTCTGGATCAGGAAGTTTTAGCTTCCGCTTCGCAAGCGCGCTCCGGCGCTTCTTGTGATGGGGCGGAAGAATCTTCCTCTCTCGCTTCCATGGAGGTAGCCTCCTCACAACGCTCCTCCAGTGCTCACAGAGCTCATGAGGAATTATTAGAGGTTGTGACGCGTGCGGTCGAGCGATTGCATATCGACTGGCCGCAGAAGCGAGATTCCCCTAAGCGTTCAAGACTAGACGACAGGTTTCTGTCAGGTGGCCGGGGGGAGGAGCCTCAACGCCTCTCTCTCCCCTTCTTTGGTGACCTCCATGATGAGTTAACCCTTTCATGGAGCAGACCATATTCATCGCGTGTTTTTGTACCATCGACTTCGATTTATTCGAATATCGTTGATGCGAAAGCACGCGGTTATATGATGATGCCTCAGATAGAAGAGACGCTTGCGGGCTATCTCTCTCCTGGGACATCATCCTCCCTGAAAAAGTCTACTCTCCCCTCCAAACCGTGCAGACTGACATCTGCTTTGGTGGGTAAAGCTTTTCAGGCAGCAGGACAGGCTGGCGCTTCACTGCACACCATGGCGGTTTTGCAGGCTTACCAGGCTGACCTGCTGAAGGACCTGAGCACTGACGGGGTCATTGATGACAATGCGTTTGCAGAGCTGCGCCGAGCCACAGACCTGTCTCTCCGTGCAACCAAGCAGACGGCCCGTGCTGTGGGCCGTTCCATGGCTGCCATGGTATCCACGGAGAGGCATCTGTGGCTGAACCTCTCAGGCATCAAGGATAAGGATCGTGCTGTCCTCCTTGATGCCCCAGTCTCGCCTTCCGGCCTCTTTGGTGACGCCGTTAATTCCGTCGCCACTAGGTTTCGGGAGGCGAAGCTATATGAACAGGCTTTTGGGAGGTTCCTTCCCCGCCGTGCTCAAGAACCGGGACCGTCGGCCACCCGGCCCCGGCCAGGTCTGGCCCCTATCAGGCGTGAGGTCCAGAAGGAGAGCGTGACCAGCCGCACACCCCCTCGTAAGGACTGGGGTGGGGCTCGCCGCCCTTCTCAGAAATCTGCCTCAAAAAGGCTGGATCTGAGGAGCTTCCTCTCTTCCAAGAAGAAGCCCTGAGATTCGTGCGCCTGGGGCCGTGGGGGTGTTCCCCCCCCAGGGAGGGGCGCCTCTATTTTCATCACAAAACAGGGCCCCCTCCCTGGCACTCCCTGGAGGCCGGTGTTCAATCCCCGCCACCACTGGTGCCAGTCTCCAAAGAAGAGTTGGGTGTTCGGGTATCTCCTGCCATGCTTCAGGATACCCGACACTTAACACCCCCCCATCCAGCCGAAGTGTCAAAGCTCATGCCCCTTTCGGAGAAGCTGGCAGCGTGGAAACTACTGCCAGGCATATCTCCCTGGGTACAAAAGACTGTAGGCAGAGGCTACAGGATTCAGTTTGCACATTGTCCTCCGCGTTTCAACGGCGTGGTCTCCACTTCCGTGAAACCGGACTGTGCACATCTGCTGGCCCAGGAGTTAAGGACTCTGCTAGGCAAAGGGGCCATAGAACATGTTCCCCTTCCAGACAGAGAGTCGGGCTACTACAGTCGGTACTTTTTGGTGCCCAAAAGAGGGGGGGGGTTGCGTCCAATCTTGGATCTTCGCGGCTTGAACCGCTATCTCAGGAAATCCAGATTCAAAATGTTGACTGTCAAAATGATTGTTTCTCAAATTCAACTAGAGGATTGGTTTGTGACAATCGATCTCAAGGACGCATATTTCCATATAGAAATATTGCCACAGCACAGGAAGTTCCTGAGGTTCGCCTTTGGGGGCGAAGCTTACCAGTATCGGCTCCTTCCATTTGGCCTAGCTCTGTCACCCCGCACATATACAAAATGCATGGATGCAGCTCTGGCTCCTTTACGACTCCAGGGCATCCGTATTTTGAATTATATAGACGACTGGCTGATTCTGGCCCAGTCTCAGGAGCTAGCGCTTCGACATCGGGATGTCGTCCTAGCCCATCTTCATTCTTTAGGATTGAGACTCAACGCCACAAAAAGCGTTCTCCTTCCTGTTCAGAGGATAACATATTTGGGTGTCACATGGGATTCGGTCACAATGCGGGCACAGTTGTCTCCTGCTCGTGTCGAATCCATTCTCAACACCCTAAAGGAAATCAAGCTAGGCCAGAAGGTCACTGTGCATCATTTTCAGAAATGTTTAGGCCTCATGGCGGCTGCGTCCACGGTGATACCTTTGGGCCTTCTGCACATGAGAGCGTTTCAGCTGTGGCTGAGAGCCAGGGGGTTTCATTCAGGGGCCAACCCCCAGAGGCTAATAAGGGTTACGCGCCGGGGGCTTCGTGCCCTTTCTGTGTGGTTCAGACCCCGGTTTCTGACTCTGGGTCCCACTCTAGGTCCGTCTTGTCGTCGCAAGATGCTAACGACAGACGCTTCCCTCACGGGCTGGGGTGCGGTCTTGGATGGCCGTCCAGCACAAGGGAACTGGAGAGGTCATCTTCTCATGTGGCACATCAATTGCCTCGAAATGATGGCTCTGTTTCTGGCCCTGAAACACTTCCTCCAGCAGTTGAGGGGCTACCATGTCCTAGTGCGGGTGGACAGCACTGCGGTAGTCTCGTACATAAATCACCAGGGTGGACTGCGCTCGCGCCGCTTGAACAAGCTAGCGCACCAGGTTCTGCTTTGGGCACAGGACAAGTTCCTCTCCCTCAGGGCGATTTACATTCCAGGGCGCATGAATGTAGGAGCAGACCTGCTATCCAGACAAGCTGTAGAACAGGGGGAATGGAAGCTCCACCCCGAAGTAGTCAGTCAAATCTGGGAAAGATTTTACGTAGCAGAGGTGGACCTCTTTGCCTCACAAGAAGCAGCACAATGCCCCCTTTACTACTCTCTGACTCCTCCAGCTCCCTTGGGTCTGGATGCAATGGCCCACACGTGGCCCAGGTTACGCCTTTATGCGTTTCCACCTATAGTTCTGCTCCCGGGAGTCCTGGCGAGGGTCCGTCAACAAGGGTTGCGCCTCTTATTGATAGCGCCCCATTGGCCGACCAGAGTGTGGTTCTCGGATCTAATATCTCTCCTCGACGGCTCACCCTGGGTGATTCCAGTGAGGAGGGATCTTCTGTCTCAGGCACAGGGGACAATACTTCATCCCCGGCCCGAGCTCTGGAACCTTCACGTTTGGCCCCTGAACGGGACCAACTGAGACATGCTGGGCTTTCAGCCAGCGTAATTGAAACCATTTTAAGTGCCAGGGCTCCCTCCACTAGAAGAACTTATGCCCTCAAATGGAGTGTATTTGAAAATTGGTGCATGGCAAGACATATAGACCCAGTTCACTGCCAGATTGTTTCAGTGCTGGAGTTTCTGCAAGAAAAGTTGTCCTCGGGCTTATGCCCTAGTACACTCAGAACGTACGTAGCCGCTATTTCGGCTTGTCACGCTCTGAATGACGGGGTTTCTGTGGGCAAGCACCATTTAGTTGCCCGTTTTATTCGTGGAGCTAAACGGTTGAGGCCGCCCACTAGAGCGATGGTCCCTTCATGGGACTTAACTATCGTACTCGAAGGCCTGGCCGACACCCCTTTCGAACCACTAGAGTCAGCGCCTGTCAGGCTTCTGTCTCTTAAGATGGTTTTTCTTATGGCTATTACTTCTTTGAAGAGGATTGGGGATCTGCAGGCTCTGTCAGTCTCCCCATCCTGCCTAGACTTTGCCCCTGGGCTGGTCAAAGCTATCCTGCATCCTCACCCGAACTATCTTCCCAAGGTTCCATTCTCGACCATGCACCCAGTTGTTCTCGAAGCCTTCTGTCCTCCGCCTTTCACAGCTCCGGAGCAGGAAAGACTTCACTTACTGTGTCCAGTACGTGCTCTTAGGATCTACGTCCACCGCACTAGCCAGTGGCGTAAGTCAGAGCAGCTCTTTATTTGCCATGGGGGTCGCAACCGGGGGGCGGCTGCAACTAGACAGACCCTGTCACACTGGGTGAGAGATGCCATTGCCCTAGCCTATGAGGCGCGTGGTCATATTTCGCCTCTGGGAATCAGGGCTCACTCAACCAGGGGGATTGCCTCATCGATTGCCTTGGCAAGAGGCGTTCCCCTGCAGCAGGTGTGTGATGCGGCGGGCTGGTCCTCTCCGCACACGTTCGTTAGATTTTATAGTCTGGATGTCAATGCTACTCCGGGTTCACGGGTCCTTGAGTCAGCATCCCAGAGCTAGGTCTGAGACCTCCTCGGCTTGTGCGCACACGCTACACAACCTGGGGGTCCAGACACTTGCAGTGCGGCGGCGTTGGTATTCTCGTTCCCATAGCGTTTTCACGCAGCATTGAGTGTAGCTTTTGAAAGGGAACGTCTCGGGTTACTTGACTGTAACCCTGTTCCCTGATAAAGCGGGAACGAGATGCTGCGTTCCGATGCCGCACTGCTGGCGTGCCTGGACGTCCTTCAGACAAAATTGATCTGAGGATGTTTCCGGTTCACTCCTATTTATAACCTGCAGGTGCACCTTATTCGGTGACGTCATGCCTGGCACAGGTTATAAGCCGAAGGTATTCGGCGGGTTTGACATGCACAGGCTTCACAACCGGGCAACAAAGAGATGTTCCCATAGCGTTTTCACGCACCATCTCGTTCCCGCTTTATCAGGGAACAGGGTTACAGTCAAGTAACCCGAGACGTTCTGAAGAAAACTGTTCCCCTCAGCTTGAAAAAGGCAAAATGTTGCTTGTCTGAACATAGCCTAATGACCCTTATAATCCTCGTTCATATTAATGTGTGGTCCTAAATCAAGGGTGTAACATCAGGACTCTGTACAATGTGTACCATAAGAGCTTTATACATGTAGGTAGGGAGTATGAGCATGGGCATGTATTCCAATTTTAGAGTGATTAATGCTTCCTCATTATACATCTCTTTTTTTTTTTTTTTTTTTTTGTCAGCCGTCTATGCACACTCCAAATATCCCCGAGCTGAAGCATGTGAAGACACAATGTCTGGGGCCTTTTATTTTCTCCTTTTCTTCCTCTAATACACGTTTAGCAGTTAATAAAAATACATTAAAAATCTGTCCACACTCAGTTCTGCACCGTATTTACCATTATTATAAAAAGTCAGTGCCAGCAAACAACAGATCTCCAAAATATTAAAAGAGGTAACAAAATGTTTAAAATAAAAAATAGAATGTAATGCCAGTTGTACTTTGGGGATAGATTTGTAGCTGTGTAGATGCAGGAGTCGCAGTAACCTCCACATGTCTTCAAGACACCCAGGGTGCACCCATGATGCCACAGATGGGCTTCTCGTGAGTTGTCAAAAACAAACACTGTACTACAACACCATGTCATGTTTCAGGACTGACTGCCGAGCGCTAAATATTCATGAAGCAAGAAAGGGAGAGGTGCTGGGCTCCGGTTTCCACCACCTTGATAGCATGCTGAATATTTAAATACAGTCAGGGGGAACTGTGTCCTTCTCTGCACTCTGGATAATGCAAATATTTCAAAGAGCGTCTTTTCTCACGTTAGGGCTGGAATAAGATTTGATATCGCTTTTGCACGGCTTACCTCTTCCTACAAAACTTGAAGCAATATGAATATTTTAAAACGTAGCCTGTTCCAAAAGTGACTTTTCAAACGGTGCTCACGGAGCAAGAGCATTTAATATAAGCAGCCCGATGAATTTGATCCAAGATATCCATGTTATCATGCACTAATGACCATAAAATCATTACCATTAGGACAAGACACTCTGGCAACCTTTAACACAGAGGTGATTGGCTTTTATTCAGGGAAAATGGGAAAAGGGCAACATTTAAAATCACAGCCTGAGGGGCTGTCAGAGGGAGGCTCGACTGTTCGCTTTTAATGCATGAGCGTGCAAACTAACACAATGCACGCTCACAACAAACATGCCGCTGCCTTTGACCTTCAGTTTTCTTTTTTTCTTCCCTCCTCTCCAGTCGAGACAAACAGGAGTCTGTTGAATTTTAAAGACGCTGGGTGCAGCCTATTAAAGCAAAATTCTCCATTTTTCCCCCATAATCTTTTCTTAAATGCTGTTGGGTTTATAGCCCCGTTAATTAACATCAGTACCATGTTTTCACTTTGGTTTTCTTTTTCATTTATTTGTTTCCCTTTTTCCATGACAGACGCCTCAAAAAAAAAAGAATCAAGCAAAATGACTTAGTCCCAAAATTATCGTAATTAGATTTTGCAATAGAAAAAAAAAAAAAGTCATCCTGCCATTTCGAAATTGAATTTAATTTCTAGGTCAAGTGCTGTGGAGCTAAAAAGCTGTAAAATGGCTTCAACTTCGCAGTGCTAAAAGTGAATATGACAAATCTACAGACATGAATCTTTGATAACTATTAAATTAATAAACCATTTCAGCACCATTTCCCTCTGGCACTGTGTTGAAAAGAGAGCTCCTGTTATAGGCATTACATGCACTCCAAGAGACTCCATACACCACTGAAATGACCTTCATGCCACCACACACCATTTGGCCTTTTTTTTTTTTTTTTTTTTTAGAAGAAGGTCGAGAGGATATTTAAATTACAAAATGTGCCAAAACATATACCCACATTTCACCTTGTCTGTATGTCTGGCTGTCCTGGTCTAATCCTAGAAAAGTGCTATTAGATGATACACCTCAAAAGCTCAGCGAGGTGGTAAGGATTCTCTAAATGATATGCTAAAATCGCCCCAATATGCGCTAGAACATAGGCAATATGGACAGGGCATAACCCATAATGCTCATTTAAAAGGGTGATTATGGAGTTAATTAATAATACCACTGGGTAGGGTTACTTAATTTGCACCAGACTGCTAAATCCAGCTAATGGAATACTGGTGAAAAAAAGAAATACATACATACAGCATCATTGATCTCTCTAAAAAAAAAAAGCAGCTTTGACAATACTATTAGTTGTAACATTGTGTTGTAATAAGTTATCCTTTCTGTAGTAACAAGAATTGAATTTGTGTTCAATGGACATTCCATATAATCTAAGCCTAATAAACAGATTTTATTACAAAATATATTAATTTAAGGAAATGTTTAATTACTTAATTAGTTGCAGGGGTTTTTAGTGACAGTTCTTTGGAACGCTCACTCTTATTCTCTATGGATTATCCTACACAGTTCACAGGAAGCCAGGAGCCTATCCCAGGGGACTCTGGGCACGGCACGTGGTACACCCTTCACCACAAACTACATGGAATTTGGAAATGCCAATTAGCCTAATTGGCCTACCTTTGGACTATGGAAGGAAACCGAAGTACGCGTAGGACACCCATCAAAGCAGTGGGGAGAAAATGCAAATTCCACACAAACATACCCGAGACTAGAATTGAAATCTTGTGCCTGGAGTTGTGAAATCAGATGTTAAGCTGTTACTTTGGGCTGTTTGTCCACATGACAATGTACCTAACATGGCAAGCTGCATTTTGTTCTCTTATTAACTTCAAAATAGTGAATAAATAATTCAGAAAATATGATACGTATAATAAAAATTCCAAATGTCACAAAAATTCCCAAGTAACAAACATTCAGATCATCATTTCGCCATACATGGGTGTTAACCGTTACAATTACAGTAACTGTAACATATTATGCTTCTGGATACCTGACCATCATACTGCATGTGGGGGTTTCGCAATCTGGCACAAAGCTGAACACAGACAAGGGCATAGGATGTCTTTGCATACTGTCTGGAGCTGTGCTATTTAATCAATTTTGCACTTAATCAGTCTTTTGTTGATCGATTCCATTAATTGAAATGTTGGGTCAATTTTTCATTCAGAAACGATTCGCACTTTTTAAGTTATTTACACTTACATCTTCCGCATATACCTGTATTATGTGGGCGTACTACTTCTTTCTTCCGGTTATTTATTTATTATTTGCTTAGTATGTGACATTTTAACAATTAATAAGGCAAGTTACACAGCATTTTAACCCTTATTAGACAATTTTGACAGTTTGTATATAATTAAAAACAGTTATTTGAGACAAATCTACTAATAAATATTAGTGTTACTAAATTGAATTAAACTGGAAATTGTAATGCTCAAAAATCTAATCCAATTGAATTGATAGACTAACTATGAATCACAGCTCTAATGCTGTCAATATACAGTTTTCCCTCACTGGCACGAAGAGGCCCAAACCTGTTCCAGCGTGACACAATGCCCCTGTGAACAAAGTGAGAGCCATGAAGACATGCCTTGCCAAGTGAACTCGACCCCACTGAACACCTTTAGGATGAACTGAACACCAACTGCACCCCAAATCTTCAGTAATGCTCTTGTATCTGAATGTAAAAATCCCCACAGCTCTGCTCCAAAATCTAGTGGAAAGCTTCCCAGAAGAGAGGAGGGCCAATATATAACAGATCAGAAATGTGTGTGGGTGTGATCATAAGGTGTAAACAAACTTTTGATCATAGTGTGCATACCGTATACGACAAACCAAACGCACATTGAATACGGAGGATAATGCTTTCAGCGGTCTAGTTTTGACACCAAACATCATTAAGCCCGTCAAAATAGCGCATTAAGTTTCAGCACATCCCTACAAATGTGTTACATGAAACCATTTAGAAGTGTAACATTCACTGCAGTCTTTCACGGTAATAAGGAATAATGAAAGTAGCAACCTGCTGGGAAGGTTCACACCCTTAAATTACCCCCACATGTAATCTGTAATCCATTTCCCCAAGTGTAAATTATGCAATCTGCACAAGTAGCTGCACACTGACAGCCAATATGTTGATAATAGCATGTCCTCATTACCAAGGTAGCTCTTCCAGCCTTCTTTATTATCTGTTTGATTCATATGGATCCGCTCAAGCCATAATTATGAGGAGGCCCTATGACCCATTATTCATAAGTCCCATTCCTGAGGCTGATAAGCCAGTGGCATCTCTATTTCACCCAGCATGTCTGATGGGAGGAGCAAAGGTGCTGGTTCTCTGCAGATGATGGTTTAAATGCTAATGTAATGTGAACAAAGACGCTGAACAGGGGTATCTCATAGGATTCGATCACTACAAAGATTCAAAGCACTGTTTTCCTGTGGGAGTTCAGGTCTGTTCGTGTCCTCTACCATTTTTTTTTTTCAAGAAACCTCGTGGTTTGGTGAACATTAAGATTTAATGACAGGACCAAAAGGTGAAATAACATTTTCTATCAGGGCTCAAAATTGGTTGTATCAATACGGCTCGATTTTTCTAATATGACTGGTGCAAAGATTTTGATTCGGATTATTAACAACTCTGACAGTAGTATCAATTACCACCAAAACAGTTTATATTAAGCCTAATGCCCTCATACTAATAAGTTATTCTTTCTATAGTAACAAATTCCACATGAACACATTTGAAATTGCGGCATGGTGGCCTAGAGGTTACCTTGTACCTCCACGGTCTGAGATCGATTCCTGTCTCAAGGTCTGTGTGCATGGAGTTTGCATGTTCTCCCCGTGTTTGGTGGGTTTCCTCCGGGTTCTCTGGTTTTCTCCCACAGTCCAAAGACATGCATTAGGCTAACTGGCGTTCCCAAATTGCCTGTAGTGTAAAGTGTAAATGTTGACCCTGAGGTCCCACCACGGTCATAACAATGAGAATAAAAACAATGTTAATCACTGTTGGCTTCCACTGGCCCCAGTTGGATTACAGAGGTTCCAGGGTTCCTCAAGATTTTTGTGGTTTCTTGATAACCCGACAAACTGCATTTTTCTACTTACAGACAGATGGTGAAGTAAGGAGAACCTGTTTCCAGCCGTTATAATGTAAGTGATATCAGTAACTTACCTGTTTCATGGACATTCCTCAGAGGTAAGTGTACAGGACATGTTGTTCTTTAAAAAACAAAAATGTAATTATGTTTTAAAATGATAACGCTGACAAATTACTGCGTTATTGTATAATAAAACTTGTGTAAAATAATCACCTTCAGGGTGGTAAGTGGAGTCACCCTGTCATTTCTTATTTTCCTACAGTATAACCACACCCTATTGTCTTTTTTAAAAGCAGAATTTTGTGAAAACTTTCAATTTGTGTGCCGTTTTTATGAACCAAATAAATGTTTTACTGTTGAAATGCGAGATTATCAAAGTTAAAGATAAGAATCAGAGGCTGACAGCAACTCCGCATTAAGGCTCTCATCCTAGGTGTGGACAGATGTTTTCATTTCCTCACACTGCTTTTTATTAGCAGTGTGTCTCAGGTTCAGCTCTCTTGTGGTCTCTGACCCGAGGAGACAAACAGAGCTTCTCCTCACACCCGTGACCATTTACCAGTATCCCCCCACATAAAGGTGCTGCACTTTAAAAAACGCCAAAAAATGGGAGAAAACTAATGGGAGTCGGGTCCTGTTCCAGATTCCATGCTCATGAGCTAGCTCTTCGTAGCTGGATGACTTATGGCTTGTCATGGCCTTCTGGGAACTATAAACAAGAGTCTCCAAGAGCAAAGCTTCCTGTACTGCTGGGCCCATTTACTGCCCTGCTAGCCTGCTGAACCACACACAAACAGTGTAACCCAAACACCTTCTGGCAAGTGACAGACAAAGTGCTGCAATCACACTCGGGGTCATTAGGGTGACCTGTTGTACCACTTTAGCCTCATTGTTACTGATACATTGGCATTAGTTGTGCTGAGATATTTGAGTCCTTAAAGAGAGACCTTAAATCCGACAAGGGCTCTTAAATGTCTGGCACTAATGACATGTTTGTGAGACAAGCTCGAGCAGAGAGACACAAGAGGACATGGGGATTTTTGGATTGTCTTCTTTTGCAGCTGCACCACAAGGAGCGTCATGAAGCATCAAATATTAATCAAACGCTCTGAAAGTCCTTAGATGATGAATTACGTGCTGTAAGAATTCAGTACCAGCTGAGGAGAGTAAGCGTGCTTCTCCCCAAAGTCTTTCCCTATCACAGGGGCATCATCTGAGACACAGCAGGCTGCTCTTATGTTTCATACTCTGCGCTTGTGAGTAATGAACCAGGCAGTTGAAAATAGATTGAATTGAGGCGAGCCCCTTTTGATCTCTAGGAACCAGACAGGTCAAATACCATCAGCCATCCAGTAATAAAACTGATAAGACCCACTGCTTATCAGAGGTCATGAACTGAGGGTCGTAAGCCAGGCCCACCTTCAGCAGACATCTCCATACCATGTATTCCGTGATGACGCACTACGGAGTTCCTCTGAAAGGGAGGTCTCTTAAGTGCACTTAGTCTCAGGTCACTTTTACCAGCACAAGCCTCTCAGCGTTTCTGCAGGACTCGGAGGCCGGACTTGCTGTCTTAAGCCTGAATGAGCCTCATATTGCACAAGAGTGCACTCAGTCCCGAGAAGCACACTTCAGCTCCTAGAAGACGTTATGACATCACGTCAAAGCTGAAATCCGTTCAGGCAACAGTGTAAATAATGACTTTTTATAAAAGGCAGCTGTAAAATGATTTGAAGTCTACTGGCAGGACCAAGTTGTCACCTGAAATTATCCTTTAGGCAGCCAAACAGCGCTCAGACCCTCTGTTCACAGTTAAACACACACACACACACACACACACAAAAAAAAAACAGTTTGTGTTCCTATCACAATGCATGGCTTGTGTAACTTTTTTGGGTCTTTTTTTCTTCTTTTAGTCAGTGTTTGGAATGTCTAATGTCTTCACTAACGCAAACCTCACACTGTTTGCTCTCGGTCAATTAGCGTCACTTAAAATGATTTAGAGGTTTGTGTTTTCTTATCCACAGGTAGACCCGAAAAGGCGGGTGTTTGAACTGTCCATCACACTTTCAGCTGGAAAAATGCGGAACGCTGAGAATATTTACCTCTTAAACATTGCAAAATATTTTTTCTAGATTTAAGCACGCTCGCTTGAATCTGCAGGAATTTAGTACGTGGCAAAGAAATAAACGGATAAACAAATAAAATAAATTAATGTCATTTTCAGGAATTTCAAACCAGCAAAAATCGCATGCTTTGTAATAAAACTAAATTAGAAAACGTTAACTTTTTTTGCATTTTTTAGTTCCCCAACATGCATACCACATGTAATAATTATATAAGTTTTATTATTTATGATCAGTTATTAGTATTCAGATCATTTTTTTCTCTTTTTATTAATTTTAATAATTCTTTAAGAGACTTATAGTAAATTATTTTCCATTTTCAAAGGCTGGCAAAGCCACAATAAATTGACAGTTTCAGGTTTTGTACAGTGAGTACTTACATTTCTTAAAATATATAATCAAATGAATCATTACTTGGCAGCACAATGATGTAGTGGTCAGTGGTGGCCTTGCACCTCTGAGATCGAGGGTTCGATTCCTGTCCAGATTTCTGTGTGTACAGTTTACATGTTCTCCCTGCGCTTGGTGGGTTTCTTCCCACAGTCCAAACTGATGTTTCTAAATTGGCTGGAGAGAACATGTGAGTGTGTGTGGTCTTGTGTGGCCTGCAATGGATTGGCCGCCTGTCCAAGGTGTACCCCGTCCTGAGTCGCCGGGGATAAGCTCCAGGCCCCAACAACCCTGTACAGGGTAACTTGTAAGAACGGTGAGTGAGAATGTACAGTAACAGTTATGTATGATTCTGTTTCAATATCACCAGAATTTACATTCTTCATTGAGTTTGATGTTGACCAACACAACAAAAATGCAAACTTCAGTGAACAGAGGTTTAAACTAACACATCTGAAACACATTTAAAGTATGCTAATGTGTTTTGCATGTACAGTACATTATAGTTATAATATTCAGTTTCGATATTCTCAGTAATGTTTAGTAAACTGTCAGATCAGCATCAGATAATGTCTGGGTAAATTTCATGCTGAACTTAAAAAAAGGGAAAACAAAAGCGGTTGGGGGGGGGGGGGAGATTGTGGCGCGCTCAAGCTAAAATAAAATAAAGTACAGCAAGTAGAGCTCCGTGCTAATAAATAATTTTATACAATACCATAAACCTCATATTCATCAACATATGTTTTCTTATTGTTCATTGATATACTGTACATAGACCCCTCTTTGCTAATGAAAAACAGCCTAATAAATATAATAGGCGTCAGGAAAGCTTGGTGATAAAAAAACAGCTGAAAGTCATCCAAGGAGATGGAAGTAACATTGTCTTGGCAAAGTAAAGCAATTAAGCAAGCTAGTTTATCAGAGAGGGAAAAGGCGAAAGACTAATGATGGGTCATCCGGACACCACATCCCAGACTGCAGAGAAAATCAATCACGCTGAGGATACAAATACCATTTCCAGCTTCTATTGAACCAAAACGTGAGATTATTGTAAAAGGCGAAAACATTTCAGCTTCATATGATGTAATTCAGGGAGAATATTCTAGCCGAGGAATAACGAATGATCCCCTGCTTTATTTGGAGCATGAAATGAATGTTCATTCTCTTATAGCCAGCAAGATAATATATTTAACTTTTTTCAAAAAAAAAAAAAAAACTTGGAAATAATACAGACTGCATCAGAAATGTTTTTTTTTAAAATAAATATATATATTTTAAATATTACATATCATTATATTATATTGGTCTGCATCAAAATGAACAAAAACCTGAATTTAGTCATTAATTGAACTTAAGCCATTAAGTCACATGTAGTGTAACTGTGTAATTACTCTGCGACACATATTAGATGGATTTATTTTCCAAACCCAAGTTTCTCAGCTGAACATAAAAATAAAAAAAAAACAAGTAACAAAGCATCTTGTCACAAGGCAGCCACATTCCCAGAGAGGCATGCTAGAAAAACACCTCTGAAGAAGAAGACAATGCCGCATAAGGGTAACAACATTCTCGAGGTTTCTAAAGGACGCAAAAGCGGTTCCGCAGCCTTTTAAAAGACTGGACCTTTTTTTAAGGAAGCCTTCAATGGCAACATTCACTATGCAGGAATTGTGTGTGTGTGTGTGTGTGTGTGTGTGTGTGTGTGTGTGTGGGTCCATGTATTGAAAGCGGCTGAGGGGGGAAAGAGCTGCTTCAGTGCTGAGCTATTCACACTCTTTCACTGATTACATTGTTCAGTCTCCTAATAGCCTGGCATCAACAGGTGGCTAAACGAGCTAAAATGTTTTCACCCCTCCATGCACAAACACTTAATTGCACACGTGCATGTGCCTGCACACACTTTGATGGAAAAAAAAAAGTCACACACATCTGATTGCAAACAAGGCGTACACAAACAGGGCATGTTCACAAACCCTGGTGTGTATCCCAACTCTGTGATTCAGAGATGGAGGAAGGTAAAAAAAAAAGGAAGACAAAACCACTATGCCTGAGTGATTCTTCTCTTGAATATCATGCCCAGGTGCACATTGTCAGTGGCTGAAAACTGCAAGAGAATGAACAAAAAAGGACGAATGGACAAACAGAGGGACAGATAAAGACAGAGAAGCTGATTCACGGATGGACTGCACGGTGGCCTGGGAAAAGATGCAGAAACAGTGTGGATTGGCATGCAAATTAGGTCTGCATGTGGATGCAAGAATCCGGCCAAAGGCCTTTAGGAGCTGTAATTTGCCAGCATTCACCTCCCATTAATATCAGAGGCGATTAATGAGGAGCCGAGGGAAGGACCAGGTGTCGGAGCGGCCATAGAGCGGGAACAAAGAGGGCAAAGGCAGTGATCCACAAGGAATGCCTGCAGAGTGAGAGGGGGTAAAACAGGCATGTGAATACATGCGGCTGACCCGAGTCTTTTTGTGAAATTAGTAGAAAGTGTTAATGTTAAGTAGATGACTACTGGGCTTAAGTTAACTCACTTCCTTTGGTTGAACATGTGACTTTTGTCACGTGGCATCGAGCGACCATCGTTACGCATCCGAAGCTGAAATGCTGACATACAGTACTGTGTAGAACAATGCATAAGCGGGTAATTTCAGAAGGAAAGCTCCTTCGTCCGTTCCAGCCTACTCAGGATAGCCACAGGCATACCACACATTCAATGTAACCAAATCCGGTAGAGAAAATGAGGTGATCACATGCAACCAAAACAAGCAAGTTACATGCATTATAAGATATTCGTCTTTGTCTTCATGTCTGTTGGACAAACTTTACAATAATCCACTTCACAATTTACAGCATCCATTGTGGCAGCTATTAGCACGACCACAGTCCATAAAGAAGGCTGTAAATCCAAAACAACACTACAAACCGCAACATAAAAGTCGAAATGGCCCTGCTGTGCTAAGACACACTAATTTGATATCCTCCGTAACAAGCATCGCCTGGTCTGTCACATTCCTTTCGTGACAGGCTATACGAAAGCGGAATATGAGATGAGAATACTGGTGCCAACTTAGAGATGAAAACAAATCTTAAACAGGCGGGATAATAAGTGCCGTGTCTGCAAACCAGCGGATTTGAGATGAGCAGGATTAAAAGTGAAGCTCCAAAGGATGTTCACGCTGGAATGTTTTTTTTTTTTTTTGACTCCCGGTGCATAAAAGCGCTATGAGAAATGGAACAAACATAACGGATGAATAAAGCCAGGAAGAGGACTGAGAAAGTGTACTTTGATGGTGCTCGCGTGAAGCATTCATGTCAGCGTTTCTGTGTGAAAAGCAGCAGGTCAATAAACACATGAAGCATAATTAATGCGTTGTGGCTTTTTGCATGATCACTTTGCCCAGTGCTGTTGTGAAAGCATTACAGCATATAAAAGAGACCACTGAGGTCAACCGAAGCCAAGAGGAAGTCGACAGAAAACTCTTGCTGCTTGATTTCCCTAGAGAAATAATCGGAGTGTACTCACACTAGCGCCTGACTCTGCTCCCATCTCGTTCCCCACTGACCCGAGACCAATGAACATCTTCTATGGGAGAGGTCTTTAGTCCTCTAGACCTAGCCAGACTCTAATCGTATATTTTACACTTGATGCAAGGAGAGATGGATGGCTCGCTGATGCTACAGTAAATGAACGTATAATTATCTGTTTCCGTTAGTCTGCATTAGGGCTGCAATAATTATTCCACATCAATCATCGATGTTGATTATAGAAATCTGTCGATACGGAATTTTAGTATTATCACATAAATGTTCATTTGTAACCGCAGTGCACTACAGAAAGTGTACCGCTTCTATTACTGCGTTCTGATCTTATGAAGAAGAATGTGTGAATGACGGAGAATCAGGGTGAAGGGAAATAAAGGACGACAGTACCTTGGTACCTTGTAGATCTCATTTTGAATGACTGTGTCATGCTTTAGGAAACTAGGTATAATGTTAGTATTGTAAAGATCATGTTAGTTTAACTATTGGAAACAACATTGGAAACAACATCTCCTGGATGGTGGAAGGCATGATAGAATTTACCTTTAAATAATTGGCTAATCGAAAAATAATTAATAGATTAATCAACTATCAAAATGATCATTAACTGCAGCCCGAGCCAGTAGTAATGCTGTATCTATCTAACTAGCGTTCTGTGGCTTTTCCCCTATTACAATAACCTCAACAATTTAGACTAATGAATTAGGTTTATTTATGATATGATCACTCGTGTATATTCTTCTGATCATTGCATTAATGTCATAATTATGCTGACATACTGCATTTTTTTTTTGTTGTTGTTGTTGAAATTGCTATCATGACAATATGACAAAGAATATTAGCCAGATATTGAGCAATAAAATATTACAGTAGATCCAGCAATGGATCATAACATTAGTAAAAAGGAAAAAGAGTGTCTCACATCAGGCGCGCTCTTCTCTACAGTGGTCAGCGAGGGTGTCTGGTCCTCCACAGAACTGAGAGGAAGGCTAAGAGGTTAATTGAGTCTCCATGCTGTGCCTTCCTCTGTGTAATTTACTGTGATTAAGGCAGCGAGGTTACTGTCGAACCCATTCAGAAATTGTCCAAACCGCCTATTAATTAAGCATGTGCTAAAAACGTGTCTTTTCCTGACATTAAATCGTTGTGATAACAAAGTGTGTATTCAATATTTATGCTTAAAATAGTCTTCGAGTATCTTTAAATATCCTTCGCTAATAAGTCAAAACAGTGTTGACTGTGGTGAAGGGCTTAAAAGGCGCTTTTTTTTTTTTTTTTTTTAAATTGAGCTATAATTAGAGACAGCAACATCTTAGCTGACAAAAATAGTTCTTGAAATGAGGTGATGGTACTAAAGACTTAAAAGTAGGTCTACGAAAGATATTCTGAATGTAGCGAATTTTGGTTTAAGGCACAAAAATGTGAGATGGGTGAGAGCTGAGAGTGTGAGATCAAAAGAGAGACTTCATTACGGAAGGTGCTGGCTCTAGAGACGCTCTCAGATCTTTATCAGGGAGCTGAAATCTAGCCCAAAGTGCCTACGGTGAAAGATTGAGACATTTAGACAGGCAGCTTCACTAAGAGGATTCACTATAACCTCATTTTCACCCCAGACACAGGAATCTGCAGCTGAAACTTTCCTTTCCTCAGCTTCCTCTGGCAGGTCAAAAAAACAAAAGATCATAGTGTCTTCAGTTCAAGTGAAATTTGTGTTACTATTTTCTGCTGCAGAGGAACTACTGTATGCTCATCTTTTGTATCTCAATCACAAGTAAAGTTACCACGTTTTAGAGGCTTTGGTTTCACCCCCCCAAAGGTGAAGCTTGCATTTAAAGGTTTCATTTAGCCTGAGGTGCAGGTGCATCATGGACATTTTGAATGGTCTGAATTGATTTTTCTATGACACGTAGATATTTTGATCAATCAAAATATCTCCAAGGCTTTGTTGGTTGTTCGTCAGAATTTCTTTGCAAATCTAGTTATGCAAATTTAGTGAAATCGAATGGGGTTTTCCCAGATCGCCACACATACTGTACACCGAGATTTTGTTCCTGCCTGAAATGTTTTGCCTGGCAAATTGATTGGTTTCTCTCACAGCTTGATATACTGTAAATAACAAGTGCTGGACAATTAATCACAAAACAAACCAAAATAGTAATATGAACCCGTGCAATTATTTAATTGCTAACAGGTGCAATTTATTATAGATAATATACAGGATGCATTGTCAGTAATTCAGGTTTTGCCTGAAGTATACTGAACGTGACTTCTGGACTTGGAGACTCATAATAAAACTGGCCAATTAAAAGCCTGATTCATCAATGCATTGTTTGTTTTAAACCAGTGGTGTGCATGTGTGTGTGCGTGGTTTTGGTGACCAGGTGCTTTTGCAGGCATCATGCCGAATGAGAAAACATTGAAGAGACAATAAAAGCACAGATTCTGCCACATATTACTCAGTCATACCTTCATGGCAGCCATGTTATGAAAGGGATCTTTCAGTAACTAAGGCTGCATTCACATTGCCAGCCTGAAGTGACTCAATTCTGATTTTTACCCTAACGCCTCTTTGCATGCGTGGGGCGCTCTCTGGCATCAGTCAGCAATGGCAGCGCAGGGATTTCATTGCAGTGCTAGCAACAGCTGCTAAAACAGCTAAAGCAAGACGTCTGCCATTCTCCCGTCTTCTGGATATCAACAAATAGAGCCAACTAACTGTTTGTCGTCCTCCAGAGCAAAATTCCAATGTGTATATATATATATATATATATATATATATATATATATATATATATATTGCCTTCATGCAACTACTTCTACTATCATTATTTGCTTTTAAACTATATACACAAGTTAAAATACTAAATTATACAATTCACAGTTAAACCCTGCAGTTTAAATCTCAATTCACAATCACAACAGTTGTCGAAATAACCGCTATGTGAATTTTTTCAGATTTTGAAATCGTAAAATAACCAATAATAATGTTATATATAAGTACACAGCACATTTTAAAAAATATAGCACGTTCGAAGCAGGAAACTCTTCCTCTATCTATTTTCTCTCTCTCTCTCTCCCTCCCTCTCTAAAACAGTTGGGCCAATTTGATAGACTCGTGCTCATCTTTCTCCAACAATAACCAGATAAGAGAAGAAAATTGTGTCATACGGCTGAATAACTTAGAGCGCTCTGCAGCTGTCTTTTATTTAACAGCTGAGGGGACAAGATGGAAAATTCAGTCCCACATTTTTGTGTGTATTCTTTATGAAAGACGGGCCAGTATTCCCCTGGCAACCAACTCCCCAAGCTTATCAGCGGGTATGCGAGTGTGTCCGTGCATCAATTTTCCAGTGTATTCTCCGTGCATGGACGTGGGCATGCATAAGACGTGTGCATTTGCCAGCTCGTCATTATGACCTTGTGTGCAGATTTGCGTAACTGCGCGCATGTGTATTTGCCGTCATGGGCATTTGCAAGCCTGTCATCATCCCTCTCTCCATTTCGCTCTCGTTGACCATCTCCCTCTGTCTGTGTTTTAAATAGAGGAAAAAGGATTTGATCATGGATTTTGCTGCTGAATTCATAACGAGGAAGTTTCTTTAAACCAGTTTGATGCATGTGGCGATGGAAAGAATTAAATCCGAGCGCCAATCCTTCTTATTTTGTCTGCAGGTAAACCAAGCGTGGAATGAGTTTGGTTGATACTTAAACTTGCTAACTCGAAGTATCTGTGTTCAGACTGTGGGAACTTCAGAAGTGATTTTCTATTTACTTAAAGCAGATTAGATATTCAGTGTGGACCAGGCAAGCAACACAAGCTGTGAGCTCAAGTCTTCAGTTTGTTATTAACTGTTGATTAGGAGACAAAAGACAAAAGACACTGATGAGAAAAGAGAACAAAGTGATACATCAACTCAGAAATATGCTTAAAGAAAAACCAACTGAGCTTGAGTTTTTTTCCCCCTTCTTCTTCTTCAGCGCAAATAGTGAATTAAAATACCATATTCAAGAAATTCTCTTTATTTAATAGTGGGTTTACAAAACAGAACAAATCTTTCTCTTTTATTTCCTAGTGAACACAAGGACTTTCAAAAGATGACATACTGCAGTGACACATTAAAAGGATATCTTTTTTCAAGGAGTTCTGCCAGAGTGACGATTAAGTAACTTTAATTAACTCAACTTGACGATGGAGAGATGAAAATTCTGTGATTATATACAAGCTATACAGTATGTATCAAAGCAAATTTGTATATTCACAGCCTCAGCCAATGTGGACCAGAACAATTTGTACTGATATAAAAATGTGTTACACCCAAATATAACAAAGGGTTGTACTAGTTCATTTCTCATACCATAAATACCATATTTGCCCTGAACAAACATATTTGCCCATACTCATTTCCAGCCCAACATTTCAGACATTTATTTAGTTCCTACAAAAATAATTTGCTAAGATTTATAATAAAAATAATTTTGTAACATTTAATCAACTACTTCCGCCTGTTATATATTTGATCATTTTGGGCATAAAAAAAAAATCATAGTATTATCATTTTTATATTTTACATAGGCTGTTCAAGTCAAACCGGGACTGTTGATGTGAAATAAGCAAACACAGTTATAAGTAGTAAAAACTACCTTTATTTCTCTATGCTACACTTATGCACTTGTCCCAGCGTTTCACTAATGCTTGGATAGCATCCGTGGAGAAAGTTTTCTCAGTATGCCAGAGCTATGATTTGACTGACTACCTGCTTCACATCTGAAACGACCTCCCAGGAACCCCTTTAATGCCTCAAACATGTGGAAATGGCTTGGAGTTGAGGTCTGGACTGTACGGGAGATGTGGCAGTAACTCCCAGCTGACTTCCTGCAATGTGAAAGTGGTGTTCATAAATCACCGTGTGTACAGTTCCCACAGACAGATGCAACTTTTCTGCAAGTTGGTGACGAGTTATCTGTCGACTTTCAAGGATCAGGAGTTCAACAGCTGTGGGCTCTGAGCGACCTCGGCCGCGATTGGTCGGTCATTCGCGGAGGTACAGCCTTCTTTTTTTTTACCGTAGCTAAGAGTCTCATTACAGTAACCTGCTTGAAGTCTTATGTAAATGTAATCAGTTTTATGCCTTAATTCATAAGAAACTTCGTCCCGGACATTGAGATACTGTGGAATCTCGGAAGGGAGAATTGTGAAAATGATATTGAGGGAATAACATCATATTAACCCAGCCCTTCATTAATGATGTTAAATGCTTAATACGGTAAGTGCAGTTTTACAATGGGGAGGCTTCGACTGGACTGGGAGGAGACCTGAAGGATTTATATCTGAATTTACAGACGACTAGTGACAAAATAATTGAGGAAGGCATACACTGAAAGTCAATGAAAAATCAAGACACCTTTAGTGATCATTAGGGGGGGATGAATCAGACAGAAGATTGCCCTGATTATCCTGATTATCCTCTAGTGTAGCCAAGCCAAGAGACAAGTTGGGACCACGTCCATGATCATGTCTGGTTAGATACATTGTAGAACACAAAATATGAAGAAAAAAAAAAGACTTGAAGCTGTGTGTGTGTGTGTGTGTTTGTGTGTGTGTGTGTGTGTGTGTGTGTGTGTGTGTGTGTGTCTGTCTGTATCGTCAGCCCTGTTCCTCTCTCAGCACAGTACTTCTGTTCGGCTGTCTGCCTGCAGCAGCGTGCTGACCCGTGCAGCTCTTCAGGGAGGTGCTGCGGGAAACGGAGAATTGTTGTACCAAATTAATTATAATGAATTTGCTGGGAGATTGCTCCGGATAATGCCCATATCATTACGGCATTACGCACTCGGAGGTTTGACGTGCAGATGCTCTCTGTTTGTGTGTGTGCGCGTCAGTGTGTTTTGGGGAAATCAGTTGTTTTGACCCCACAGGCTGTGACTGAAGGGGAAATTGGGGTTAATTAAACATAAACAAATGTAAACACAAGGGCAGGTGGTCGACTGTGAAACCTGACATAAAAATCCACTCACACACACACACACACACACACACACACACACACACACACACACACCGGTGTCCTTCTGATCTCTTGACTCGCTCACAGTTTAACCACAGGCCTATTTCGGAACTCGTGCAGGCTAGTCCCTGTTTCACCACGAGCTTTGCACATGGAATGTTTGCGAGGAAAAAACCTGTTTGCACACTAAACTTTGTCTGATTTTCCGAGCCATTGCCACGTGAAATGACGGACTGAATAAAAACCGTGCGCTGATGTCGATGGGACAGAGCTGCCTTCCTGACCAAATGTGGCCACGTCATTTGAAAAAGTGGACAAATGTGTGCCGCAAGACAAGTATCTGTGCCGGAAAACACCACCTTTTACTCCCCTCGCTCCTTCTCTCACTCTTTCTTTGGGCCTTTGGACAAAGCCATTGAAAATGCAAAATGCTTGACCATTCCACAAGCGTCCTCCTTCTGTTCAAACTTTTCGGTTGCCCCTTTTGTTCGATTAATACCTTCATGTCTTTCAGTGGCTGCCCCCCATTCCCTTGCCTTCTTTAGCCCCAGCTCCCACAAGAGATCTCCTTCTCATTATACATGCTCGCTTCCACTCTAGTTCCCAAGATTAGGCAAATGAGCCCCTGAACACAGCCTAAAGACCCCTCCCCACAAAACACACTCGGTCTTTTCAAACCTCCAGCACAAAAATGAGGAGGAATTAATAATAACCACTAGTCTGTCGGTTCAGAAAAATGAGCTGGATTCTTATTCCACCGTAACTTTACCGTCCAAACCGTATTTCACTCTCTAAAAATGGATGATTCACTGTGAAAATCGATATGGTATCAATTATGAGAAACAACTGTCCTGTGAGTTTTTCTAGTTAATATGTTGAGCAATGTGTAGAACAAAATGTACCTTTTACAGATGGGAAAAAGTTGATTCATGTATATATTGATATTCGTTTGTGTGACACTTTCTCCAAATATTCTTTTCAATTATGTAATATTTGCATTATGATGGTAAAATGGTGCAATTCCTCTAAGAACCTACACATGGGGTGCTGTAAACTATTCACCCATTGGCCAGCAGCAGCGCATCCAGAATGGTAAGAGCAAATGATTTTGTTTAGAATTGTAACAAAATCAAAATGAAATTGGAATATTTATAAAATCGTGACAATAACAGAATGAAAATTTTCATTTGAATTGTGTTTAATTTAAGAGTGTCATATCGGGTGGTCCCTGGTGATTCCCATCCCTAGTACCTTTACGGCTTGGAGGTTGTGTTTTGTACGCGAGATGCCAGATGAAATTAAAGAAGAGAATAAATAAAGGTGAGAGATACCAAATTAAATAAAAAGTTGTTGGGAGGTATGTATTGTCTAAGGAAGAATTGGGTGTTTTTATGTATAGCCCATAGAGACATGATTAACATACTTAGTACTAATGTGATATGTTTGTGTAATCACTACTGTATGTCTTAGAGAAAAAGATTCTTCAAGAGCTACTTTAAAACCCCTGACTTTGAATTATATAAGCTTTAATAAGCTATCAAGACATGTCAAAGTTCTTAAATAAAATATATGAATTTCTTTCCTCTTACTCTGTAATTGTCTCACCCTCACACGCGCACACACACATACACACACTCTTCTCTCGCTTTCTCTCTCTCTCTCTCTTGTGGCAGTCAGCAAATAACGCACCAGGAAGCAGGACTGCCTCTAGCTTCAGGCGAACAGGAAGAAGACAAGTGGTGTGTGGCAAACGGTGCGTCTGGAAGATTTCACTCTGATTCACTTCTCAGTGTTCCAACGTACTGTACTACACTACGGAGACTTCTACCAAGTTCACTCATTGTTGGGCAAACTGCCCACGTTTGTCCAAACTGCTTTTGTGAGGATAACTGCTTCCAGCTTCACCATAGTGTTTATCTAAGTAATTATACCAGGATCAGACTGAAGAGCAAAAGGAAGAGCTTTTTATAAATGTAAGTGGACATATGCACAAAATGCCAATTTGCACAAAATTTCCCTAAACATCAGATACTTCAATAAAATATGTACTGTACCACAAAAAAAAAAAAAATGGCAGGATTGAGACAGTCTACTTCTCATCACTACTCTCATCTTTTTTTTGGTCCTCCATGGTTGTTGAGCAGAATGAGCAGAATGAGCAAAATTGATCATCTGATCAAATGAGAAATGATCACCTGATCATCTGCACCTCTTTCTCACTGGTTCATGCCTTACTTTAGATGGTTTTCACGGTTAAATAATTTATAGTTCACTCTGTCTTAACACACAGGAAACAGTTCGCTGAAACTGGTCAGATACATGGACTGGATTGAAAATGGATTGAAAAAAACAAAACTTTGCAAAATTTATACAAAAAAAAAAAAAAAGAAAACCTGGAGAACTACAGTACGTGTTCCTCAAACATACATTAAAAACACAGGGATGTCTTACTCTTTGAAAGCAAAATATGAAGAGAAAGGCAAGCTGGCTCAAGACTTTTGCACACTACTGTATTTCAAAATTGTGAAAAGATGGTATAATTTGATATAATCATTTCAACAATTGAGATCTGAAAAAGGTACTTAACGACATCCAGCATGGATCAAACAGGTATAGTCTTGGCCTCCGCCCACAGTTCCACTGAATCTTCTGGTTTCAAACAAAAAGCAAACTTAATACTACAACACAATAAGCTTTTCATACAGTAGAAGGATATGCTCACAGGATTGAATACGAGTCCTAATTCTCGTAAATTTAAATCTTTATGACAAAGTTCTGTGAGTTTTGTTGATAGCAATAAAATGAGAGATCTCTAAACATTCGCTGACGGGCTGCGGGAAGATCTTGTGTCTGGTCATTTGGAATAATACTTCTCTTGATTGTAGACGGTTCTCGGCCAAGTTTAGCGAAGACATGTACCAGACTCTCTAGCAAAAGACAGACTATAAAAAATATGTCAAGCAGAACGACCAATGGCTGGCCAGCAAATCTGGCAGTTGGAACAATGTTATTAGGAAGAATGTGGGGGCTTAATATTACCACTGAGACGATCCAAAATCTGTTCGGAGAATATGAAAACATGTCTGTTGTAATGGCAAAGGGTAAGCATACAAGTCACTGGAAAATTTTTATAGAGAAAGGAAGCTTTTGACTGGTTCATTTAATTTTACTGTACATCTCATAATATACACTATTGCTCCCTTTTTATAACCCTATGATAATGCAGGAAAATTTGAATGCTAACACATTAAATGGCTTAGTTGTATTTAATTAAATTGCTTTGCTCCTTAGGGTATGCAAATCTTTGCCCTTGACTACAGATGTTTAATATTTAACAACACTTTATATATTACATGATTTCTACCCACACTGTAAAATGTCAAGTGGCATGCAAACCAAAGTGCAAGAAAAGAAAAAAAAACACGCACACAAAAAAAACGGAAATGTTTCACCTTAGTGTTCTCATTCATCTTGGCACATGTCCTCTCCACACTGAAAGGTGAATTATTGCAGAGCAAGAACGTCTACATGCCTGGACTAGTAGTACTTCTTCTTGACATTAAAAAACACTGAGTTAATCTCAAAAAATCCAATTTGTTCTACACTTCATCATTCAAAAGTACCTACCTACAGAAAAACGCCACACTTGTGTAACATCAAATATGAAAAAACGAACAAAAAAAACCTTAAAGATTAACACATACAGCAACAGGGAGAGAAGGACGTCTTCAAAATGAGAGCAGAGTGCAGTAAAATGTAGCCAGATATGCATTTATGAAAGCTGTGAACGAAATTAATCAACCCTTTCCCTGTGCCCTAAGGAAAGGTAAGCTGGCTAAGACCACATTACAGTTTGAAACACTTTCTTCTCTGGCAATGTTAAGTAGAAAAAAAAAAAATTGGAGATTGATAATCTAAAATAGATGAAGAAAGAAGTAGAGTTGGGTGAATCTAGCGCTCTTAAGTGTGTGCAAAGGCTGTATATCAGGGTTGAAGATTCCTATTTATCACGCCCCGCTGAACAGTGCTCTCGCCTGGATCTGGCCTGGAGCACAGCCAGATCACCACTTTCACTGAAGCCAGACAGTATAAGAGAACACCTCTGCAATTCTGAGTAAACATAAATCCAGCTGATGACGCTTAAAAAGCTCGGTTTGTGGTGTAGCTTCGGCACGATCGTCGCCCCAGTGTCAAAAACAGGAAAATAATTGAGTGCATTAGCATTACATCTAGCACATAATTGCATTAAGGGTTATGTATCAAACCAAGTCTAGGTGACACACAGTAGAGGGGAAAAGCTGGAGCATGGGACTAATAATCATTACCAGGAGGCAAATGTTGCTATATTTCATATGCAGCATTTCCAGGGAAGTCTTACATCCGCGCAGTGATTTCAGGAGACATAAACACAGATGTACTTGGCACGGGCAACATGGCAACATTCCTGTGATGAGTACCACCCCACCCTTGTCTTGAAAAAGGCGAGAACAAAGAATTGTGGTTTGTTCACCAGCGCCAAGCAAACTGTCTTTCTTGGCTAAGCTGCTCAGTATATTACTTACTTATCTCAAACAGTGTCAGACAAAATATATTTTATTTGGGGGATATTTGATTTGAGCAGTGCTGGGGTGGATGAAGTGCATGGGGTGGGCGGGGGGCATTGGGTTCACTAGAAAATGCCCTATTCTCACTGCCCCAGGATGCAGAGCCATGGATATGCAAATGACATCGTTTGAATTAGTCACCGATATAAGCTACAGGTTCCATCCATCATAGGACGACATAAAATAAATTTCCGTCTAATAATAAATGATAATAACAAACTCACAAGGCATGTCTGTATGACGGACTTTACTAGGACAAAATGCGCAGCATAAGACTCTTCCTGCTCATGTATACAGTAAGTATGAGTACTGTAGTGTCTCTGCAAAAGGCTAAGCACTACATGCCTTGGTATCATACTTCCTCACAAACAGATGCCTTTCACACTTACGCTGACAGCAAATCAATTGGTCTCAGCTTGGACAGAGTTCAAACGTTGCCCTCGTTTTACCATCGGGTTCTAATCCTTCAAATTACAGGTTAATCCTCAGCAGTTATCTGTTTGCCACTTCATTTCAGCACATTAAGTCCAGTTTGAATTCCATTATGGGAGAAGTGAGATTTGGGCCATGAGGACACCATGACCAGAATCAACAAGGCCGTCTTTGCGTCCGGGAGCCGATTATGTACGAGCTAAGCGTATGAAAATACCACTTATTACACCTTTAATTCTTAGAACTTTACTCAAAGACGCTATTGTACACCATCTGTACTGGCAACGTCTGTATTGCGTACTGAAAACATAATGAATCTGATCTGACAACCCTGCATGGTTTTCTTCATGTGATACTGAACCTCTCATTTATTTTCCTATCCAAACTAGGAGCAGGAGGAATTCCTCAGCCGTGCTCCAACAGCTCCAATCAGCAATAAAACATGGTCAGCGTGCCACTTTCCAGCCCTAATACCTCACCACTGAGTGTTTATTTCACATCCTCAACCTTCTGTCTTCGGGGAGAGAGAGAGTAAGCAATTAGATTGACTAAACATGAGTATTATGTATCTATTTCCAAATCGCTGATAATTGGGTGCTTATTTGATGCTGTAAACATAGGCTTTCGTTTATCACTGAAGCCTGAAGTAGCATTTGGATTAGGTTTTGGAGGAAAGAAAGGCCCATTGAAGGTGGGATTTGCTGATGGGAAGACCACATGGGAAGACCAGAGAGATAGAGTGTGCTATTCAAGACCAGCACAAAGTCCAAATTAACATATTTGGACATAGTATAAGGCATAGATGACTCTTTATGCTGGAAGCAGCGGATGAATTTCTGATAATCAGTTTCACAAATGCGCATGTGTGATGTCAGGATGTCTCCTGCTCCATGCTGTTGAAAGAATGACAGGCTCTGAAATCCGGCCAGGGCAGATGGACCTCTCCCTGTCAGAGCACTGCCAAGACATCAGAGATGGAGTTAGCCAGGCATAGATCCCACTTGCACTGCCGGGCCGATATCCAGCTGCAGCCAGGACCACGCTGCACTACTACATTCCTCCCATTTAGCACGCACAGTCAATCTACCATGAGTCTGCAGGCTTGAGTATACCAGACACAAAGTTTTCTGGTTTGCCTAGAGTAGACACGGCATCATGACGCCTGGGCCAGGGACAAGAACTAGACTTTGACCAACATATTTTAATCAAATAAGCCTATTCCACATTCCAGCGGATCCTTTGGGGCCCCAGTTTGTACCGGTTGTCTTCGGGTGACAGCGGGTCTGGCCCAGGGTGCTTCCCCTCTTTTCCGTGCTTGTTTGTTTCACGCTGTTGAGAACAGAGTTTACATTCTGAGGTCTCCGGCAATACTCATCCAGTCCAAGTAAAAAAGTTGAAAGCTTTGGCAATGTACAACTTGGCCTTACTGTGAAATGAGCCATCTTGATTCTTGACAGCAGTAATTTAAAACTATGAATTGTTTCCAGTTTACGAATGGATCTGATCCTGCCAATCTATTTAGAATTTGAAGCAATACATTTTTCTTAAATACCATAAGCATAAGCAATATTGACTCTAAAATTAATTCACATACTTGTATTTTGCAGGTTTGTTTGAACAGGTGGACGGGATTCATAAGAGAAGGAGAGGACAAGGTAAGACCAGAGACTAAAATCATCTTTTTCTGTTATAATTACCACATACAGATAATATACATATACATATAATTACAGAAAACAAACATACTTATTTTGTCACTGACAATCAAAAAACTGCCAAAGAACACAAGTGGTCAGTTAAACAAAAACCTGCATAACGAAACAGGGCATTTAAACATCCACCTTGTCATGGGTAGAGATAAAAGAAGAAAACCGAAACGAGGCCACGCATAGTATACTTGGAAGCCAGTAAGTCCTGCAACACTCCTGCCAGATTAGCTCCAGAGGAAACATCACCAGTTTTCCGAGGTGGAGAGCCAAACCAATGAAACTCTCTGTTCCATATGGGTTCATTTTGTCTTAGTATCCGTTCCATTTTTTCCCCTCGCTGCTTAGATTTTTTCTCTCCCACCGATTCATATGCCGGAAGACTTAGACACTTCTGCCAGACTTGTAAACGCGATGGCACGTACATTCCTACATGACAGTCTCTCAAGATTAATGCTCGTAACTCCATTAGATGCAACAGACTGAGGTGTATGAAAGTTTACCTCCTAGTGTGGTTTGAACAGCACTCCGCTCAATTAACGATATGCTGTTCAGTGCTAATTCAAACAAACCTGATAGTCCTTTGGTGAATTGGAGTATAACACATCTGGTTCCAATCGACTTGCATTACCTAATACAGAGTTAATGCAGCTCTGGCCGAATGCATCAAGCATTTTCGACTGTGTTTATTGTCCAACATCCCACACTATAGGAGTTAGGGTGGGGTCAATTGTCCCGTATTCAGGCCATGCTATGCACAAATTCTGGTCTCATACACAGCCCTGCTCGGGTCATCCAGAAATTACTTAAATAATAACCATATTACATGTTCTGCTGAGAAAAGTGCAGTTTGATGCTAGGGTCAGGCTTTCCAAAAACAACATTTGATTATTGTTTCCAGAGCGTAATCTTTTCCCTGACCTGAGTCCTGAATACACAGTCCTTCTTACATCAATTTGTTTGCTCTCATATCATAATAAAAAAGCAGAAATCCTGTTTTTCTCATAACTACTTACTTTTCAGCTAGTTAAATAACCTTCATTCTTTAAAAAAAAAATGTTTTCCTAAAGTTGTTAATTTAGCATGTAGTGAGCGATTTAACATGCATAGAAACATTACGCTATACATGTGACGAATTACAACAAATTGGGCATTAAGTTGCATTTTGGGTGATTTGAGGTGGTTTGAGCACATTTCAGATTTCTGGTTCAATTAACTTCTTTTTGATGCCGGTTTTATTTCTGTTTCATGTTTGGTTGCTGCGATATGGCCAGTGAGATTTGGTTCACTAGGAGGGCTCCGGAAACCTCAGTTGAAATCCTGTTTTAGAATATTTAATGTCAATATATAATGATGTTGAGTAACAGAAAGCCCTGAGATTCATTTTGACATCAGGAGTTCCCGGCTACTCCTAAACATTATTTCACCAGCAGTTCGGTTTTATAGCAAAACAATGCATGTTTTTTTCCTGTCACAACTGGAGTAACCAGCTTGGTTAGTATTCATTCAAGTGCTTTTAAACAATGTTTAGGACGTAGATTTTCTCAATGGTGTTGCAGGAACAGGAAGATAAGGTATTTAACCAATTTTTGCTGACTTGACTGGATCGGATCACGTATACAGTATATAGTCCATAAGTATCTGAACAGTGCTGTTGGATTATTATTGTTTTGGGTTTGCAAGAAAATAAAACATATAATTAAAAAAATAATAATAATAATATATATATATGGTGTAAGATACTAATTACTAATTAACATCTTTAGTAGCACTTTTGACTGTATACACTCCTCTTGGCATTACTAATACTGGTTTCTTCTGGTATTTCCGTACAACGCCCAGAAGTATGAAAAGGCTTTTCATATTTATGCTATTTTTAACCTAGACGTTTTGTGCTGCTAGTGTATTCTACGGTTTACAACAATCTGACGGATCTTTTCTAACATCGTTCATGACTGACAGCATTGTTTGTTTGTTTACTAGTGTCTTCCTTCCTCTTTTCTTTTTCTTACATTAACAATTTCATTCTGATTTCCTTTTACACTTGTAATAGTCTCAATTAAAGTTGCTATATTAATTGAGAACGCTTATCTTCTCATCCTGATACCTCTGAACAGAATTGTCTGAAAGAAAGAGTGTGTCGTTCCTGGGCTCTTAACCAGCTTTTAATTATTTCTGTCGAAAAACAAGGTGGGGCTATAAAAGAAACAGGGCGCGGTCTGACGAAGTAGGCAATATACTTAGGATTCTTGTAGAATTAATGTTAGAGAGTATTGGCTGAGAAGGCGGACATTTAATCAAGCATTTCAGCTCCACAAGTGGAGACCCATGTATCAGAACTACTTGTTTCAAGCTTAAACCATCTGTGCTTAGGCCACAGGGCCTTTTGTAGGGATAGGACTGGGTTCGCTCAGTGGTTAAGGCATTGAACTACGGTTCGGAAGTACTCAGGTTCAAAATTGCCAAATTGTCCCAGTTGGGCCCTTGAACAAGTCCCTCAACCACTCACATGTATAATGAAATATAAAAAAAATATTGAAAAAATGTAAGTCGTTCTGGATAAGAGCCTGTGCCAAATCGATAGATGTAGGCTTTCGGGCCACGAGTTTCAAGGTCATGAAGGTTGCAGGTCCTGTATATACTACAGGATTCAATGCATGATATAGTCACTGGACTAAAAACAGGTCATGGTATGCCGTCTTTAAAAGTTATGAAAGCGTTTTTCTCTTAGTATTAAGTTAAAAGATATCCTTTGTGCCAGAAATGGTAAATAAAATGACTTGATTTGTAAGCAAAATCTTACTTATACAGATGTATAGTTGAAAACATATGTTGGATAAATAAAACTTTCCCAAAAGCATTCATGTTTCCACAAATATTATTTTACCAATATTGTTGGCAAAAAAAAAAAAAAAACATTTGCCATTTCCATAGTAGAAATCATCATCATCATCAAAATCATCATCATCATCATAATCGACCATCATTATTATTATTATTATTAATAATATTATTATTATCAATATTAATAGTACTGTATGTTTTTTTAACCTCTTTATTTCCCGCTTTTCATGTACCATGAATAAACCAGTCTCGGGTCACCATGTATCACACCTTTGGCACTTCATCTATTTAGCCAGTTCACCTTCGACAGTACCATGTTTTTACAAAGTGTTAGGAAGTCTGAGATCCCAGAGAAATCACATCAAGACACACGCACACACACACACACACACACACACACACACACACACACACACACACACACACACACACACACAGAGTAACCTAAAGTCAGGATCAAACCATATACTGTGGAAGTCAGCAACGCTCCCCACTGTGCCCACCCTGCTCTACAGACAGTATCATGCTGCTATCACTCACTTTGTACTCTTGTATTGCCACTACTAGGAGCATATTTATATTTCTTTCTCGGATATTTTTTTTAGTCTTTTATTTCTTTTTTGTCTTTCTTTTCAAATTTAGATTTTAGTTCAGTTTCCCACGAGGGATTAATAGACGATGATGTTATCTGATCCTATCAGACTCATTACAGTAACAATGCAACAGAACATAGTGCAACAGCACAATCATAATCAAAGACTTGCAGAGACATTCAGTCCAGCTTCTTTTTATCTTTTAAATACTTTTGTCATTAAAGTGCCTACAGTACTTTGATCAGGAAATGAAATTAAGCTATAATCATAACTTTTTCTTTCACTAATTACTCCACTCTTCTGCAGCCATGACGTGGTGGAAATAGAACTTGACAAGGAAAGTGGTTAGCACTTCAAATATGATACATATGGACACCACATTATCATAAAACTAATATTTCACCATTATTTACAGCAAAGGTTATTTTACTGTCAAGCGACATTAAGGTTTTTAAGAATTTTACAATAAAAATGCCAATGAAAACATGCACGTCTCCATGCAAAGAGACTTGCTTGTTTTTTATGATACAAAACTGGGAAATTCAAGCATTGTGTTATAGACACAAATAAAGATGCCAACAGCATTTTTATATTAGACTCTATGAATGAGCTGGGAACTCTCATGCAATATTCATATTCTCCACAGAAGATTTTTTTGGCCGATAAATCCACGGCCAGCAGGACAGGACACAATAAAGTCTGGGTCCCATTTTAAAAAGATTGCAGTTGAAACAAAAAAAAAAAAAGAAAAAAAAAAAGAAAGAAAGAAAAAAAGAAAAGAAAAGAAAATGGGGAATCGGATGTAACTGTATTTGTGTTCTTTATTTATAGGCCAGGCAACAAGCCTAGAACAGAGTGCACACAGTGTCTGTATACACCATACAGGACTAGAAAAAGAGTGAGAAATCTACAGCTGAGAAAAAAAAAGGAGTTTGAATAATATTTTCAAGCAGTTATGTTCATTAATTGGCTAGAGATTGCTTTCTCATTTGGTATGAGGTTAAATAAATGGGAAGCCATTACATGATGATTAGCATTATCATTCATTTACAAAAATGCAATGGCTTATTACTCTCATTGCCTCATATGCACAAATGTTTCAATGATCTTGAGTTTTTTTTTTTTTTTACTGACCTGTACATTCATTAATGCAACTAATAGAAGCATTTTATGGGCAAATATTATTTCAATATCCTGTTTCCGAAAAGTGCTTTGTCTTGGATAAAAGAAAATCCTTTCTCAAAATGTTTTATAGTTTGTTTCATAAGCCGAGTGAAATGTGATGGGGGTAAAAAAAAAAAAAAAAACATAATCCATGCTTCCAAAGTGCTCTGCTAAATTCATCATTATAAGCAGCATTCCGCAGCAGAACCGAGCAGAAATCTTGCTACAGGCCGTTTCCTCTAGAGGCCCAGGATGCTTCTGCATTATCAGACATTATGTGGGTTCTTTTGTTCCCTGGAGAAGTGGAGCAACACTATTATGAGTATAGCAATTGAAATGTGTTGAATAATGCATGCTGAGTTAATTAATTCACGACATGCTTTGATCGAACGGTGCATGTTTTGCTGCAGCTCCCTGAGGAGGATTTCACCTTTGTGTCTAAACCTCACTGGCACGGAGACCCTTCAGTTCTTTCTCCTTTGCTTTACTCCTCCTTCATGTTGGGGATGATCTTCTCCATTCTCCTGTCACTTTTTTCCCCTCATGCTTCTTTCCTGTTTTCTCTCCTCTCGTCTATCTTCTCATCTGCTTTCTGCTGTCTCTTCTCCCATGAACTGAGACAATTGTCAGTCTCTATGTGTAATCCTTACTGACACGCACAACATTATGCTGCAGTGCCGAGACAGAAACGACCTGACAGGATAGGCGAGTTAGCTTGGCTTGCCTTTCACTAACCCCCCCCTCCTCTTTTCTGTTCTCTTTGTTTGCAGGATTGCTCCACCGTTCTGACACTCGGGAGGTGAGAGGAAACCGCAGCACCATGACTCCGGCACCTGGCATCCAGCTTCTCGAAAAGAACACATGTTTCATCAAGGCTTCAGGCAAACGTGCGTCCAATGCACTGCTTGGCAAAAAACTCTTTAGCTGTTTGGCACTGATACCGTCTTAATGCAAAGCAGAGTGACAAGTAATGCTTTCTCCACCACTGATCCTTCCACTTCAGCCCACTTCTGTTATTATTTTTTCTCCTTAAATAATACCAGAAGTGGAAAGCATTGTGGATAAGGATTTACAGTATGGTTCACAGATAGGCGTTGATATCTTTTACCAAATGCTTTCATGATGATGAAATAACACATAGACGGATATTTCATGAAACAATAAAGCATATAACAATTAACAATTTGATGCTAAATTCAGGAACACCATGGATAAGACACCAGTCTATTGCAGGACACCACACACACGCGCACACACACACATATGCACACTCTTCTACAGCTCAGGGTAATAGCTGATGTTCTTACTGGCATGTTTTTTGGAGGTGAGAGGAAACTGCAGAACCTGACGGAAATTCACATGATCACGGAAGGAAAATGCAAAACTCTACACAGATAGTAACCTGAGCTCAGGAGCGACTGGGGGCCCCTGAAGCTGTAGAACACCATGTTGGAAAAAAAGGTTAAGTAAGGTTAACCCAAATTTTAGGCTGTTTTAGCAGCTTACAGCTGTTTGACATTTTTTATCTTTCCAACAACTTAGCCCTAACCTAAACCGTAACAAATGATGTAATGGAAATACAAATTTAAAGTTACATATTCCTAATATGTTTTACTGAAACATAATACTATACAGTTTTCTCAAATTCAATTACATTGTTGCTGCCATTAAATCAATTCATATTCATATGGTATTAAGCTACTCATAAATAGGATAATTGTGCTATGCAATAAGCTTGACCGTTTTACCGTAAGTTAAACTGAAGCAACAGTGTAAGTGTACTGCATTAAACCAAGCTCTGCTTACACTCTCTTCATGGCCTGCACAGAACCCTGACCTCAATTCCACTAAAAAACCTTTGGGTTCGATTGGAACGCTGATTGCACTCCAGGCAAAATCCTCCCGACATCAGTGCCTGACCACTAAATGGCAATAAAAAGGGACTTAACCTGCAATGGAATGTTCAAAAAAGCACATGCTGTAGGGGTGTGATGATCAGGTGTCTGAAAACTGATGTCCAAACAGGAAACTCAAACCCAAGTTTAAACATTTTTGAAAATCCTTTAATCAGAAATTTGGTTACGGTTCAGTCTCTCGACTGACATCTTTCCCTTTTTTGCTAGAGTGAAAGGCATGTTTTTTTTCCATGGACACCTACGTTTAACGAAGGCACTGTATGCATGTGTTATGGAGAATGATTGGACCTGAATGCTACCCAACACAAAGCTAATAATTAGTTTCGATGCAAGCTGCTGAATTTAAGACACACACACACTGATCAAAGTACTGTAATTATACCTTACATGCTTCGATAAAGCCTTTATATTTTCTCACCCAACTCTGCATGTTTTACATGGATCTTTCTGAAGGCAGGTTAGAAGTGAACCATCAACTTTGCAGAAGAAACTGGGTCAGAATTTTTTTTTAAGGCAGTGATCAGAGGTCACTTAAACGCCTGGTGAAGATGCATTGTAAAAAAAAAAAAACCTGAGAACTCACAGTGTTGGGACTAAACAGCTGTGCGGCCATGGAAAAAAAATATGTTAGTGTGACTAATTAGAAAGGAGCTTCAATTTGCTAGGGACCGTAAAGAATAGATTTTGGAGCAATGGAAAAAGGTCATGTAGATTTTTCACTTTTTCTTTCTTTCTGGATGGCATGGGCATACTCCAGGACTCAAATCATGAAAAAGTGGTTCTGGGAGCATGAGGAATCATTTTCACACATGAGTTGGTCACCACATTGTGTGCCGTAATGAAAGCTAAAGGCGGCTGAACGAAAAAATTTTTTGGGTCAAGCAGTGTATATTTCTTTATGCCCTAAGGATTTCTCCATGTATTAATTACAATTAAGTCGATTTTGACAAACGAACTGTTAATTAACTCATTATGAAAGCAGTAGTAGTAGTTACTAACATATGCTTATTTGTCGCACTTGTTGTAAAGTGCTACCACAAAGTGTGATAGAGTCCGATGTAACTCCCTTTCCCTAGAATCCAGGAAAAAAGAGAACAACAGCCAGACAGAGAAGAGCTCAATTTCCAAAGAACAGAGAGTGGATAGAAAAGCAACAATGGTGGATAAGATGGCAGTTGAGTGCCCATCTTAGGGTGTAGTGCTTGTGTTGTCTGAGGGGTCACTGAGCATTGCCCTCTAGCTACCCAAGTTGAGTGAAGCAGCATAAGAGCCTCTAGTCTCTCTTTAACTAGAAAGATTTAAGGATGTAGTCTAGAGGGTGCATAAAGAAACCAAAATAGTCCAGACAAAACAGGACTCTTGTTGTTGCACCTCTTTTCACACCTGAGGCGGTTTTAGCTTTTCAAAAATAGTGCATTAAACTCAAGTGTGAATCGAGGAGACTTCAGAGGGTAAACCACAATTGCCGACAATAACAACAACAACAACAATAATAATAATAATAATAATAATAATAATAATAATAATAATAATACTTTTACTTAGATAAAGTACACATATTGGGTACAAGATATATAATCATATACTGCCATCAGTTATTAAAAAAGATTCTTGCTGAAAAGAAAATGTCCCAAAGCCATGGCAAAGATATGTGCTTATCATCAAGAGCTACCCTGTAACACTCTTTTTTGTGTGATACACAACCTCCCCACCCAACCCCCCACCCCCCGACACCAGAACGAGCTTCTTATTTATTGAGGACACACATTTAATCCCAATGTTGGCAAAAGATCAATCTCAGTAATCACATGAGAGGATTTTCTATGTGTTAAGCAAATGTGACTCACAACTTTTTCCCCCCCTTTGCTCAGCCTTGTGATATGTCTATAACGCTCACATTGCGGTGGAATGCATGCATCATCTGCCAAACATAACAAAGCCTCTTTAAACAAATGAACCGAGAGCTGGTTTTATATTAAGGGAAGATTTTCAAAGGCGACGTCTTATCGTCTTACCGTCTTACATTCAACTTCTTTCAGTCTTCTTTTCATTCATTCACATGGTTTCAGGTTGGATATAATGGAGAGCCATGCTGTTGCAATCCCCTGCATTTGCTCGCACGGAATCTTTCGGATTCTCCGATTGCCATGTGACATCTTAACGCTCTTTAATCAGCTCTTGCTTACAAACAGGCCTGATTAGACACTACATCCAATAGAGAGTTTTTTTTATTTAGTTAATGATTATCAGTGCACAGACTATCACACCTACCTATGGAATGCAACATTGAGACTTCAGACCGAAAGGCTTTATATTATATGTCGATCTTTTTTGTGAATGCTTTATACACTAACTGCTTTTCTTCAGCTTAGGACTGAAAAACATCTGCCTTAACCAGATGCTCAATGGCTTCTGACAAAAAACAGAAACAAAGAAATACTAGAACCTTCAGTATCCTGATAATAGTTTTGAAAAAAGGTGGGAATGTAAACAATTATAAATCCATTATTTTGATTAACCAAAAAAAATATCTAAATGAATATAAAAACAGAATAAAATTAGGTTCACATTCCTTTTTTATTTTTCTGGGAATTTGTTTGATACTAGAGGTATGTAGTTCTACCACTCCATGGCTCACACACTGTCTACACACTGTGCACATGGGCAGCATATCTGTGACAATTTTTCTTTATTTTTTAAACACCTAATTTGTACGTTCACTGCACATAATTTTCTCAACATTTTTAAATGATTGTTCTGAATTTCTCTTAAAACTAAATCTGTCTGGAAAAATACAGTCATTATAATGAAATGGCAGTTTGATTAGCAGCAGTACTGGGTCCAAGTTTCATAGTATATTTTTGTAGCATATTCAGCAAATGGTTCTGATCCTTTTGTAATAGAACAAACCAATGTAAACTACCAACACAGTTTACTCAATCATGAAACGTAGAAAGCTTTCCAGAAAGTTCCAGAAGGTGTCTGGTTGAGACCAGTTATGAACTCTGTAGATGATGTACTGTAGCTGAGGAATTGAGCGGAGGAAGTTCAGAGGTTGAATAAATTAATGTTCTGCAAGCTATACTTAAGCAATTTCACACGAGAGGGTTGCTGTTGTAATGAATATTCATCATGACCTCAAATGTGATATGACATTTGTACAACAGCTTTAGAAACACCATTTATTATCAACAGATTATGATTTGTTGATTTTGCTCTGCCAACACACATCCATCTGCAACCGGCGGATCTGGAAACCGACAATTAGTATACAATCATGTTCAAATGTTACTATGACCCTTTTAATTGTGTAAAAACATTTAAAAAATCATCTGATCACAGCAGGTCTTAGGATTAGGCAAATACAACTTTGGACAGACTAACTTTTTTCACCGTGCCATTTTTTATTTAAAAGAAGAAGAAGGAAAAACAAAACACTAAATACCCTTGCTGCTTCCATAGGATTTAAGAGGGTATGTTGCAGCCAGGTGCTGTGAATCATCAGCCCTTCTTCACATCCCCAGCATGTTCACCTCATGCTCAGAACATGCAATGCTCAGAGAGAAAAACAAAAACCCAAGAGCTACATCTCAGTCCCTACAGGCCTCACTAAGCATGTTAAAAGTCCATGACAGCACAATTAGAAGAGGACTGAACAAGTACGGTTTGCTTGAAAGGGTCACCAGGAGAAAAGCTCTCCTGTATAAAAAGAAGATGGAAGCATGACTGAGGTTCACCAAACTGTATCTAAACATAGCACAAGACTTCTGGAACAATGTCCTATGGACAGATGGGACAAAATTGAAGTCATTTGTCCTTAATGCCAATGCAAACAGTATTTCAGGAGAAACACCTCATACACTCTGTCAAGTACGGTGATGATTTTTACTTGCTTTTACATCCACTTGATCTGGGCACCTTTAAGTCACTGAGTCGATCGTGAACTCCTGTATAACAAAGTATTCTATGTGAGGACATCCGTCCAACAGCTAAAGCGTGGTCGATATCAACAGGACAATGATCTGAAGCACATCAGTAAATCTACAAACAGAATGGCTGAAAAATGAAAATCATTTTTTGATGTTATATGGTGTTGTTCTCTGAAGTTGTATTTGCTTAGCACTAAGATGATGATGTACTATCATTAGATGATTTTTATTATGTTTTTACACAAAAGAATAGAATTAAAAGAGGGCTATTAATTTCTGTGTCAAAGTACTATAGTTTTAAATTCTTACCGGTATTATGCAACCAAAAGCTGAGGAGAAAAGACCATAGAGGTGGTGGACAGTCCGAAGAAACTCACAAATTTACTTTCTATTTACACTTAGATAGATAACTTCCAGGTTCCACAGTTGACACTTAAAATAATTAAAATTGGAGCTAGTGCACTATGTACTGTAGAGTGTGCAATCCATTGTTTCATACATGAAGCGCTGCAGTGGATCAGGGGTTAGAGAATGATTTGGGATTCAGCCTTGTGTTAGATGGTTAGAAAGTTAGAAAACAACATGGGTGTTTCAAAAGCAGATGGAGTGAGACATATGGTTAAATGTCCCAGTGCAGTGTTGTTGTGCTCTATAATCACAACTTGGGGAATGCATGTTGTCCAATCAGATGACTCGGTCGGAACTAATTGTTGTATGATGGTTGTTATAGCCTGTGAAATTAATAATGACTTCTTTCCCTAAAAAACAATGTTTGTTTTTTTCTATCTGTCTCTTTCAATGATATGACTTTTTCAGTCTAGAGACCTCCTTCACATTCAAACCTCCAATACTTACAGTAGCGAAAAGATATTCCAGACGTGAAGCCCATTTTCCATTTCGCTCTATTTTTTGCATTCTTGGTTTTGCCTCCTTTTTTAAAAAAAAATCTTAAACAACACACCACCACAAATCTGTATCGTATTTCAGGCTCTCTCGCTGATGTTTATTAAAAAGCTTTTAGAGACTTCAGATTAAATTGTGCAGTAGTGTGGTTTGGTCCACTTTTTTTTTTTTTTTTTTCAACCAGGCAATCAGTATAAAAGGGGCAGCAAATTGGCAGACTGCTAGAGGAAATGGCAGAGCCACAATCTGTTTGTTTCCCCTCTTAAACGCTTTTAAAGGCATCCACTTTATTAGTGACCCTGCCATCTTGGCAAAACAATCCAAATGTGATTTCGAGTGTAAAAAATATGTCAAATGGTATCAACATGCTTCAGACAGTACAACATGGGCTTAGGGTTTCAGGGAAGAAACCCACAGGTTGACATACTGAATACATACTCAGTTCTATGGATATTCAACATTAACACATGGCTAAAGAATTTTAGAAGAAGAGTTTTAGGAAAATGCAAGTATTTACCATCTGGACAACTGTCTAAACATTGATGTGATATTAATTCATTCGTCTTTAATCGCTGCTTTATTGTGAACAGGGGCATATTGAAGCTGAGGAATATCCTGGTAGTGCTGGTCATAGTACCTGAATATTACACTTTGGATATTAACTGAAGTCTATCACACAGTCATCTATATAAGCAGTAGTCAGTTCACTCATTAGCAAAAAATAACAGCTAACACATAGAAAGCCCAGGGTGACGTGGCACGCATATTTATGCTGGTATTGATAGTAACCTTTGCTTGAGATCCTGGACCTGCATCTTAATGCAATATTGTATTTGCTTTAATGAAGGCAGTACCAGCCACATGTCAAATCAGTTGAACACTTTAATGCATGTGGAAGACATTTATTATTATTATATTTTTACCCCAGTCACCTGATATGGTGTGGTACGGCGTTGTAAAAATGCTGTACCCTTGATCCAGTGTTCACACCTCTTTTGCTAATCTAGCTTTGCTTCCACATGGGTCACAGCGACCCAAGAACACTAGGTCTTTTCTGCAGGTGTTTCTACCAGCCATATATCACACACAACAGAGGCCATATGGTCCTCACAAAGTGCTGCCTGACGTTGTACAGGAGGAGCTCATACTTCTTTCTGGACAGCAGGGGGGCTTGTTGGAATAAGCAGCCCTCCAAGACTCATCATTCAAATTCCCAGACACTTGCTTGAGGTCCTGACATTTGGTTAAGCTGAAAAGGGGAATATTTCGGCCGTAAACGTGAAATGCACTTTCCCCAAATCTAACGCGGAAGATGGAACATGGGTTTAATGTTGCACATGTTTTTCCAATCAGTGCTCGAGTCAGCCTTTCTGACAGTGAACCCATCAAGAGAATTGTTTGGTTACCGCATGCGTGCACTGCATCTGCCACATATTACCACAAACCGCAGAAAGATAGAGAGACGGACGTAGAACAGAAGGAATTATATCTACAGACAACCACAGTCTATGGCTGAAGAAAGAGATGCCACCTTTATGCCATCAACTGCTCATGTGTCCCATGGAAGAAGTCAAGAATTTACTGCTAACACACCTTTCTGATTTGCAAGATGTATAATTTAGCTCGTAAAAAAAAAGAAATTACAACAGATATGAAAAAAAATTAAAGCTGTTTTAATGATTGATAGCTCGGGTCAATAACAATCTGCTTAGAAAGAAATAGAGAGAATGGAGCTTGTGATAACAGTACACACCAATGAAAAACAGTCCCCATCTCCATTAGTTGGGGACTGTTAATCTAGTACGCATTTTATTTATATGATATCAATGGCAAGCTACAGTAAGCATGTTTTCCTGACACGTGGTACCGAAGACATTTCTTTCATGCTCCGTACTGAGAACAAAAGACAAAAAAAGGAGGTCACACCACGGAGTATTTGATATGCCGGGACATTCCTGTGGGGAACGTGCTTTCATAAACAGGCGAAATTGACAGGATAGGGATGTTTATTTCCCTTGGCTGATTAACCCCACTATGCCTGCGATAGAAATGATCCAGGTGGGAGAGATCCCCGCATTAAGCCTTCAGATAGCAGCCACAAATAACTGATTCAATTTATAGATTATTCTATAGCTTTTCAGGCACTCATTGAAATCATGGTGCATTGTTGCTAGCAGCAGCTTCCACAGCCATTGTTGCTGGCTGTCATTCAGATGGATTGTGGCTATGGGAGGAAAACGCTAGGATGCTTTAACGCAAGATAAATTCTTTCCAGCATATGGTTGGACAGCAGCAAAATTTCACGCTTTGACCTGTTTCATATGAACTGTTCTTTGCGTTTTGCAGACTTGGATCTTCACAAGACGTCCCAAGAGGCCTTGTGGATTTTCCAGCTGCCTTCCTTTTTAATCCAAAGCTGTTGGTATTTGAAACAACGGTTCTGGTGGAATTTATGGAAAATACACAGTTATCACTCTTTTCCTCTAACCAGGTTCCTGTTGCGGTGAACTGTGACACTTCATGCCTACGGTACTCCCACTCACTGTTTATTGCAGTTCAGTGGGTGTGTTTCACTTTGTCTTGGCAGTGTTCAATTCACAGGATTACAGGAGCTCTCGAGTTCAGCTCTTTAAGGGGCGAAAATATGAAAGTATGCCTCAAGATGGCTTAAGGAACATACATCAATAAAAATTTAACTTGACCTGAAGTAATTGACTATGCCAATATTTTCACACTAGAAAAGAATGACACTAGATGTGGTGAGGGGCCATTAAGTATG
Organism: Clarias magur; assembly: GCA_013621035.1. Classification (NCBI taxonomy): domain Eukaryota; kingdom Metazoa; phylum Chordata; class Actinopteri; order Siluriformes; family Clariidae; genus Clarias; species Clarias magur. Next base: position 2,913,058 of record QNUK01000011.1, on the reverse strand, counting down.
TCCAGGAGGTCATAACCTGTTATTGTCAAGGTTATTGACAATGAAGGGTGTTCAAGTTAAAACGGGACCAGCCACTGCCCAAGGTGGCTCGGTGACCACTGAACGCCTGATCCTTGAAGCTTGACCGACAACTTGTCACCAACGTGTAAAAGAAACATGAATGTCTGTGGGAACTGTTCACACAATCTTCCACGACTACCATTTGCAAAATACAGGAACTTGGCTTGGAGTTATTACCACATCCCTGTACAGAACCTGACCTTGCACCAAGTTATTTCCACATGTTTGGTCATTAAAGGATTTCCTAGGAGGCCAGGGTTTCAGGCTTGAAGCTGGCAGTCTGATTCCTGCGCACTGAGATGGAGTCCAAGCAGTAGCGAAATGCTGTGATAAGTGCATTAGTGTAGTAGTAGTAGGGCATTATGTATATAGAGAAATAAAGTTAGCTCTTACTCACATTACTGTATTTTGTTATTTTGCACAATCCAAAACCCAGTTTGACTTGAACCTGCCATATTTCTTAACTATAGTCTTACAGATTATTAGCCAGTTTGACTGGTCTTTTTTAATTTAATGTGTTTATTTTAAATCTTAATAACCGTTAAAAGTATGCCCATAATAATGTCAACATGGAATTAATTTGTGCGTTCGGTGGAAAGCTTAGAAATAACAAACTTTAAAAAAGCACATTGTGTCTGCACATATTTAAATATTTAATCTTTTTTATACTTAGTGGCCCAGACTGCAAAGCATTTGCGAGCGCTTCTTTGTTCTTCATACAGTTGTTATTCACAGCATCCTTAATTTCAGTAAAGGAAACTACCATCCTGTTTAACATTGTCTCTGGAACTTAAGTGACAGAGAAAGTCTATGTTAAGATCTTCTCAATGCCTCTTGTAGATATTTCTTTTTGTTCTGTATAAAACGGCAGAATTAGGTTAACAAAATACCTACAGTATTTGAGAATTACCACTGTGTTATTAACATTTAACACTGAACCTACGTTCCTCTAATGAAGTGTAACCACTGGCCTATAAGGCAGCTTTAAATAAAAGAAATGCTAAGCAGAGAAACTGAAATATAAGAGCTTCTGTGTTGACTTCAAGGTTACAGAGTCAGGCTGTCTGTATGTGAATTAACCTCAGTACAACAGAGAATTACCTCTCTCATTGTGAGAGCAGTCAAGTCACAGCCACAGGCCAAATCAGTTAATTATCTCCGTTAATTCCCCCAGTGCCAGGCTAATGCAATTATATGCAAACAAATACCTGCCGCCGTGGCACTTTTTCTCCTCTCTTTCTCTTCCATACTTTGCCTCTGAATGGGAGACTCATTTAATTAGCCGGCTTAGTTTACAAACTGTGCTTTCTAAATGCTAAATCTCCCACCACGGGCCCTTCCTGTACTTATCACTGTCTTAAACACACACAGGAAAACACTTGCACTAGATTAAATAAAAAAGTCAAACGAGAAATTGAATTCTGCATACAAAAATCAATATTTTTGTGCAGTAGGCTCTTTTCTGTTGCCCTTAGATTAGAACAGGTCATAAGATGATTGGGAATGGACTGCAGAGATCTAATCCTGTGAAGAAGCAGACATAGACACCAGAGACCAAGTCTGTTCTTCTTCACGCTGCATTGCCAAAACACTCTTAGACGTGCAGGACATGAACACTGTGAAATCTGAGAGCATCCACACTGATTATGAGCATGAAAATGCAAAACACTGTACCGCCGATCGATGCTTATACAGTCACGGATCGATGGCTGAAGCTTGATTTATTTCCCTATAATTTGATTCAGTGGAATGGAGAGTGTGTCTTAATTACACATGTAGAGGAAAATGAGTTTAAATTAGCCTCTTGACATGGAACTCTAAATCAAACCTACTCGAGTCCATCCTGTGGATTAGGGGATGTGACAATATACTGATGTGATGGCGTACCTGAAATTAATGATAATATCGGTAAATGCACCAAAACGTACAACATGAACAAATATACAATAGTTAAATACAAATAATTAATCAGGAAGATAAAAAATCTAATAATTGTCCATCATCTAAATATGTTTTAGATATAAATTAGATATGTTGTTTCAATTAAATATAATTACAATATAAAAAAATTATAACGACAAAAGCATTTTACAATGCAAGTCCAAAAAAAGGGAAATACAGTACACAGGACATATCTACTGTACAGTACTGTGCAAAGGTCTTGATCCACCCCCATTTCTTTAAAATAAGTTAAATCAAATCATATAGAAATATACACTTTAAAAAATGGGAACAAGTGTTCAGTGCGTAAAAATAACATTGAAAAAATTGCACATTTATATAATAACCTCAGCAGCAACCTCATTTCCTCTCTCGTATGTTCCAACCACTCAGCATTCAGCATCACTAGTATATAAATCACTAAAAACATTCCTCTGAAACTGGCCAGGTACATGGACTGGGCTGAAAATGATGAGTTAAAAACATGCCAAAAGATTGGAGCCAAAAAAGTACTTTAGGAAGCCTGGAGAACTCTTCCTTAAGACTACATTTAAAAAGACAAGAAAATCTGGCTCTTTGGAAACGAAATATGAAGAAATTACTTTGGCTCAGGACTTTTGCAGAGTACTGTATATTTCTACATTATTTCATAAAGGCAGTCCTCTTATGCTGTATGGAGTAATCCTCAATCACAATATTTTTTTTATCCTACAGCCCCAATTGTGAGTTCACTAAAATATTACTATAAAGCATTAGTGGGTTCTGCAATTTTAGGCTTACTTTTACAGTACAACTGTGGTTTAATAGAAATTAGACCAAGATTTCAAATCACACTAAAATCATGTCTAATGACTCACAAAGTCAGTGAAACAGTGTTATAAGGCACTATTATAGGTCATCTATAAAACATTCTTATGCAAGGTGATACGCTAATTTGATACACTAATTTAACACTAATTTCTTCATCAGAAATCTGTAAAGCAGCCCTGAAGCACATACAGGCCTGCACCATCTGTGCAGATAAAAGCATAGTTTATACCTCTTGTCTCTCCTTTACTCCTGGTAGAAGAGTGTTTTTGTTGGAGAGGTCAGAAGAACCATGACTTTTCACAGACCATCTCAGTGATATCAGTAGACAAGAACAAAGGTCAAATATAATTGACAGGTTGTTTATTCCCATAAAGCACGGCATGTCTCATCTCCTGGGCTTAAACGAGCCCAAGATTTCATGTTTTGATGTTTACGAGATCTGATATTTTTCATTTTCTAACACTGCATTAAAGAAGCAGAATTCTCAATATAAAGTAGGAGAACACCGATAGAAAGCCATCAGTCATTCAAGGTGAATTTTCTTGTTTTTATTCCCCATCGAGAATAACAGAAGATACAAACTGATATAAGGCTTCATAAACATGCAGCCAGCTGTCAGGAAGGCTGATTTTCTGAAATGAGAAGAACCCGGTAAGAATAAAAGTACAAATACATTACACACCCTTCTACTTTCTAAGCTTTTCAAAAATATTACTCAACCAGTCGCTATCCCTATCCCAGGAGACTTTAGGCACGAGGCTGGGTACACCCTGGAAAGAGTGGGAATCCATTGCAGGTTGTATACACACATACTCCCACACTCATTTACACACTACGGGCAATTTGAAAACGCAAATTAGCCTAATGTGCATGTCTTTGGACTGTGGGAGGAAACCAGAGTACCCAGAGGAAACTTATAGAAACAGAATATATAAAACTTATATAAAATATTCAGTTTTTAAAGTTTACTCATTTTTGTTTTATGAATAATTTAAGTGTTGTTTGGGCCTCAATGAATTTGCAAGAAAGAGAAAATAAAAGTAGCGCTACAACAGAACAATAATAAATTAATATACAGGGTGGGCCATTTATATGGATACACCATAATAAAATGGGAATGGTTGGTGATATTAACGTCTTGTTTGTGGCACATTAGTATATGTGAGGGGGCAAACTTTTCAAGATGGGTGGTGAGCATGGTGGCCATTTTGAAGTCGGCCATCTTGGATCCAACTTTTGTTTTTTTTCAATAGGAAGAGAGTCATGTGACACATCAAACATATTGGGAATTTCACAAGAAAAATAATGGTGTGCTTGGTTTTAACGTAACTTTATTCTTTCATGAGTTATTTACATGTGTCTGACCACTTATAAAATGTGTTCAATGTGCTGCCCATTGTGATAGATTGTCAATGCAACCCTCTTCTCCCACTCTTCACACACTGATAGCAACACCGCAGAATAAATGCCAGCACAGACTTTCAGTATCCGTAGTTTCAGGTGCTGCACATCTCGTATCTTCACACCATAGACAATTGCCTTCAGATGACACCAAAGATAAAAGTCTAAGGGGGTCAGATCGGGAGACCATTCAACTGGCCCACGACGACCAATCCACTTTTCAGGAAACTAGGAATCTAGAAAATCTAGGAATGCTTGGACCTGACACCCATAATGTGGTGGTGCACCATCTTGCTGGAAAAACTCAGGGAACGTGCCAGCTTCAGTGCATAAAGAGGGAAACACATCATCATGTAGCAATTTCAAATATCCAGTGGCCTTGAGGTTTCCATTGATGAAGAATGGCCCCAATATCTTTGTACCCCATATACCACACCATACCATCACTTTTTTTGTTCCAACAGTCTTGGAGGGATCTATCCAATGTGGGTTAGTGTCAGACCAATAGCGGTGGTTTTGTTTGTTAACTTCACCATTCACATAAAAGTTTGCCTCATCACTGAACAAAATCTTCTGGCTGAACTGAGGGTCCTGTTCCAATTTTTGTTTTGCCCATTCTGCAAATTGTGTCTGCCGATCTGTGTCATCCTCGTTGAGATGCTGCAGTAGCTGGAGTTTGTAAGGGTGCCATTTGTGAGTAGCTAATATCCGCCGAATGTTCGACTAATGCCACTCTCCAGTGACATGCGGCGAGTGCTACGCTGTGGGAATTTTCATGTGTCCACATTTTGGCAAATCCAACACTGAACCAGTTTCACGAAACTTAGCAAGCAGTTTGCTAACTGTAGCATGGGAGATGGGTGGTCTCGTAGGGTGTCTTGCATTGAAATCTGCTGCAATGACCCGGTTACTGCGTTCACCAGATATCAACACAATTTCAATCCGCTCATCACGTGTTAACCTCTTCGACATGTCAATGGCTGTAAACAAAGAGAAACTTGTACATAACTCATGAAAGAATAAAGTTACCAAGCACACCATTGTTTTTTTTGTGAAATTCTCAATAAGTTTGATGTGTCACATGACCCTCTTCCTATTGAAAAAACAAAAGTTGGATCCAAGATGGCCAACTTCCAAATGGCCACCATGGTCACCACCCATCTTGAAAAGTTTGCCCCCTCACATATACTAATGTGCCACAAACAGGACGTTAATATAACCAACCATTCCCATTTTATTAAGGTGTATCCATATAAATGTCCCACCCTGTTTTAATAACATCAAATGTGTTGATATTTTCCATGGTCTATGAGCTGGAAAGATGGAATTCACTCTCCATTCTACTGGCACTAGTGCAGGTGCCCCAGACACGTCTTGGCTGGTACTGATCAATTGAAAAGGAAAAGTTATCAAGTTGGTCGGAATTAGCAAGGACAGCCTGAAGAGAAATTTGGGTTTGGGGTAGGATAGGGGTATTGTACCCATATACATACAAATTATAAGGAACAGAATAGTTTAAATTTTATACAGTAATGAACAAAAATCTTGACCCCCATTTCTTCATATAACATTACATTAAGTTACGCAGATTAAATGAAAGAAATTAGAACAAATGTGGTACTGCTACAAGCTGCAAAGTGCCTAAAGACACGATTTAAAAACTGATTATCTTTATAACAACCTCATTTCCCCTCTCATCTGTTCCACCCATTCAGCATTCAGCATCACCAGTATAACAATCAACGGCCTGATCATCTGCCATCATCTGCACCTGTTTCCTCACTGGTTCATTGCTAAATTTAGATGCTTATTTTATGCCTGAATGCTTAAAAAAGATTCCTGTGAAACTGGTCAGGTACAAGAACTGGACTGAAAATGAGCGACAAAAACTTGCCAAAAATGAGAACCAAAACAGGCCTTCAGGAAGCCTGGCGAACCATTCCTCAAGACTGCAAGAGTTAATACGAATTAAGCTAAAATTTACAGTAGTATGATTAGACATATTATGCAAACTGAATGTCTTACATATGTGAAACCTGTGGAAGCAATTCATTTATAATTCATTAAAAAACTTTGTAGAACAGACTTTGTAGAAAACAATACCAATTCCTTTTGACAGAACAATCAGAGGTAATGTGGTCCAGACCATATAACTGTTTGCATATGATTCTTTTCACGATTCGATCACAGTTACGTATTTAATTTCATGCTTGCTTTTAGACTTTCCTATCAGAGATTTTTGCAGTAAATGTCGAATTACAGCAATATGAATCACATTTAGTGTTTGGACTGAAATCACGATTGTGCTATATTTCGTCTGAGCCCCTGCTTACGAAATATTAGCGATCAAATTGGTTCTGCTCTGCTGTCCACTGATTTTGTTTAAACTCTCTTGTCTTTATTTCATTTCGGAACACCGCAATATGTTTAGGAAGTTCATGCCACTGTTTATTATACAGTAACATTTGTGGGACAGTTGTGTATCCTGACTGACAACGCCAGAAGCTAGTGTAAAAGCTCCGCCCATGATTACAAGTTGATACATATAGTAGACAACTGCAAGACAGAAAAATATGTGGTCTGAGATAAGATAGTGTCGTGTATTAATTTTTACATTCCTTTGGTCAAAAAGACGACATTGTGGACATTATGATGAGTTGGTATGAACGGCTGATCAGGTAAACAAGGCCTTCCTTTGTAATGGAGATGAGGGTTTAATCAGACCTCCTTTGTCTTGGAGGAAAGACCAGAGACGTACACATACAGCTTACATTTGCCAGATGTCCTGCATAGGACAGGAGCACAAATGTGTTTTGTATCAATGCCTAAAAAAATTGGGTGTGATCTCAGTCAGAGGTATATTATTTCTTACTTGACCTGTTTAGGAATGATGTCAGCCTACGTTTTTATCACACTATAGCTTTTATATAGATACTTACATAGGTCCTTATATAATGGTAAATATGAAAATTCTAAATTTACCTGTAGATTTCTAAACTGATTAATCTTAAATTGTAAATGAAGTACAACTGATTTTAAAACTCATAAAGCAAAAAACTCAATGTAGGGCTGGACATTATATGACGATATACTGTAATATCAATATTGCGATAAATGTATATAAGCTGCTGATTTATGTTATACGTTTGTTTCGAACCGTTATAATTGTATTCGACCAAAACATGGTATTGGTGGTAAAAAAGTGTCTCACCTAAGGTGAAAAAGTGAATTTTCATAAAGGACCAGAAAACACAATTTTTATAAATATGTAATGCTTCCCCCGAACCTTGCTTATTTTTTTTGTAAATATGAATACACATTTATATTTTTATCAGATAAAAAGAAACACATTTGCTAAATACAATTTCATGCCCTTTTATGTGGTGTCTGTAACTTTTTAAATTCAAATCTTTCAATGATCTTAACTGTCATTCAGATGAAACTTGGCCAATTATGATTTCACATGAAAAGACATAAACCTGAAAAAGTGTATTATTTTAAATTGCTGAATTATTAAGATATTGCGACATGAATCTGACATTACGGACACTACAGATTTTTTGCTTTATAAGCCCTTACCACAAAAACAATTTTTACAGATCATTTGCTTCAAAAATTTTTTTTTAAGAATTTGAATTTTTTTTAATAAAATAATAAATAACAAACAACAAATTATTATTGTTTGAAGCGAGAGTGTATAATGATAACGCTTTCTGGGGCACACAAACTCATCTCTCTAAAATGGCTGAAGTTAGCAACTTGGAATTTTTAGGGAGGCAACATTAGCCATTTCAATGTTGCATGAACTTTAGATGTAGTTTCCTCGGCATACACATATACTGTATTATATGTATAACAAAAAAGAAAAAATCAGCACCAGTACAGCGTTTTATGTATTTTTGTCTGATTTTGTAATTAGGAAACTAATTCAAATACATTTTATTTTCAGGTTAGTTTTCATATAAAAGTATTTTTTCTGACAGTTAATTACCACCCCTATAATTTATCATAAAACATCACAGCTTAATTTACACAATCACACAATTTTAATTAGTGCCAACTTGATCAACTAAAGTATAGTGCCACAGGCGCTACTGAACACTGAGAACATAGCATAACGTGAGCTCTGTGCGCTCTGTGAGCTCAATGTCACTACGTGAGAACCAATCTGTTAGCCATTCACATTTCTACATGTCAAACCTGAAACTTCAAAACCTTGTGTTTATCAAAACTCGAATACTTTTCCATGGCCTTGTCACGTGAATTTTCATGATCGATGCTTAGAAAATGTGCTAACCGAGCATGACCCATGAAACATGAAACGAATAATGCGAACATACATATGCAGGAGTAACTCTGTTAGTCACAAATCTGGAGCTGTTTTATTTGGAAAGTGTTTCCCTAAAACGCTTGGAATAGAATTTGGCGTTTCGCTGGGCAAATACTTCGAGGAGCTAGGCCAAATGCAAAATGCTAAATCCATGACCACTCTGCTACAAAGGTTAACGTTCAAATGCTAAATACTATGTGAAATTAAATAGGCGATGTGAGCCCTTAAAATAGATCATCACTTCATATATTTAAGAAAAAGAAGTAATAAGGTTTCCTCTGGGTTCTTTGAATATGGTATTTAACTTCTTGAAATGGTTCTACATGGAGCATAATGCCTTTACATGTAAAGAAACACCATTCGTTTCCCCTAAATGTACAATCTGAAGAATGCTTTAAGGTTCCTTTTTTAGCAACCACAACCTGGGCATTTCCACAGCTGTGGATGTGACGTTTGCAATAATAATAATAAAATAAATAAATGTAATTATTGAATAAAAACATATTAATTAGTTCAGTATTTTTTCCATAGCCTTGAGGTTTCCTTTCCTCTATTATGAAAAACTGAACCATTTCAAATCTGTGAATTCAAATTGCTGAAGAATTTAAAGTAAAAACATTCAAGAATTTATAGTGTTTACAGTGCCTGCATCTTTAAAAAAGTCTTGACTTATTATTTTTTAAAAATCGGTTGTTGTTTGTCTTTCGGCTGCTCCCGGCCATCCTGTCTGCACATACAAGCTTGGCACAGGTTTTACGCCGGATGCCTTTCCTGACGCAACCCTCGCATTTCATCCGGTCTTAGGACCGGCACTTCACCACCCAGTGACTAGGATTTGGCCACTGGCTTGGAATCGAACCCGGGCTTTGCGTAAAGCGTTGTTGCCTGTCAGCTACAGAGCTCGGGTTACTGTCTGTGCTGTCTTCCGTTTGTTCTCCTGTGTCCATGTGCATTTCCTCCTAGTTCTTTGGTTTCCTTACACCTCCCAAAAACATGACGGTAGTTAAACTGGCTACACTGGATTGCCCCATGAGAATGTGAACTTGTGTGTGCGATGCCCTATGATGGCATCTGACTGGCATCCCAAACAGATATTCTTTTCTCACACACAGTGTTTTCCTGAGGATCCACCGCAAGCCTGATTCAGTAAAGCGGCTACTAAAGATGAATGAAAAAATTAAATGCTGAGATTAAACCTTGTGAAGTAGTTGCTCATGTTTAATTCATAAACGGAAGCGATACAATAGAAAAAGTACAGCATTGAAATATGCCTCAGACGTTACTGTCATTGTGAGAGAGATTTCATTAAGATGTTGAAATCTGTGTTCTTAAACTACAAAGCACTGCCTGCTCTCATCAAGTGCAAACACGTACCGAGTTTATAATTTAACAGGTCAGTCCTGATAGCAGAGTTAATATGTTCTGCACTGATATCTGGACCTGATGCATCTTCACAGTGGAAGCTAAAATCGAATCTAAATGATGTTTGGAGTAGGTGCTGGAATTGATCTGACTGACAGCACCACTCTCCATATTTTGAATAATACCCTAGCCGTTTTAAGAAATGATAAAAAAAAATCAATTTCAAAAGGCCTTACTGATCCCTTAAAGTGGAAAACTGCTTCTAGTGGTACTTCAGCCTGGACATCAAGGCAAACAAAAAGCTAGTCAAATACTAGCCCCGGAGCAAACGCATGAAACGTGCTCATACGCCATTAAAACTGAATCTGAATTCCACATCAAACCTGCGAACCAACTAATGTCCTTGGAGGAGCCGTTTTTATGGTAAGATTCATAACACGGAACAGACTAGGCTTTGAAGGGAGATTGATTACGGCGGTCTCAGTAGGGGTGTGTGGGGCTCTCCATGTGGTGTGTGATATCACTGCACAACTCGCTGCAGAGGGCAGGAATGTGGCAGCAAGGACGTGTGATCCATCCTTGGAAATTCCCTTTACATTCACGGAGCCCACTGGGTATTCTGTCTGGACCTGATCGACGTGCTCTTTTATTATGCTCAAAGATAACGTTTCATCATAAAATGATTGCAGGTTGTGTTACACCTGGTGTCGGATGATAGTGAGAATATGCTTAAATGTACTGTAAAAAGTAATACACAGAAAAGAACAGGAATCCTACTTTACTCTATCAGAAGTTATCCTGAACCCTGAACTAAAATAAAAATAGAATTTTAATGCAAGCCTATAGAAGAGTATAATATAACATTCTGACTGATATACAGTGATGTGAAAAGTCTGAGTCACATGTAAAAAAAATTGAAGCAAAAAAAAAAATGCTTTTAAAAATGCTTTTAAAATAATTAACTGAAAAGTTTTTACATACAAAATAAATTATTATAAATGGCAGTAAATTCACATTCAAATTTAGTGCAAACAGTGTTTGCTTTTTATCTGCATCAGTGATATTAGATATTTTGGTATTCATTCATATAAGCCTTTTGTTGTAATTTTTTTGTAGTTCAAAAAAAGAAAATTCATTTAAAAAAAGTAAGCATTTCAAACACTAATGGAGTTCAGCTGAAAAAAGAAAAGCCAAGATACAAAAAAAAAAAAAAAAACGAAAGATGGATTTTCCTCTTTCAGCGGTTTTCTTTGCTTCAACTTTTTCTAGGTAAACTCTGACCCTTGAAAATGCAATCCTCTGCCTTGTGAGTAAAAAAGAAAACAGGTTAGCATGAGGTAAGAGTGTAGTCTCTTTGGTAGGTAAAATAAATCAAGGACCTGCTTTTTATTAAGCACCAGTCGCACTGAATGTTGTCTGCTGTTTTCCTACTGTTGCTTGACAACAGTAAAAAACACACACACCAAACACACACACATACACACATTGGTCTATCTTTTGCTAGGGTCTTTGTGACAAAATTCTGTTTTTAATTCACCTTGTAGGATTTTCTTGCTGGTCACCTTAGCACCTCTATCACATGCGTCTGTTTCTGCAGGAAACAGCAATTAAACCTCTTTTTTTTTCTTTTCTCTAAAATAAACTCTTCTCTGTTCTACCTAGAACTGAATGTGGGAACTGGTAAGCACTTGCAGACTTGTAAGAGTTACAGACTTGTATGTGTTTCCTCCTTTGTAAGCCGCTTCGGATAATCCATGTGGCCAATGAATAAAAATGTAAATGTAAGTGTAAAAGAAGAACAGGATTCTAACCAAACAGCGCTGTCCCTCTCCAATCCTGAAATTTATTGCTTAGTCAAAAAAACAAAAAAACAAAAAAAAAAACCATGCATACCTATACATGAAATAGTGAGCAGCGAAACAACTGGTACCAGCACAAATTGAAATTTTGCATGCAGAGCGACAATGGAGAAGCACTGGGCAGCATGGATTAGGCGCTGAATAGGAGTGCATTCTTTGTGAAAGCCACTGAGGAGGCTGAAAATACAGACGCGCAACTCGCATCTGCTCATTCGGCCGAGTGAGAAAAACGCAGGATTGTGAGCAGCTCGTTTTACCTTAGCTAAGCCTGTTTCAGAGAAACCCCTCAAATACACGCATATACACAAACGCCCACACCCACCAACCCACCCACCCACACACACACATACACACACACACACACACAACCACTATTGCTATGCCTTTTGTTACCATTTCAGAAAACCGGTTCAGGCTTATGCATCGAGGCCCACACTCCGAGTATTAGCTGGAAGTAGGCTGCTCGCATTTACATGTGAAAGCAGATTATTCAAACTTGGCAGGCATCTCAGAGCGGAAGTATTGATGTCTGCAAATGGCTGCGTTAATAAACAATAGCTTTAATCATCTTTTTTTTTTTATTCTGGTGCTGGGTGTTTTATGGAAATAGATCGTTAGGGCTTTGTTGCACTGCATACCCAAAGTCATGATAAATAAATTTATAACTGAAACACTGGTTTTATGAAATTGAAAGCTTGTCACTCAACTGCAGAATGAATTCTAAATAGTGACTGTTTTTATATGAAGACCTCTCACAGCAAGATACTATTGTGCCCTTCTATTTCAAATATCGATACTAGTTTATAGCTGTTTGAAATATAGAAAAGGCAAGAAAACACCCCATATAAAATTGCCTATGCAGGAAAGTTATTAGCATAAGGATGTAAAGTGGGCCAGAAAAGGTCACATTAGCACTACATAAAATTCCTTCATTTTTTTTTTCTTGACACAATATCAATTACATATTCATACTAGCAGATATATTTAGATTCCTTTACAGCAACGATAACATGGTTTTACACAATATTTGTAGGAGGCATGTGTTGTCTGTGTGAGAGGCATCGAGACATTTTTTTACTCTGTAAAATGAGACGAACAATAACAAACACAACGAAACGTTCTATATTAGTTTAAAGTTGATATTAGACAGTAGGAGGTATATAGTTTTTTTTTCCAAAAATGCTCTCCTGTTCATTATATGCCATTTTCTCAGCCTTTGTAAAAAATAATCATAAGCCACAGGTTATCAAACACGCACACACACAAGTTTGGATTCATTTTCTACATTCTTGAAACATACTGGAGATTTCAAAACTATGAAAAAACATATGGCATTAGTTAATTAAGTAAAAGCATCAACAGCAACAATAGCCAATTGTCATTTTAAGACACAAACGTCAGCTGTTCTGGAGCAGTTCTTGCAAGAACAGTAATGTTAAGTGTATTTACAAAACACATAAAGCACCATAATGAAACTGGCTCTCATCAAGACGATCCCAAGGAAACAAGACCAAAACTTACCTCTGCTGCAGAGGAGAAGTTCATTTTGAGTTACCAGCATCAAAAATCATCAATTTACAGAGCCTCAGATTAGAGCCGTTATGAAGGCTTTAAAGAGCATAAGTAGCAGACACGTCTCAATATCAACTGTGAAATGAGATTATTGTATACTTTGGACACCTATACAATATAATAAAAAATAAAAAACAGGTAAGACCATGGAATTAGAAGGTGTGTCCAAACTTGTCTCACACACACACACACACACACACAAACACACACATACATAGAATTACTGCAAATGCAAAATATAGTTTCTAAACACAAGTCACCACTTCACTGGAAAAACATATTTATATTTTTGAAATTGATATGGAAGTTTGTGTCACATACAATAATATGTTACATAGTGTGTATAACACAAAATTAACCTCCTATTATTTTTGTAATGATAGATTATAAATATATAAATAAGTTATAAGTTAATAAAATAATACGTTACAATGTTGTCTGAAAAAAAAACAATATATATCATTTGCTAATATACCTTTTAGTTTAGAAATATATTTAACAATTCAAAGACAAATACTACTTATGAATACTTTACTTATTTTTTAAGTTAAAAAAATCTGAAAATCTGAAAGAATTTTTAAAAACAAATGTACAAGAATGACCAAATGTGTTGACCCTTTTATCTATCTATCTATCTATCTATCTATCTATCTATCTGTCTGTCTGTCTGTCTGTCTGTCTGTCTGTCTATTTATTTTTACACTGGTGCTGCAGTGACCTCTTTTTTACCTCTGATATGCTCCTGCATCAGCACACTGCTGTGAAATCATTGGTCGAAAAACTGGGATATAGAAAAAAAACTCTCCTGACGTCACTGATCTGACAGACGAAATCACTCTCAGCGAAAACAAAAACTCCTTTTGAGCAGAATGCATTCATTTGATACTTTCAAATAGGGTCGTTTGTATAACACTTTTTACTACAGGCATTATCAAACAGCAAATAATTAATTACACAACTGTACAAATGGAATACCATGATTAAACATTTGCCAGTTTATTAGGTACTAGGAGGGTTTCTAGCCCTGTTCAAATAGTCAGTAATTTAAAAATATGGAAATGCTATATTTCATAGGGCCTAAATAAACAAACGAGGCTTTCATACATCACAAAATTATATATATATATATATATATATATATATATATATATATATATATATATATATATCCTTCAACCTTCAGAACTAGACTTGGATATCCTTAATTATTGCACACTATCAAATCAGTTAGAACAACTAAATAATTAATCAATTAGTGACAAATAAATAGCACAACGACATGCATTTTTTACGCATATTATTATTCATGACAGTATGGTTATTTGCACTTTAGATTTAAACTCCTAAAAAATTCAAGCTTTTGAAGAGGTCGCTCGAGGGTTTTTTTTTTTCCTTGAAGAAAAACCCTGTGCCCTCTTTCCAAATAATGAAGTTGGACTCAATAGCCCTTGAGCTTTTCGAATCCGAAAGTCAAGTATGACAATTGAGCCTTTCCTATAAACAGGGCTGCGTTGATAAACTTACTCAGCCTAGACCTTGCTCTAGTAGAAAAAACACTATTTGGAAAAAACAGATTATAATAAAAAAAAAAAACTAAAGCAAAAAACAACCAGAAAACAATGAAAATAGTGTATACAGTTTAGCCACAGAGGCAGCTCGGCACACTAATTTGTGCAGTCCCTAACATTGCACAGACATTAGGTGTATGCTTGCTCTATTAGGCCTAAGTAATTAAACAACTATTTACTTAATGATTTAACTAACACTCTTTCTTAAGTCTAATTAAAGGTTAACAACAGCTAACGAAATGTACAAAACTGTACATAAACAGTGTGTCAGAATGGTGTTCTGTATTTAATACCATGTCATCAGGATGTGTTTTGAAAGTAACTTTCAAAACACATCCTGATGACATGGTATTAAATACAGAACACCATTCTGACACACTGTTTAGTATTCTAGCAAGGATAACATACAGAGACCAATTTAAATCTTTCATTTGCGGTGTGGCCCGAGATATTTATTTGTTTGTTTGTTTGTTTGTTTAATACATGGCGTACACATGGATTAATTGTTTTTTAATTTCCACATGACTTTAAACAAATTATTTATTGCCACGTGTAATTCTTTTTTTTTTTCTTTTCTAGAAGTTCATTTTTCACGTGCTCATTCACATTGCTCGGATGATGTCATACATACGTCCACATGTGCAGTGTAAATGCACCTTTAACATGTTTGCAGCTACTGTTTACATTAATCACGTTAAAACAAATGATTGACGTAAGTGTTGTGCGTTTGCGCTTTTACTGTCACTTCAAGTGTGTGCGGTGGTTTGTTACTGTGAAGTCTACAATATTACATTTTATAGGCTTGTGTGGTGGAACATGTTGCTTTGTGGTACTTTCACACAGGTCTGGTTTGAGGAGTACACACTACACAGCACTTCTACTGCACTGTGTGAACAAGGGACAGATTGACAGATTAGCTTGAAAGGCTAACACGCCGTTAACACGACTCCCGGCGCTCTCAGGTGCCTGCTAATCGTCATAACTGTCTCCGTACAACTGTATATAGTAATAGTTTATGGAAAGTGTTGCAGTTAAACAAATAAAACGAGCCTGTGTTATTTGTACGCCTGGTTTTTTTTATGTCATAGGTGAAGCCTACCGGCTCATTGAGAACCTAGTTTATTGTCCAAGAGCAGCATCTGTAATACTTAACGTGAAATTGGCTCCTACACGTACACGTAGGAGCCGCTGTTGTAAACAAATACTAGATGAAATACACACACACCGCCTCCAAGAACGCGCTTAAATGCAACACTGTAACATGACTGAAGCAAGCGGCAAAACATTACGCGCGTGTTATTCTAAGATACATTTCTGTAAGTAATAAAGCCAGGATGAAAAGCAGCATGTTTAAGACGCAAAACAAACAAACAAACAAACAAAACTCGCAAATGTAGCGTTACAGTGATTTAAGAGTGCTTGGTGAGAACGCATGGCGAGTGCACAGTGCCAACTCTCTGTCCCTCTCTCCATAAATCATATTCATGCCCCAGGATCATCAGCGTTCAGTAATCTAATCATGCCGTCGTCTTATTTCCCGAAGGATATTAAAATGAAAACCCCTAACGCGCTACAGGCAGCTGAAACTCTCCCGCTATCATCATCAGCATGATGCTGCGCTCACTACAACACACCAAACAACATCTTACCTTCAAGAGCCAGCGCTGTCTGTAGTATCCATAAAATCCATAAGATATCCATTACTGTTTTTTTTTTTCAGGGCGAAATTGTGAAGAAGAAGGAAGAAAAAAAAAGACGTCCAAATATTCAAATAAAACAAGCCCCGAAAGCCATTGAGAACAGACGATGGCGCGGACCGGTGCACTTTCACGTTCAGTTGAATAAACGCGATGCCATGCACGCTGAACCAAAATCTCCAACCAAGTTTGGACGAAACCAAGTGATGTAGACGAGGGGAGGCGGTCCGGCTCCAGAAATAACCGCGCACTACATCACACAAGGCGATTACTGAAAACAGTGCTAGTTATATATAAAAATCCTATTCGCTCTGATTTGAATGGAAAATTTCAAATCTGACGCGGTTTTTTTTTTATCGCATTGATCATGACTGCGTGATGAGTCTCCACCCTGCCCGCATTTTTAAACATTCCATTCTGTCAATCAGCACGCGCGTTACTTTTTAACTTCATCTGTGCATGAGAATAGAAGATTTTTGAACTGATTTATGAAGTGCATTATAAGTGAGTTCGGATAGTCATGAAGATGGTGGCAGAGAAAGTCTGAGAGCTTTTTTTGTTGTTGTTAATAATGTGCTCAGGTAAGTTTACGAGAAAGGGTTTTCTTTTGTCAAAACTTGTTATTATTGAAACTAATAGTGGAGTTTGGAATTCTGCTGATATCCACTTGCATTATTATTATTAATGTTGTTATTATTATTATTATTATTATTATTATTATTATTAAATAAGAACTATAGTCCAGTTTGATCGTTATTTAGTCTAAATAAAGAAGAAAAAACAAATCCAACAAAAGAAACAATTTTATATTCTGTATTTTCTATATATATCTATATACATCGAATGCGACTTTCCTCCCTCCACTGAAAACAGAGAGAGTGGTGGAGGGAATAAAAGAAAAAAATATATAGTAAATATATATTAACATGAAATTAGCTGCTAAGTTTACACTTTTCCGCCTCCCGTCGTTAAGTGCCATTTCCTTAATAAACAAATGACAGTAAATGAGGTGGAAATGCACCTCCGATCTGAAATCTAGTGTTTAGTTCGCATATTAAAGCGGGAAGCTTTTTCTGATTTGGTTTAAAGAAAAAAAAATGGTTAATGCATTAATGAGGGTTGGTTTCCAGATTTAAATAATGAAGTAACAGTGCATTGTATGATAGTATACTTTATGCTGCCGGTCTGTCGACAAAGTTATGAATAAAATGTAAACGTGAACGTAAACAGTAAGCAGGTTTGTCAAGACGTTTATTACTAGTCGCTGCTTTCACTTCGGTAATGAACGTCACTGGAATCGGCGCACACATGGCCTGCGTTCAGCTCTCTGCACTTTCAGCAGTAAAACTTTCTCACACAAGTATCAGGCCTGCGCGCAGCAAGTAGCCGATCCTACTAGCAAAATTTGGCGAACAAGTTCCAAAATAATAATAAAAAAAAAAACATTTGTGGGGTTTCATAATACAACTTTATTCACTTAAGAATAAAAATCTTATTCACTTAAGAAGAAAGACAAACAAAGCCTCGATTCCAACCTGATTCATGAATAATCCTGCATCATTATGATTAAAATAATGCACAGACTTGAGAAATCTCAAATTAGAATCACACCATAAACAAATATCGTGGTTTTCCTAATTTCATGGAACCCTGATTACCTTCAATTGTGTAGCTTTTATGATTTATAATTTTGCAATGCAGTACAAGTAGTTTAGTTTGGGAAATTCAAAGAACTATTATATTATACCCCCCTTAAAACCCAAGCGGTGCAGATCTGTGCCAGCAACACAGCACAGATCAAAGTTTATTTTAAAAAATTAAAAAAAAAGTAGATATGGAAGCCTTGCCAGTGTGTGTTAACGGAGAGCCTTCAGACATCAAACTGTGCGTTTGGGTTTTCGGATATGTACAGTAGGTTAGAAGAAAGCTATCTTTACTTTTAGAATGCGTATATTTCGTAGCAAAATATGTAGAACTCTCAAAATGAGTATATTTTAATATTGTTTGGTCATAGAAACAATGAAAACAAATAGAAAATATGTGATCATGTGTATCTGCGCTATTTATGAGCCTGTGCAACTATTTAAAAAAAATTTTTTTTAGCTCAGTCATGTTTGTATAGATGGTTAAAATGAACAAAAATTCAGTTCATCACATCCATCATATTGCACAATCCTGAGCTCTATATTGGTTTATTAAAAAAAAAACAGCATGGCTAAAAATCTCTAAGTTTTAAATGTAACAGTATTACTGTTCTTGAACTAGGAATGGGAATTCCTTTTTTTGCGCTCTAGCATGCCCATTTTAAAATTTCCTAAGATAACATCAAAACTTAGGTTTTTTCGAAGCAACAATCACTCAGAAATGACTTAAACACTCAAAATGACATGGAATCTTTTCTATGTGATGGATGGATTTGCTCTAAAATAGGAATGTGAGCTACAAGCAAGCCACGGTTAATCACGTCTATGCACTTAAAAATCAACTCACTAAGCCCCTTTGCTGGCATCACTGAGCACCCATGTCAAGATTCATGTTGCTGGCACTATTTTCTAATTCCGATCTTCTGGATTTAAGTTTAAGCCATACAGAATGAGTTAGAAACAGCCTGGGCAAGTGCCGCTAACAGATTACTGATGAAGGAGCATTTCAGGTTGTCATTTTAGTCTGCTGAAAATATGGAGAATGAATTTATGCTCAATTGTGCGCCAAGCCACAAAACAGAATTCTGGAATTTCATTAAAGCTGCATAAACCCAATTTCCATTCTGGTGGTGCAATCTCGGTACTGCTGAATATCAAAGGCAAGAAAGTAGACCGAAGAGTTGGATTAGATGGGGTATGAGGAGAAAAGGGAGGATCAGAGGACAGACTACATATTTTTCCAACATATCAACCAGAATGTCTTTATATTGCATATTATTGGGTCATACACGTTATGTCCTTATGCGGGTAGCTTGAATTTGCTCCTTTGCCTGCTTTTGGATATCTACTTAAAAACAGCAGGACTACGAGGTAAAACGTTACCTCATAATGAATATGGAATCTATACTTTTCTAGTTCATGCTGCCAGCAAAGCATATTAACAACTGGTACTATTTTTGCAGACTGAGTCAGACTGAAAAAGAGATATAAAAATGATTTCAAATATGACTAATGCTGAGAGATTAAAGTTAAATGTTTTGACTTATGCCCAGTCAAGATTCATGTAAGAAGTGACTTAATTTATGTGTGTGTGAGAGAGAGAGAAAGCTTAATGGAAACATTCTACATCTACAGTTCAGCAAGATCAATAATTTAATCCCATAAATTCAAGTGAGATAAATTCTTATTGGTCTAGAACTGTCACTGTGGATAATTATTTGTGGTGTAGCTTAGTTTTTTAAATATGACTTTTCTTGACTTTGGTTTCTTAAGGACTCCTTGTCAGAAAAAAGTAGCTCAAATAAAAATATGTGTCTAACACGAGTTATTGTAATGCATAATATATCATTATCATACTGTAATTCACATAGCTGGTGTTTTAATTAAATGTACAAATTTTTCAAATGTATTAAAATATATATATATATAATGAAACTTTAAAAACATATTGAATATAGGGTAATTTGAGTTCCTAGGCAAAATGGAATACAATACCCAGTAAAAAATTGAGTAAAGGGACTAGAACATATGTTACATTACAGCATGGCTTTTAATGGTCTATAAGTAAAGCAATACCCTTTAAGTTTAGTTTTAGGTATATATATAAACTTACTCTTATACAACCTTATACAGCTATCATACATACATTAAAAAACTATTTCAGATAAATGACTGCCCTTTTTTTATATGAGCACTTCAAAGGAAGAAATGTGGAAAAAATAATAATAAAATCGCTGTAGGTAATATTAATTATCACACTGAAGGCCAGAGATGTTATTATTGGGCCCAGTCTGATCATCTTCTCTGTCTTTTTTAATCCTAAAGTCTAATTCCACCTATAAGTTATGTCTAATTAGAGTGCAATATGATACTTTTCTGAAAACAGCCGATATGCATTTACAGTTGAAAAAGCGACATCTGGGGCTTCTTCCGTGACGGATAACATCTTTAAAACAGATGTGCTTAATTACTTAATTAAGATTTTCTGTCCAAATTTGATCTGTCTGCTTTAACGATTCGCATGGGTGTTTCCAAGTGACCCATATCTGTTATTTGTGGGAACAGTTCAATGAAAATCCACCATTACAGTAGCAGCAGGCTTCATCTTAAACATTATTCCCTGTGGAAGTTCATGATTAGGGTGAATTTTTTTAGACGCACCGAATGATGATGATGACAGTGATATGTACATGTGCGGTAAAGCTTAAAATAAAATAATAAGAAAAATCCCTTAATGAGATTCACATATTCTCATTATGGTCACGTAGCTACATGCATGATACGTGTTCAGTCTAGAACCTGTATAAATGTGACTCAAATTTGATGAGAAAGAATCAGAATATCAGGCTCACATGGATTCATGTGTTATATTTAGACAAAACAACTAACTTGTCCCACTTTAAACATTTAATGGTAGTATGTGAGGCATTTTGCTTCAATAGGGTGACTTTTCCATCAAACTGGGTCAACAGTGCCACCTAGAGAGGCAGTTCTCCTCTTCAGCTGTAGCTTTTCATTTCATTTGAAAAAAAACTAATAAATGTTGTGTTTGAACAAAATATAACTTATTTTTTTATAAACAATAAGAGAGACTGAGAGATTTCAATTATTTCTCTTTGGGATTAAAAAAGTACTTTATCGATCTATTTGTTTACTTTACAAACCATATAGAAAAGCATGACATACTGTGCATTCTAGTTTACTATCTTGGTATTGTGATTTACATGGATTGATGGTGTTATACTATCCCGACCAGTCTGTATATATTTTTAGATCTGTGTCACATTACTAGTGACCCATCGTATGAACCATGTGTGCACCAACTTACCCAAGGCTTACACCCAGACTCCTTATAGTTGACTGTTTTACTCCTAAAAAAACCCTCAGGTTGACTGCAGCCTTTATCTTTATGTAGATTTTTTTTTGTTGTTGCCTCTGGAACTTTAGCAGCAGTGTCGTTAAAGTTCGTTGTCTTGCTTCGATGTGTGTCTATGTGCACATGATCCCTGACCTTCACCTCTGATGTGAATTGCACTCTGAGGTAGTAACTCTTATGAGTCAGAGATAAAAGATAAGAGGGAAGAGTTCTTACGCAGACAAATTCAACAGTCAAGATTAGACTTTGGCCAGACTGTGTTAATCCTTCCATTCCTTTTTTTTTTTTTGTCTCTTTTTCATCTTGCTGGCTTTTTTCACTAGCTCTCTTAAATCAGCTTTAGTGTCCTTAAACAATGACCTGCATTCCTTTTAGTTGCCTGAACATACATACAGTACATTGTTTCATATACTATTAATAATGCTATTAATTTGTTAGATTTGTCCCACTAGTGAGATTTTAGCCGTCGTATTTGACTGACAGCGTCATGATTCACGGCCTCCGTACTCACTGCAACCTCTTTTTTTCTCTGTTCCTAAGAACAGCTTGTGTTTGTGCTTGTTCTGCACTTTCAATTCAATTCAATTAGAATCAATTTCATTCTTAATCATATAGCACTTTTAATAATGGATATTGTCTCAAGCAGTTTTACAGAAATTGAAATGCAGTTTAATATGCCCAGTGAGCAAGCCTGACGCAGAGGTAGAAAAAAAGTAGAATCTCCCTGAGACAAGAAGAAGAAAAAAAACACTGTACTAAATATGAATAAAAATGTGATTATTACAGGAACAGTTCTTTGGTACTAGTTTATAGTATGTAGGTGATATTATCCAACAGTCTCTTACATAAGAAGAAATAAAAAATGTAAAAAAAGTCTAAAGTTTAACTTTGGTTCCAATAACGAAAAACCTTTCCTGAGTCATCTGCTTATTATACTTAATTTGGAGAAGGAGCAACCCTTATAAAAGTGTTCGAGAGACTTCTCAAGCCAGAGTGACTGAATCTAAGTTTATTCCCTGGGAGATGAGATCAGTCCACTGTGAAAGTGTTTCCAATCACCGCTGGCTCAGCACGTCACCCAGCAGCCCCTGTAGCCGTCCTTTTTGGTTTATGGTGGGGACAGGCCTGTGCTTAACAGTCCCTGAGGCCCAAGTTCCTGGGCCTTAGAATGCAAGACGCAGGTTTTATCACCAGAATAAATCCAAGCCTGTTTCTGCAAAACAGGGCCCCCTGATACAACGATCGTCGCCGAAAAAGCAAACACTGCCCTTAAACGTCTACCATCAATCACCGGTCGCTTGGTCAGAGCTGTGTGAACCCCAAGCAGACCGCGTCCTAATTGAGACAGCGCTCCTCACTTAAGTCGGGAATGGGAGAATGGCAGAGCCAGACCTCCAGTTATGTTCCTCAGGTGCACCAAACAGCCGGGGTCTGGGGAGGAGTGGCTTTGATTAAGAGCAGGAAACATAAGCTGCCTGTCCAAAACTTTGTTCACTTTCCAAATGCAGATTAGCAGAGATTTTCTTTTAAATCTCTTTTGGGTGCTGTCAGACTGCTAGTAGCCGGCTATATAATCCCAAGCAGCGGTTTCTTCAGTGTGCACCTGTGTACCCGATTTATCTCCAAGTCCATATGTAACTCTAGACCCAAGCATATGCATACATTCCATTAGGAAAATGCAGTTCGTATTCTAGTTTGTATGGAATCCATTAAACTATCCTTAAATATGGTGGTTTCTTTTTTCTACACTGAAAATGTTTTTCATATATTGACATTGTTAAATAGGTGTAGGGATTCAGTATATAAGTTACTCCTGTATAATATGAGGACAAAAAGCAAAGACATATTAGGCAGTGGTGATGATCCTGTAGTTTAACCCCTAATATCTGTGCGGAGGTATATGGCTTCACAAAAAAAAAAAAAAAAAAAACACATGGCCTCTACTAAGCCCTCCTAAAAGACTTTCAGCCTGTGTGTCCACTTCCACTTGCGGAAACAGATGCAGGTAGAAAACAGGGTCTAATAGGATGCCTACTGTGATTGTAGACTTTTTAGTGGGCTAATTTGCAGAAGTCGAGTCCATATGATAGACTTTACTACGCCAGACATCTCTGCAAAGGTTCAGCCAACCAGCTGTAGTACAAAGTGAAAATTCTCTAAGTTTACAAGCAAATACATGATCACACGCCCCAGATTTATCCACTGGATAGAGGGCTGAATGTGGCAGTACCACAGTACTGTATGTAGCACAAAAGACTGTGTTGTGACCTAAACTTAACGAGGGACTCAGTGTCAACATGTGCGTCTAGCAAAAGTTATTCATTCAATAAAACAGCAGGGGAGCTTCCAAAAAAAGTGCTCATTAGTGTCCTGGTTATTTATATATTGCTTTTCTTACAGCTTGAACATGTTTGAGCTTGAATTCATAAGAAAGACTGTGGCAACATTCAATATACAGTAATAATATAATATAATATAATAATAACAAAGAATTAGTCATTCATATTGAGTTTTACATACAAGTCCTCAGATCCACATTGCAAATGGCTGTGTTTTATATGGAGACTCATGATTAACAAAAATACTTTCACAGTTCCATTGTGTATCGGTTCTTTTTGCTCTTTCACATGTGAGTTGGCAAAATGCTACAGGATAGACTGAAAATAGATTATTTTAAACGGCATATCTTTGTCAGATGACTGCATACATTTATATTAGCAGGTTTTTGAGACGGAATATTTTGTCTACTAATTAGAGCCATAGAGCTTTTCACGACTGTGTTGACTTAAAACAACAAATATAAATGTGACTTATTCTACATGATAGATGTGGGATGGGGCATTGGGATGATGAATGTATTAATGAATGTGGAGTGGGGACACTGGGACCAAAGTTCCATGGATATTACAGTATGCTTTTATGTATGTCCATACAAAGCAGCCGATGCAGGATGGAAGTTGTTTAAAAGATAAAAAAAAAACGTGATGTGTGTATATATATATATATATATATATATATATATATATATATATATATATATAATAATAATAATATGTATGTATGTAAATATGTAAAAATAGGATATGGGATTTATCTCCAGAAATTGCCATGCATTTAAAAGGTACATTTACATACATAGCAATTATATGTAGCATTTTTGTCCATGAAATTTTAGCACTTCACTTAAAGGGAAAAAATCTGTTTAGGTTATGAAACCACCTGAAGTTGAAGTTTTACCTTACTTTTTGGATCTCCTCACGTTCCAGGCAGAACAGTTTGCCTTTTTATCACTCAGATCACTGTCTTAGCTTGGATTAGCAACCAGGAAAAAATGATCTCTATAGACTAAAGGAAGCTGCTTCTCAACTGACAATTTTGTAAAAAATATTTAAAATATTTTAATTATTTATTATTCATAAATAATATACATACATATTTATACATTATTTATACATTTATTATTATTTTTAATAATTTAATTTTAGCTAAGCAGATCATAGAATATGGACAAGACAATGCTATCATGATTTGTCAGTTTATTAGGTATACCAAAGTAATGAATAACAAATTGTTGATCTAAGATCTACGAGCTAATCCAAAAAAGGATTGCTATGAAAGTAAATAGAATAGAATATTTTCATTAATAATTTTACTTCCAATTGCTCAACAAATCTGGTTCAAGTGTTTGATGTCTCAATACCTAAATAGATGATTGCCCAAATAATTTAATATATTCAAAAATAAGCATTTTAAAAACAATTTATTTCAATGCCGTTTGAAGGCAGAGCAATGCCGCCTCTTAGCTTGACGGTCTCAGCTCAAGTTACTGTCTGTGCAGATGTTTTTCTCAGATGCTGGTAAATTAAGTGACTGCATAAATAATAGAAATTACCTAGGTGTCTTAAAATGGACTGATTGTATTCCCACCTTGTAGCAAATCTATTGGCATTGGCATCTACCATGACGCTGTCACAGATAAGCAGTAAATGAAGATCAAAAAAGTCATTTGATATGACGTGGCATTGTTGCAAGTGGGAAAGTAATTAATCAAATCTGAAATTCCTGAGCCAGTATAATTTACAATTGTTCACACTGTACAAACCTTGTGACACATCCAAACTATTTTATAATTAAACCCGATAAACATTCAAGAATCCTCTTGACAAATATTAGGCACAGAAATTGCAGCATTAAGTGCTGCCTGTGTAATTCTCGATTGCTCAGTTTCAGGCTTTACCCCTTTTATATATAGCACAAATGCCATAATTGTCTTTCATTGTTCTTTTAATGTTTCTCTCTTTTATCACTTTGTTCGTTAGCAGTAAGAATTTGAGGTTATAGTCACAGGCAAGGTCGAGAGATATGGGTGGGGAGGGGAGGGGGGTGTAGGGTGCAAGGATATGAGTGCCATATCTGAAAGACTGGAATGAACCTGTTCGCTGAGAGAAAGGTTTTATTTTTTTTCCTTCTGAAGAGGTGAACTAGATGTTACGGGCTCTGAAGCTTGAAGTAGCCTACTGCTGTGAAAATCTCCCAGCATCGCTCAACTAAAGCAGCAGCTCTTAAGTAACACTTGAACACTGAAAAAATGTCTAAGAGCTAATGTAAGAGGCATAGTAAGTACTTACTCTCCATGCACTGTATCAGAATGATTTTTTATATATATTTTAGACTATCTTTATATATTGCCTACACAATTATAGCTACAATATATAGTACAAATATAATAATACATATGAAATAAAATTATTATTATTATTATTATTATTATTATTATTATTATTATTATTAATATTAATAATAATAATAACAAATAAATGTATTAAACAGATTTGCTAATTTTCACACCTTACTAAATATTCCCAAAAATGTAATATTTTTATTATGATTTAATAATACCATACATTTGCATAATAATTTTGCATAATTTTATGAAACTAATAATATAAAAATAACAATTAAATATACTTATACAAAAATTTATACTAATAAAATATGTAAAACTATACTTGTATATAATAATAATAATAATAATAATAATAATAATAATAATGTACTTTGAAATCACTCCTTTATTACATGCAGATTATTTACACATTTTGCTATATCTGTCTGACAAAATATCCCCAGAAGCTGCATGCAAAGCTCATCCTGAATGTGGTCTTGGCTCCTCTTAATCACTAAGCTTTCTTATACTATGATTATTGCTGCTCAACATCTGGAAGATATTGGTCAGATTTACCATCAGCCTCATGGAACACTCACTCGTTTTTAATCACTCTCTGGGCTGTAGCCTTGTGGTTCCACCCATTGCAGCCTCCTCAGTACCATGATGACTAAAGTAATATGGCTGAAACCGCACCGCTCCATGTGGCTCTTAATTAATCACTTTTTTTCTTTTAAAAGCACTGATTCTTCATTTAGAAATAAAGTTGCTTCGATTTTCGTATTCATTATTTTCATACAACACCATTGACTTATTCATCCATTGGTTGAGATGAGGAAGGAATACATTGTGTTAGTATATGTGGCATTAGAACAGCCTTATGGTGATTTTACATCATTGTTAGTATCGTGCTGTTATAAAATTGTATATTTCACATTTTATATATGAGTACTTAAATCTATTTTAAATTACCCACTGTGTTTAACCATGCAGTCACAATTATATCATTATTTAAATCTTTTACTTTTAAAAATTTACATTCACTTTGGTTGGCTTGTGGAAATAGCAGTTATTGTTCAGATAGCATACAAATGTAAATAAAAAATATTTAGCTAAATATTAATATATTTACGGAGGCATAATTATAGTCACCATAAAACTGAATTAAATAATGTTTGTGTGTAAATAATAATAATAATAATTATTATTATTATTAGTAGTAGTAGTAGTAGTAGTAGTAGTAATGTATTAGTTTTTATTATCATCAGTAATTAAGATATGGCTGACTGTTTCAATAGTTGCATTTCATGTTGCACTTCATAGTGTAAGAATAAGAAATAAGAATAAGAAATTATTTAGCAAGATCAGCAAATATTCATTAATATGTGGTCAATGTAGAGCTGTTTACATACACTCTAAAAATCAAGTAGATTGCATATGACTTATTATATGTGAACGAGGCTATGCAGCCGATTGATATGAAATTATTAGACTTGACAGTAGACATTTGTAAGGATGCACATGCTGTTTTGGGAGATGATTTCATCTCTTTTATTTCAGCATTAGTATAAAAACAGGCTTGTGCACTCTGTGGAAAATAATGTAGGTTAAGACTGTTTATATACAGCATGCAGACATTCATGCATCATTTAAGCATTCATTAAATAAAATTGCCCAAGTTGTTTGTGGTGTAATACAGTGAGGAAATGTAGCAGAAGAATGTAATACTGATAAAAAATAATAAAAAAGAATGTAGGACAAATTTGGTCTAGGACAAGTAAGGCAGAAAAACAGTGTGCTGGAGTACTCAGAGGTCTTGAGGTCTTTTCCATAGCAACCTTTGCCAAGCAAGATCATCGACCCCCACAGCCTCCAGTAAAGGCAGAGTACAGATTGTAGGTCACATATGGCATTGACACTCCAATCAGGAATAATCTAGATTGACTCGATGGTCAGAAATTAAACTGCAAGGCTGTCTTCTACTAACGCTTATCCCACTTTTCAGACTAGAAATAAATAAACAAATGGGATGCAAAGTCAAAATAAGGAAAAGTATATGAAGCCTTGCTAAACTGACTCTAAAACTATAAATATGCTGAATTATTATTATTATTATTATTATTATTATTATTATTATTATTATTATTGTTGCAATTTATATGCTATCTTTTAACCCCTTTATGCATAATGACTGCACATTTGTAGCCTGCAGAATAAAACGTAAATTATTTCCAAACCACATCAACACATTATTGTATCTTCGCGCAAAAGGTTTTTTTTAAACAAAAAAGGGAAGGAAAAAAGTGGCTTGAATGAATTTCATAGCTTTTGTATTGATATTTTTAAAAGAAATAAAATAGCAGGGGGAATTACATCAGGAGTATTGCTTAGTTTTTATTGTTTTTAAGAAGATAAATGAATATTCAAATATTTTAGACACAGATGTTAACAAATATTGCTTATAAATACTATGGATTAAAAAAATAAATGTACAGTTCATTGATGTTTACTTAGAACAAAGTCAAACTTTATATGAATAAAATATATTCAAAGAATCAGGATTTTATATTCATAATAATAATAATAATAATAATTGTTTGTTTGTTTTCCGATTGTAAGGCAACATAGGCTCAGGATTATTCATTGTTATTACAAAATCCTTGCTTTTTAGTTTTAATATGATTTTCAAAAACTGAAATGATAAATTTCCAAATTCTAAATTCTGTATAGTAATAATAATATTTTAAGTGTACCATCCTACATCATTGTATTAGAACGGGTTTGAAACTAGATCCCTATTAGGAGACTATAGAACTATACAAAGAACACTTTAAAGAACTCCAAAAGAACCCTTGTTTAAGGGCGTACTCATTAAATATTTCACAGTAGTTAATGAATTATATTTGAATATAAATTTTGATGACAAGCAATCAACGCTAATTTTTGAGATTTGATGACAAGCAATCAGTGATAATCACCAAGTACTGTAAAGTTTTAAGAACAGCTTGTACCCAGACATCAATGCATTAAACGCAGATTTTGCGACTCTTAGGCGCAGACATGGTTGATTGTACAGAGGCCACCCTTGGCTCTGATCAACCTCTTTGCTCTAGTCATAGAATACTGTATGCTGCTCGGGGGCATTTTATTCAGTGTTCAAAAAGCCCAAAGAGTGCTAAATAAGTGATGCATGACTGTAGCTGTTGCAGTTGGACTGAGAAGAGTCGGCGCATAGCAATATGGCAGTCGGTGCAGCCAGATGGACGGCCACACTATTAACTATTTGCCATTTGGCTGGCTGTGTAAAACAAAAACACCCCCCTACTCATTTGAATAAGAGATTCTCAGTTGTCACATTCTATTTTTCATACAACTGGAAATACGGCCAGTAAGATAATTACTATAAACGCTAGAGATGAAAATGCTTTATATTGCAGGAGCAGACAGAGATGTAAAACCCGTGTCCCGTTTAAGGAGATCTAAGTGAAAAACGGTGACTTTGAACTTTGTTTTTTATTCTTATTCGGTTCCACCCAGACTAAGTGATTTAGACTTTTTTATATCAGTATAGTGCTACTTGATGATTATAATGATTATTTTAATGTATGGGAAAGTAGCTCTCTCTTGAAACGCCATACCCCTGAAACATTTTTATTGTATAACTCTGTTTTATTAGAGGCTTAATAGCACAACTGCTTCTACTGCTCTGGGAGTCACAAAGGATGAACCACGCAGGAAAGAAACATTTCTAAAGGATTTATGTCATGTTGCTGAGCCCTGTGGCTGAAGTTAGATTATACTATAGCCAAGTTAGAAGAGTCCATCTGAGGACTGCAGTGATTTCAGTGCTTTTTTCTATGCATATAACCTCATATAACATTATCGCAGCTCTTTTCGTTTTGTCTCAATAGATTCACACAGTGTATGAAATAATGCTATGATGATATACTGTAATAAAGCAAAGCTATTCTTGCTATTTTTGATAATATATAGTCTCTCATAGCTGTGAGTGGTTCTTCACTCTCCCCTCAGTCTTGGATACATTCATAGCTAGGCATTATTTATTACATATTTTTATATTTATTTATAAAAAGCGTGACTGTTTTTGTGAGGGACGTTCAATTCAAATTGAGATTTATGATGAAATTTATCTTGAATGATGGTGTACTGATGGTGTAAAACCGATTAACATTTACAGAAGACTTCAAACGCAGTACGGTGATGAGACTCTTAGCTCCAGTAAAATATTTTGAATGGTGAAAACGTTCTAAAGCAAGCTGTACGTCCATGAATGACAATCCCAGACGAGGTGGCTTGGAGCCCACTGCAGTTGTTCCTGTGAACATTCAGCGAGTGGAAATCGATGGATAACGTGTTGCCAACTTGTGGAAGAGGTGCAGCTGTCTGTGGGAACTGTACACACAATCACCACTTGCACATTACAGGAACTCGGCTGGAAGTTATTGCCACGTTCTCCTTACAGTCCTGATTTCAGCTGACCAAGCCATTTCCACATGCTGGGGCCATTAAAGAGGTTCCTGGGAGGCCGGCGTTTCAGATGTAAAGCAGGCAGTCTGATCATGGCTCTGGCAAGTCTACGTTAATGGTATTCAAGCACTAGTGAAATGCTGGGATAAGTGCATAAGTGTAGCATCTGTTGCATTTTTAGATGTAATAATTATTTTTGCAAAGACGATTTTTTACGATATAAGGGGGATTTTCATTCCAGTTCCAAATTAGCACATCTTCTCCGCTCGTGGGCCGATTGTGAGGAAACAAAGTCTGTATTACCTCAAACTCGGGCAAATATACTGTACCTGTGAAACCCCGTAAAAATTTGTTCAGTAGTTTTTACATGATGCGTGCACAAACAAACAGACAATCTCATCCCGCGTCCCGACAACAAAAAAAATTCTCAAATATCTTCAATGTACAGACATGTCAACTTTATAGTTTTATTATATAGTTTTTGCTCTCATAACTGTGTTCTGTTATTATTCGCAATCAAAAGTTCCCATTTGACATGAACACTCCTTGTGCAAGTAAACTGAGATTTAGGAATTCAAGAGTATCTTTTTTTTTTTTTTTTTAAATAACAGTAAAAAAAAATTGTTATTGTATGGCATTCTTAAATAGATTTCAGTTTAAAGTTTTCTAAAATAAAAAAAAAAAATCCCTGAAATTCCCTAATTCCCTGTAAATCTAAATTGTATTATTACTTAAGTCATCAGAATCATCCGTACTGTATATGATCCAAATATAATCTCAAGTCGATTCAAAGGTGAATTTATATAGCACATTTTATAACACACCGTTAAGAAAGTGATTTACTGTACAACAAGAGGTACCAGTAAAAAACAATAATAAAAATGATACAACAATAAAGTACCGTTTACAAGCGAGCACCAATCTAAAGATATGAAAGAAAACAGCTAATACTTAAGATCCACTTTGATTATAAGCCAAAGAGAAGAAATGAGTTTTGTTAATAATTTGCAAGTAGACAGATTTGATGCCAATGTTATATTAAATGGCAAACTATTACAGTACACAACCATCAGCCACAGCAGAAGCTCGATCATCTCTGTTCTTATATTTAGTCCTTGGTACTGTACATTTCTAAGAAGCTGATCTGGGATCTAATGAGGATCTCATTTTGCTTTAATGACCTGTTGTGTAACCTAAATTGGAAAGCTCTGCTACCATGCACTTTCCAAGTTTTATTACCTTTATTTAATTTATTAAAGCGCCTTTATTGTCTTCATGCTAAATCCATATGTACTGGGAGAAGATCAGAACAGTAAAAAAGTTTGATTCATTAGAAATGAACTGTTGAATGAAAAATAACGTGCAATGCAAAAATCAACGGAAAAGACAAACTGGTACAGTATATTTCCTGAAATACTGTATGTGGGATTTTCTGACTCCATCTTAATCTTATTTTTAATTCACAATGCCAGTCCAGTGCCTAAAGCAAACCTTTTCTTTTTGTTTGTTTGATTCCATTTTTGGAAATTGCTTATGCCTGGTATAAACTGGATAGGGTCTGCATCCATCATCACTCTAACTAGTAAGCACCTACTAGAAAGAAAAAAACAAAACATAAAGACAAATGTGTGCTTAAGAATTTAGAAACACCTTGTAAGCTGGAAATAATGTTTGAGCAATTTTCACAATTTCTCAGCAATAAAGTACATTTTGTGTTTTTTTTATTCTTCCTGTTCTTAATCTAAACGTAGCCTTCCCAACACAAAGTCTCAGTCGAATAAAATCCTTTGGAACATTTCTTTCATTCAGAAAGACCCGGGTGAGCTGGTAATAATCACGGGTGACTGGATTCTCACCTTTTTCAGCAAGTTAGGTCTCAACAAAAATCTTCAAGAAAATGGGAGTAGGAGGAGGGAGTGGGTGGCTTTTTTTTTATAGACAGATGTGAGCGTCTCTCAGAGGCGAGTTTGGAGAGACGAGGTCGGGGCTAACTGCTCTCTGCCCTCCTGCAAAAATTTCTCCTCAGAACTCAGACTCCAGAACCAGACGGATGATGACCTTCTCGTCATTTTTGTGGAAGGGTAGAGACGTAGTCTGCAGCTGTAAAGATAATCTCTTTCAGAACTTTCCGGAGCGACTGAACTTTTCACATGGGATCACATGAGAGATGTTCAGAGAAACGCCACTGGAGAATGGTTAACATTTGAACCGCTGTTGAAACAAATTACTGTACGTTTACTAAATGGACTGAGGCTTAAACATTTTTTTTATTAAAAATGTCTTCCATTTCGTGATGTTTTGATATGCTTAAATAAAAAAATAAAAAAAAAACGGTGTCTGGAGATGTTCATGATGTTAGGTGTATGTTGAATGGTTAACCCAAACTTGACCTTAACTTTAACTTTAACCTGACTTTACCCCAGAACTAAACCATAACTCCTCCCATGACCCTAGAACTACAACTTAACCATGAACTGCCACTAACAATAAACATAAGCCTAACCAGAAGCCTAACCTTAACCTCAGTAGCCTCAAATACATGCACACTCTCACAAACACACTCACATGTGCACACATGCCTGTGTAAATCCGGTGCAAAGCATCGTCACATTCACATTCAAATCTTTTAAGGAATTTTTGCATTCATAATGATTTTGTTTGTCTGTGTTTAGCTGCTGAAATTATGGAATAAACATGGACAAACTAAATATATAAATACAAAAATGCATGGGTAAATTAAGGGTTAATTTACAGCAACTACTGTATACGTATAAAGGCTTACAAATGCACATGAAAGCACATACTGAAAGAAATAAGGCCTAGCATCACACCAGACATTCTTTTCTTGCTCTTAACAAATTCTTTGTTTTAAAACTTGAGGGGGAATAATCTTTCTTGAAATGTATTGGGTACACAGATAATGGAAAAATGAAAAGCTTTGTAGTCACTGAGCAAAGATGGTGCTTTCAAGTGCAACAGAGCGTAGAATAAATGTATTCATTTCACAGTCATGCAGTCCAGTACAGGGTAACCCCTGGGCTTCGGTGTTTTAGGGAAGCATCTCATCCAAATTGAGGAAGAAGAGGTGGCAAAGGAAAGGGCTTTGATTCTAATGCAAGCTGAAACCTCCGCTAATGCTGCTGCTCCAAATGGGAAAAATTGACCTTACCAGGAGAGGTGACACACGCCTGCACTCAGAGCTGCTCGAGACGGGGCTAAAGTGGAATGTTCCGTTCCGAGCCCTGAAGCCTAAGGAATATTTCATGAGTAATTTAATACCTGGAACATAACAGGTTCCCCTCTCAGGAGATGAGGAGCAGAAGCAAACAGTGTATATGAGAGGGGTTAGGTAGGAAGTGTGTGTGTGTGGGGCTGGGGTTGAGGTAGAAAAAAAAAAAAGAAATATAGCTGCGTTTGAAATTGTACTAGTGCTGTCGAACCTGTAATTCTGCAGCTGCCCGACCGGGCCACTTTACATCACTGGCCAAACTCAATCTGTTTTCAGTACCTAATGTGAACTAGACAGCAATGGAAAAAAGGATCAATGATGCAATGACTCATCAAGATAATGAATAAACTTTAAGGTTTGCCCTTCGCAATAGATATCCCATTGACTCAGGCCATATTGTTTGATGTACAGCAATTTTAATATACATGTACACATATACAGGCTCTCCGATATGCTGTGGGAGGGATTTTGCAAACATCATTTGAGTCGTCTTGACTGGAAAGGTCAGGTTAAATCAATACAAAGATCTTTTGACTGATTCATGATTAAACATTCTGCTGGGAGTGACCTCTTCAAGAATGGCAAACCCTCCATCCACAAAGCACAAAGGCTTACTGAGTGGGTTGCTGACTATATAAATGATTTAAATACCATATTCTACTGTATGGTGTGCATTGTTGCCAGATCTTAACCCAACTATACACTTATTGGAAAAATGTGTTAGACAGCATCCTCCGTCTGCACCACCGTCATCAAAACAACATTTGAAGAAATATCTTGTACAAAAATGGCTTCCATGCTCCCGGTATTGCTCCAGAGATTGAATCAAAACAAGGTTAGCTGAAAATAATCTGGTGGTTTGTGGTTGTCAACCACATAACTAGAGCATTTTGTATTGCATTTTGTATTGAATTTTATTTTATTTTATTTTATTTTATTTTTTCATTTTCATCTGTCTGTATATTATTTGTATATAATATTATTAGACTGACTCAATACACAAGAGTCGGTAGTCCTGTGGTTCTGGAAAACTGGAAGCAACATACACCGATCAGTCATAAGAATCAAATCTTAAAATATTATGCCCAGTAGTTTGTAGGTTCCCCATGTGCCACCAAAACAGCTACTCACATGACTCCATAAGACTTCTGAAGGTGTGCTGTGGTACAGTATCTGGCATCGGGGCATTAGTTGTACTGTAAATCAGATGTTTTCGTCCTACACATTCCATGAATGCTTGATCAGATTGAGAACTGGGGAATGTGGAGGCCCAATCAACAACCTTGAACTTTATGCCTGGTAAGCCCCATACACAGTGATGCACTGAGTGTTCTGATACCTTTCTATCCCAACCAGTATAAACTTTCTTCTTTTTTTATTTGTGCTAGATAACCTTTTCTGTGGGATCAGGCCATAAATGAGCCTTGGGTGCCCATGGTCCCGTCACCAGTTTACTGGTATATAATTGATGATTATAAATTGTCGCTTCCTTAATAAGCCATTAAATAATTTTTTGAATTGTCTAACAAGCTTGAATAAAGACTACACGCTTTATTATTTGCAGACGATTTTAATCAAGTATGTCTTTAAAACATAGACACAACTAAGCAACCTAACCTAACTAGGTACTGCTCAATTCCTAAAGGTAATGTCATTTTGCAAGACTACAACATTTGTATACAAAGTTTGTAAAATGTTTCTTTCAGCAGTGTTAATGAAATAACCAAGAAAGAAACAAAGAACATCTTGTTTTGTGGAATTTTTCTATCTGTTAGATTCTGTCTTCAGTGCAAAACAAATCCACATGTGTTTGACTGACTGTGAATGTGCGCAGAC
This sequence comes from Clarias magur, assembly GCA_013621035.1. Taxonomy (NCBI): domain Eukaryota; kingdom Metazoa; phylum Chordata; class Actinopteri; order Siluriformes; family Clariidae; genus Clarias; species Clarias magur. The sequence goes on along the minus strand of QNUK01000011.1, from coordinate 2,877,220 downwards.
ATCAAAGCCTGTTTTTTTTTTTTTTTTGTTCTCTTACTCTCTCTGGCTCTTTTTGAGTAGCTTTCTTCAAGTTCTAGTGATATACATTTAATGAATTTTCCCAGGAATTTAGTGTCTGCATTTTTTTAACGCTGCTTTTAAATGTAAATTTTTTAAACAATCAACAAATACTTTGTACTTAATGTTTAAATTATCAACAAACACAGTACAATTAGAAATAAAGAAAGTCATTCAACAGGTAATTAAGAAAACACAACAGAGCATGCTATTACCTTTTTAAAGCTTTATATTATTTATTTATTTATTTTGCTAATTTTTTAATTACTTTCTTTTGACAACCATTATAATGTTAAATTTATTTATACTGTAAATATCACACCACACTTTGAACACTTTCATTACATTTAAAAGAAAACAAGACAAGGTCGTTCTTTTTTATCCTTATGTTTTAGAAGCTAACAGTCATCCTTCATATTTTTTCTCCTCTTTGAAGTAAAGCAAACAAATTAACAAAAAGAAATGCAGCCCGTCATGTTGGAGAAAAATCAGAAAGCGCAAAGTCTGTTATGATCCAACTACATACTGCTCTTTACAAAGTGCTTGACACTTTATCGGTAGGCTTTAGTAAATTTGTGGTATATTATATGCCATATAGTGAACATATACAGCTAATATAATTTGAGTGTATAAGCTTAAAATTGTATTACTTCCTTCCATCGGGCAGCATTGGCTAGAAATGTTAAAAAGTATATTAAAATCCTCCAGGTTTCTATTTGTGTTACATGGGCCAAATATGCTCATACTGTAAGTTAACTTTATGACTCAGTTTAACTTTTCTTTGCACTTTTGTCTGTGGCATCTTGTTCTTTATCATTTTTATTATTATTATTTCTCTTTTTTTTTTTTTAGAATTTCCATCACTTTGCATTTTTCTACTTTTTCTTCTATGTTGTTTTCCATTTCTTTTTTATCTAAAGCATTTTAGTATATTCAATTAAATAAAAATGTATGTCGAAATTCCACAATCATTTCACAAAGATTTGCCAGCAGTTGTGACAAATCTAATCTATTATTTAAGTTTTCAATTGATTCTGCTTTCTGCGCATCCCTTGAGGCAGTTGTATGGGTCAATTGATAAGTGGTTAGGGATCGCCTGGGTCATAGTTCTCTGCCTGCTTCGCATTGTTCTTCTCCTCACACGAATGTAGGAAGCAGCAAATCTGCTCGATCATCAGCATGTCACCTAGACGGTTTGTTTCTGGCATATGGGGGTATTTTTAGCTCTCTTCGCTGAAGATGCACTGAATCTGCTGACAGATAAATCGATGAACGTCAGTGTTCTTGTCACACCCCGAGCAGTTTGGGAGTCTAGCAACAGGAAATGGTTGACAGACAGCCAAAGAGGTGTCACATTAAAACATGGAGGATGTCAGCTTTGGGAAAGAGCAAAGGTCATAGGTAGTGGGAATACCACTGACATACGACATACAGTTTAATACATTTATACATTTTCAGAAAGCAGAAAAAAAGATCTACTATTATTAATCTTTCGGTTTTCAAATTATTTTTCCATACAGGATAAAATAATTGGCATAATTTTCCTTCAGCAAACCTAAACCATTTGTGTTCTATACAGCTACTCTTCTGTTAAACCCATTTTTGCTCTCGACTTAAACTTTAGTTGCGCATGTTAAAAGAGGAGTGTGCACATAATGCCTTTATTAAAGAAACGTAAGTATGTGGGCCAAAGTCAACCACACAAGATGTGTTTTGATTCAAACTCACTTAGAGTTAGATTGCTCTGTCCAGGGAAAAAAAAAAAAAAAAACTCCTTCAGTCTTTCCCAATACTATTTCAGTGTGTTAATTCAAAAATAATTTCCCATTGTCTTTTGAGTTATCGTCAATTTTTTTTTTAGAAAAGTAGGTATAGAAAAGGCCACAAAGAACAATGTCATTATATTCATACACAATATGTAGACCCGTCCAAACTTTCTGATGGAATGATGTGTGGGGTCACTTACTCTGACCATGTATATTTACTGCATATGAAAGAAAAAACCCTCAACCTTTGCTTGCATAACTATCGGAATATGAAAATATTCTTTCAAATCTATCCATCTTATCCAGAGCGACTTACAAAAAGTGCTTTGAAGTTTCCATCATTGGATAGATACTAGGTTACTAACTAAATGCCATCAATCAAACATAGTTGGAAAGTATTTTTGGTTTTTAATTTTTAAGTACTGAAAAAACATGATACGTCGTCATTTAAAGGTTGCCAAGAACTCCGCTGTATGGACCGCTAGAGGAAGTTCACTCCACCACCTACAGTAGGTGCCAGAACAGAAGAGTCTGGATGGATGTCTTCCTCGATCTCTGAGAGATGGTGGGACCAGGCGAGCAGTGCTGGAGGATCAGGGGGAACGTGGTGTGGTGCGTGGTGTGATTAGAGCTGAGAGGTAAGTGGGTACTGGGCCATTTTTAGCTTTGTAGGCGAGCATCATGGATTTGAATTTGATGCGGGCAGCTACAGGAAGCAGAGAAGTGTGGTGATGTGGGAGAACTTGGGACTTGACAGATACCACGTCCTCATGCAAGACACCACAGCACACCTTCAAGGGTTTTGTGGAGCCATGCCTCTGCCCCGAGAGGGTCAAAGTTGTTTTGATGGCACACATGGAACCTTAATATTTATAATATTATGAGTCATTGGCAGCCTTGTATACAAATTTTGTCTTAGATATTTCTAAAGTTGTCATAGTGTCTAGCTGGCTAGACCGGCTGATGTTGTAGCCATGGGCATATAGGGTAGGCATGAAGGCAGAGGGGTTTTAAACAGAAAAGTGTCCTTTTATTTATAAAAACTCAAACAATAAAGACAATAAACAAACAAAGAAACCAAAACCACAAACTCAAACTATAACTAGGGCTCTTTAAAACAGACATAGGGACTGCCACAGGGAAACCAGGAGCTGACAAGGAAACCAGGAACTGCCGCAAGGAAACCAGGAACTGGTAAACAAACATGGAGCTGGAGCTAAGTAAAGACATAGAGGAACTAGAGATAAGGCTGGACAGGACATGGCAGGAACTAGAGATGGGGACTAGACTGGAGAGACAGGGCTAGAGACCAGATGGGTTAGTGAGGTTAGTAGCTACATGGAATATGGGGACACTGGATGCTGACCTAACCTGATTAGTATCTAACTGGATTAGTGGCTAACCGGGTTAGTACTGAACTATGGGACCGGAACTGGAACACAAAAGGAAAGGCACACATGAGGCTATACCAAACTAGCGGCTAACCTACTAGCGACCAGAACCACTAGCAGTCAATCACACTAAAGGCTAGCCTACTAGCGGCTAACCCTGCTAGCGGCTAAGCCCTCATCTGGCTACACATACAAGGGAAGCTTTAAACACAGAACTAAACAAGAAGACTGACACTGGGAAGACACAGAACAGTACTTACACTGTACACAGGAGGAGACACAGCCTAGCTAAACACTGAACAGGACAGCTCCATGAATCCACAAACACAAGGAACCTAAAGAAAACTAATAGAGCCCTCTAGAAAAACAAAGGTAAAACAAGATTACTAAAATATAAACTCAAAGAAACAAAAAGAAACAAAAAGGAATGCCCACATAACGGCATATACAAACAACCAATACCAACAAATAAACAAACATATACACCAACAAACAATGCTCGACCCAGTTTCCCAGAACAAACTGCTATTTATAGAAACTTTAATGAGCCACCTCGGTTCAGGTGAGCTCTCATCACCTGACCGAGGTGCCTTCTGGGAAACTGAGTCGACCAACAAAAACTACAAACAGAGCCCTCTAGTGGAGGACCCTAACAAAAGTCTCATAATATTTCTTAGATTTTTGCATTGTTGGGACATAGTTTTTAACCAATTTCCGACCATTGTTCAGAGAGATTCAAACTGAATGATGCTAGAGCTGAGAGGGTTTATTTATACAGTATATAAGAGGGGGAATAAGTGAACCTGAGTCAACTAATAGCACTGGATAATGGCCTTAACAGCTCTTCATTTCCTGCTGTGCATGAATGTATCTTGGGTTTTCTACTGGCATGGTCACCTTTCTTCTCCTTCATCCTCCCACAGACTTTGCATTGGTCTGAATCAGCGCTCTGAAACGGGGGCTAGCGAGTGGTGGAAAGTGACCTTGTGAACTCTGGGATAATAGTCAGCGCCTGTCAATTTTCCTCCACTGCCCTCCAGTGTTGATGTCTGTTTAATCTAGGTCAAAAGTGCAAGCAGCAGCGGCTTGGAAGTCCCCAGTGCATCACTGAGTTCGGCTTACTGTAAAATCAGTGTCTTGACTAGCGTAATTAACAAGTACAGCTGATTGTAGACAGACAGAGAGAGGAATAAAAAAAAAAATTCTGCCATCCAATACCAAGACTGTACATTGATTTTTACTTAAATAATCCAGTTTTGCATGCACAAATTGGCATTTATCTTTTAAAAAAATTATATTTTCAAATTTGTAACTGTGATTTACCAATAATCACCTAACAACTCTATCACAATATATAAACGCATTGACAAGTGTCCGTCCTCCAACAACCCTCCTCTATGTGGAATTCATGGATTTGGAGGAGTTGTATAGAGTATGAACAAATGAAGCACATACATTATATAACTGAAACCATATTAATATTCTGTCAGCTAAAAGATACTACAGTAAATAACACAACATGCTGCTATTCACATGGAGTAGATTTCTGTTTGATTTGTAATGTTGCTGGAGGAAGTCGGTACGTACTGTAATATGATTCATTCAAACAGGATAAATGATCACTTTAGACAATTTACGTACAAATTTCACTTGTTAGGAGGCCAAGGCCTTACATGTCCAACACATTCAATTTATTTATCCATCATGCCAAAAGACTTAAATCAAACTAAGCAGTTGAGGTTTACAGATCTTGCTCAATGGTGTATCAGTGACAGTTTGGTGGTGAAAGTTCTTGTTCCTATGATCGGTAACTCAGAGCCCTAATTGCTGAGCCACAGCTCCTACAGTATAGCTGTGACAGGATATTAGCAAGCTTACTGCCAAGACATGTAGATCACAGTAGCAACAGCTTGACAATCTTTAGCATGAACATGCTGCAGGGGCTCATAACGGAAAGTCTTAAGGGTGTGATCCCATGCTGGGTTCTTTGGGTAGTGTCATGGCTAAAGCAACTGTGCCAATTTATGACAGATACAAAAAGTGTAGGAATGCCCCAGTAAGAAACCATCCATGCTGATGAGACATCCTCCATTAACTGCATCAGCCACAGGCGTGCATGTCAGGAGATTGGGGTGACTACAGAACGGAGCTAAAAAACATGGATGGCCATAACCTGGCTCTTGAATATATGTTTTATCAAAACTTTGCTACCTTAGCAAGTTCAGTGGTAAAGAGCATTATAAGGCAGAGATGCCATACCACATCAAGTGCCTCATCCCCACTTCCAGCTTGTCACCACATACAGTATCAGTTGTGAAAATGAAAGGTTGTGAAAGGAGATGTCTGTAGCCCATCACCAGCTTTAGAGGACAGGGTATCCGTATTTCAGACCATAGTCACAAGCTGTTATTTTAATGTCATTAAGGTACAATTGAGATCCAGGAGATGAAAAGAGGAAAAAAAAAAAGCTCCCTGGATAGTTTTGATGTGGTCGTAAAGAGAATGTCAAATCCCCTACAGCATATTCGCAACAACCTTTTTAAGCTCTGTTGTACTGTGACAAGGAACGGTATGAAAGGTTTTTACTGTATATTTGCATTTTTTCCCCCAACATGAATCAATTGTGCATTAAATCGTATACCTTGAATACGCTCGTCAGACATCTGGTTTGCTTTACTGTATTTGCTAAGTTAAAATTAAATTCAGCCATTATTCGTCACATATACATTACTGCAAAGTGCAATTCTTCATTCTTCTCATATCCCAGCTTTTTGTTGGAAGACATGGTCAGAATGCCCCCTATTTTGTGTCATTCTGCTCACTGCATTGCTGTTATCTCACTTTATAACCGCAACGTACCACTAATTGGGGATGCGCTCCTGATTGTATCTGCTTAGCTGCAAATCTGTCGTGTCAACTTACATTTACTGAGACATATTAAACATTTCACTTCAGATTAACACTAACATAATCATGCAGTATATATTTAATGTGCATACTGTACGTAGTTGAACCAACCACCACATTTTCCATCAGAAAACATAAACGGTAAAGAAATATGACACTTAAGACACTTAAGACTTTCTTTCAGCTGTCTGCTTTACCTCTTTTCTGCCAGTTGAAATTTGATTAGCATTTTAGACAATGAGGTTACAGCAGCAAGACTGACCGAAAACCAGACACTTGGCTCTAACATTAACCTCGCTTTAATTTTGTGCTAAAAACCCAAACACTGGGTTAACATAATATACCCAAAGAGCTCAACCTAATGCCTGGATTATGGAAATAAAGCAGTATTTTTAGAGCGTACTGTACAGAAAAGGGAGAGGTATTCTACGGATAAGCTCTGTTTCGCTAATTTTAAACAAATACCTTAAACTAAGAATGTTGTAAGTACCTTCATTTAACATATACGACTACTGTACTTAAGCTAAATTTCTCTTTTTCCATTATGTTTTTTGGAAGGTTACAGCTGATCTGATGAAAAGTGACAGTCCTAGTTGTAATTGGATTGCTTAAACAGGCTCCACAGTTTGAAAACATTATGCGAAGGTTTATTTTTAGTCTATGTATGGTTGAATTTTTCATGTTAGAAGTAATGGATTGTAACTGTGCATACAGTAAAGCTGGATGTGTTAGCTATTTACTTAAATGCTCATTTACTTGATGAGATTCAGTGTACAGTATTTCAGCTGGTGTGCAGACTTCATTTAAACATACTGCTATGCTACAGTAGATTCAATAACCCATTTTGGAAATGGCCCTAATGTTTGCTGATGGAAAGCAGAGTATTTCTTTTTGTCTGCCCATTGAAGTCGAGGCAGGAGGTAATTCGATAACGATAATATGCCATATATTCCCATAAGTAGTTATACAACTGTACTGTACATTTTTCATTGTTTTGATTCCATAATCAAGCACATTTGATTTGAAACTAAATGAAACAACGAGTATGTGTTTGAAGTGCTTATTGTCAAGTTTCATTTGTTAAAAGAGCTGTATAGTAAAGGCGGCACGGTGGCTTAGTGGTTTGCACTGAGGAGTTTGCATTTCCTCCTCATGCTTGGTGGGTTTCCTCTGGGTACTCCAGGTTTCCTCCCACAGTCTAAAATCCTGCAGATTAGGCTAATTGACCTTCCCATAATGCCCGAAGTGTGTGTGTGTGTGCCCTGCGATGGATTCGCACCCTGTGAATGTGAAGAGGGGTATACCTCGCCATGAGCTCTAAGTCTCCCACAGGATTAAGCAGTACAGACAATGAGTGAGTGAGTGAGTGAGAGCTGTATAGGAAATGTGCATTTTTTCAAATATGCTCCCTGAATTCCAAATGATGCAAACAAAGTCCGTTGACTATTTACATACACTATAAGATCTTAAGTTTTTGGACACCTGACTATCACACCCATACTGTATGTAGGCTTTCCCCAAGCTTTTCCCACAAAGTAATGTATACAGTAGGATGTTTTTGTATAATGTAGCATTAAGATTGAAGATACCCTCCACTAGAACCATGACTGTATTCCACCTTAAAAAAGGTTCATGAACAGAACGAAAATTAGAGTAAAAGAACTGTGGCGTGTACACAGCCCTGACCTCAACCCCACTGAACACCTTTGAGATGACTTGTAACACCGACTGCATGCCAGGCCTCCTTGCTCGATATCAGTGCCTGACACACTAATGATTTTGTGGTTGAATGGGCAAATCCCCAACAGCCACCTTCCAAAATCTAGTGGAAAAGCTTCCTAGAAGACTGGAGGTTATTACAGCAGCAAAGGGAGACTAAAACCTCTGTTTACAAACTTCTGGACATAAAGTTTATGTCTTGGCCAGCTGTTGATAATTCATTACTAATATGTATTGGACAGGGATCAAAATTCAGGATGACTCAGGATCGGAAAACAAATATTTATGTCTGTACATAATTCTAAAAGATCTGAATACATCAGTTAGGTAAAACATTAGACATAAATAAGCTATTTAACACTGTTGAGCTAACATCTAGGCAAAGCAAGGTAACTAATGTCCAAATACCATGTAGAGAAATGAATATATCAACATGACTATATCACAAGATTAAAATCTATACGAACGCTCAAAGATTCAAGCACAAACACACTCTGGGTTTAAGCTCAGAAGATTGGTGGTTCAAACCCAAGCTTTACTTAACTGTATTGATGGCCTTTGAACAAGGCCCTTTAACCTTTTCTGATCCATGGGTGCCAAATCATGAAATATGGAATATGTGAAGAAAGGTTTTCACTCTGCAGTAATGTATATGTGACAAATAATGGCTTAACTCACATCATGTTAGCGCTCCTGAATGATCCTGAATGGATGAAGATTAAAAATCGATTAATAAAAAAATAGATAATAAAACAGATGAATTAAAAAGTATGATTTTTTTTTAAAAAAATGTACCATTTACTATATATATTGTTAACTGGTAACATCCTATGGATATTTGAAATGTTGAACTCATTCTTCAACATTTCGGCTGGATGTTAATCTACAGTATTTTCATGACCATAATGAACCATTACTATTTAAACATTGTTAGAGTTTTTGGAGGGGAAAAGTTTGACACGGTCCTATCCATCTCCTGGTCATTTGGAAAATTGTGAAGGTTGGAATTTCTGTAACTGAAAACAACAAGGTCTTTAAGTCAAAACATGAAATGTTATTATTAATTGTTCTGTACTGTATTGGTGTAAGATATGATTTCTGAAAATCCAAATCTGACAGTACTTAATAATAGAGCAATGGTGCCATTAACAGCAAAACACACAAAGACGTGATGAAGCACAGATGGAATTCTCACTTTTTTTGCATTTAATAAATCAAATGTCAGTCGCCAGCGCTCATATTCACAGAGCTGTGCTTTATCAGAAAGATTTAATAGCAGTTCTCTGACCTGGATTGGGGTGTGCTGGTTTGCTTCATGGACTCCTATGAAATAGACCTGTTTACAGATGTCCCCTACTTGGCTGTGGGTTGAAAATAGGTCATAGGTCACTGCAAATCAATGAATAAGCAACGCAGGCAGTGTGTGAGAGCTGCACACAACAACAAAAGTGGCCCAATCTGTTTACCCCAAACGAGAAAAGAGAGAGACGAAGGACCTTTTCATGTTAGCTCATTATTATAGAGTATGTGGCAACACTTTAAATACAGCAGGCTTTACACGACGGCATACTGGAGCGAGGGCTCGGCTGGTACATTGTGTGTTGTGGGGCCTATTTGTATGACGAGCGGGTTCGTTTGTATGATGCCACTTGTTTATGCACCACTGCTTTTAAATGGAATTCTATTCAAATGGTTCCGAATGTTTAGGCATTCAGAAATTTCCCATGCAGCAGAGGACTGAAATCACATCAAACCAAAAATATGGCAAATTGGCAGTCAGGGCACTGTTTTTTTTTTTTCCCCCATTCAGCTTGATCTAATAAAGTGTAAACATTTTGTTGAATTCTGGAAACTTCTCCTTGTGGCAAAATGTTTAAAATGAATGAGCTACTTTCCATTCCCCCTCCCCCCGCAAGGGTCCGCCTCGATTTCCAATATTTTATTTCGAGGTGGAAAAAAAATGGTATTCATGACATTACCAATGACGGCTGATACTTAGGACATAAAAACCAAATAATATGTTTGGAAGATGACTGTAAGATAAACACAAGCAGGCAGCTCTGTTTTCTTTCAACAGGACCGTAAGGGGAAAATGCCAGGCATGTGTTTTGTTGAGGGAAGCAGTAACATGGGGGCAGGAAACCATATGGGCTTCATTTGTGGAGGATTGAAACTGTCTGTTTTAAAAAATCAGCTTAAGGCATCATCAAAGCACAGTTCAGCTGAGGTTGTACAACTGGCTGCATTGTTCATATATTTAGATAAATACAGAGTGACAAGCAGGGTCTGTGCTACTCTTCTAACTGGACTAAGCAGCTCAGTATACTGTACATAAATAAGAGGCTCTTCTGAAATGTTTCAGAAGTCTTCTGGGGCCCTCTAGTGGTGATTTTCCAGACATGTTTTTTTTTTTTAATCATTCATTCATTCATTAAAGAAAAGCCACAACTTTATCCTAATCAGGCTTGCAAATTATTTTAGACATCTCTCATTGATGAGAAAAAAATATATTTTTTTACACAATGACATCAACAAAACAAATTAATTAAACCAAGATATGCAAGAGTGTACATATAATAAAATGAGTTCACATGATGGAATAAAATAAAAATACAATAAACAAGTGGATTTTATTGACTCAATAATTTTCTCAGCCGAAAAAAGACGCATGGTTACATTCAATGATGTTCTTTTTCTGGAAGTAAGAAGAAAGATCTTCCATAAAAGCTTGTGGCCTGGTATTTTAAAGCGGTTGTGTACTCAAGTACCTAATTATATCAGCGGGGAGTCTGCTTTTTAATCCTTTTCTTTTTTGCTTCAAATGAACAATTCCTGTTTTCATTTTGGCTTGAGATGAATAAGTTTTTTTTTTAATTATTATTATTTTTTCCTTGGAACATTATTTTTTTAAAACAAACGTGAGCCAGGCCAAAATCACTTAAAATAAATGAATACCAACACATCGTAATTATGATTAAAAAGGAACCAGGACCGCTTTAGGTACACATTGCCAGCAAAATGTAGCAAGCCCTTGAAACCGCATAAAACCATATGAGTAGTACATGAAATTGGTATGTCAACATACTGTATGGTATTTATTTATATACTTATTTATTTATTTATTTATTTATTTATTTATGTGGTTTGCAGATTAATAACATTTCTGGAAATCATTGTTAAGAGTCTTTTGGGCATTACCTTTGCTTGTAGATACACAAAAAGTCAAGGAATAGAAGAAACTTCGCACTCATCAAGCTTTCATGGTAAACTTGACATCTAGGTCCTAGTAAACATTGCAAAGGGATAACTGGAAAGGGTGCTTACTGTTGGAGCTACAAAATTAATTCAGACACCCACAAATCCCGGTTCCATGGTGAAAGTCTGTGAAGCTGAGTGTTTCTCAAAGCTTTGAAATGTTGCTGTCATCAATGCAGAAATAATGGCATTTTGAGTTTAACTTAAACCAGAACCATTTGGCCTACTTTCTGAAATACACCCATTTTTTAATTTCTAGATTTGATGTAAGCAATAGAACAGTGAATCCCTTTTTTTAAATAAAAAAAAATGCTGGGGCAGAGCAAAAAATGCTGAAAAACTAACTGCACAGAGTTTACCAGTCGTCTCCTTAAGTCTTATAGTGCAATGCGTGATAAAGGGTCGCTGCTGCCCACAACTCCTGGACTGGAAAGTTCACTGGGATATTCTGTGCTGTTTCTGTTTAAAAGGTCCAGATGTCAGCAGCTGTGTTTGAAAAAGAATCTCTATGCCAAAAATGCAGGTCAGCCAAAGAGCAAAGCTGTCATGCACACTCATAACGCGACCGGCACTAGGACCCGGAAGTAATACGGTCGGGTTTCAGGAAGCATAAAAGGAAACAAGATGACGCATCACATCGCTCAGTCATTGAGTTATGCCCGTGCTATCGCCGTCGCCTCGCTCGTCCAAACGTGAGTACTCACTTTCTTGGGTTATCGCTTCTGATTGGGTGTGTGTATTTAGAACGCGGGTTTATTTGTGTAAACTCTTGCTCTCGCTTCGGGAGAGTTCTAAGAATAACTTGCGTGGTTATCCTGCCTACTCGCGCTACTTCCGCGTTTGGGTTTACCATCCACGCTACAGGGCTAACTGCTAAGTCTTCTGCTTCATCTCCGGTTAGTCCGTGACAGAATGACTGAGCCACCGGCAGTAAACCCAGCGGAGTTTGCTCACCTCTGCGATGTGGTTGACCGGCATGCTAAGCTGATCGATCAGCTCCGTGGTGAAGTCGCATCGCTCCGCACGGAGCTCCAGGGCGTCGCGGCCTTGCGCCGCGAGGTGGCGGAGCTGCGACAGGAGAATGCGATCCTCCGCGGGGCGGCCGCTCAGCCGGCTGTGGCCACGCCCATCGCAGCAGCTGCTGCGCCGCCAACTCCCTCTCCACCTTCTGATGTTTTCTTATCTTTACCGGATAAATGGAATGGCACGGATGGGAAGTGCAGTGTTTTTCTAACTGCGTTGGATCTTGTGTTTGAGTTTAATTCCACCAGATACTCCACAGACCGACTGCGCATTGCTCTTCTCGTTTCGTTGCTATCCGGGCAGGCAGCTGAGTGGGCCACGGCGTTTCTTCGTTCAGATTCAGATGTCGCCTACTCCTACACCGAGTTCACCCGCCAGCTCAAGCTCACCTTTGAGCATCCAGCTGCTGAGGTGGAGACCGACTCCAAGTTGTACCATCTAAAGCAGGGAGGGTTGTCCGTGAGCCGTTACACCGCGGAGTTTCGTACTCTCGCCGTACAGACCGACTGGGGAGACTCCGCACTCGGACGGCCTACTACGAGGGACTGGCTGCACGGATAAAAGACGAGCTCGCCGGACGAGAGCTTCCAGCTACCTTGGAGGGTTTAATTCAACTCGCCCTCCGGATCGACCAACGGCTGCTCGTTCGCCCCAAGCCAGCTCCTCGTACCCTGCCACCCACCATGACTGCACTACCACACACCACGCCCTTCCTCTCCCGCTCACCAGTTCCAGAAGTCCACGCCTCATTCCCCCCAGCACCCACCAGGACCGTCGGTACTCCACCTCCCGCCGTGGTTGACACAGGAGTCGGGGAACCCATGCAATTAGGGCGCGCCTCCTTGACCGCTGCAGAACGGGAACGCCGATTCAGAGAGGGGCTCTGCGCGTATTGTGGATCCTCTGCACATCATCGGGCCATCTGTCCTCTGCGGCCGGGAAACGCGCAGCCCCGGTGAGAAATGGGAGGAACTCACCGGGTCCCATGTCCCTCTCCACCACCATGACCAGTGATTCCCGTCTCACGGCGAAAGTACATCTCCAGTTTGGCCACAAACGGGTCGGAAGTACCGCGTTCGTCGACTCCGGGGCAGCAGGTAACTTCATTGACTCTTCCTATGCCAAAAAATTGGGGATAAAGATCGAGGCGTTATCCCAGCCTGTAACCATTACATCAGTCGATGGTCGGCCTCTCTCCTCCAGCCCCATCTCCTTTCAAACCCAACCTATCACCCTCATCATCAACCAGCATCGAGAACAGATCCAGTTTCACACCACCACCATTTCATCACCACCCATCATCCTCGGACACCCTTGGCTGCTGCAACACGACCCGCTCATATCCTGGACCCAAAGCCGGATCCTACAATGGGGGCCGACCTGCACTGAGCTTTGCCTACGGGCCGAGGCTGGGACGTGCTCTAGGGAGTCCGAGGCCCCCGATGTCGACACAGATAAAATCCCGCTAGACTACCGGGACCTGGCTGAAGTCTTTTGTAAGAGACGCGCGACCCATCTACCACCTCATCGCTCATACGACCTGGCGATCGATCTTCAGCCAGGTGCGACGCCACCCCGCGGCCATCTCTATTCATTGTCCAACACCGAGACGCAGGCGATGGAGGAGTATGTTTCCAGCGGACTTCGCCATGGTACCATCCGGCCCTCCTCCTCACCTGCCGCTGCGGGGTTCTTTTTCGTGAAGAAACGCGATGGTAGTCTACGTCCCTGTGTCGATTACCGGGGGCTCAACAATATTACCATAAAAAACCGACATCCATTGCCTCTTACCAACTCTGCCCTGGACGCCCTCTCTGGTGCCACCATCTTCACTAAGTTGGACCTCCGGAGCGCCTACAACTTGGTGCGCATCAGAGAGGGCGATGAGTGGAAGACGGCCTTCATCACCCCTACAGGACACTACGAAAGTCTGGTCATCCCGTTTGGTCTCTGCAACGCACCTGCCGCCTTCCAACAGTTCATAAATGACGTTCTCAGAGACATGTTAGGCCGTTGGGTGTTCGTCTACCTTGACGACATCCTCATCTACTGCCGAACACTCAACGAGCATATCCAGCATGTCAGAGCGGTTCTAAAGAGATTGCTCGCCCACCAGCTGTACTGTAAGTTGGAGAAGTGCGCTTTCCACGAGCGCTCCACCACGTTCCTGGGTTTTGTGATCTCGCCCCAGGGTGTGGCCATGGACCCGCAGAAACTGGAAGTTGTGAGTCATTGGCCCCTACCCAAGACTCTTAAACAGCTCCAGAGATTTCTCGGGTTTGCCAATTTTTATCGCCGCTTTATCCGGGACTACAGTACCGTTGCAGCGCCACTAACCGCTCTGACCCGCCCATCATCTCACCTCTTCAATCTCACCCCAACTGCTGTCTCCGCCTTCCATGAGCTCTGTCGCCGCTTCACCACTGCTCCCATCCTCCTTCACCCGGATGCTGATAAACCCTTCGTTGTTGAGGTGGACGCCTCCGATGTGGGCGTAGGAGCCGTCCTCTCACAACGTGGTCCAGACGGTAAACTACACCCATGTAGTTTTTTCTCTAGAAAATTCAATTCCACTCAGCAGCGTTACGGGGTAGGGGACCGTGAACTGTTGGCCATCAAGTGGGCTTTGGAGGAATGGCGTCACTGGCTCCAGGGCGGCAGCGACCCATTCACCGTCTGGACCGACCACCAGAACCTCACCGTCATCCGCCAGACCAAACAGCTTAACCCCAGGCAGGCGCGGTGGGCACTATTCTTCGAACATTTCAATTTCCACCTATCATACCGGCCCGGTTCGAAGAACACCAAAGCGGACGCCATCTCCCGCCAACACGAGGAAGACGTCCCCCGGGCGGACCCCGCGCCTGTACTGCCAGCCACCAAGATCCTCGCACCGCTCAGGTGGGACCTGGAAACGAGGGTTCGCCAGGCACAAGCTACGGAGACCGCACCAGCAGGTGTGCCGCCTGGCCGACTCTACGTCCCCAACGCCATCAGGGCCGAAGTGCTTCAGTGGGGACACTCCTCCCCCTTTTCAGGACACCCCGGGAGACGGCGGACCCTACTGTTTGTACAACGTGCTTTCTGGTGGCCCAGTATGAAAAAGGACGTAGATGAGTTCGTCCAGGTGTGCCCAGTGTGTGCCAGGTCCAAGGACAGCAACAGACCATCACCCGGGGAACTTCAACCACTCCCGGTTCCCCGCCGACCCTGGACACACATTGCCGGTGACTTCATCACGGGCCTGCCGGTTTCGGAAGGAAAGGACACCATCCTCACCATCGTCGACCGGTTCTCCAAAGCTGTTCACCTGGTGGCCCTCTCCGGCCTCCCGTCAGCTAAAAGGACAGCTGAGCTGATATTAGAGCACGTAGTCCGCCTGCATGGGTTCCCAAAGGACATCGTCTCGGACAGGGGGCCCAGTTCACGTCCCGGTTCTGGAAGGCCTTCTGCCGTCTGATCAATTCCACCTGCAGTCTGTCCTCCGGTTACCACCCACAGACTAACGGTCAGACGGAGCGAACCAACCAACAACTGGAGCGCTACCTGAGATGCTTCATTGCTGATCGCCAGTGCTCCTGGGCCCGCTACCTCATTTGGGCTGAACTGTCCCACAACCTCCACCTATCTTCTGCCACCAACCTAAGCCCATTTGAGGTATGCTACAGCTTCCAACCTCCGATGTTCGATCATCAGGAACCGGAGGTGGAAGTGCCGTCGGCCCAACAGTTGGTTCGCCGCTGTCGACGGCTTTGGAGACAAGCAAACCACGCCATTCAAAAGGCCAATCGCCGTTACACCCTGCAACATCGCCGTCGACACCCACCGGGACGAATGTACCAAGTAGGTTATAAGGTATGGCTCTCAACAAAAAACCTACACCTGCAGACTGAGTCAAGGAAACTATCACCCAGATTCATCGGACCATACCGCATCAACCTCCGGATTAACCCTGTCACCTACCGGCTCCAGCTGCCTGCGGCGCTTCGGATCCATCCGGTATTCCACACCTCCCAGCTCAAACCCTTCACCACCTCACCTATGGTTCCACCCACCCACCCTGCTCCTCCTCCCCGTATGATTGAGGTTGGTCCCGCCTACACCGTTCGCCGGATCCTTGACTCACGTCCTCGGGGCAGAGGGCTCCAGTACCTGGTGGATTGGGAAGTTTACGGTCCCGAGGAGTGATCTTGGATTCCGGCTCGGTTTGTCTTAGACCCCGAACTCATCCGGGACTACCGTCGTCGGGTATCCTCCACCCCAGGACCGTCGAGAGTCGGTCCTGGATGGGGGGGTACTGTCATGCACACTCATAACACGACCGGCACTAGGACCCGGAAGTAATACGGTCGGGTTTCAGGAAGCATAAAAGGAAACAAGATGACGCATCACATCGCTCAGTCATTGAGTTATGCCCGTGCTATCGCCGTCGCCTCGCTCGTCCAAACGTGAGTACTCACTTTCTTGGGTTATCGCTTCTGATTGGGTGTGTGTATTTAGAACGCGGGTTTATTTGTGTAAACTCTTGCTCTCGCTTCGGGAGAGTTCTAAGAATAACTTGCGTGGTTATCCTGCCTACTCGCGCTACTTCCGCGTTTGGGTTTACCATCCACGCTACAGGGCTAACTGCTAAGTCTTCTGCTTCATCTCCGGTTAGTCCGTGACAAAAGCTGAAACTGCTCCTCTGAAAGAATGAAAATAAAAACAAACAAACAAACAAATATAATTATGACTGATGCATTCGAAAATACTGTATGTTTTGCAAATGCATATGGAGGCCCCTCAAATACATATACAGTCTCCTCATAAAATTGCAGGGCCAATTCTTTTATTTTTGCTTTAAAAATATTTAAAATGTTAAAATTTTTGAATATTAAAAATGACAAAACAATAGCATTAACGAGATTAAATTAGTACAATTAGTAATTACTACTAGCTTTCATTATCTGATATTTACAGTACATATAGATGTTCATGCGTTCTGTATCTTAAACCAATATAAAGACCAGAGAGAAATGTACAGGAATAACATACATTTTATAGCTGAAAAAAAGAGGAAAAATCTATATGAGCCATTGCACAAGCATTGGGCATAGACCAGACAACAATTTGGAAAGTCCTGAAAAAGAACTGGCAAACAGACATCAAACAGATTCAGCAAGGAATTCAACAGCAGTTGGTGACATAAACTTTGTGATAAATAAATCCCCCAAAACAACAGTCAGTAACATTAGCAACAACTTCCAAAAGACCATGGTGAAATTGGTCCATGGTCGAATCAACGGTTCGAAAAATACTTTAAATGCAGAGTTATAAAAGGCATATCACAAGATGCAAACCATTTATCTGCAGTAATATTCGGGAGGCCGGCTGGAATTTACAAACACACACTAAGATGAGCAACAAATGCTCTGGAACCAAGAGTAACCTCTACCAAACTGATAAATAACAGAAAAGATCTGATCATGATCCAAAGCACATGAGCTCATTTGTCAAACACGTTGAAGGCAGTCTCACAGCTTTTGCTTGCATGCCTCTGGAACAGGCACACTAGCCTTTATCAATTATGTAGCTCATGATGGTAGCAGCAGAGTGAATTCCACAGCCAAATAATTATTCTCTCTGAGAAATTTACAGAGAATACATCCAGTTTAGTTGGGAAGAATGCCACCATGCAAAACAAGGGCAAAACAAGAATTGCCTTTATCAGAGGAAACATGTGTAAATGTGAGTGGTCAAGATACTGTATTCACTAGACATTCCTGGGCATCTGCATGTGCATATTTTTCAGCCTTCAGCCTTCAACTATTAGCATTTTTATGTCACTGACATTTAGTAAATGCATTCTATGATTTTTTTTTTTTTTTTTTTTTTATAATTAAAACTTAAGGCTTTTCGCACTCTTATTCATTTAGTGCTAACACCCAAATTGTTTTGGGCAAAAATGCCTTGTTGACTCCAGAGTTCCAAAGAGAGTGGCTAGAATGGTTTAAACTGATAGAAAGTAACTCAAGGTACATGCCAAAGAACATCTACTGTATGAATCCACAGCCTTGAAGCAGATGGGTTACAGCAACAAAAGACCACTCCGACTGCTACTCCTGTCAGCTAAGCACATTCACAACTGATGAACCTGTTGTTGTTGTTGTTACTTAATTGCCTAATGACATGTGTAATTTTATAGTTTTTGTATTGTTCTTGAATGTAGAAAATAAATCCAGACCTGTGTCCAAACTTTTGACTGGCACGTCATCTTTTTAAGACTTAGCCAAGACAAGCTAAGGTTTACTTATGTATGAAGGCTAGCTAGCTAGCTAATTATTCCTCAGCATTACCTTCTGTTAATGTTATAAACCTTATTTGACAGCAGAGATTTTCTGACAAAACCCCAAAACCCATCCATTTATATTTTCCGTGGTGTGCACAAAGTCTGAATCACTGAGTCACTGAGTGAATTAAAAAAAAAAATCAAAAGTCACTGAGTTTGAATTTAGATATAATCCACAGGAAAATATTCCACAGGAACACATCCAACTGACTCAAATGATGTCAATTAGCTTGTCAGAATTTTCTAAAGCTACGACATTATTTTGTGGAATTTTCCAAGCTGTTTAAAAGCACAGTTAAAAGGTAACTTTAGATCCAACGGTACTGTGATACAGTTAACTATCCGTATACAATTGTTGGAAAACAAAATATTTGTGTCATAAATAAACTAGATGTCCTAACTGACTTGCCAAATCATTTTTGAATGACTTCTTCCTAAGTGTATGACTACTATCTTCTGACTACATGTGTATATGTTTGTTATGTTGTTTTATTAGAGTGTAAATTATAGATGATTTTACTTGATGATATTTTATGTCCCAGCACCAGGAGTGAACTGTATCTTACAAACATGGGTTTACAAAACAAAATTTCAAAATTCTCTGGTTTAACTTGATTGATAACCAGTGAGAAAGAGAAGGCTAGACCTTGAATTCTTTGCCACATCCCTAAACCTTTACTTAAAATAATGTGTGGAGTGTGCAGAGTGTATTATCCACTGAAAGAAGTCAGTGCCATCAGGGAATACCATTGCTATGATGTGCTTATAACCTGGCAACTGAAGAGACTGTGCAAGTGATTTCATCCTACAATCCTACCACCTAACCATTGGATCCAAGCCCTTCCACAATGCACAATTCTTACTCACAAGAACTCTGCCATTTCATCACAGCCATAATCAATCTGGTGATGGACTTGCTAAAGTCAAAAGAGCAAGTGTTCTGGACACAGCATCTTTGCTTTTAAAAATCCATAAATGCACTCTCTACAATCAACTGTTTCTTTGTCTTGCACAGCACACCCTTCAAGATTATAACCAGTCTGGATTCAAACAGAGACCACACTTTTAGCCATCAATGAGAATTGCCATCCTCCTAGACCAGCCAAACTCTCATCTTTCCTTATCCACCGATACCTTTAATCAGTGTATGACATTGGTCAACTTTCTTGTCCAACCATATAAGTCTTGGAATCTGTCGCAAAGCACGGCAGTGGTTTGCTTCCTGTTTTTAAGGTCAGTCATATGAGGTAACTTGGAGGGGATCCACATCTGCTATAAAAAGACTCTCCACTGGTGTCCCACTAGGCGCATTACTTCATCCTCTTCTTTCCTCTCTCTCCGTATTCAATCTCTTGGTGAGGTCATGTCCTCACATGGATTTTCATACCACTGCTCTGAGGTTGACACTCAACTCATCTTCTTCCCTCCTTCAGACATTCATGTTTATGCTCAGATCTCAGCATGTCTGGTAGACATCTCATCTTGAATGGCAGTTCGTCAACTGAAATTTAATCCCAGCAAAAATGTTCATTCCGGGTGATTCATTCCCTGTCAGAATCTTATGATCTCCTAGGATAACTGTATGATCTCACCTGCAGTTACTAAAGGCAATTTAGGGGTAACCTTGGACAATCAACTGCCTTTTTCTGCTCAAATTGCTAACCCGACATTACATGGCTTGTGTTGATTTCTTCTCTACAACATCTGAAGGCACCCAGGTGTTTTTAAGTTGAGTATAGCTCAATATAGTATTACTGCTCCTGGCAGATCTGAATGTAGTTGCAGAACTTATTATTCTGGCATTCTCCCACACCACCCGATTGCTCCATTGGCTTCCTGTAGCTGTCCACATCAGATTTAAAACACTGATGCTTCCCTATAAAGTTAAAACAAGGTTCAGGTCCGACCTACCTCGAAATATTTAACACAACTTGCAATAAAACACGCTCCCACTGATCCTCAAGCACTGCTTGACTAGTCCCACCTTCTCCCGCCACAAGGTAAGCATGCATCAAGACTGTTCTGTTCTGGCACCTTGGTAGTAACTTCATCTACAGTAGATGTCTGAATAGCAGAGTTAAATGACATCTAAAGACCTACCTTGTATTAAGTACGTAAAGTAATAACAAAACCTAGTGAACCATAAGAATGATAAGAATGTATTGAATGGAAGCTTTAACCTTATAGGGGCATCTGACAAATGGCAAAAATGTAAATGTAAAAATGTTTGTGTTCATGACTATGTTTAGGTAGGTGGTGATGTGTTGAAGCTATGTCCATATGAATGCCCAGACCCAGGGTATTTTATTGGGGAGCAATTCCGTGCGATGGTTAACTTTACCATGGGGAAAAAAGCAGTGATAATTACTAGGGTCCCTAACAAACCATATTGAAAAAAAAAAAACGAGCAAAGATTTTTAATAAATTTTGACTTGGAAAATTAACAAGTCTTGGTTTACGAGTACGAAGTATCATGTAGCACGAATGCGCGTCTTGTTTTGAGTCAGAGTGATCCATTTTCTCTCTCTGTATCAGCCTGCAGTTTTGGGGGGGAAAAACCCTGCATGTGTGTGTGCGTCATTTGACACCGTGCACTTTCACACACAAAATGCCTTGCTAGGGAATGCCATGATATTGCAGCCCAAACCATCACTGATCCACCCCCATGCTTCACTCTGGGCATGCAACAGTCTGGGTGGTACGCTTCTTTGGGGCTTCTACCATGGATTTTTTGGATACCGTGGCTCTTGATGCATCACAAAGACTTGCTGTTTTGGTCACAGATGCGCCAGTGAGACGCACACCAACAATTTGTCCTCTTTTGAACTCTGATGTGTCACCCATAGTCTTGTGTGCATTGCAATATTTTAAGCAAAACTGCGCTATTACGCTGCTACTTAAACCTTCATACTCCTTTACTGGTGGAATGTGCAATCAATGAAGATTGGCCACCATTATAAAAAAAAAATTTTTTAAACTGGTAACATTTAGTGTTGGAGGTTTCATGGCTAAATTTGACCAGCCTGGTGGCCAATCTTCAATGTATTAAATGTTTTATCAGTATATCCTGTATATGCTGATAAAACGTTTAATTGAGAATTCAACAGTAAAGTCCAATGCTGAATGTCAGAAGCACACAAAAATAATGAAAACTCTAAAGAATAGGTGAGGAAAAGAAAGATTTTCATAGTTGTTTTTTTAAATGTTTTTTTTATTTTTATTTTTTAAATAATTACTATTTCCTTTTTTTATTATTCACTATTTCACAACTTTGCTTTTCAATACTCCAACATTTTAATGTAGTTTGTAGGGGACTGATTCAGACACAAAATATCCATAAGGCAAAAATGTCACATCCATTAATCCAGTTTATACAAAATAATTTATTTAAAAAATATATGTATTCTTTTTGTGTTCATTCAAGTCTTGTTCATAGTACAAGTATAATGCTTTCTGCAGTTTTTCCATTTAATGTCACATCCATGTTCATTAAATGCTATATATTTTTCTTGATGTAAATGAATATATGAATTGTCAGGATTTGTTTATTTTTAGTCAGTGAGATTTCAACAAATGTTATACAAATGTATTTACTGAACCTGCCCTTATTCTTTTTTTTTTTGGTTCACAATCATGAGTCCAAATGTCACATCCATTTTCCTGGAACTGCCCTGGTACAGTATAATACTACAGTACTGGTAATACTATTCTTCATATAAAACATAGATTAAATCCCTAGTGGCTTGCTAATTTGAGGAAACAGTTATGTACGTTTTTATTTCTTTCTGACACAACATTTTCAAACCTAAGTCTATGTTAAACCACCTCTTAATATAGGTTTTTTTCCCCACTTATGTCCCTCTGTGAGAGGTTACAACTTGCATCAATGGTCAAAAACATACACACACGCACACACCAATACTGTAATTTTATGGCTGCATAATGATTACAAAAACAGGCCCCTTCATTAGGTATTTGAATGGGAGAACACATCTAACTATTTATAAAAATGTATCTCCTCCCATTTGTTAGGAGTCATTTATTTATTTTTCTTTAACAGATCGAAGTGCATAATTTAGACCCCCTGAGCAACAAATTACTATTCAGGCTGTGGAACTGATTTAGGTTGATTTTGGCGTAAGGAGAACTCATGAATTAGCCAGATAGCGCACACAAATTTAAGCTATTGCTAGTCGGTTTTTCTACACAAAACAGCACGAAGAGGTCAACTGTGGGTCTATTAATGTATTAATTCACATCCCCG
Source organism: Clarias magur (assembly GCA_013621035.1). Lineage (NCBI taxonomy): Eukaryota > Metazoa > Chordata > Actinopteri > Siluriformes > Clariidae > Clarias > Clarias magur. The sequence continues at coordinate 2,854,510 of QNUK01000011.1, read as the reverse complement.
CTAATCACTTGTTACACTTCTTTTAAAACTGAACATCAGTGATTACTGGTCTATCCTATGAACTTGTCAGAGATCCAGCTGATGAGAAATGCACATAATCAGTTAGACTCCAGAAATTCAAGTTTAAGGACGCAATACTACTACTAATAATAATGAGCCTAAATTGCTCAAACAGCTAAAATTACTTGCATGGATTCACATACAACTTGAAAAACATCTACAGGAGAGCATTCTGAGGTCATCCCTAGTGTTTGATAGTGGTCATACATGGGGTGGTGCTAAGGTCAGGAGGGTAGTTTTGGGCATGGAACCAATATTGTCTGTTACAGTCTCATTGCAACTGGCCACTTGAGAGCAATAATCATGTTTGTGCACAGAAAAACAAGCATATCTGTACAGATTAAGTTATTCGAACTCTGCCTTTGGGATCATTTGCTTTATTGACTTCAGTTTTTCATAATTTGCAAATGAGTCCTAGAATGTCCGGCTTAACTTTGATATTGTATTGTGTGAATCGTAATAATAATAATAATAATAATAATAATAATAATAATAATAATAATAATAATAATAATTAGCCCCATACATAAATCAGTTAAACAGTGGTGATGGGTGTTTACTAAAATAGCTTTAATTTCTGACTGATCATTTGGATTTGAACCAAATTTGAAACTTGTATTCAGTTTAACATTCTGAGCATGTTTGCAAAGGTTGACACGAAGTCATACTGTACATACTGTATACTAAGGTCATACTAAGGACAGATAACTAAGATGTGTGAGGCTGATTAAGCTGAAAAGTGGCAAACTGTGAGGGAACTGTCTTTTTCTGAACTATTCACCAAAAAAATACAAAAACATGACCATGACTGACCACAGTCCATCATTATAAAAGAGAGGATTGGTTAGCGCAGCAAAGTGATTGACGGTTACCTGGGGAACAGATCCCGCCAAGTGGTCCTTGGTCTGTGGATACGTCTGCTTCCTTTTTCAAACCTCTCAAAAATTCCTTATTTATAAAAACTTTAAACCATACACAAATATAATTTATAGCATAACCTGTTCTAACAATCATTCAAAAAGGCTGTGACCTCTTTCAATCCAGGTCGAGCTTTCACTTCATCCTCAGTCTCAGTCTTCTGGGTTGCTGTTTCCCACACTCTTTCTGCTGGCTGTGGCTCAATGTCTCTTTTTCACTACAGTCCTTATCAGCTTCACCTCATCTAATCTAACGCTTTCCACTCTGTCTAGGAACGAAGCACATTTTCAATTTTGATTTATTCAATAATAAACCAACTCCAAGTAATTTTAGAAAATGTTTACACATTTTACAGATTGCAATGCACTGTTTACTATTGCCAAATAACTAAATATTAGTTATTTGCCATATATAAAAAAAAAACTTGCATGTGTTATTCTAATCTCTTTGCTTTTTCTAACCCATGTGGCATCTCATGTGCCTTCATGCAGCTCCTTTCCATGATATTGCTGATTTCTATTTGTGAATAAAATAAACTATAATATGCATAACAAAATAAAATAGTAAGTTCAAATAAATTTGTAAATTTCGGTGTGAGCTATTAATTCCACAAATAGTTTTGTACCATGGCAAAAGAGGGTTGCTTAGAAATACAGAAACAAGGCACCCATTAAAAGCTGCTCTTTTCCCCAAGCTGCAAAATGGTATCATTAGCTGGTGACATGTACATTTGTAAAAACACTTCATTTGTAAACTAAATCAAACAATGCACACATAATGCCGTTGGAGTTTCCGTTTATTATTACTCAGAGAAATAATCAGAGAAATATTCTCCCACTAAGTGTCAAGGTAACAACTGCTCAAGCATCCTTAACCTTTCCTTCTGTAGATGCATGGTACGTACTATAGTATTTTCACAGTACCCACTGATGTGACATACTGTAGTACCTACCATGATTTTCCAGTGTGTGGAACAAGGGACTGCACACCCTAGCACACTAGCTTTCCCCCAGTCTGTCACCAGTAAAAATTTAACTCTTCTTTACACCATTAATTACACTAACTGTTGGTTGTTAACTTTCAATTGCTATATTCGTAATGGCAATATAGCCCTGTCTCTCGTCTAGCCCTGTCTCCCGTCTAGCCCTGTCTCCCGTCTAGCCCTGTCTCCCGTCTAGCCCTGTCTTTAGTTCCCCTATGTGTCTTTAGTTAGCTCCGGCTCCATGTTTCCTCATCCCTGGTTCCTTCTGTCAGCTCCCTGTGTCAGCTCCTGGTTCCCTGTGTTCAGCTCCTTTCCTGTTGTGTTTTTCCTGAGCCCTAATTTTAGTTTGAGTTTGTTGTTTTGGTTCCTTTGTTCGTTTGTCTGTTTTTGAGTTGTGTTCAAATAAAGACTCTTTCTGTTTAAAACCCCTCTGCGTCCATGCCTACCATATATGCCCACGGCAACATCAGCCGGTCTAGCCAAACCACCAGCTAGACCCATGACAATGTCGATAACAAATGCCGTTTTATTTTAAGAAAGCAATATCATACTTTAGGTCATGCTGATGTACTGAATATCAATAGTCACTTACGCCACAACATTGCTGCACTTACAGTACAAGTCAGGCATGTTTACAGTATATGTATAGTGGGAAAAAAAGGGAAGGAAAATAATTTAAATGCAAATATCATGCTAATAAGGGGCAAACTCCCAGCAGTTGTGTACAGTGGCTATCAGACGGCAAAAGCCGGGTACGCAGGTAGCCAATTAATGCTAATCAGAGCAGATGCAGTTTAAATGAATCATGTAAGAAAGTCTACTCAGTAGAAACCGGTTTACCCAGCAAGAAATAGAATGATACTTGATTGATACATTTGTTTTTTCTATAAAAATGAGAAGGTAAGTTGAAGTTTATTTTATATGAATTAAAAACTGCCTATTAATAGTTTTTGTATGACTTCACCACGAGGTCACTAGGCCACCCATTACAATCATTTAGGTCATCACTCATTCACTCACTCACTCATCTATTTCATTTTTTTAAATTCTGTATACAATGTCGTAGGGGGGAGCCTATCCATTACAGTCCATTATACACATATACACATACTAACATATTAACCTAATCTGTATATATAATCAGCTATGGAAAACTGACAATAATATTTAATAAGTTGTTTAATTTAAGTAAACAGCTATTTTACATACAGTAACTACTGTAGCTTTATTTTGTCTGCGATTGATTGGCACCCTGTCCAGGTTGTACCACGCTTTATGCCATAAGTAACCTAGGATAGCCTCTACGCCGCCCATGACCGATACAAGATAAGGCAGTATAGATGATGAGAGAGTGAGCGCTTTTAGTGACTTTAAAGTGGATTTATTAGTTATTATTTGATGGCACTGCCCTTTAACTGCTTGACTTGAGTACAATGTTTGTTTGTCCACAAGATTTTTACAATTTTTTGGAGAAATATAATTTTATAGAAACATTAATGTTTTATATTTCAGTCCAATAACTTTGTATGGATTGGCTTTGTAAATGCGACCCTAAAAAACAAGATGTTCATCCTTATGATCACCTGCAAACTTCAACCTTTGACATTTTTGGATCCAACTAACTTTGGTACAGTATGCCTCTACCTCTTTCACCAATTCCATTATTGTTGTCTTGGGGTTCAGTTAAATTTTTAGGTTTATTTCTCACAAAGTGTTTGTGCCTACCTATAAATAAAATGTACTTGTGATCTCAATGCTGCTATTTAGAAGGACAAGGAGGCATTTACTCTAGCTTGACCTTCTAAAAAATGTGGTATTGTATTAAAAATGTTCGGACTTGTATTAAAACTGAGATTGACTATCTTACACCTCAGGTTATATAAACCTTTGACGTCAACCGTACATACACTGGCCTAGCAAGAATGCAGAATGAATTTGTAAAAAATGCATAACTTCAGGTTTCACAGAACGGAGCTCAAATGTAAAACAGCACACATCTGTTATTTAATGGTGTGATGTGCAAAGCAATATATGTTCATTTACTTGCATCAGCAGAAGGTGTATCTACTGAACTTGGAATCATACTTGTAACCAAAAACAAAATGGTAACAAAAAACATAATTACACAAAAACAAGCCTGTGCAGAGTGAACAAAATTAAAAGAAGACAAAAGGATCTATCTTCAAATGGCCTGTATGGAATAGATCTATGACTACCTACAGTACGTATAAGAGAGGGTGAATATCCCAGGAAACACCCTGAACAGTGTGCCAATCCATCGAACGGCACGCACACAAACTACGGGCAATTTGGAAATGCAAATTTGCCTCATCTGCATGTCTTTGGACATCCAACAAGCACAGGGAGAACATACAAACTCCATGCACACAGAGACGAGAATTGAACCCGGACCGTGGAGGTGCAATGCGACAGTACTTACCACTAAGCCACTGTGCTGCCGCATATAGTTTTAAGGTAAATTGTTGTAAGTCTCCCTTCAGTTACGTTATCTGTAGGTAAAATGGATGCCTAATGTGGTTAAGGTCTGGCGTTTGACTTACCAAGCTAAAACCATACTTTACAATTATGAAATCCTTTGTTTTGGAAGTGTGTGGAAATTGTGGCATTACACATGGCTGCCTTTCTCTGCAAATTGGGAAATTAATTCTGTTGCTACCATCCTGTGTTTACGTGAAACAATAGTGAGTGAATCTATTCATTTGGATTCACCAAAGTTGACCAATGAGTTTTTATTAAGTTTTGGATCATGAGCAGATCCGTTCTTTCTTCACGGTTTGGGCTTTACATCACTTTGGCAGAGATCAATCTTGGCTCCAGATGTTTTGTTGCTTATTTATGTATTTCAACCTGACCTTCTTATTCTTACTGCTGAGGATTGGTTTGCATTTTGTAGTATGACCTTATATATCTACTCTTGTCTAGTCTTCGAAGGCAAAAACCAAAGTTCGAACCAAGAGGAAACATTCGAAGCTAATAATTGTTTAAACAAATAAACTAACAAGAAATATACCTGTCAGCCACATTTTCCAATATGTTTGATCACTTGAAAAGTCGATGGGTTCACAAAAGGCTATATACAGTAACAAGTTTCTTAACACATCTACAGTACATAATATAGATATTAGCTAATGAGAGATGGAATTCTGATATAGTGTCTCATATTAATCTTTTGAAGTCAAAACAAAATGTCTTCATTGAATACCAACAACAAATGTATTAGCCTTGTTAAACACATCCCTCTTTAAAGAACAGATTTAATCATTTTCAAAGATGTCATAAGTGACTACACATGCTTCAGGTTAATTGGAAAAGGCTTAGAACACAATAAATGTGGAGAGGTAAAATATAGGGATATAATGGATCCGCTGGAAGATTGATGCATGATGGACTAATATATTTTGAGTGCAATCAAATGTCTTGATAAACAGTAGAACTCTGAACAAACAGAACAAACTGAAAAAAAGGAAGTGGGATTTTTACTGAATGTTCTGAGTTCATATTATTTTCGAAAGTCAAGTTAATCATGTTTTATGTTATGCTGTATGAAATAAATAAATAAAAATGTTTACCTGCTACTTGTTGTTTTTTCCTGTGATTTTTATTAGATCGTAATCACTGGGACAAGCACGAAAGGGGAGATGCAATTGCACAAACTCAGTGTGCTTATATAAAATACCAGATGGCCTATATGAGGACATGGACCAGGACATTCAGTGAGACACCGGAACAATGAACCACAGAGGCTAAAATACACGGACTAATTAATGAAAGAACTCAATACAGATGAGACTTATTCTAACACAAGAATAAATTCTTTAATCAATCACATGACAGAGGAAGAGAGACATGGACCAAAACACAATGCAGATTGTCATATGAAAAACCATATAAGCCCCGTTGCTCGAAATTTGGTCATGCAATGAATGTAATAATGGTATGGTGAAAAAAGTTGTGCTGTTCATGTGAGGTTGGATGTTTATGTATGCCCCTATAATCAGTTGATTTGTATTATGCTTTTACACAAAAATCACAAGAATTAAAAGAGGGGATACTAACTTTTGTACATAGCTGTATTTTAAGGTACTAAATATTTTTCCTTCAACTTTTACTTTATTTTAGACTCTATATGATTTTGACCTTGGCGTCATCAAACTATACAAATCCTGTATACAAATCCTAAAGTACTGTAGAATAAATGTAGAGATACCCTAGGACATACAAGCACAGTATCGCCTTAAAAGTATCAGACGTACTGAGCTTGTATTAGCTCAGAATAGCCTTTTTCATAGCAAAAATCTCTCTCTCTCTCTCCTTCTCTGCAGTTCCTGGCTGTGAACATGCTGTTTTGTGATTGTCTGCAACCAGCACCCCTTCTGATTTTAAAGTCCTTAATGTTCTTAGGTTTGTCACAAGGGAAATTCAATTACACATAATAGACAGCAGGTGGTGATATTAACAGTTCAAATACTGCATGTAGAAATGTAATGAAGTAAAAGTACAGATATATTTGATGTAGGATGTAGCTCAATGAAATTAAAAAAATATTTTAAAAAACTGCTAAAAAACTAAGAAAAAATACACTATATGCACAAAAGTATTTGGACAAACCTTCAATGATAATGTATCCAAATACATGTACAAAATATGGAGTTGGTCTTTTGCAGCTATACATGTAACAGCTTCGACTCTTCTTGAAAGGATGTGTACAAGATTTAAGAGTGTTTCTGTGGGAATTTATGCCCATTCATTCTGTAGAGCATTTACGAGGTCAGCCACTGATGTTGGACGAGAAGTTGTTTATTGTATTAAACAACACTAAGCATTTAATTTTCTCTATATTTCTGGAACAAGCATTAACTCTCATCTGTTCTCTAATTTCCTGGTATCCTAAGCGTGGGGTAGAACTGGCAACTCTCTCTGTTCCATTTCAACCCAGATGTGTTTGATGGAGTTGAGGTCCTTGCTTTGTGCACTGGGCCACAGTCATGTTGGAATAGACAAGGGCCTTAACTGTTGTCAAACAAACTATTGTCACAAAGTATGAAGTACAGCATTGTCTTAGATGTCTTGGTATGCTCAATCATTAAGCTTGGGCATAAGGGGCCTGATTAAGACACCTGAAATCAATAATTAACAGGTTTGACCCAATACTTTTGTCCATGTAGTGTATGTGCTTAAACACAGTAATGAAGTATTTTTACTTAGCTACTGTACTCTGTATGTTTGACCTCTGGACCTATGAAGGAATTTTACAAGTTTACACATTGGTAATTTCATTTGAGAGTTTAAAAGTAATTTTATCTAGGCTATTGACTTCTGATCAACCCATTTTAACCACATTATCTTTGCAATGAGCAACATATTGTGAGAGAGATTGTGAGCCGGCCTTCTCGTCCAACATCAGTGTCTGACCTCATAAATGCTCTACAGAATGAATAGGCAAAGACTCCCACAGAAACTCTCAACAATGTATCTTACGTTAATAGGAATGTACTGCAGCTGGTCCCACAGCTGCAATCCCACAGCGCGCGTGAGAGAAGAACCATTGGTTCTGTTGTGATCAGTGTTGGGGGACATTACTTTACAAAGTATCTAATTTCATTACAAAATGACTGTCATTAAAAACTAATCAGTTACGTTACAGCATTACCTTCTGATAAAAGTAACTAGTTAGAGTACTTTTCCATTGGAGAAAATGAAAACTCCTTTGTGATTCCTCATTCATGTTGTTTTAGTCAAGACCTTTGTAATTATTCTACTATCATCACTCAGCAAAGTTTGGCCCATAATCTGTTAACTACTAACAGCACGAGTAACAGAGGAGAGCGGGTTTAGGTGGGGGCGGGTTATCGGGGGCGGGGGCAGGTCTTGTAGGACGACTTCCACACACACACACACACGCAAACAGAATCACTGCTGTCTGGCTCACCGGTTACATAAATTGTCTGAATAACGGATTACATTTTTGAAAATATAACTAAATAACTAAAATATTACTTAAATGGCGGACCTAATGCGTTAGATTACTTGTTACATCAAAAAAGTAATCCAAGTTGCAAGTACAAAGTAACACTGATCAAAGCGTATGCATACTACTCGAAGTAAGTTAAAATTTGTTTAAAAAATTTTATCATCTTGCAAAAAACTCATAGACCAAGTTATTTTCAATCCAAGGTTCCGCGATTCTGAATAAATATATTTACTTTATGTACAAGTACTGTGTTGAATCATTGGGTTAAGGGTTTTAGATTTGGTAGCCATTTCTGTTGACATTGATTGACATGACATTGGCATGTGATTAAATCTTATAAAGCCAGCTTTAATCGTACAGTCTCATATACATTTTTGTTTATTGTATTAAACCACACTAAGCATTTAATTTTCTCTATATTTTTGGAACAAGCATTAACTCTCATCTGTTCTCTAATTTCCTGGTATCCTAAGCATGGGGTAGAACTGGCAATTAAGATTCATCAATCCAATAATCCTTACGCAGTCTCTGTTACATGGATAACGATAGCAGGCCAACTGTCAGCTCATTTCATGCTGCCCTTTGTGTGATGAATATGGTTGTTTTTCCTTTTTTTCTTTCGGGCCAAGTTGATGCAGTCTATAATGGGACCATTTTAGACAAAGTCATGCCCCAACTAAAATTCATTCTGCAATGTTTGACCTCCCTTTGACATATATAATCTGCTCAAACTTTGTCTTTTGTGTGTTCAGATCTCTGTTTCCTAGTCTCATGGGTTTTCCATTACCACTGAAACGTAAACATCCTACTGTGATGGAATAAATTGTGCACAAACACACTGAGTGAATCAATAGTGCTCTTGAGTCACCACCTCACCACAGCTTACAGTATTTGCATGCAGCTGGGCCATAATTTGGATCCAGCTGTTCAATCTCAGAATGCTGATTTATTTTGACTAAGTAGTGAAATGGTCTTTACTTCACTTTATTTACTTCACGGGGTGGACAGGCTAGACAGGCAGAGGAGGTGGAGCCACAATTTGGGCAGTTAGAGGAGGCTGGTAGCCCACAAATAGCTCTGAAAAATCCATTAGGAGAACCCGAAGGCTTTTTCAGAGATGGCACATAGACACGCACACAGGATATACATACTGTACTTCAGAAAACAATAGAAAATCTCATCCAATATTAGAAATATAAGCCTCAAAACTGACATGAACATTTCCATTTGAGAAGATTTTGTAAATACAAACATGCAAAAGTGTAAATAATACATCTTTTATAGGAGTAACAAGGAACAGGAGGACATGACAAGAAAAACATGCGAATGACAAGATGGGGATGGACACATGAAAAACAAAAAACTAGTGCTTGTTTCCATGGGAACTGTGATATGAAATATTGCATGATCACACCAAGCTTCTAAGTTTTGAAGTACAAAATTGCACCCTTGTATTTATTTTTCTCATGCAGCCTTTAGCAACTCAAGTTTCCCATTCACATTTAATTTGCCATTACAGCTTTCTGCATGGATTGGGTCATAGGAAAAGCTTGTTTAATGTTGCATATTAACAGTTCTTTGAGCAGAACACTTTGCAAAAGAGAATGTAATCAACCTGAGCTCATCCACCACCACTGCTTTTGCTCATGCTCTCTAAAAAACTAAGGTAGTGTATATATACACACACACAGTCGTGGCCAAAAGTGAGAATTTGAGAATGAATGAGAACAAATATTAGTTTTCACAAAGTTTGTTGCTAAACTGCTTTTAGATTTTTGTTTCAGTTGTTTCTGTGATGTACTGAAATATAATTACAAGCACTTCATACGTTTCAAAGACTTTTATCGACAATTACATGACATTTATCCAAAGAGTTAGTATTTGCAGTGTTGGCCCTTCTTTTTCAGGACCTCTGCAATTCGACTGGGCTGCTCTCAATCAACTTCTGGCCCAAATCCTGACTGATAGCAACCCATTCTTTCATAATCACTTCTTGGAGTTTGTCAGAATTATTAGGTTTTTGTTTGTCCACCCGCCTCTTGAGGATTGACCACAAGTTCTCAATGGGATTAAGATCTGGGGAGTTTCCAGGCCATGGACCCAAAATTTCAACGTTTTGGTCCCCGACCCACTTAGTTATCACTTTTGCCTTATGGCACGGTGCTCCATCATGCTGGAAAATGCATTGTTCTTCACCAAACTGTTGGTGGATTGTTGGAAGAAGTTGCTGTTAGAGGGTGTTTTGGTACCATTCTTTATTCATGGCTGCTGTTTTTGGGCAAAATTGTGAGTGAGCCCACTCCCTTGGATGAGTTGTACCATGCCCGCTGTACCATGGCTGACCCTGCGCTCTGACCCCAGTTACACTGGGATATGCGAAGAAGGAATTTTACTGTGCTGTAATGTATATGTGACAAAAATAAAGGCTTTACTTTACTTTTTACTTAAAACTATAATTTCAATACTTCACATACTGTATATACTGTAAGCAGGACATATCTTCCTATATCAATTTTGCATCTATAGACCTGTTATCAAGCATCTAATGTATACATGATTCTTCATAACAGGTCTATAAATGCGAAATTGTAGCTGATTTGACTAGAACATCAAAACATCATTTATAAAATATATTTAAAAATTAGCAAAAATAGACTACCTTTCAAAATACGGATCCAAATCTAAAGTACAAATGTATAATCTTTCTCCATTTATCAGTCAGATCAAAACCTGTATGATGAATCCATTAATATTTTATAGCAATTAATTCAGTTCAACTTAAATGACTGTAAATGCCTATACACCCTTCACAAAAGTGTTAACAGAACTAATTGGTATATGTCAAAGGGAAGCTTTTACAGCACATCTATGTTTCAGTAGCAGATTATGCATTGGCTGATGATTATTTCATTAATAATGTAAATTCAGTGAGCAGACAGATGTCTATGTTTTTCTCCCTGCAATTACAGAGCAAGCACATGTTGGTTTAGCAATGCATATTACAATTGAAATTGGATCATTTGGAAGTAACAATGTTTAGTCTGTCGACTCATTTAATGTTAAGTGCGTCATATGCTGTCAGGGTGATCCAGTCAAGAACACAGTGTAATAACAATGAAAATTTTCAATCAGAAAGTCTATTGGGAAAAGAGCATAGACGACTGAGTGCAAATACAAACCTGTTTATAAGGATGGCTTTATGACAACTGATTGTTAGGCAGACAGAAACGCAATGCATAGAGTCACAGTAATAATGCAATGCCTTAGCAAGTGCACTCAAGCTCCAGTGCATGCTGCGGTGCAATTGCAGGGATGTTTCTTTCCCAGATATTGCAGATGGCAGATAATCCAAAATCCTGGGTCTGATATAAGCAGGATTTAACTCTAGCATGATGCAAACATCTGCTGAGGTTCCAGACTGAGCTAGCTGGTTCAGAGAACAAATGTACAATACACGTCTTATTTTTTTAAAAAGGAGAAACTGCTTCTAATTTTCTACTTGGGACAAAAGGTAAGTGTGAAGGAAAACAAAGTGATTACTGAATGAGCATGTGGGTCTTTTTATGCATAAGGCTTTTATTTTGTATTTAGCTTATGCTAAACTCAATCCTTGAGCTAAAGAACAACATAATTAAGAGTAAATTAAAACCAAATTTGTTACACAATTTTTCCTCAAAACTTAAATACGACTATGAACATACTCATCTCAAAGTAGGGTTTACAAATTGTATATTCCTCAAATGCACCTCACTACAGCATAACAGCAATTATTATTATTATTATTATTATTATTATTATTATTATTATTATTATTATTGTATGAGGTATGCTTGTTTTTTTTTCTTTTTCCATTTGTTTTAAATAAGTAACAATGCGTAGCATTAAATGTGATAGTACAACTTTTATGAAAGGACCTTAAAGCTTGCGCTGCTATTTTTACATTGTGAGCGCTCTGAGAGAAGACTATTCTCTTCACCATTTGTGGGGATTTCAAAAGCTTTGGCAAAAAGCTATGATTCAGACGGCAAGTGAAATCTAGGCCAGCATTACTAATACAAAGAGCTTTTTAATCAACTTAATAATCCTATTTAAAGACTACACACTGCCATCTCAATCTGTTTAATAACATTTTTTTGCAATCAGCACTGAATTTAAGAGCACTTCTTTTGCATTCCACAGCCAGATTGAAGTACAGTAACTCAAAATAGGTCATTGTGTGTGATGTTAAAGCCTAATTTGAAAGAATTTATAATAGGTGTCCATGTTGCAAAATTTATAGATATGCTATGATTTATACTATGGATGTATACACCGATCAGCCTTTAACATTAGAGTGCAATATACTGTATAATGCCCAGTATTGTGTAGGTTCCTCTTGTGCCACCAGGGCAACTCTGGACCCTCGGGGTATGACTCCACAAGTCCGCTCAGCGTGTGCTTTGGTGTTTAGCAGCAGGAAGTACCTTTGGGTCTTTTAGGTTGTGGGAAGTTTTTTTTTATTTTTTTATTTGGATGCTTGATCAGATTGAGATCTAGTTAATATGGAGGCTGAAACACCAACCTTGAAGCAGGCGGTGCTGCATTGGGTGTTATGATACCTTTCTATGATGGACAGCATTGTCTTTCTCGGCAATTAATTACAGTCGCTTTCCTGTTTGAATGGACCAGACAGGCTGGCCTTTGGTCACCACAGGCATAGATGGGCCTTGGGTGCCTATGATCCTGTCATCAGTTTACTGGTATATAATGAATAATTAATGTCATTCAATTCACCTGGTGGTGGTAATAGTCTTATGTCTTATCTTAGCATACAAATGTTCTTCACATTTTGTAATGATCATTCTCTTTGGAGAAATTTCTCCTCATGGGTTCTTAGCATCCTATCTAGAAAGAATGTACAGTGGAACCTTGGAGTACGAGCATACTTCGTTCCGGAAGCTGGCACGTATTCCAAAAAACACTCGTAAACCAAATAGACTTTTCCCATAAGAAATAATGAAAACTCAAATCATTCATTCTACAGCCCAAAACATTTTTAAAAAAGTAAAAATAAATCCAGTCAGTTAAATGTTTCCGTTTGTGCGTGCAGGCACCATGTATTTGTATGTGTGTGTACTGTATGTGTGTGTGGAATTAGCCCCTCGCCTCGTCTTAAACAGTAAAACTCTTTCTCCCTCAAACACCTCACTTTTTAAGTTTCACCACTAACATACACAATGCAAACACTGTTTTAACGGGGGAAAAAAAAATCTCTTTAATGATACTCGCGTGAGCATACTAACGGAATACATACTAACTTCCCATGGGTAACTTCCTACAGTATGTGTGGAGTAAATAGTAAACTAAAATGATTGCATACTTGCTAACTTTCAAACATTAAGTAAAAAGACAAGGAATGCTATGGTAGCATACAGTACTTAATCTGATTTTAACTGTTTCTGTTTTTCAGAGTTGTAAAATTCACTATGGGGAAAACTGGAAGTAAGTTTGTGCTGACAAAGTCCTCCACAAATGGAGTACAATCTCTGGTAAGTCATGACTGTGTGATAGGAAGATACAAGGTTCAATACAAAGTAGGACGTGACTTGGTATTTTTCAGTAATAAAAATAATAATAATAAAATAATCTAAAGTTGAATGAATCAGTACCAATCCTACATTTTCTACATAGACAACTTATGAAGTGAAGTGAAAAGAGGGTTGTTTATGCAGGATGGGAAGCAAATCAAAGCAAAGTTACACAAAGACAGAGATCATTGGATGAAAAATTATAAGTTATAATTATTTTACTTTACAGCATTCCAACAAATGAAGAATAGTAGAAAAAATAATAATAAGCCTGTGAGATTATAATAGTAGTTATATCTACTATATAACAAGCACCACTAATAAAGTCCAAAATACACACACACAAAATTTTTAGACACAAAAAGTCTAAAATCACAATTTATAAAAGATTCACAGTAAAGTCAAAAGGCAGGCTGCAAAAATGTGGATACTTTGTAGCAAAGGGCAAAGACAGCTACTGTAGGTACTCACACGTGTAACACAAGAAGGTGGTGGATTTTAAATGCAGCCTGGCCGTCAATTAGCTTTTGTGAAGGGGAGAGCAGGTACCAAGGGAAAAATGGATGGTGACTATTTTTTTTATGAAAAAAGGTGAGATTGACTTGGAATTGGAGGGCTATTCATAAAGAAGGGAGATGCATAACTATAGGAGTACAGTGGGCCTGAGATGAAGCCTTGCAGAACACCAACACTTTAGTATGCACAAGACGACACCAACTACTAATTGATAAAGATATGTGAGTTTAAGCCTGAGTGAGGAGAGAGATGTTCCCGTAACTCTTTTATTGCAGTCTATCAAGGAAAATAGTACTGTATGATCACTGGTGTCGTTATTGATATTGGCCTATTGGGAGCGTGATGTTGGGTTATGGTCAGCTTTTTTAAGCAGGGGTGTTATAACTGCTACTTTAAAAGATTTATGTACTGTACATCACCAATCCATAAATCCATAAAATAAATGTCCTCCACAATTCATAAAATAAATGTCCTCCCTCGTATTTGATCCATCCATACATTAACTAAACCAGCTGATTGTAATTAGCACAGTGATTTAGCCAGCCACTCTTCAGGCTCAAAGTAATTAGTGAAATCACCTGTTTTGGGCACAGGGAGAACAATAATACATGTCACATCTTGTTGTTACACATTTAACCAACACATTACATTTCTAGTTTGTTTGGCTTTAAATTTAAAGTTTGAAGGATTTTCCTAACATTTTTTGTCATTGAAAGAGTCGTTGTTACAACATGTTACCTGTTTGTATGTTTTGTGCTGGTCTTATCCCCAGCTAATTTTGATGTAATATTAATAAGAATAATCTATGATTATTTTTTTTATATCTTTAAAAAAAAAAAGTTAATAGATATGTTAAACTGGTAAAACTTTAACAGTACATTAGTACGGTCCTGGATCCATGACTTTGGGCTGACATCCAAAGAAGTATTAGCACTTTATCTAGAAGTGTAAACGCCATTAGCTTCACACCCCATTATACAGTCGACATTAACCTTCTTAAACCTGTAGCAAATTCTCTTGTGCTATTTGACCCAGATTGTGGAGGTTTGCTCTCAGATCAAGAACATGCTTATGTTACTAATTCATTTTTTCCCTAATGATGTCTTGTTTGCCGCAACGTTTGTTTGCACCTGTAGGAGGTTTGTGGGACTTCTTGTACTGCAAATAACAGTGGCTTTGGGCCACCTGTACAAATTTTATGTGCCATGGACAAAAAAAAGTAAAAAAAAAATTATGAGATGATTTATAGTTTTATTCACTCCTATTATAATAAGCTGCCTGGAATAACATTTCCCAGCTGCTTTTCAGAATCAACAATTGTGTAATTTCCCACTTGGTATAGCCTGTCCTTAATAATGCATGGGTGGGAAAGTGCAACATTATCCTGAATCTGTTGTCAATTAATTGCTTTTTATTTGATCAAAGGCTGCCCCTATTGCTCCAAAGGGAAATTCCCAGAGAGGGAACTGTACACAATGTCTGTACACAATGTCTGTTATGCTGGTCTTGTCTTATTTAGTAATGGTAAAGAGTAAGTCACTATTTTGAGTAAAGCATTTCATTTACATAGCACATTCTGCTAACATTCAAAGGTGCTGCTGCTTAATAATAGATTAATAGGTATTAAGGACAGGGAGGATTCTGCCAGAGCGGGTATTTAGTGAGAAAGGGTGAGAGCAGGAACAAAGTGGTATAATAAATAATTAAAACTACACAACAACACACCACAAGAACTTGAAGAAACCTGTTTTAAAACCTTAAACTTGACTTGTGTGGCTGCTTCATTTAGCTCTGAATTGCCTCCTTAGTGGCCTTTTGAGCTTAGCTGCAGAGGGCATTGCCTTTATATTGAGGTTACCTGGAGAGATTGATGAGACCACCTCATTGGTTTTTTATCCCTACAAGTGAAAAGCCATAATTTATGCATAAAATATGCATAAACCAATGAGTAGCACACTTTAATGAAACTTGTGGCAACCTGTTAAGCATTTAATGATGAATTAATTTACGTGTAATACCATTATGATATGACATGCAGTGGCTTATTTATGAATATGGTTCATTCAAATAGTCATATGGTGGCCATACTATGGGTATTAATATGGCATTTAAGACTACGTTCTGAAGAAGAAGAAGCATTAAGAGGTTGTAATGCATAGAGATCACTTCAGAACACTGTACATGTAGGTCTTCATTACACATGTACAGCCAGCCAGAAGTGAATCGATTTGCAGGGATTAAGGGCAGCCCTGCTCTGGTTGGGCTTGTGTGGAGTAAATCTCTGGATTATAATGTCAAGAAGTGTTCTGAGGAGGACTGTAGTTGTCACACTATTGTTGTTCAGCATAGACATGACAATCCTGAACAATGTTTGTGTCGAGCAGTCAAAGGTCAGCCATTATAATGATCAGAATTTATTATCCAAATCCAAAGTGTAGCGACTGAAGAAAGTGATTTTTTATACGGTGAGTATTAAATATAGATTTCATTGCCACTCTGTAGCTCTTGCCTGGGTTGTCTAGGAGATTGTAAAACAGTGGAGAGGTACAGTAGCAATTAGGTTTATAGCTTGTTTGTTTTTGTTTGTCATTTTTGCAGCTTGTTTCACTATCATTTAAAAAAAATATATGTCTGTTACTGTTGAATTGGCCGTTTTCTTCTATCATTTATCTTTTATAGAATATGATTGTGGTGTTTTGTTGTAAATCAAATAGAAATACAGATGAGAATATGTGCCGGATTTACTGTATTGCCACATTGATGATTGCCTTCCTATTCTCATTCTGTCACACACTAATCACACACTAATCAGCCTTACTCCCTTGTGGATCTAATCCAGACTATCTGTGAAGCTTTTACTTGATGAATGCCTTTTATTTCTAATCAAAATCAAGTTTTCTTTTAATGTGTCCTTTAATTTTTGGTGTATTTCTAATTTTTTGTGTATTTTTCGGCCAATTCCAAGTTTGCCTTAAATTATTTTACTTTGCATTTTTAAACACCACCACCAAGAATCAGTTTTTGCATTTGAATCTTGAAAGAAAAAATGCATGACAAAAGGTTTTGAGGTTGATCCTTTTGTGTTTATTTTCATGTATTATGTGTCAATTCAGCGTACTCCAGCAGCTGCTATTGAGAGACTTACAAAATACAGAGTGATGGACGTGAAATGGACTCGTTTGGGCCTAATCTTCTTTGCAGTGCTGTCTATCATTATGACAGGCTGCTTCCTCTGGCAGTATCATTTGCCCAAACTAATACCTGGTAAGACTGGCTTTTTTCTTCCAAAGCCATCTCGCTCTCAGTTTTATGAATGTCAACCAACACTGCAATACGTGGCCCCCATGTCCCTGTAGAAGGCGAATGAACGGTAAACACATGGCTGTAGTTCTGACTGCATTTGATAAAGTCAGTATAGAATTATTATTTAAGCCTCAGTGTGTTACAATGTTCAATGTAAATAAACTTCCATGAAATTACAAGCTTGGGATCTTTTCATCTTATTATTTACATAGACATTTAATATTTATTTAAATGTACATTTTTTTTCTACAAAAACCTCTGCATATACAAGCAAAATACTGTATAGCTAGTATATTATTTACAACGTGGCTTTAACCACAAGCTTTAACTGTAGCATAGCAAGCAACTGAGTTACTATTAATAAGGTTACAGTAGCTACTGTAGATACGGCATTTAAAATTGCCAATTCTATTTATTAATTATTTATTAATATTCAATAGTATAATATTATTAATTAATACAATACATTATTAATGAATTCAATAATAATAAAATTTAAAAGTTATAAAGTTACCAACTAGTATACCAACTATGCTATTATTTATTTATGTTTTGGTGACATTTTTATGATTTGCTTAGTAGACTCCTGCCTTCTTGCTATGCATTGCATATCTTGTCACCCTTTATTCCACATACCCTCAAACATGAATAATGAGGCAGCCAGGGTGGCAGATACAATAAGCTGTGAAAAAAAGCCTGATATTCATGTAGATGAGAAAATTGCTCCTTGAGAAAAGCAATACAAGAACATTTCCCCTCTACAGTATATGTGAATATGAACTGCTGGCAATAGATTATTTAAGTAGTCGTATGTATAGTAATAGTATATGTATTTGTAGTAATATGTATTTCATATTTTTCTTAAATGTTGTTATATTGTGAATTCATTTTCAAAACATGAATATTATTGTGAAATAATGTGCTTATTATTATTATTATTATTATTATTATTATTATTATTATTATTATTATTATTATTATTATTATTAAGATCATTGAAAGATGTGAGTTCAAAAAAGTTACAGACACTACATACAAGGGCATGAACCTGTATTTAGCAAATGTGTTTCTTTTTATCTGATAAAAATATGAACGTGGATGCACATTTACAAATGAACAAAGCATGTAACGGGGAACATCAAGTATTATGAAGGATGGTGTTACAGTATATGATCTTATTTGAAAATTCACTTTTTCTACCTTCTGTAGGTGAGACATGTTTTGGCACCAATACCATGTTTTGGCTGTATACATGTCTAATGATGCTTTTTCGCTGATTTAGAGTTCCTTCTTTTTTTCTCTCTTTCATCTTTATTCAGAGGAAGATTTGGATAAAACTCTTCACAGGGAGAAGCTGTGTCCCCGAAACCCCAAGCCCACTCCGCTGGAGCACCCAATCCCCTACCTGAAGGCAGCCCTGGAGAAAGTACTAATTTCTTTTGCAAATTATAATTTAACTCACCAAATGACACTAACCTCATATTCAACAAACCACAAAACTTCTGTTGGGACTCAGTTCTGTTGAATAGCATGCCATGAGTACACATAAAAAATTCACATGCTTTCCCTAAGCAGTCCAAACCTACACTATTCATGTTCTTATATTCCTGTTGAGCAACACATTCCTCAGAATAAATATTATTTGGCATGAGCAGCCTTTTTGACAGATTTAGTTTGGTCCTTGAAACTGTAAATATATGCATAAATATGCAATGTTCTCTTCCAGGTAGATGCGGTTCTCCGGCATAGCATCAATCCCACCAGCCTTCCTGCAATATCTGCCATCATCATTTACAATGACACTGTATTATGGACAGGAAACTTTGGAAAGAGGAATAGCAGTGATCCTAAATCAGCACCGCCTAATGAGTATACAATCTACAGGTGAGCTCTTTAAGATAGGAAAGACTGCTTTAAGCAGGCAGTTTTTAAAGCCTTGTCTTTATTTTTCTTACAATCTTGCACACAGTCAAATGAAATCTCTTTCAGCTGCAATTTCTCTTGTTCTCAACAGTTGTAAACACCACATGAAATAATCCAATTAACTACTTTCCTTTACTTGCTAATGCTTTTCTACTACTTTCCTTATATAGTCTCCTAACCCAGGCTCTAGAACTTTGAGAACAGTTATAGATATTTTGCAACTGATGGTTTGGTATTAATGTAATTAGTAACTGTATCTCTAGTGATGTGAAGAATATTTGAGACGCTGTTTAGAATAAAATGTAAAGAGTATCCAGTGTGTATGTGTGTATAAAAGTCATCCTACACAGTAGCTCCCCTGCTTCTCCTCTCGTCTGACACCAGGCATGATTCTTTTCAAAGGTGAAGTGCAGGTTAATTTATTTTATTTTTACTTCCTATTTTGTATTAATTATTTTTATATTAATATTTTTAAGTTGGGGAACAAATCATTAAAGTTTTCATTATTTCCTATAGGGAAATTCACGTTTATATATGAATGTTTTGATATACAAGCACACCTCCAAAGTTTAACTCTACATGCAATTGTGTACCTATACAAGTAAACTATAATCTATACAGTATATGTTCAGTAAATCAGATTTTATTATCATTCTGGTTAATGACATAGCCATCCTTTAAGCAACATTGTTGTGTAAAGTAAATTTCTGAAAAATATTTCCCAGAGAACTGAGAGATCTTAATGCTGGCTGGCAGAGTACAAGATTATTACCATGTAAACCTCAATTTAAGGAGACAGCATCCATGTGACAGCCTGCGTCCACATTTGGACTCCAATTGCCTCTGTTTGATTTTCTCAGTATAATGGACAGATGCACGTATTCCGTGAGAGAGTGCCAATTATAAGCTACAGGTGTTTCAGCTTTTCAAATATTTAAATTGATCAATTTGCATGCTACTCTTTTAGAATAAATTGCCCATGCATCTGCAACCAAAAGCAACTATAGTTTAACTACTAATACTTTTTATATTGGAGGAAAACAGCAAAAAAAAAAAAAAAAAATGAAAACTGTATATGAAGAAAGAAAGGATTGATAATGTGACATCCATAATGATACTTGAACAATAATTGGTATATATATAAAATGACATGTATTATAAAGAAGGTTGTTTAGTTTCGAAATGTTATACCTTAGAATACAAAGTGGCCAATTTGGCAAATTTGTTAAAGGATTCAATGAGTTTACCTTATGCTAATCTAAAATTATGTTGGCTAATTGCTGTCTGTCCATTTTATCAACTGAGGAAAAAGACAGTGATATGCGCATATTAGTGCATGCTGATTTTCCTATTAATGTTTTGAAAAAGTAATTACAATTTCTAATTGCTTTGATCCTTTAGGAATTATACCCAAGATGTTTTGTTTGTGTCTTTTAAGTCTGAATAAAAACCCAGTAATGCTATTTTCTAACGTTAATAATACAATGCAAAATAAAGAATTTTGTTAGTAATAATTTTAATAGTAGTATTAATATACCATGTGTGGAAATGTAGAGATGTGCCATATGCAGCACATACACAGTATATGTTCTATATGTATTTATCGTATACTCCAATTCTTTAAATGATGTGCTTTCTTTTCAAACTTAAATATTAAAAATCAAATTATACAGTTGATGTGGCACATTTACGTTTTCTCAGGGGTCAATTGTATGTCACACAGTAGTGTGTCTAATGATTCATTAGTGTGCAGTGTCCAGTATTCCTAATAGAAAATCTTCCAGGAATAATCTGTATTCAACCACAGCAGAGACTATGAGAAAAGCCTGGGGCACCAGGATGTAATATGTTGGTGTTGAGTTCAGATAAAGGTGCTTTCACAGTGGAGATGTCATATCCAAAAATGCCTGCTGGTCTCTGGAAGTTAGCATGTTGTCAGCCTGGCTAAATTTGTCTGGACTTTAACTCCCCTTTCAGCAACATGTGTGAAGTTTTATTTATTTATTTATTAACTTACATTTTTATAGCTTCAATGACTTGTATTGTATTTAATTTTATTAGATTTATTTGGGTTGTCTTTGGGAAAGGTGTCTCACCTGCCATTCGGATGGCCCGGGTTTGATTCCCAGCCAATGTTTAAATGGGTTAAATGGGAGGGTTGGTTGGTTAAGAAAGGCATCTGGTGTAAAACCTTGTGCCAAGTTACAGTATGTGAAGTCAGATGGTCCACTGTGACAACCCCTTGACGGGAGTAGCCAAGAGACCAACAACAACATTTGAGGAGGCTTTAGCAGATTTAGTAATGTACAAAATAAATAAATACATAATAAATACATAAACTAATTAAATCTGATAACACAATCAATGAAACATTTCTTGAATAATTAACAGGTAAACCATACATTAGTTTACTGGACCTTTTTTTTTTTTTTTTAAAGGTTTCCCTGCATTGTGGAATTCCCAAGGGAGAACACTTCAGGATCCTGGCTGGTAACTTTTGGGAGTCCGAAATAACTTTTTTTTCTCTCTCTGAAGGATTGCTAGTATATCCAAGATCTTTCCCACTCTGATGCTTTACCGGCTTTGGGAGGACGGTAAAGTGGGCTCATTAGATGATCCACTGGAGAAATATGTGGAGAACTTCACCATTAAAAACCCCCTGGGGAAGGGCAAAAATTCAGAGCTGAAATATGTGGCGGATGGTCTGATCTTCCTGGATAGCGGTGAGGTTCAGATTCGCTCCTCCTCAGTCACCCTCCGTCGAATGGCCAGTCATCTCTCTGGTAAGTTACTTCCTGTTTCATTTTTACTGTTTTTGTCTTCCTTTATGATCCCCACCCACCAAGTCCATGTCACCCCTAAAAAAACCTGAATAAACTCTTGCCACAACCAAACAAAATATTTCATTTTTACCATGCAATCATTTGAAGAGTTTAAAGAGCTATAGGTGCCCTTAAAGGTGCCAACTTAAAACATACTGTACACTGCCTAGCAAAAAAAGTCTCACACTTTAAGTTTTGTTGAACCTTTAGCTTTAATTACAGTGCACACTGTGGTGGCCAATTCATGTGTAAAAATACATTTCTCACACTCCTGAAACCACTCTTTCACAAGTTAAGACCTGGAATATGCCCTGTCCCATCATGGAAGGAAACGCAATTGATGAGATAACCTGCTCATTCAGGACATTTAGGCTATCAGCTGACCTAATTTATTGCTACATACGCACAGTTCGACTTACAGAACGACGTGACGGCGAGGAAGACCACCCCTCCTCCGAACGACCAGGTGCTGTGTCTCAACACGGCTAATGTGAGGAAAACTCTGCAAAGAGTCAACCCTCGTAAAGCTGCTGGGCCAGACAATATCCCAGGCAGAGTGCTCAGAGAATGTGCAGAAGAGCTGGCAGATGTTCTCACAGACATCTTCACCATCTCTCTGAGCAGCGCCATTGTTCCCACATGCTTCAAGTCTACCACCATCGTCCCCGTGCCGAAGAAGTCTACTGTGTCCTGTCTCAATGACTATCGCCCTGTTGCACTCACACCCATCATCATGAAGTGCTTCGAGCGGCTTGTTATGAGACATATCCAGACCCTGCTGCCTCCCTCACTGGACCCCCTGCAGTTTGCATATTGTTCAAACTGTTCGACGGATGACGCCATCTCCACCACACTCCACCTGACACTGACACACCTGGACAAGAAGGACACTTACGTCAGAATGCTGTACATAGATTTCATCCCCCAACACCTGATCGGGAAGCTGAGCCTGTTGGGCCTGAACACCTCCCGCTGTAACTGGATCCTGGACTTCCTGACCGAAAGACCTCAGGCAGTGCGGATTGGGAACTACACCTCCAGCACCACCACACTGATTACTGGGCCCCCCCAGGGCTGCGTCCTCAGTCCCCTGCTGTTCACACTGCTGACTCATGATTGTGTAGCATCACACAGCTCCATCAGCAAGAATGACGAGTCGGCATACAGAGAGGAAGTGCAGAGGCTAACGGACTGGTGTACAGACAACAACCTGTCTCTGAACGTCAATAAGACAAAAGAGATGATCGTCGACTTCAGGAGGACACGGAGTGATTATTCTCCGCTCAGCATCAATGGCTCTTCTGTGGAGATCGTCAAGAGCACGAAATTCCTGGGTGTCCACCTGGAGGAGAACCTCTCCTGGTCCCTCAAAACCAGCTCTCTGCATAAGAAAGCCCAACAACGTCTTTTCTTCCTGAGAAGGCTGAGAAAGGCACAGCTTCCACCACCAATCCTCACCACCTTCTATAGAGGAACTATCGAGAGCATCCTGAGCAGCTGCATCACTGTCTGGTTTGGGAATTGTACCATATCAGACCGCAAGACCCTACAGCGGATAGTGAGGACAGCTAAGAAGATCAACGGGGTCTCTCTCCCTTCTATCGAAGACATCTACACCACACGCTCCATCCGCAAAGCCACCAGCATTGTGGCTGACCGGACACACACCTCACACTCACTCTTCACCCTCCTGCCATCTGGAAAAAGGTACCGAAGCATTTGGGCACTCACATCCAGACTGTGTAACAGTTTTTACCCACAAGTCATCCATCTCCTCAAAACAAAGAGACTGGACTGATAAACACACACACCCGCGCGCACACATACACACACACAAATCACTAAAACAGACGAACTAAATAACATCCAGACTGAACTGATAAACACACACATGCACAATCACACTGATCTACAACCACCTTCATCTCACTTTGCTATTTGCACAAAATATCTTTGAACACAATGTTAATTGTTTACTTGCTGCTCCACTACCTCAACTCATTCCTTATAACTAAAAAGGTATTTCTTTAATGTAACGTGGTAAGTTGTTGTGTTACGTTGTTATATCTTGTTGTCATGTAGCTCTTCGTTTGCACATTTGCACGTGCACTTTGTTGTCTGTTGTCTATTGTGTATTTTTTGTATAGAAATTGATAGTGCTTTAGGTTAACTTAAAAATGTAAAAATCTGCTTTGTAAATTTATGTTGTGTTGTTAATTTGTGTCGTCTGCATGTATGTTGCACCTTGGTCCTGGAGGAATGTTGTTTCGTTTCATTGTGTACTGAACTGTATATGGTTGAAATGACAATAAAAGCCGACTTGACTTGACTTGACTTGACTTGCTGCTGAGACTAGACCTGACCGACGGAAGAAATTCCAGATCATAACTCTGTCTCCATTGGCTTGTACTGTGGTCACTTTGCATGATAGAATCATCACTTCATGTGCTTCCATTCTTACCTTGACATGACCTTATTCCATTCCAAAGTCCAAGTTTTATGCTCCCTAGCAATTAAGGCCTTTGCTTTAATTAATCTCATCATTACGTCATTTACCTATAGCCATGCATCTGTTTCGTCCCAATCCTGTGGGTTCTCATCACATAGTGCATGTGGAAAATTCTGCTTAGTTGTTTCGTTTGCTTAATTGTAGGCTAATAATTTGAGCCATCTGAAACAGCAATCATTTTGGTCAGACAGATTATGACATTGCATGTGGCAAAGAGCTGCAAGTATCAGAGCAGTGATTCTTTGCTGACTGTATGGGGCACTGATTAAAACTCACTGACAGCAATGGGGCATCTGGGTCAGAAATTTTTCAACATGACCTCATTCAATTAGGCCATCAGGTGTACAGTATTTGATGCCACCCACCTTTCCAGATAAAAAAATAAATGATTGTAAAAGTTGTGTGACTGGGTCCCTTTTTGAATATGCTATAAAAAGAATCCCTGGCTACGAGGATTAGGATTTCAGAACCATTAAGCCAATTTTTCCCAAACAATCCATGTGAACACACACTGGTTCCTCCTTACCTTGCAGTATTTTTAGGCTAAAAACACCCTGAGCACCACCTCTCCTAATACTAAACGTTTATAAATATGTATCCAACCTTGCATTAAATAAGTAAAAATCTCCATCTCTGAATGAATGTCTAACCATTTTATGTGATATGCAGGTTTACCAAGAAGACTTCGTTCCACTAACCTGCTATGGAAGGGCAAAACTCAAGCTGCAATCAGTCTTCTACAGGATGATGTGCTGGTTGCAGATCCAGGAACCAAGTATGTCATGATTTAATTTTTGTCTCTTTTCACCATATGATTAACCGTAAAAAAAAACACAAGGAGAAAGAAATACATGATGTGGTTAAACATTTGTACTGTAGATGCCTGACCATCACCCTTTGTGTTGACACAAAGATAAAAGCACGCAATTGTACGTAACATACAGTATAGTTAGATGTAGCATTTTCATTTCTACTTGCTATAACTAAGGGGACTAGCCCAAATATACACTGCCTGGCCAAACGTCACTGCTTTTATTCAATTAAGCCTTCCATTGTATTATTACTTTAATGGTTTTGTTTGAACCCTGGTGATTAATAGAGTGGCATGTCACAATCATGTTGAAAGACGTATCCTTGTGGTCACGGAAAAGTTATTTTGTTTCAGAGTATCGTTAGAAAGCCAACAAGTAATTGTTGGGTTCATAAGCATTTTAAAGCTAGATCAATGAAAAAGTATGTAATAGAAGATTCTAGCTTATAATCTTGAATCCATTCAGAAAATAAAGCATGCAGTTAAATCCATTATTTTAATACTGGCAAGACAAAGCTTTTCATGTAGGAAGCATGAAAATAGTAGGAAAAATAGGTATCCATGTTCAACAGGGGGTAAAGTATGCGCCAAAATATACAATACTGAAATGAAAAGATGAACAATATTACCTTGTCATCTGTGAATTTATTTCTCCTGAAAGAAACTAACGTACATACTGTATGGTATGCGTAATGTGTTCAGTGCACTGCCTCGCTGTAGACATGTTCATATCATTTATGCACATTCTCAAACATGTCCTAGAACAATGGTTGCTGCAGACTCCTGCAAAAGGAGATGATTAGCTTGTGTAATGTTGACACTATGTTACTTGGTGCTGTCTTATTAAATCTCTCCCGGAATTGTTCTGCAACCTTTTCCAACTTGGTCCCCATTCAAGACCACTTACATACAGTATGCGTGGAAATAATAATCAATTATGAATACTTTTTCCTCCATTGAAAGACCCATTTCCAACAGGAACTGCACAACACAAGATCCTTTTCACTACTGGGAACATATGCGGATGGAGCTATTCCGCATTGACAAATGCAGATGTGTATATTTTGGTGCATACAGTATGCAATGGTAGGTTATTTATATTTATTGAATCCGGTCTGAATAGATTGTTCATTCCTTTATGGGAAGAAGTGGCATGTTTGCACCCCACTATCCTCCAAATCATGCATGAGCATCAGTTCGTCACTTTATGGAGTGGCTCGACTCTCGCATCATTAATAAAAGATCTTGGCCAAAAATTCATATAAATAAATGTTGTCACATTGCATAAATTTGCTGAAGCATTGCCTCAGTAAATGGATCCTGTAATCAAACCTAATGGTGGGCCAGAAATATAATAGAGTATGCAACTTTTTTTCTTTGCCAGGCAATGTATTCCAGCATAATGCCCCTGCACACAAAGCAAAGATTAGTGTGGAAAACTCAAGCGGCCTGAACAGGGCCCTTTGGGGATATATATAGAATTTGGGATGACTGCACACTCAGTCTTATAGTTTTGTCGCTGAGTGAGCAATCCCAACTGCCACCCTACATTCCCATGGGTTGGGTGTTATTACAACAAATGTAAATAATGTAATCCTTTAATGTTCTATAATGAACTGTAACTTTAATGTTCTGTACATAATATGAACCTGTGTGTAAAACCTCATTGCAACTTTTACCAATTGTTTACATACTTGTTGCACAGTTTAGCTAACTGTGTCAAAATTCTGCACCAAAGTCAATGAGAAACAACTCTTAGATACAAACATCTTGCTTCTATGTAAAAATGTCATTGTTATTGACAGTAATAATAATAATAATAATGTTAATTAATAATAATAATAATAATAATTGATGCATTATTGGACAAAAAATGCCATTTTGAAAACAGACTGTTGTGATTGCATTTCTTTGTACAGTAATGATGCATTAATTATTATTATTATTATTATTATTATTATTATTATTATATTATTATTATTGTTATTAACATATAATATATACAGTGTTGGGTGTAACAAGTTACAAAGTTAGAGTACTTGGAGTACGTTTTTGATGTACAGTACAGTAACGAGTAATCTAAAAAAGTAAACCATGTTAGGTCCGCAATTTAAGTCTCCATTATTTAATTATATATTAAAAAATGTAATCCGTTATTCAGACAATTTATGTAATCCGTAAACCAGGCTTCAATTATTCCATTTGTGTATGTGTGTGTGTGTGTGTGTGTGTGAAAGTCGTCCTATAAGCCCCGCCCCTGATAAACCCGCCTCTGTTATTCCTTCTGTTATACCCCTATCTCACCTACTCGTTTGACTCCCAACATTCTGCGTAGTTCTGCAAGGTCTGCGGGGATCGACACCGGAAAAAGTTGGACACGTAATCACAGCAGCAAAATTCGGAGTGAATCATGATGAATCGTACTGACGGCTGACCGCACGAAACCGCATATGTGAGATAGGGGTATTAGTAGTTCCCTTCGTTCCAAACTTCACTTTGTAATGTAATTAGTTACTTCCCCCTTACTTAAAAAAGTTACGTCCACCACCAACGCTGATTATATATTACAATATTAATATATAATATTATGAGATTGTCACTGTTTGAATATTCTTTTTTTCACAGCAGCACAGTACAATGGTATACTTTATACAAAACAGTGATGTCTTTAGTATTTTCATACCTTTTTAATTTTCCGATATAAGCTAGTACAGAACATCTAATCACATATAGTAACCAACACAATATGTTACTGCAAACCTAAAAGTAATTAGAGTTAAATTACAGTGCTATGGATGAACAAAAAATATTGTAATGGATAAAAAAAAAGGGTAAGAAATATTCTATGGATGAACAAAAAAATGTATTGCGTGGACAGAGTAGATGGTTTATGGGTCCCAGCTTCTGTAAAGGTCTGGCGAATAACCTCATCGACATCAAAAGCAAAATCATCTTTGGATAGGCAACAGGGAAAATATCACCTTGTGAGCTATATCCAGTTCTGTACTGACCCCACCTCAGTGTCTCTGCATGCATCTTCCATTGTTTGCAGACGAGACAAACACGCATGTGGTTGGTGATCATATACACTTTCCAGCCTGAAGCCAAAAGAAATTATTTGTCAAGTGCATTGAAAATTAGGGAGAAAGAAACTTGTGAGCCAGTCATAGACCAGACACAACATTGTCCCATATGACAAACCTGGCAGCTCTGGTCTGTCTTGTACAACTGCATTATGTAGTGCATCAGAAATGTGATTATATGTGCAGTATTATAGGGACCAAGGGTGGCATGGTAATGGAAAAATCCTTGTAGAGTAATGGCACACAAAGTAATGTTTCCCCACTGCATAGGACATTCACCAAATTTCTTTGTCCTATAACACTTCAGGCCTTACGCCTGGTTTTAGCTAAATTGAATCCAGCTTTATCAAAGTAACTTAAGGAGGTCACCTGGCAAACCAGGTTCTGTTCAAAATGTAAGAACATAACACAGTTGGTTAGGTTTTTTGACATACCGTACTGTCATTCTGTACATCATAATATCTAAACTGTCTTTCACATCATTATGATTTTTTTTTTGTTCACAGAGGAGCATAAACCTAACATTGGAAGATTACATTTTATTGTAATGTTATGCCAGATGATGTGCAACAACTACACAGGCAGAGTGTTGTGTAAAAAGTTGTAGACATACCTGTTCTCCAGTCTAAATGTCTTTATCATAAATGTACCTCAGGTTGGACTGGATTTTCTTCCCAGCCTACCTCTTGGTCTACCAAAGTGTCCCTAATGTTTTATCTTTGTCTATTGGATAGTCTTCTTTGTTCTTGTCCACCTCCTCCTAGTAGTCTTCCTTGTCAATTATCTCTTTTCCTCCATGTTTTTAGTGTTATCACAGCAGAGACGAGTTTCCCTGAGGTCTATTTGCAGTCCTAAACTATTTATGGTTCTAAACTAATTAGTCTTTTGAACAATTAAAGTAAAAGTGTTTTCTCAATGAGTGCAATGGAGTTCATTCGCAGTGTCCAATCTAAGGAACAGTTTGTAGGGTTTTGCAAGAAGAGTGTTGCATAATTGCAAATAAAAAGCTAATTAGAAGCTGTGCTTGTCCTTTTGGTGTTCAAGGCATTGGTACAAAAGTTAAGGTTGATGCTTTTGTCGGGGTATTCACGTTCACTGTGTAAGCAATCGGCAAAAAGTGTAATATAACATTTCATTCATCATTTCCTTACAAAGGTATTTTTATTTTTATTAGATGTCACTACAGCAACTTGGCTTTTTCCTTGTTGGCACATGTCCTGGCTGACAGGGTGGTAGGTTTAAATTACCAGCGCTGGATTACTGATAATATCCTTGACCGTTTGGGAATGGAGGACACGGGTTTTGAAGTCACACCCAGCATTCAAAGTCACCTGGCCGTTGGTGTCTATGCCAATGGCCAAACTGCACCACTTTATGACCTAGGCTGGTATCGGCCATCAGGCCAGATGTTCTCTACAGCTGCTGATTTGGCGAAACTAGCCATGATGTTTCTTGGGGCTTATCATCGCAAGCTTCTTGAGCCAGACACTGTAAAGATAATGCTCACTCCGTTGTTCCACTGTGACAAAGATTACTTTGCCAACCGCACTGGAACTCCATGGGAGGTAAACGAACAGCTTGGTTATGAGTTGCTTCGCAAAGATGGCGACCTGGATGGGTACTCTGCCACGTTTTCCCTAATACCCCGACTCAAGATCAGCATGGTTGTTTTGATGGCAGGCACAAGACCTCAAAACCAAGATGTTATATCCAAGGCGTATTCATATATCATTCCTGCCATGGAGAGAGCTTTCAGAGATGCCAAGCGGGTCCTTGTTCCTCCCCCAAATCCCACTCCATATGTGGGGTTCTATACATACAGAAACATCACTTTTTATGAGATCAAAGCTGGACCAGGAGGAGTCCTCATCATGCAGCAGTTTGGGCCTCAGATTGAGAGCTTGATTCCTGAGAGATACAGAGCAATAAAGTTGTCTTACCTGATAGATAGAGTTTTTAGGGTTGTATTTGAAAATCAGTATCCCTGCATTCTACATATGGGTTCTGCCTCTGTGTCATTGGAAGCCCAGGACGGACAGCTCTTCAATTTCTACAGGTTTGACAAAATTGGCTTATCCCCTGGTTTTGATGCACCAGGTCTGAACACTTACAATGTGGTCCGAATCAGCCACAAACCCATATTTTCCAAGTGAAATCTAATATACAAAAAACTGGACTGTATTACATGATTTGCATAAATGCCCTGCATATTTGACAAATACTCATTTGTGTATTACCCATTGATATTATTTTTTATGACTGTTGGCACAGTTATTTGATTTAATACCCATTTTACAGTAATATACTGTATCATTAATAGATCGCTTTGCACAAATCCCTTTTAATCCTGGAAGTATATTATGGTAATAAATGCAGTTTAACAAAAGCCCTGGTTTATAAAACCCTATTTTTCACATTTGGCTCAGTAAGGTCCTTTACATTGGGTCACAAGTTTGATTATCAGTGTTCTCATTTATCAATTAATTATTGAACACTCAATGCATGCTACAGTAAACATAATAATCTGCACACTTTTGACCACCTCTAAGGCTGATTTCAATAGCATGAAAAGAGCTTGCGTTAGTGTATTGAAAACAACCCTGAGTGCTCATGATAGGAAATCACCTAAATGCTCCAATATTTTAAAAATAAATAAATAAATTGCAGCAGTAATCAGAGCAATGTTTAATACAGAAAGTGAGAGCATTTCCACACACACAATGCAACAAGAACATACAGTATTGGGACTAAATAACTGAGCAGCCATAAGAAAACCACTTGTTAGTGATTCTAACAGGGGAAAATACTTTCTTTTGCTAAGAAACATAAAGACTGGATTTTGAGGCAATTGAAAAATATATATATATATGTTCTGATGAGTCCAGATGACCCTATTCCAGAGCGATGGGTGTATCAGAGTGAAAAGGGAAATGCATGAAGAGATGCACCCATTATGCATAAATAACCAGTGCATAATGCAGTGCCATGATCTAGGGTCGCTTCAGTTGGTCAGGTCGAGGCCGAGTCTGACTACCTCAATGTACTGCATGACCAGGTTATGACATCAATACACTTTGATGGCACAGGTAGATTTCAGGATGTCAAAATTCAATCAGTTCCAAGTTTGGAAGAGTGGTTCTTGGAGAATGAGGAATCATTTTCACAAATAAATTGGCCACCACTGAATGTCTTTGGGATATGCTGAAGAAGTCTCAATATAGTGGCTCAACTCTCCCATAAAATCTCACCCCAAAATGAATACAATTACAATTAAATGGAAATAAATGCTGCAATGTTGCACAAGTTTGTCACAGCGAATGCACACCATAACCAATGCAAAACGCACTGAAACAAAATGCTAGAATGTATAAATTGTTTTGTTGCATGACAGTGGATAACATATAAATACATTAGGGTCATGATGTTTTAACAAATATATTTTTATAATAATAATAAATAATAATAATAATAATAAATAGACTTTGCCCTAGCACCCCACAGAATTAAACCCACTTATGTATTGAACCATGGCTACTATGAGTTTAGTGATTTCGGCTATTTATGAGACATGGTCATAGTTGAGAAAAAAAAACAATATGCTATAAGTAATTGAAAAGGATTATTCTAAAACATCTTTTTTTCTCTGAATTTTAATAAAATACAAACCAGCACAAATTACAAATTCACACTATTGACATCAGCATTGATACATGAAGAATTTGAAGAAGAAGAAGATACATGAAGTTCCCATGGACAATAAACTGTTGTATCATGTACAGCCAATTCTGCACCCCATTAGCTTTTGTACGTACCTTTTTCTCATGTCTTTGTTTGAAAGCACCCCTTTCATCAACAGCTGTTCATCTGTTTGCTGGGGACAAAATGCTAGGCATCACCTCTCTTACTACTGTCCCTTTCATATCCTTGAAAACAAAATTAGTCTAACATTTTGCTACCAAGGTAACTGATGTCCATTAGAAGAGCATGGTCCATCAATGAAACCAGTTCAACCTCTATTACAGTGCTTTCAGTAAGCTCACTTATATATTTTTTTCCAAACCAGTGAAAAACACAGCAGTACACTGATTACTTATATGCGTTATATCAAAGAATAATAGACAACCACGATAAAAAGAGAAGAAAAGTCCTTGAGAAATCTGAAAGCTTTAAGAGAGAAAAAAAAACATGATTCTTTTTAACACGAGACAATCCATGTCTTTTATCATTCACAGCTTATAGGGCTTGGATATACAGTATGAAAATATATTCATATTATGTTAAATTGGGTCACAATAGACTTTTCTGAGATACAGTTTTGTGGTACATTATCAGTATTATTATTTAAAAAAAAATGACCTTTCCCTATTGGATAAGAAAATGTCCATATTTAGGGTGGTACAAATGCAAACATTATGACTGCAAATCAATTCCTGCTATTATTATCACCCAAATGAGGATGGATTCTCTGTTGAGTCTGGTTCCTCTTAAGATTTCGTCCTATTACCATCTCATGGAGTTTTTTCTTGCCACCATCGCCCTCATCAGGGACAACATTATAATTTAGATTTATACATATTTTCCCACACATTACATACTCATTTACCTAATTTTTCTTTTGATTCTGTAAAGCTGCTTTGCGACAATAACCACTGTTAAAAGTGCTATATAAATAAAACTGAATTGAATTGAATACGAATCCATAGACTATATTACATAAATGTAGTGTCAAGGTCCTGCTCCCATCCTGTGCTGGGGATAACAGAGGGCTGGGGAGCTTTTGGGTATCGGCTGCAGGCCTGAGAGGTGATTCTGGCAGCCTCGTTGGTTTTAAGAAAAGAAATCTTAATCCTCTTGCTGTAGGGTGGAGAGTTGCTCCTTGAGGCATTGATTTCGTGGTGCCTACACATCAGCTCAAAAAATCGCTCTCGAAAACGACTGGATAGGAGGTTGTAGATAATGGGATTGATGGCAGAGCTGAGGTAAAACAACACTCCGGAGAGGATATGCACATACTCAAAGATGTTGTGCATGTGATCGGTCCAATTAGTGATGAAACTCCACAAGAGTCTGTCAATATGGAATGGAGCCCAGCAGATAGCAAAGGCTAGCACCACAACAGCTGCAGCAAATAACAAAGAGGAGCGTTAAAATACAAACAACAGGTTAAGATAAGAGAGGAAGGCTGGAAGCAGGACATTAAAAACTAAACAAATACATCAATGAGTACAAAACTGAATGCAGGAAACGTTTCATGAGCATCAAACCAGCATTGTAATATAGTGATTTTTTTCCTCCCTTGTTGGTCACTGTAATACATGCACAAAGGTTTTAATTTACAATATACAGTATACAGTATGTATGAACTGCAAATAAGGTCTTCTGGCAAACATTTCGTCAAAGGGCACATGATGTAATTCTCAGGTATCAACTCACTTTTAATTCCACATATAATGTATAATGGTTGAATATATCATACTGTACATATACTCAGATCAACTATAAGATTATTATCATTGTTCCCAGTATTGCATCCTGTGCCTTCCAGGAAGCTCTGGCCCTCTGAGCTCTACGGTGTCTGCTACCAGAACATTGGCAATGGACCCTTTGGGTGCTGTGGGTTGTGGGAGGTCATAGAGTTTTGGAGTTCGGCCAGCAGTCTTGGACTCTTTATTTGCTGGACCCTGTGAGTGGTGGGCTGTGGTGTACTCTGTTAGCTTTATTTTATGGAACACATTGACTTTTTTAAGCAATTTGTGCTGCATTGTCTTTTTCTGTGGAATGATAACTGACTGGCTGGCTTTTGGTTGCTGCGGGCATGGGTGAGCCTTGGGTGGCCATTATTATGTCACCAGTCAACTGGAATACAATTGATAATCAATGGTAATGTTAATGTTATGTGGTGTTAATGTTATGGCTGTTCGATCTAAGGAAATTTACTAATTTATGTTGGTTTAACTTTTATTTACATCTAGTACATTGAATATAAATATACACCCAAATAGCATGGTTTGCTTTTGGAAGAAGATATGTTATAAACAGAAAAAGTGTCCATTTATTATAAATGTTGTGTAAATTATCAAATTTAATTCATACATGAAAGGGTTTGTTTAATACTACCTGTAGTTTCCTTATCTTTCTACACTAATTCTGTTTATAGCTGGTCTTTCCTCCTTTTTTTTATATTAAGAGAATAAAAATGCCCTGTTATTGCAAACATTATCATAATTGTTTAAAGTGCACGTACTATAGATTAAGCAATGAACTGTGTCTTATAATATAAGAGCTTCTGGCAATGTGGCAGAAATAATGCATAATGAATGACTCATTGTGTCAACTCTCTCGTGTGAGAATTGCCAGGCAGCTCATATGGTGTACTTGCCACTGCTGTTGATTTATTATATTTTTCATTACTTTTAAGTGAAGGCTATAGATGATATGGGTAAATTAGAGTAATTAAATTTAGACTAGGATGACCCTGAACATTTCGCATCTGGCTTTTATATGCATACAGTATCAGTTAATGGTGCCTAAACGTTTCATTTGAAATCCTTTTAAGGGTTTTAATGGGTTTTACATGAGTTATAAAAATACAGCTTAATAATTGTCACTTCCTTCTTGTTGACAATGCAAATATGGAAAAACCTTTTGAGACTAAAATAAACAAAAATGCAGACCAAAACCCCAAAGAAAATGAATATTACAGTATGCCTCTTTCACAAGGTAAGTTCACTCAAGCACCATCAGTGCACTTTGGCATTCAAAATGCATTCTCGCCACACTGAGTCAGCTTATTTGTTGGTTAAGTATAAATTACCAATCATGAACAAAGGTGGCATGATATTCAACTGTCTGCCTGTGAGGTAACTGCATGTGATACAGTACCTACTGGTTGATGGTCACCACTCTCACGATATTGTCTTTTGTTAAGAGAAAACTCTCCAGCTCCAACAAGCTGGAATGTTGGTTTGTTACACTGACATATATTTTCACTTATGATGTTTAGGGTACAGTGGAATTCTGTTTTCATTTGCCAGTGGGCATAAAGATTGGATTCTGCTATCATCATCTCTTTACTTTAAGATTTTGCTGATACCAGAATTAACATCAGCTCATCATAAGTGTACAAGTTTTTCCTCAGAAATGGATAAAGACATTATTGTGCGTGTCTGAGAAACAATAAGAATACCAGGTCATTGGTCTCTGAGGTGCTTTTGCTTCCAAGTCTGTGCATGATATTAATTTCATGAATTTCAAATTAACCATGACTGCCACAAATTTGTTAACTGTAGACCATAGTAGACCATTCTATTTCTCTTGGATGGAAAACCAGTGTGTGAGGGGAGGTTAGCCTTTATAAAACTGCTGAGATACTCCTGAGCTACATTGCTTTCCACAAATATTACAATTACAAATATCACAGGAACTTAGCAGGAAATCACAGCCTTTTCCTCCATAACATCAAGAAAACCGCTAGTGTCACAATCACAGTTTGAACCTTCAGCCTCATTTTCTGTGTCTGTAGGAGGTTGAAATCCAGCAAAGTAATGAATTTTTGTTTAGGTCAATGTCCTCCACCCTTAAAGCATGCTTCATTGTCCATGTGTAAATTACAATGGCTTGAACTAAAGGTGCATTCATCTCTACCACACCTACTGTATAAAATAAAACAGTTATATTTATTGCAAAGACTGCAACATACAGTATGGCTGTATATGTACTGTATGTGGTTTGTAGCCTTTACTTTTAGCTAGCTAATATTGTTGACATGATTGATTTTAAAGAGCTTAGTGATTTAAAAAATAATTTAAAAAAAAATTACGTTTTTTTCTTACAAATTACAAAGATTTTGTTGCCTAAAACAAGCAACAGGTACTGTAATAAGTATCCTTATTAATATTTAAATAAAATTAAATAAAATTCTC
Source organism: Clarias magur (assembly GCA_013621035.1). Classification (NCBI taxonomy): domain Eukaryota; kingdom Metazoa; phylum Chordata; class Actinopteri; order Siluriformes; family Clariidae; genus Clarias; species Clarias magur. The sequence goes on along the minus strand of QNUK01000011.1, from coordinate 2,818,102 downwards.
TTTGAGGGAACTTATTGAAATTTTATAGCATAGTTTGATTATCATTTAGCCATCCACCACCCATGTTGCTACACTTAGGTCTTTCAAACGATACGGGTCAAAATCTCCATCTGGTGTTATAGTGAATATCTTTGCAATAATGCACAGTTTGTTCATTAAACTTAATGAGATAGAGTGTGTCTGGGGACAAAGCAGCCCACCTGAAGATTTTCTATGATACCACAACACAAAGCTTAAGGACATTCAAAAAATCTGTATGCCTATTATTGTCTTTTAGATGTTTTACACTTGCTGTTTTATGGAATGGAACAAAAGATTAACGCTCATTGGACACCTGGATGCAAGACTTGACTGGTAGTGAATGAAGTATAAGCAGGTGCAAAAACCAGAACAACAACAACAACAAAAAAACGGCATTTAAAATTTTATTCGAACATGCACTCTTTGTCCTGTTTGAGTGCACTGCTTCCCTTATAATACATGGTAGATTTTCCATAGGTAGTGCAGCCCACCTGCCTAAGATCAGTAAACCTCAAATAAGCTGAAATTCAACAGTTGGAATTTCTTGTAGGCTGCAGTAGATGTAACTTGTGAACATATATAAATAACAAACTGTAAGCATAAAGTTCTGTACATTTGTTTGTGTTAATTTATGAAATTATGAAGCTTTTAAGTCTAGCTAGCTAGATGTCACACTGCCTTTCTTAGCTAGCAACAGCTAGCTGGTTTTTGTGATGACTTGGCAGACATTGCAAATGTTGACCTGTCCTAAGTTAAATTTGAGTAAGTAAACAACAACAGGTAAATGAAAAAAAAATGAAGCAAACACATACAATGCAGAATAAATAAATCTTCATATTTTAAATAAATGTAAAAAAGCATGCAATTGTGACTCACCTAGCATTTTGGTAATCTGCCTCCTCCGTCCGTTCTCAATTTGGATCTTCCAACTGGTGTCAGCACTACAATTCGTCCTCAGTTTCCTCCCTTTCTGCCTCTGTTCCCTGCCCAGGTTTATCCCTATCACTAGATAAAGCACACTGATCACTGTCATGGGCACAAAGTAGAATAGAATGGTGGTTACCTGGATCACCAAGTTGTAGATCCACTGGGGCTTTAAAAGGTTGCAAGTGGCTGACTCTAGGACCTTGTCAGGTAGAGAAATATAACATAAGCCATGAAGAGAAGTGTTGGGAATGGCGCAGACCAGGGACACAGCCCAAACCCCTCCAATAACTCTCTGGGCATGTTTGTTGGTGATGGCATATCGTGTCTTAAGCGGGTGGACCACAGCCACATAGCGTTCAATGCTCAAAACCATAACATTGAGCACAGACGCGAAGCAAACAGTCTCAAATAGAAAGATTTTAAAAGAGCAAATGCTCTCACCAAACGGGAATGGGTAGTTCTGCCACAGGTCGTATATCTCCAGAGGCATTCCAAATAGAAGCACCAGCAAATCAGAAATAGCCAGGCTTAAAAGGTACAGGTTTGTGGGTGTTCTCATCTTTCTATGCTTAGTGATCACAGTGCAGGTGAGAAGGTTCCCAACTACACCAGTGACAAAGATAAGTATGTAAGTAAGTGTCACTGGAAGGAAGTACGGAGACCTTTTTGGCCCAAGTAGTCTGAGCAGAATATCTTCCAGTGTTTGGGGCTGACAATGTTCACTTCCATTGCTTGTGTGATTAAATGAAGTGATGTTGCATGGAGCAAAATCAAATTCAGTTCCATTTAGAAAAGGACCACAAAAGCAGATTATGGACATTCTTAAACAGAACAACCTTAGGACGAATCTGAAGCCAAGAATCTGGGGAATAGATCCTTAGAGGTTGCTATATCTGCATTCTGCCGTTTTAGACCTCATGCTCAGTATGGTGGAGACCTAGAAAAGAGATTATACCTGTCACAACACAATGTTGTGCATGTATTTAGAAATGCATATAAACAATTGGCAAAAAAAAACATTGGAAAACATTTTAGCATTTAAGAAAATCTCAAAATTTTATAGTTAACCATGCATTTACTGTACACAGTGGCAAGAGCTTTTTGTGGTCATTAATTCAAGCATTCAAATGCATTTTCCAACAATCAAACAGAAAGGATTTTTTTTGTGTGTTTTGTATTATTTAAGGCACATTATATTTGTCAATACTCTTGACTTAGATGAAGATCAGACATTACTTTTATAATTTAATGCAGACACCCATGAAATTCCAAAAGGTTCAGATATTTTTTTCTTGTCACTATACTGTATTTTGTTTTGTTTAATTTTTTTGTTTAAATTTCTTCTAAATTCAAAATATTGTTACTTTTGTTATATATATAACTATATATAACTATTGTTATTTACAGTGTATATTTAAAGGAAATTACAACACATCAAAATAACTCAAATAAAACAAAATGCAAATAATTTGTAAAGAAATCGTGCTAATGCTTTGGCTAAATAACATTAAGAAATCAGTATTTGGTGGAATAACCTGGTTTGCAATTACAGTATTCATGCTTTTTGGCATGCTCTCCACCAGTTTTTCACATTGCTGTTGGGTCAATGGTTTGCTCAATGGTTTGTGACCATCAGTTTTCCTCTTGATGACATTCCAGAAGTTTTCCAGAAGACTGGAGTCTCTTTTTTCCCCCCCCAGAGCGGTACTATATATATATATACACAAGTATTTGATACGACCAACATTATTCTTCAACACAGGCAAGCCTTCTTGTCATTTCTTTAAGTAGTCTTCAGGAATATTTCTACAGGCTTTTTGAAAGACATTTCAAAGCTCTTCTTTGGAAGTTGGCTGCCTTTTGTTCCGTTCTCTTTCAAGATGGTTCCATACTGCTCCAGTAATATTGAGATATGTGCTTTGTAGAGGCCAGCTTATGGCTGATAGTTTTTTTTTTCATTGGCAACGTGTTTGAATTATTCCTCAAGACTACTTAAAAAGAACAAAAAACAAAAAAACAAGACAGTCTCACTCTTTTGAAGCAAAATATGAAGAAATTAATGGTGACTCAGGACTTTTGCCCAGTAGTGTGGATATGTACAGGACAGCCATACTGTAGGATTACAGTGCAACACTACTGTGTAAGTTCTCCTTAGAGCGCTTGGTGCATGACTTCATAAGACCTGGTGCCTTTCTATCATGTCCAGCATTGGCTTTTCTTTTTTTTTTAGTGATTTGTGCTGCATTGACTTTTCTGTGGGATCGGGCCAGACAGGCTGGTCTTTGCTCCCTACAGCCATAAATAAGATTTAGATTAGAATTACAATGTTATTCAATTCACATGGCGGTGGTGTTAGTCTTGTGGCTGAGTGTTTTAATGTATATATAACAAGTTAGTGCAGTTTTTTTTTACATAATCATTCTTTATGAACATGAAGATTCATTATACAGATCCAATTCATTATACAGTATTTTATACACAACTTATTGATATTTATCTTTTTTTCTTGTTTGTACATTGTGTTTTTTTTTTTGTTATGCGGTTGACAGAGTAGTATAAACAGCCTTTTTCTTTTTTTACTACCATTACAATACATCTGGAGCTAAGTATTTGCCACTATTATAAAACCTTTAGTACATACAGTACTTAATATGTTGCATTTTTATTATAAAACAAGTTGTAATATTTTGTGTAACACAATTAGCTTACCAAAGATGGGGTTCAGAGGTAACCAATTCAGTAAAAAAAAGAAAAAGAAAAAACTGCTGAGCATATTACCAGGAAACTACAATATACTGCTTGTGAATAAAACTGAGTGTCACAAGATGAAAAGACACATTTTGCCCTACTACTGTTGTTAACAGCATGAAGACAATATATATATATTTTTTTGTGGTGTTCACAAATTAGACAATACAGCAACAGGAACAGCTCTACAGAGGCAAGGGGATGATAGCTGTATACACATTTTTGTTAGTAGTAAAATATTTTTTAATACTTTTCTTGTACACATTTTTTTTTATATCTACATACTGTGCAAAAGATTTTGTGGGTTTTGCAAGCATGAAAAAATAAACAGATACTTCAAAAGGTCTCAAAATAATCGTAATAAATAAGAAAAATAAATAATTTCCTTAAAAAACTACACAAATTGTACCTGAGACTACATTTTAAGCAAATGTTCACCACACAAATTATTGACTTTGTTTCATTAATTACCGTTTTCTTCTTTTTTATAGTATTATTTTTATATAGAAACTTTTTGAAGACATCCTTGCACTACAGCAGTTCTTTGCACAGTACTACATTATATTAAACATAAGCAAAACAGCTGGTCAAACTAAGATACCAGTAAAAGTGTGTGATGCTTTGTCAATTTATCTGTTGTACGGTGATTGTGACACAGATTACAAACTAAATCACTGCCCTGCATATAAGGATATACAGACTGCATCAATAAACCACACTGTGTGACAAGCAGAAAATGGCAGCTGGAAGGGCAAATGACAGAAAAAAAGCAATAGTCATGGACTTAATTTGGCAGCTATTCATGGAAACACGTGTATTTCAGTGTGTGTATCAGGAGGTCACATGGAAGTAGGCCTACATGGCATAACCAGTGACCACCATAAAAGTAATACAGATAATTATTATTATTAATTTTTTTTTACATTTTTATTTTAATTATGTTTTTCTATAAAAGAAACTAAGCAGGAACATTTCTTTATGTTTCACATAGATATTACTTCTATTTCTCACAGGTATTTTTCAGAGGTGTTCTGCTCTACTACAGTATCTCCCGCTGTTGCCTGTGCATCACTGTGCACTTTCTCAGCTTAACATCATCCCTCCCAGTAGATTAAGTGTGACAGCTATTTCAAAACAGCTTTCTGGTTAGCCCTTACCAGGAAAAGAAATAATCTAAATATTTCACCAGTCTTTCATACCATGTAAAAAAAAAAAACAACTATGGTCTGCTGCAGAAAAATTGGCACCTATCATAAAGATAGGCAAAAACCACGATAATTTTCATGATTATGATAATGTTGCTGTCTTTAATAAGCTGGGAATGTGAGAAAAATGCAACTTTGAAATATTTATATAAATAAATAAGAGCCACATTTGTCACAGACTATTGGCACCCCTCTGTTTGATATTTTGTGCTTCCCTCCGTCAAAATAACAGTACAGAACCTACAATGCTTGATGAGACTGAACAACATAGAGCAAGGAATCCGAGTGCAATCATTAGTACAGAATCTCTCTAGATCCTTAGGTTCTGATATCTCTTCTTTTGGACTCTTTTCTTTACTTCAACCCACTGGAATCTCAATGGAATTTTTTTGTGTGAACTTGGTTCATCCAACTATGACACAGGCATGCTGTTTAATGCAGTCCTTGTATACTAAAACGATTATCAGGTAAGACAAAAGGTCCTACATTGTCACAGACCTTACACCATAATGTACATAACAGCATAACAGTTTGATTCCAAAAGGCGCATTTAAAACTTATTTTAAAAAATGCTTATTTTTGGATAAGTTTACTCACAAAATCAAATTCTACTAAATTTTCCAGTAGCATCTAGTAAGCAACAGGACTTAATGTTAAATCCTTGGCAAAACTTCTGCCTGTCTCTCTAAGTATTTTTATCACTCTGTGTGAGAACAAAATGTAGTTTTTTCCTGGTATTTTCATTACAGCTCCAGCTGTTTTAAATGTCTTAAATATTTGGCAATTTGGGCATTTTTTTATACATTTTTGTATCCACTGGGTGATTACTGAAGGTCAACACACTTTTGCTTTATTTCATTCATGTATTCTTTAGACCTCTTCATGCTGTACTGTATAATAAAGGTTTTAGCCTTTGAGAGTGTTGTCATCTTTCAGAATAAAACCTGTCAGACGCTTCACCACAGACATTTCAATGAGGAGGTTCACAGTATTTCTAGCGCAACTAAATCTTGCGCTTTTTTTCATATATTAAAGCATGCTTGTTCTTAGTCTTAACATATTAGTTTATTATATGACTGGATCGTTGTGATGATTTGAAAATTTACCTTCCTTTCAAAAAATGCAAAGTGTCCTGAGAAATGATTTAGCTGTTTTGGTAACTGTGCTTGGAATTTGAGAATAATGGTAACATTTCAGAAAATGTTCCTAAATAACTGAGAGGGAGGAAATGAAAGGAAAGTGCATGTGAAAATTAGATGTGCTTTTAAAAAAAAAAATTTAGACCAAGTACAGTACATGCTTTTAGGGCAAAACAGTTATGAGAACCATACAATTGTGCAGTGCAAGTGAAGGCAGCATGTGTGAATGGTTTCTGATTGGTGTCAAGTCTCAGACAACAGCAGGTAGCGTTTTTTAAAATCTGCTAATCCTGGCATGGTGTACCTTGCAGTCATTTCAGATGTGCGGCTGAAAGCTACAGTACTAATGTTATTGATGTTCTGTCTGGTTTCAGGAATAAACAAAAGCAAACATGTAGTAATCTTTGGATTGATGTCGTTATAAAAAAAAATAATTAAAAAAAAAGACAAATTTCATTACCAAAGGGGAGGCAATGCTTAGGTATTAATAGATGCAAAATATTCAAATGTCAGACACATCTGGTGATTTATCATTCATAAATAAATAAATAAATAAAAAGAACAAAATGACTACATACACCATGCTGGTTATAAAGGGGGGTGCATATGTACAGTAGAATTATACAGATTGAGTGTCATTCATACAAACATATATAACTTTAGATAGATAGATAGATAGATAGATAGATAGATAGATAGATAGATAGATAGATAGATAAACTATTTATCCGGTAGTACTTCACAATACTGGTACACAAATAAGCATATATTAACTCATACCATAAGTATTAATGCATGCATGAAATAATAATTATTAATAAATTATTAGTTTCCTAATTAATATATGCTTATTTGTTTACCAGTATTGTGAAGTACTACCGGATAAATAGTTTAATATAGTAAAATGTTACAGTTTATCCTTTCTGTAATATATTTTTATTACTACAATCCAGATGATAGATGAAACACCGCTTTCATATAGATCAAAGACACATACCTTGTCGGAAATTTTGGTTCAAAAACTCCTTCCGTAAAAAATCCTCCTGTTAGTGGGGAAAAAAAGGCGATTAACTTTATCAGTGCGCGATCCCGGTGACGGAGTGACGCTGAAGGCGCGGCGCGCGGCGCAGAGAGCGCGCGTGATGATGGAGATGCTGATGGGCTCGGGTGCTCATCTCGCACGCGCAGCTTTCACTGAGACGCGCGTGCAAATCGAGCCGCTCTCACCTCTCTCCTAGCTTGTTTTTTTTTTCTTTCTTTTTTGTAGCCCGGGTGTATAGTTTAAAAGTCACTTCTCATAGCTTTATTCATTTTCATCTTCAAACGCTTAATGAGAAATCCTTAAACTCCCTCCGCGTTGGTGTGGGTGATGACAGACTTGTGTGGCATGGTGCCCCACTCTTACAGCATCAATTTGCATCAGTGCATGCTCTCAGTACACCACAGGCGCTTCTGTCACAGTGAATTTCTGACTGTAATACATTTTCTGCCTTAAAATCTACCAGACTGAATGAAAGCCTATTTTTTGTCCACCCTTCTGTTTAACACACAACTGCACAGTGCAATGTTAATGTAGCACAGGTTCATTTTGTACTGACTGTTGCCCATCTGTGGTCAAGCACACCATTTCATCCTCTCTGCACTACCACTGGCATCTATCCATTAAATTGCCACCATTAGACCACTCACTCACTCACTCATTGTCTATGCTGCTTTATCATTACATGGCACACACACTCACACGCTCATTCGCTCAATTAGCCTAATGTGCATGTTTAGAGTACCCGGAGGAAATCCACCATGCACAGGGAGAACAGGCAAACTCGCACCCAAGCCCCGAGGCCGGAATCGGAGGTGCAAGGTGATAGTGCTAACCACTAAGTCACCATGCAACCACCATTAAACCACCACTGACAAAAACTGTTGGGTGATGGACCATTCTTAATCCAGCTGTTACGTTGACATACTAACATCCATGTACTGTATGTGTAGTGGTGTTTAGGGTTTTAAGAACACTCCATTCTTATCCTTAGGTCAGGAGTAGCTCGTTGGTTAAACTACTGGACTGCTGAACAGGAGGTTCACTGCCAGGCTGCCTTGAGCCTTTTACATTTTTATTTTCACCCCTTTTACATTTTTAGTCCTTCACCCCCAAGTGCTCAAATACAATCGGGTGTTGAACTGGCAACCTAAGTACCTGGCAAACTAAAGCCTCGTAAGTACCTGCGACAGAAATGAAGGATAAACATATAATATATTTAATTCCATGAGAAACATTTACTATGAAAGAAACAAAATACACTATGGTTCCATAAACGTGTCAATTTGCTAGGGAGCATAATGATTATACTTGGGAGCAATGGGAAAAGGTTGCATGCTCTGATGACTTCGGATCGACCCTATTCCAGAGTGATGGGCATGCCAACATAAGAAGTGGAGCACATGGAGCGATGCACCCATCATGCATAGTGCCCACCGTACAAGCCTCTGTAGGTGTTATGATCTGTAGTTTTCGCAGTTGGTCAGGTCTAGGCTCAGCAATCTCAGCCGATGACCTGAATGAGTTTTTCTTTCCTGATGGCATGGCCATATTCCAGGACTCAAATTGTAAAAGAGTGATTCTGGGAGCATGAGGAATCATTTTTACACAGGACCTGGTCATCCCACTGTGTGCTGCAATCAAAGCTCAAGGTGATTGAATGAAATCATAGACTATGTGACGTTTTTTTTTTGTTTTTTTTTTTGGCCAGGCAGTGTATTTAGTCTCATAAAATACATTGCACTTGAATTCAACAAAGGATCCCATCACGCTATAATAATAAAATCATTTAAATTAAAAAAAATTTTTTTTTAAACATCAACTTCTGAAAATAAAAACTTGTAGAAAAAAAACAAAACCATGCTTTACATACAGTACAGACACATGTGACAAATATTGGACTGATAAAATGCAAAGTTTCAAAAAAAGCAAAATTTACAACTGAATTGTGATTATAAGTGTGTGTGTAATTTCAGGGTGTACTGATTTCACTATGCATGGCTTCTATTACTCATCTCCCACCACTGCATAAGTGGTCATTTTCTAACCACAGGGCCACTTTTGGCTAGATATTGAGGTGTTTAATGGAATGCTCTAAAAAACACTACTGCACAAGACACACACTGCAAAACATGATATCAAGTGAAAGTATTCTCAGTTTAGTGTTATCAAATGTTTTCCCTTACAAAATTATTAATAACTGTGAATATTAAGAATAATTCTAGACATGTGTAATAATTTCAGCCCAAATAAGTATAGTAAGCTTTACATTTGTATTTAAAATAATATAAAGAAAGTAGGGTTTTTAGCTCATCTTTAGATCGTTACTTGATGAAATCTGAGTTTTGAGCAGTCTTTAAGCATAAACGTTTTAATTGCATCTCTCTCTCTCTCTCTCTCTCTCTCTCCCTCAATGTCACTCACTTCAGCTGTCACTGGTCTTTGGGGGGAAGAAAAATAATGGATATGTTCATGATTCAAATCCCAGCAAGCTCATCAGTCAAATATACAGTAGTAGAAGTACTGTCATGGCTTGGGCATGCATGGCTGACAACACTTGAAGTGTGAAGACAGTTGATAATCACCTGGTCTTTTTCCAGTTTTTGCCCATAATAGGCTGAGATATGTTTTGGAGATGAGATAATCAGCCCATCTGGCACTCGCAACTATGCCAGAGTCAAAGTCATAAAGATCACACATTGCTCACATTGTAAATGTATAATTTGATTGTATAAGTGTGTTAATGAGCAATTGTACAGGTGTTCACACCCAAGGGACAACAGAAGAACCGTCTGAAAGTAACTAACTGAATTGTTTATCTAAACTTGGTCAACCACATCATACACCTTTTAAATGCATCCATTATCTTAAAGTGGAATCTTCTGATTTAAAATTCAAATTCAAATTTTATTTGTCACACATTTAGTCCAGAGTTCCAGTGAGCAGTACACAGAATATGCACAAGGGATAAAATTTTTCATGCGATTTAGAAACAACCCTGTTGTAGACACCGATCTTGACTGAGGATTTGTGTGGGGAAAGTGGAGTTATGGAGAACATAATGTTCACATGAAAGATGCGTGATGGTGAATCACACATACAGTATGTTGAATCCTTTATTACTGATGTCATTCACTATGGACACTCCATTTCGGTAAATCCGAATTCTAAAAGAAATTGCCAAACAATACCTTCATTAGAAGCTCTAATGTGATTTACAGAAATGACCTTTTCATTATGAATGTCTTTCCACATTTATCTGTCTGAATAGCGCCCCAACACATAATAGCATGGTCCTCCAGACCAATATATAGCCGAGGTGTCACTTGATTATAAATTTGCCTTTTTCTTTTTTTTTAAAGGAGTGGGTGGTGAGAGTGCTGCCTGTTGAAGGGTTTTGCACTTTGAAATATTATGCTTACCAGCTAGCCTACATTGTTCCCTTGAAAAAAAAACAGGGGATGTCCCCTGGGATTGCAGATGTAATATTGTTAAGCCTATCACAATTATATTTTAGTGTGGGTGTGGCCAGATGTAGCCAGAGGTGCAGTAAAAAAAGAGCATTGTAATCTCACTTGATACATGAAGATTATATAATAATAATAATAATAATAATAATAATAATAATAATAATAATAATCATAATCATAATAATCATCATAATAATAATCATAATAACCATTTTAGTGTTAAATACTGTTGCATTGCATCTCCAGGGTTCAGGTTTAATTCCCACCTCTGGTCTATGTGCCCTGTGCTCGGTGGGTTTCATCTAGGTTCTCCAGTCCAAAGATATGAAGATTAGGCAAACTGTCCTTACCAAATTGCCCGTAGTGTGAATGAGCATAAGAGTGTGAGTGTGTGTGTGTGTACCCTCACCTCATGCCCTAACTCTGGCATAGGCTCCAGACCCCTCACAACCCTATGTATAGGATAAAGTGGGATAGTCGATGAGACGATGAGACAACCAACACCAACACCATCACCACCACCAACAACAACCATAATAATAGCACAGGAAAGAGAGAAAACGACAGAATAGATCTTAAAGGATGAGGAAGAGCAATATGTGTAATGAGAGGAGATCTCTGCATAGTCATAGTGGCAATAATGGTATTTAAGTGTATAGGAAGCCCTGTTGTGTGGCATCGACCCCCCCCCCCCTCCCTCATTGTAACACCTGCCAACATAATTAAATATGTGATGCAAATCTGCTGCTTTTAATGTAAAAATCCCACATTACTTTGCACAAACATAACAAATCTTTGCAAATGTAGCAGCTATTACATTTGCAGGTCGATTGTGTGTGTGGGAAATCTATTATATTTGTTGTTGATTATTAAATTTGTGGGCTGTTATTATTTTGGCAGGTGTTGGAGGTCCTTTCAAAATAAGAAAAACAGAAAGCTTATTCATGTTTATAGATAATATTTTAACATGTGTTTTTAGGTTCGTGCATAAAAGGTATCTGATCAGACGCCACATTAATTAATAAGACTCATTGGGGAATGCATTGGGCATGAGTGTTACAATTGAAGACTTATCTTCACTGATAATATGTGAGTTTATTTTTATGCCAGATAAATTCCTTTTCATTTATTTTATTTATATTTGCATGTGTATGATTTTTTTTTGTTGTTGTTGTTGTTGTTCTTTCACTCATTCATGTTAATGGTTGGGTTGTAAATTGTGCCCATTTGCAGATTTTGCATTTCCAGTGGTAAACAATAAAAATAAAAAATAATTTTAAAATATTTGCAAAATTTGTGAATATGGTGTAAATATGAAGGAAATGAGCTGATCACTTAATTAAAAAATAATGGTGAACAATGTATTTGAGCAACTTGTAACACTGAGACACTTTTTCCATAGATGTTTCTAAGCAATTAATCAAAACTCAATTTTAACATAAAATAAAATTTTTTAAAATAATGTAAAAAAATATATATATAAAACACCTGTAGCATGCACGTAAATCCATCATTTGTATAAATATTTACAAATCTGAGTGATTTTTGAGTATTCATTGAAATGAGGTTGTAATAAAGGCCACTACTTCCAATCTTTCATGACATGCTTACTTGATTATATTCACACATAATTGTTAGACATCAATTATGTGGTACTGGTGGGGTGAAGTGACACAGGCAATGTGATTACCTTTTAGTTGATGTACTTGTTTTCACCAAAAGAGGGCGATGTTTTTACATGTGTTGTATAATTAAACTTTATTGCTAGACAGAAATATACTGTATACGGACGGTCTAATAAGCAGGCCGATAAAATGAACCAATTAAACCTGAAAAAATATATAATATATTATATTTTTGTTAATTTTCCCCCCTTTTTTTTATGCATAGTATAATTAAACGCGATGATGGTGTCACAGTGATTAGCATTGTGGCCTTGCACAAACCTCGGTTTGTTTGCCCATACATGTTTGACCCAGTATAGGGCAAGCGATATACAGATAGAGTGAGCGAGTGAGCGACTAATATTGTTCCAAGATAGTTTATTGTAAACAAAATATGTAACATAAACCATGTTGAGCTCTAATTTTCTCAATATTTTTTCAGCCACTGTCAAGATGATCACATCAATGCAGTCTATGTGACCAACCATCCAGTCAACTCATTTGCTCATGGTTAGCTGACATACTGTAACTGCAAAACGTCCGGTGGGTTCAATTCCATCCAGTTTAATAAAATGTTGAAATACATGCATGCATACATTATATGTGTATATATAAAACAAAACAAAAGCAAAACTCATATACAAACTCAATACAGTGTTTTGTTTTGTTTTATACAGATTGCTCTACAGTACCTTACCTGGAATAATATTGCAGGGGCAATAAGATTTAATAGGTTTAATAGGTTTAGCATGGTCATAAGTCTTACTGACCAATCAGCATGAAGCAAAACATTCTCACAAAGAGCCAAAACTTTACTGATGACCGATATGATCCTGTCAAACATTAACAAGAGACGTTTCTGAATTCTCTTCATATTATTATTGAAATTGTATTTGTTTATATGCACATCAGGCATTCAAGTCAAACTGGGACAGAACACATTTATGAGAAAAGAAAAACATCTTTATCTCTCTGACCCCATGCTACACTAACATACTTATCTCAGTGTTTTACTAGGGCTTGTATACTATCAAAATAGAAAGTTTTCTCTGTACACCAGACCCATGATTGGACTGCCACTTAATATCTGAAATGCGGGCCTCCCAGGAATTCCTAGAATGGCCCAAACAGAGAAATCGCTTGGATGGAGGTTGGGAACTGTACAAGGATGTGGCAATAACTCCGAGCCAAGTTCCAGTAATGTGCAAGTAGTGTTCGTAAATGATCATGTGTACAGTTCCATAAACAGATGCTTAGGCAACAAGTTACCCATCGATTTTCTTGGAACAGGTGTGCCACTTGTTAAGTGTTCACACCTTCTTTCACCAAGAATTTCATCAAAAGTACCAGTTGGACTTGAACGGCCCTTGTAAATCTTGCATGTCATCAATAGGCTGAGATATTTCGGGCTGTAATGCACATGCATATGATTTATTATTATTTTAGGGTTTTCCAATAATCACATCAAAGTTGTCATTTACAGTACATCCATAAACGAAGAGGGTTTACAATTTCTCAACAAATTATATCAGCCTTGTTCAGTTGCATCAATAACATTGAACAGAAGCAAGGTTCCTGTCACCGGTCAGAACAGTTGTGGGTAAAATAAAAGACAAACTCAAAACAACCAAATGAACCTTGACCTAGAAGGTTTAAAATAAAAACAGACACAGATCCAAGAATACAAAAAAGCTTGAAATGATCTCCATGTCCATGATCTACAATTATATGTTACAAGAAAAGATTCAGTGCTATTTGTCTTTGTTATGTTTGGAAAAATATTATGTTTATGTGTACGTATAAACATAAGTCCCTGTATGTTTAAACCGATGTTTTTACTATTATTTTAATGCATTTTTTATGAAAATCTCAGACTTTCTAAAGACAAAGGTATAAAAAATGGTATATATATATATATATATATATATATATATATATATATATATATATATATATATATATTATGGCATGCCGTTTAGGAAAATATTCATGAGAGAACTTAATGAAAACTCTGAATATATTGAATGAAACGTGAGAATATTGAATGGATTCCGAATATATTGATTGAAAAATATATATATTGAATGAATTCTGAATATATGGATTGAAAACTGATATATTGAATGAAAAGTCTGAATATATGGAGAATGAAAAATGAAAAGTCTGAATATATGAATGAAAAGTCTGAATATATTGAATGAAACATGACGTCATCGGAACAGCGCCATCTTTAGAAAGGATGAGTGAGTCGGCGAGAAACTTGGTTGCTGCAATTGTGAGAAATGAAGAGATGGTGAACACATTGATGAGTGCGTGTCCGGCCCAAAGTGGTGGCACAAGCAGCACTCAGTATCAGACTACGGATGAAAACATTTATTCGCCATTTCACCGCGGAAGACCGGTGTTATGTGCTAAAATGCCCCCCTGCTACAGATTGCACCCCCTATTTAATCTCCGTCGAATATTATATTAGAACAGAAATTTCTAGGTTTATGATTTAGAAATGACAAATTAGACCAAATGGATTTGATTATAAAATAAGCATTATAAAAAATTGCATGTAGTATAGGGAAAAAATATAAATTATTATTTTTTATATACAAGATGTATTTTTGATATTTCTTATTTAATAATGAAAATCATTTCGTTAAATTTTTCATCATAAATATTTATTTAGTGCAAGCATTTTTGTATTACATGACAAATCCCTGTAAAATAAATGTGCCACAAAATAAACATTATATGAGAATTTGTATTCATGGTCTCGACACCTGTCACGTGCCAAGGGTTAATTATAATAGTTATATCATATTTGATAACAATAAACCTATGAATTTATGTTGTAATATAATATTTGATAGAGATTATGTAGGGGTGCAATCTGTGGCAGGGGGGCATTTTAGCACATAACACCGGTCTTCCGCGGTGAAATAGCGAATATATTTCTTCATCCGTCGTCTGATACTGAGTGCGGCTTGTGCCACCACTTTGGGCCGGACACGCGCTCATCAATGTGTTCACCATCTCTTCATTTCTCACAATTGCAGCAACCAAGTTTCTCGCCGACTCACTCATCCTTTCTAAAGATGGCGCTGTGTTTCGATGACGTCATGTTTCATTCCATATATTCAGACTTTTCATTCAATATATCAGTTTTCAATCCATATATTCAGAATTCATTCAATATATATATTTTTCAATCAATATATTCGGAATCCATTCAATATTCTCACGTTTCATTCAATATATTCAGAATCTTCATTCAATATATATAGAGTTTCAATCCATATATTCAGAATTCATTCAATATATATATTTTTCAATCAATATATTCGGAATCCATTCAATATTCTTATGTTTCATTCAATATATTCAGAGTTTTCATTAAGTTCTCTCAAGAATATTTTCCTAAACGGCATGCCATAAATATGTATATATATATTCCGTGGTACAATAATATGGTACCTATGAATGCCATGGTACAACACATCTGTAATCCTAAATCCTATGGTCCAAGTCTGATGAGTAGCTGTTTGGTTCCTTAGTTGACTAGAGGCTTACTGTACAGTACTGTATATGCAGTGCTCTCTCTGCTGCAGCCTAGGTTTGGTTCCTGGACCCCATTCACTGAGAAATACACTCCTGGTGCCAATACCAGTTCAGATAAAGTGGGGAGAATTGCGTCAGGACTGGCAGCTGGGATAAATCCTGTGCCAAAGTAAATATTTGCGGATCTGGTGATCTGCTGCAACCAGCTAACCCAGGTTCACTCAGAAAAATAAGCTGTAAAAAGAGCAAAGGAAAAGAATAACTATAGTGAAAATTAGCTGTCTCTTTCTTCATTAGGTTCAAAATTTCAGAAAAGATAAATACAATACAGTTCACATTTCACTGCCATTTGTGTCCCATTTTAATCAGGCAGATACAGTACATATATGGTAACAGTGGTATATGATAAAGCACTTTTCACTGATAGTTAAACACACTTACTTACAGTATGTAAACCCAGCAGTTTGCATCAGTAGGTGAAATTAAAAAAGAAATTAACAATTTCTTTTTGTAAAGAAATAATACAAACAAATATCAATATAATGTATAGTAATTGAACAGAATTGCACTTAGGATGTATGTATGTATGTATGTATGTATGTACAGTACAGACCAAAAGTTTGGACACACGTTCTCATTCAAAGAGTTTTCTTTATTGTGTTCTTTATGGTGTTCTTTAGCCCAAACGCGTCTCTTCTGCTTGTTGCCTGTCCTTAGCAGTGGTTTCCTAGCAGATATTCTAGCATGAAGGCCTGATTCACACAGTCTCCTCTTAACAGTTGTTCTAGAGATGTGTTTGCTGCTAGAACTCTGTGTGGCATTGACCTGCTCTCTAATCTGACCTGCTGTTAACCTGCGATTTCTGAGGCTGGTGACTCGGATGAATTTATCCTCCGCAGCAGAGGTGACTCTTGGTCTTCCTTTCCTGGGGCGGTCTGCATGTGAGCCAGTTTCTTTGTAGCGCTTGATGGTTTTTGTGACTGCATTTGGGGAGACTTTCAAACTTTTCCCAGTTTTTCGGACTGACTGACCTTCAAATGGCCTTTAAAGTAATGATGGCCACTCGTTTTTCTGTACTTAGCTGCTTTTTTCTTGCCATAATACAAATTATTCTAACTCTTTGAATGAGAAGGTGTGTCCAAACTTTTGGTCTGTACTGTATGTATGCATGTATGTATGGATGGATGGATTGATGTACTGTATGTATGCATACAGATCAGCCATAATTAAACCATTAATATCAAAATCACCTAGGCTTTAGGTTCCCTTTGTGCAGCTGCGGTGTGCCTCCATATGACTTCTTAAGGTGTGCTGTGAGGGATCCATCAAGATTATAGTGGTGGATTCTTGTTTTTCCGGTGCATTCCATGGGTGCTCGATCAGCGTGGGATTTGGGGAGTTTGGAGGCCAGATTCAACATTGACTTTTTTGGCAGTTTGTGCTGCATTGGCTTTCCTGTGAAAATGGGCCGGGTGGGGCTCTGGCCTTTGGTCCATGTGGGCATAGATGGGCCTTGGTTGCCCATGTTCCTGTCACCAGTTTACTAGTATATAATTGATAATTAATGTTATTAAAATTACCTGGCATTCTTGTTGGTCTTAATGTTGGCTGATTGGTATATGGGTATAAATTAAACTGTTGTATGTTCATCAAAGTTAGTAGACTGTTCCAAATACCTTTTGTATAATTCCAAATTTTGGGATGAAATGTTTATACTGCAATGAAATGGATAAATAGGTCTGTGTCAAAAACTGATAAAGGACCAAAAGCATTAGACCAAAATAAATAAAAATATAGTTTTAGATATATTCCATTGGCCATATGTAAATATGGCAATATGTCAATGTGTCATATGTCACAATCTGTCATATGTTTAACAGATATTATATTGTACCATGTACACTGAGTTGTACCACGAAACAGGCAAATTTCTGTTTAATACTATAAAATGTGAATGGAGGTTCATTTCAAAGTACATTTCAAAAGTTTTATCTGTTGTCTTGTCTTAATAAAACAAAACAAAACAAAAAAGTAAAATTCGGTCCTTCATCTGTCTTAATTCCTTGGCGGCATATTTGATATTCTGCAAAAGCAGAGGCAAATGTGAGTAATCAATCCTTTTATCTGGAAAGCAGTTAGCTATTTGACATACACACCTCAATCAAGTACAGACAGAAGGTTTTATGACTTTCTTCCTGCCTGTACGGCTTGCTCAACCCATCTGTATTTATCATTTCTTATTTACTCTGCAGACAAATCAAGGCAGAACTCATGGCGCCTGAAACTAACTGTATGTACGCACACAGGTTGTTTCTGCTTGAAAGCCTTTTGATATATGACACATTAGCTGATTATAAAGGGGTGACAAATCATAAAAGATGCCCACTTTAGGATACTGAGACTCAAAAAAGGGGAACTAAAAAAAAAAAAGAGGACAAACATCAAGAGTTCTACAGTGATGTCTGTACTTTATGAAACTGAGTTGAACACTAACGAACAAAGATGACAGTATAGTCCACACTGACACTTTACATCTATAATGATTTAAGGACACTCTTGTCTAAAATTCCATTGCGGTGTGATTAAAGGTCATGGTGGTATGAAACCAGTAGTGAGCTGAACAATGAGGCTGTTGTATCATTAACATATACGTTGTACATCAGTAAAACTATTGGATGTGGTAACAAGTACTGTATATGTAGACAAGACAAAGACAAAGACAAACAATATTTGCAAGGCACATATACTTGCTGATGATTTTTGCTTTGTGGGCAAAATCTCCCATGATGTTCTTTCTGCCACTCAGACGCAATAATAATTAATAACGTTTTGGTTTTATTGACAGTCATTCATACGCCATATCAGCCATAACATAACATTAACATCACTGCCAGGTGAACTGAATAACACTGATAATTAATTATATGGCAATAAACAGGCTCATCTATGCCCTTAGAGACCAAAGGCCACAATCCCACAAAAAAAAACAAAAAAAACAGCACAAGCCAATGGAAAAAAATGTCAATCCTGGACATGTAAACACGCAGACCAGAGGCGGGTCTGGGTTTGATTCCCACCTTGGGTCTGCATGTTTGCATGTTCTCCCCGTGCTAGGTTGGTTTCCTCCGGGTATGTTGGCTTCCTCCTACAGTCCAAAGATATGCAGATTAGGCTAATTGGTGTTTCCAAATTGCCCATAGTGTGTGAATAAACATGTGAGCGTGTGTGGGTGTGGGTGCCCTTTGATAGATTGGCACCCTGCCCAGGAATAGGCTCCAAGTCCACCATGACCTTGTATGGATGAGGAGAGAAAGAGAGAGAGAGAGAGAGAGAGAGAAATAGCATTCATATTTTCTGTCTGGGCATTCCTTTGAATCAGATCTAAATGGACTTCATTTTCTACCCAAGATGTCGCTCGATAGCTTACAAAGACCTTTTATATCATGTCTGGACATATGTGGATATGTACAATGCTATTGACCATTAATTAAATCATGCAAGTGGATGACATTGGGGGGGGGGAAAGCAAACTACAGTATATATATTACATATATTTTTTTCTATACAATAAGTTTGATCAATGACATGCTCAATGTTTTCACATTTTCATAAACCAATTTAATGGAGTAAAAGCAGCGCATGAATGCTACAGTACACAGGATGCATTAGTCTTTTGTCACACATATACAGACCAGAATATACAGTACCAGTCAAAACTTCTTCTAAATTCATGTTTTTTCCCCCTGAATGTCTTTCTACATTGTAAAACAATCCAGAATATACAATAATGAATAATAATAATTTGAGGTGTGCCTGCTACTTAAAGTACGCTCTGTAAGCATTCATACATGCATCTCCTCTGCTATGTTATTTCATAGTTTTGACATTTCCGGTATTGTTCTAGAATGTAGAAAATAAATGCTTAGCTTTGTCCAAACTTTTCACTGCTACTGTAGAGTACATTGATTAGCCATAACATGAACACCCTCTCTCACTTATTCTCTGTACTGCTTATCCTGTACAGGGTCTCAGGAGGTTATCCCTGGGGACTCGGGGCACAAGGCAGGGTACACCCAGGATGGGGTGCCAGTCCACTACAGAGCACACAAGCGCATACACTCAGACACTATGGGCAATTTGGAAATGGTCGTTAGATTAATCTGCATGGGAGGGAAACTAGAGTACCTGGAGGAAACCTACCAAGCATGGTAGAAGGAAGAACTTGCAAAAGTCTATAGGGATTCGACCAAAGGAAGTCCAATCCCATAGAAAAGCCAAAAAGGGACAAAGCACCAAAAAGAACAATGCTGGCCAAGGTTGAAAGGCACTAGAACATCCAGCCCATCCTGTAAAATGCCCAGTAGGCAATGAGCCCAAGGCCGCTGACCTGGCATCCAAACTCCCCACATCTCAATCCATCCGAGCACCCATAGTATGAACTGGACGAATAACCCACAGCAGCCAAAAGATCCCCAGCCAACATCCTGGCACCAGACGCCACAGCACACCCCAAAGGTGGAGTCATGCACCGAGAGGCCAGAGCACAAGGGAAACCTACACAATATTGGGTATAATGTTTTGTGTTGTAATGTTATGGCTGATAAATGTTTAAAATTTTATGTGATTCAAGAATAATATAGTGACCTCGGCAACGTCATACTACAACTAAAAACGGAACTAAATATCAGTAAACAAACTAAATAACTAACAAAACCATTCAAAATTCTATTTTGAATATGGATTATAAGCACAATAAAAAGTTTGCATAAATGTCACTAGAAGAGCAGTGACATTACGGTATATTGCAAGCTGAATATGAAACAAATCAGTACCTTATTTTGGAAATATTTAATTATATTTTTTGAATGCAAATGACTACATGATTAGGGCCTCATTAAATTCAGTGTTTCTATAAATAAAATGTTCATCATAACAAAAACCTACCCATTATCCACATGTATTATAGATGGAAAATCACTATTTCTGGTATCACTAGTTTGACAGCTCAAACACATCTTGTTTTGGACACAGCGTTTTTTTTGTTTGTTTGTTTGTTTTTTATGATTAGCAATTAAAAGACAACAGATATGGACACGTGTGATCTTCATGCTTTAATCATCGTCTTTGTGCCTGTGTACGTGTCAAAAAGCTGTCCTGTGCATAACCACATTGAAAAGATCAGGCTGAGGTTTTGTAATGAATTACAAAGCAGCATTGCATCATTAAGTCATAAAGCAAGGTGTGGTACAACTATTTCAAACAGTGAGCTGTCTTCTTGTTTATGATAGCACATAAATTATGAGGTGAAAGTTGGGGACTTGATTGTTGAACTCACCTGTTCAAAAATTTGTTATTAAATGAATGCGATAAAACGTTTTTGTTCTACAGCCATATTTTTTATATGGGCCAATATCTCTGTCTTTACCGCTATATCCATCTTGGCCTTTAAATTTATTCATTTTACATTCTTAATAAATGACATATTAAATATATTTTCTTTATTGTTGCCTAGATCAATTTATTTTTGTTGTTTGTGTGAGATCAAGGTAAATCATTTGAAATGTCAATCAAAAGAGAACATCAAGAATAACCGTTATATGGTTGATGTTTCTGTTGTAACAACGTTACAAGTGCTTTATTTCACAAGCAGCACCAAAGCTGTCCTGAGCAAACATAAACTTTTTTATTTAAGCACAGTTTTATTTAAGAGAACTAACAAAAAGAGTTAATATCAGAGTCATCATTAAACCTGTAAATATGTCTATGACTTATATCATATAATGAGTATAAAAGAATAAAAGAACTCTATTGATTGATTAAACAAGACACATGAGGACACTTGAAAAGGAAAATATATACAACCATTTGAGTTTCATACTGTATGAAGCATCCAGAGACATCTTTAATTATGCCAACATTTACTTTAAACAGCGTTCAGTATTACAGTGACGCAAATATGAACACTGTTTGTTTTATTTGATACTATAACACCGTCAAACTTTCAGACACACCTTTTTGATAGGGTTTATGACTGGGGCATATCTACCGTTCTCACTTATGTTTGTAGACTTTACAGTTTAGTGTCACTGAGTGATCGTAATGTTTGCACGTCTAGCCAGCCTTTTGTTCATAAAATCTTCAGTAAAATGGCAAGTTTATGCACCTTGTATTTGGTGAACCTGGATGCGTTGATTTATAGTTTACTTACACAGTTGTGTCTGGTGTGATCTCCAGTTGTATTTTCAGGTGTTTCCATGGTGTAGTGACGTCAGTAACCTGAATGACTGCAATATCAAAATTGCTCTGTTTAACAAACTGACAAATCATGGCACCCAACAAACCATGCAGACTACATGGCCAAAGGTTTGTGGTCACCTGATCATCACAACCCTACAAGCTTGTTGCGCATATCATTCCAGAATGAATCTCTCTTTGTTGTTATAGTAACCTCTTATACAGTAGATATAGATTTTGAAGAGTGGCTATGGGAATTTGTTCATTTAATCATAAGAGTAACAAAGAGGAAGCCTTATTTGGCCACATATTGCAAACACACACACAAAACTATATTGTTGTTGATATCTCATTTTCTATACCGCTTTATCCTGTATACAGGGTAACAAGGCACCTGGAGGCTATCCCAGGAGACCTTGGGCACAAGGCGGGGTAGACCCTGGACTGGGTGCCGATCCAATGCAGGGCACACAAACTCACACACTCATTTACACACTACAGCAATTTGATAATACCAATTAGCCTAATCTAGTTTGACTGCGGGAGGAAACCCGGAGTACACGGAGGAAACCCACCAAGCACGGAGAGACTATGCAAACTCCATGCACACAGAGGTGGGAATCAAACCTGGAGATTTGAACTCTGACACTAGCGGTAAAAAAGTGACAGAGCTAACCACTAGGCCACTATGCCGCTTACACAAAACCATAATTATTAATTTTATCTTTGAGATAAAATTCAAATTTTACAATTTAAAATGTACAACTTAGTAAATAATAATTAACTCAAGCCAAACTGCAAATAAAAAAGTAGGAATAAAACACAGTTAAGCATAATAATAAAATAAAGAATGATATATAAGGATATAAGGGTGTAAATACTAATGTGAAGTTGATTCTAATAACAACATGCTACAAAGTTTAATTTCTTTTAAACCACAACAGTTTGCCTATATGCACACTGCCTGGACAAAAAAAAAAAAAAAATCCCAGAGTTAATTAAGCTAATCGTTGTCCAAGAGCCTTCCACTGGATAATTACTGCAGTGATTAATATGGTTCAGCTGCCAAGAAGTTATTTAATCCTCACTGAGCTGCAAAAAGCAGCTTCTCATTTCTTAAATAACCAGGTGAGAAGACATATCATGTGGTCATATCATGTTACTTAAATTATCAACCTGCAAAGACAACAACAGGAGAATTGCTGAAATTACTACAATTATTCTATGAACTGTAAACCGCATTATTAAAAAGATAGCGAATGAATCTCTGAATGAGTGTGATGGGAGTTCACTTAAAGGCTTAGTGAAATCAAATTTTATATATCTACAGGGTGGGCCATTTATATGGATACACCTTAATAAAATGGGAATGGTTAGTAATATTAACGTCCTGTTTGTGGCACATTAGTATATGTGAGGGGGCAAACTTTTCAAGATGGGTGGTGACCATGGTGGCCATTTGGAAGTCAGCCATCTTGGATCCAACTTTTGTTTTTTCAATAGGAAGAGGGTCATGTGACACATCAAACTTATTGGGAATTTCACAAAAAAAATAATGGTGTGCTTGGTTTTTTTTTTGTTTTTTTTCCCCGATTTTCTCCCTAATTTAGTCGTGTCCAATTCCTCCCCGTCACTAGGGGGCTCCCACATTAAGGCTACTACTACCACTCAGCCGGGAGGGCCGAAGACTTTCACGTGTTTCCTCCAAACCACGTGACGCCAGCCGACCGCATCTTTTCGAACTGCTCGCTCGCGCACCGTTGGGGGCGGCGTAACACACTCGGAGGACAGCGCTATCCGCCCCCTCCGCTGCGCGAGCTCACAGTCGCCCCTGACTGGCTGTAGAGCCATGATTAATGTGGGAGCACCATGTACCTCTCATCCCTCCCCTCTGAGAGAGCTCGGCCAATCAGCTCTCTCTAGACCTCCGGCTGCGAGAGGTTACAGCACCACCCGGTATTCGAACTAGCGATCTCCGGATGATAGGGCGAGTTTCTGACCACTTATAAAATGTGTTCAATGTGCTGCCCATTGTGATGTCAATGCAACCAAAAGACTGATAGCACACCGCAGGAGAAATGCCAGCACAGGCTTCCAGTATCCGTTGTTTCTGTGTCATCCTCGCTGAGATGCTGCAGTAGCTGGAGTTTGTAAGGGTGCCATTTGTGAGTAGCTAATATCCGCCAAAGGGATGTTTGATTAATGCCACTCTCCAGTGACATGCGGCAAGTGCTATGCTGTGGGCTCTTGCTGAATGAAGCTAGGACGGCCATTGATGTTTGTTCATTAGTGACAGTTTTCATGTGTCCACATTTTGGCAAATACAACACTGAACCAGTTTCACAAAACTTAGCAAGCAGTTTGCTAACTGTAGCATGAGAGATGGGTGGTCTCGTAGGGTGTCTTGCATTGAAATCTGCTGCAATGACCTAGTTACTGCGTTCACCAAATATCAACACAATTTCGATCCGCTCATCACGTGTTAACCTCTTCAACATGTCAATGGCTGTGAACAAAGAGAAACTTGTACATAACTCATGAAAGAATAAAGTTACAACAAATCACAGCATTGTTTTTCTTGTGAAATTCCCAATAAGTTTGATGTGTCACATGACCCTCTTCCTATTGAAAAAACAAAACTTGGATCCAAGATGGCCGACTTCAAAATGGCCACCATGGTCACCACCCATCTTGAAAAGTTTGCCCCCTCACATATACTAATGTGCCACAAACAGGACGTTAATATCACCAACCATTCCCATTTTATTAAGGTGTATCCATATAAATGGCACACCCTGTATATATACAGTCGTGGCCAAAAGTTTTGAGAATTACATAAATATTGGAAATTGGAAAAGTTGCTGCTTAAGTTTTTATAATAGCAATTTGCATATACTCCAGAATGTTATGAAGAGTGATCAGATGAATTGCGTAGTCCTTCTTTGCCATGAAAATTAACTTAATCCCGGAAAAAAACTTTCCACTGCATTTCATTGCTGTCATTAAAGGACCTGGTGAGATCATCAGTAATCGTCTTGTTAACTGTCTGAGGGTGTCATGTATATATGATTACACTGTAGTACTTTCATCAAGATCACATTCACACTGCCAAGAAACTCAAGGGATTAGGACTAAACAGCTGTACAACCTAAAACCACTTATCAGTGAGAGTAATCAAACAAAGGCAGTCCAGTGAAACATTAGAGTGTGTGACACTCTAATCCAAGAACCCAAGGCTGTTGTTGACCCAGCCTCCAAAATCCCCAGATCTCAATCTGATCAAGTACCCATTAGATATACTGGACCAAGTCTAATCCACAGCCCCTCTTTGCTGGTGCCAGACACCACAACACACCCTCAGTGGTCTGTTGTGTTTCATACATAAGTTCTTCATCATGTTTATATAGACAGTATTTATATCCAACTATTAATGTCTATAAATCCGAAAAATGACCAAACCAATTTAAGCTGACAGAAAGCATGTAGTAAGTCAAATAACCACTCTTTATAACCATGGTGAGCAAGGAGGCATCTGAGCAGTGAACAACACAATAAACATTGAGGTCTACAACAAAAGACCATATCAAGACAATTGGACAATTGAAGCATACCTAGTGATTTTTCAACTTAATTGTCCAGTTTGCTCTCCATGCTGACATACCCATGTCTCAGATAGCTTTGTGTGACTGACAGGGATGATAGCTGATGTGGTGTGCTTCTGCTGTAGACCAAGTTTCTGAGGGTGTCATGAATTTCTACTCTTATAGTTGTTAAGAGTGGTTATTTGAGTTTGGATAGCTTTTCTCTGAGCTCAAACCTGCTTATTTTATACTGTTTGTGTGTGTGTCAAACGCCATGCGATTACATAAATTCTACTTTGGATAACTAACATTTTATGTTTCTGTATGATATAAGGTCTCACAAATTATTATGTTAACACACCAAAGCATCTTTTATATCCATTTCTGCTCAACATTACTACCAAGCCATTCTCATTATGATTGTGGTGATGTGTTTTAAATCACTTTCTTTTTATTTACGTGTGGATATCGATTATTTAACCATCTTAGCAGTTAGATATATCATTGTCAGTACCCACTGTCATTTCAAACTTAATTGTGTATATATATTATACAACAAGTACAAGTATAACAGTTTTGGTGTGTTTCAATTTCACCAAGCCAAACAAAGCTACCTTTCTTGGATTCAAGTATTGAAGCAATCCTAGCAACAAATCCATATCAAACATAGGCATAAAGCATATACATAACAGATCAAATGAAGCCACTTAAGAGTTTCCCTCTTTTATGACATTGTAAAGCAGATTACGTTTATTCATTAACTGCAGAAAAAAAGCATGACTGTGAGTGGCTTGGATGTGGGACGACTAGAGGAATGAACCCTTTATAAAGAGAATGAGAATCAGGAGCAGGACATATCACCAAGGTAAGAACACCAGGAGAACAGCTTTGGAAAACCAACAACCTCTTTGAAAACATCAGCATGAAGACAATCATTTCGATCGCCCTGCTCTTGACTGCTCTCTGCCTGGTCTCTGAGGCTGTCCAGGTCCAGGCAAGTGTTACAGCTTTTCATTGTGTTGATCCTATGTCCTTATATTAAAAAAAAAAAACATACATAATGTCGCATTACAGGAGAGCTTTCTAAATTTATCCTTTTTTAAAAATATATATTTAAGTAGAATTACTGAAATGTATTAATTAATTTCAATAAATGTAACCATTGATAGGTAACCTTGATGGAGTTTCACCTTTGAAATCAGATTTACATGCTTCTCATTGTTCATCTGCAGGATGGAGAATATTCCTTCTCAATTGAATCAGTTAAGGTCCTTCAGCAACTTTTGGACAGCAGCTCTGCCCTCAAGCAGCAGAATCCCCGCCTAGTCAAGACCAGCTATAGTGCCATTTGTGCCAACCCAACTCTGCCTCAAGAGTTTCTAGGGCTCTGTCAGCAAAGAAGTTCTGCCCAGGTCTTCTCCAGGCTGGGTAAGAATCCATATTACATAGATAACTCATACTGTATATCATAACTCATATAGATATTATAAAGATAACTTATTCATGTAAGTAGTGTACCATTCCAGGATAGACCTGAAGGTATGGTTGATTGACATTTGTCTTTCTCTTTTTACAGCTGCCATGCCTATGGATGTCTGTGAACTCTGTTCTTTTAAAGCCTGTACTGGTTGCTAGACATCTTTTTTGCTTGTAATGTGATGTCTTTTTCCATGCACCCAAGTAACAACAGTTTGTTTTGCAAATGTTACCCATTTAAAATATATATGTTTTATTTTGTTACAGCATATTTATTAGTTTTCTATTCCTATTTCCTTTCTATGTGTTCCATAGAAGTAGAGTAGCCTTATTGTTCTATTCTATATTGTTCATTTTCTAATTGTTTTTCTAATTGTTGGATCTGTGTCATTTCCTTAAACATGCAGTAAAGCGCTGTCAAAAGCATCATGTCTTGTGGCATTTCTTGTAAGAGTGAAAAATACAGTTAATGTCTATCAAACCAAATGAACACACATTGATTTGGGCATGTATTTGCCTATGCAAATGTTTGAGTGTCTTATACATGCAATAAAACACTTTCAAAAGTATAATGTCTTGTGTCAGTGTGTATAATGGTGAAAATGCACTTATTCATACCAAACCAAACAGCAACCTTAAATATCACTTCCAGCAGGTGTGTTTGGAGTCTTTTGGACTTCATACAGGTACTCTAGTTTTTCCCCCACAGTCCAAAGATGCACTGATGTTCCAAATTGTCCATATTGTATGACTGGGTGCTTGCGTATAAGTGGGTTTGTGATTGTGCATTAGTATTCAATCCAGGTTGCCCCCCACCTTGTGCCCTGAGCTCCCTTAGTTGGGTTCTAGGCTCTGTGTGACCCTACAAAAGATAGATGTTATGCAGAATGAATGAATGAATGAATGAATGAATTTTAAAAAGTCAGAATTGTCTGAGTCTTTCATTAATGTGAAATTATTTATTCACAATCCATGTTGCCTAATAATAATAATAATAATAATAATAATAATAATAATAATAATAATAATAATAACTGAAATTACAAAACATAATCACACTGATTTCTTTTTTTCCCCCAGAGCAAATAAAAATAAATGATGCATAAATGTTTTACCAGTTGATTTGGCATGTTTTGATTTTTACAGTACATTTACTGACCATATTAAAAGGGACATCTGTGCACCTGATTTTTAATGCAATTATATAATCAGCCACTCACAGGGCTTGTATCATAGATACAATATGCATTAGCCAATATTTATTCCATCCATATCATAAAACATCCCCACAGTGACAAATCTAGATAGATACTGTAGATAACTATTGGTTGGTAGATTGGTCATAACCTTAATATTACTTTGAAGCATTGTGAAATTATTTTGTATTGCAAGGACTTTTCAAAGCACTACAGGGAGAAAACTCTTTGTACTTTAATATAAACTTTAATCAATTTCCTTTTAGAATAAATACACCTCCAATAGTTCATCTGGGTCATTCATCAAAGGAAATATTGATAGATTTTACCACCAAAGGTCAAACCGACTACTATAACCATTGAAATCATAATGACATTAAAAATACTTTGTATAATGTAATATTGAATTAATCATACTCATATATATGAGATTAGCCCACCCTCGGTTGAGACACAGCCCTTAATGATCTGACACACATTAAACATTAACGACACCTTCATAATCAGCACAAATGTTAAAAACACAAGTTTAATTTTTAATTAAATATAGTCTTTAAATAATATACATGGATTAACACATCAATGTGGTACATTACAGTTTAACAGATTATGGTGTGTTAGTTATCTGTTTACTCTGTTTTTGATCTAGTGAACAAGGCTTTAAAATGTACTTACTTAGGAACAGAATTTTGTTCCTCTTTTTTTTATATATATGATATAAAAAATAAACAAGTACCTTATATAATTTATAATATATAATAGAGCTTTATGTTTTAATGTTTTATTAGTGTTTATTACTTTATTACTCTTAATATTTGTTACACAACCATTTTACAATTTTTTTAGTTTCCCTTCTCAAGGATCTCTAAAATTGTATATGTAAATCTTTTCATACAGGCATTTCTCCATGATAGAGTAATCCAGTAGAGCATACAGTTTTAGGATACTACATATTGAAGCATGTAAGAATGTTAGGTTTCATACCTAATACCATCAAACAAGATGCAATTACGTGAATTATACTTATATAATATAAATATATAATTGGAACTTTGTTATTTGTGGATAAATAAGGTCTTACGTGCATTTATTTGGGATTGTAATTGGCCAAAGCATGTTTTACATCAGTTTCTGCTAATTATCACTGAAAAGGCAATTTTTCGTTATTTGACTATTTACACTGATGTTTTAGCTGTTACATTATCATCGTCAACTACTGTCACTTCAAACTGAGGTTTTCTGCATTATTTCAGAATATCAAGAAAGTATAACTGTTGTGGTGTGTTTTAGTTTACAATGCCTAATAAAGCTACTTTTATACCAGGGTTATTAATTTACCCGCATTAGAATCCTGACACAAACGCAGCCACAAATCCATACAAATGATGTGCGGAATATGACATTGGATGAAGTCACTCGAAATGAAATCCCCTTTATGACATTGTAAAGTAGATTGTGTTTATTCATTAACTGCAAGAGGGAAAAACTAGTCTGTGAGTGGCTGGAATAAAGGATGGTATCCTTTATAAAGAGACGGAGCTAGAGGTAGGACATAACAGCAAAGAAAGAACGCTTGGAGAACAACTTTGAAAGACCAACAACATCCAACAACACCAGCATGAAGACCATTATTTCAATTGCTCTTCTTTTGATGGCTTTCTGCTTTGTCTCTGACGCTGTTCAAGTCCAGGCAAGTGCTACTTGATTTCTTTGATCTTTAGCCATTATTTTGAGTCAGAACCTTTGTAATTATGCACCATGCTGTCAAAAAATCTTGAGCCTCAGATGTAACTCACTTTGGTCTTATTGGTCTAGCCATTAGCTGAAAGGCTTTCCATGATATTGTATGTTAGTAGAACTTTTAAACTTTTTTTTTTTATTTAAGCTTCATCAGTCTTATAGTTCTCAATGTTCATCTACAGGATGGAGAACTTTCCTTCTCCCTTGAATCTGTAAAGATCCTCCAGCAACTTTTGGACAGCGGCTCTGACCCTAAGCAGCAGAATCCTCGCCTACTCAAGACCAGCTATGGTGCAGTTTGTGCCAACCCAACTCTGCCTCAAGAGTTTATCAAGCTCTGTCATCAAAGAAGTTCTTCCCTGGTTCTCTCCAGGCTAGGTGAGTATTTGTTTTATTTAATTACTTATTTATATAATGTAATACTGCTCCAGAATAGATCTGAAGGTATAGATGACTAATTCTTTTTTCTTCTTGCTCATCTTACAGCTGCAGTGCCTATGGATGTGTGTGAAATCTGTGCTTATGCCGCTTGTACTGGTTGTTAGTCATCTTTTCTGCTTATAAAATAATGTCTTCTTGCATGCACTCAAGTAGCAATAGACAGTTATGGAACTGTTACCGGTTGTAAAGGATATTTGTAATGCCTCTTATAGGCTGTACTTTTGCTAAACTGGTATTTTTTTTATTTGTTACATCAAACAAATGTTTATTACAAATGCATGTTTATTTATCGATTTTGGTGTAGAGTAGGCTTATTGTTCTATTTCAGTTTCTCCATGATCTATGGTTGCATATTCACATGTTCATCAGTACCTTATACTGTACATGTAGTAAAACACTTTAAAAAATATAATGTCTCGTGAAAGTTCTTGTAAGGGTAAAACAAAAACATTTATTGTCAACTACTATTAAACAAAATTAACACATACCGATCATAGGTTTGTAGGGTTGTATGTGTCTATGTTATTTTTTTGTTTATCTAAATTGATTTCTTCACAATCCATGCTGCCCCATTTAGTATGAAACTACTGATTTATTTACACAAGAATTTACAATAGGTAATCTGATCAGATCAGAGATACGGTGGATGATACGATACAGCCAACAGAGTATGATGGCATGGTTGCTGGTGCCAGGTGGATTAGTTTAAATATTTCTGAAAATTACACGTTTAGGGGATTTTCACAAGCCACAATTAGTAGAGAGGTCAGACCAAAAACCATGCCACACGATCAGCCACATAACTCACATTTTCCCCACATCTTCTGACGCTTGATGTAAATTGATGTTTATCACTCCCAACACTGCAATGCACCAGTGGTGTGGAGATTTCATTTAGATGGTAAATATACAGTGTTAGGGAAAATGCTGAATTATTGTATCTGTAAAGCTCCACCAACTGTGAAATAGGATTAAAGAAGTTTGATAGCGAAAGGTGTTTATATCCAACGCAGTTTACAAGTAAAGCTTAACCCCTGCCCAGAACTTTATTGGAAACATAGGGTAACACAAAAGAAAATGTTAAATTTCACTTAATAGTCTACAAGGACTTATTGTTATATATTCTTTACACATATAGAATTACACATTTTAATATTACACTCATTTAACCAGTATTTTGGGGATGGCCAAGGCTTTCTAGAACCTAACTGAAGTCAAGCAATGATTTTAAAATAATCAATCAATGAAATTGTAGATGCCTATAGTACTGTTGAGATTTTTTCTCATGTTTTACTCAACAATATTTAAAGTTTGACACTTGACTCTTACTTCAACTCCAAGATATCCTTTTACCTCTCAGTCTCAGATAAATTCAAACTGACTAGCAACCTTCTCTCTTCCTTAATCTAATCCACCAGATTTGCTTAAACCCACATCAGAAATAACTTACACATTTCTTTACACTTTCGAAAACCTTTCAACCCTATCCATTTCAAACCGAACAGTAAGAAATTAATATGAAAATAGACAGATTCAATAGTCAGGCATATTCAAACGCTGCATCATATTCAAACATTGATTGTATCTCTAACATTGTATTGATCTGTATATGCAGCAGTGATTTCTTGAACATTGTAAAGGACATTTTTAGAATTATAAAGATTTTTTTTAAAAATAAAGGTGACTTTTGAAGTGACAGAAAACTGTGTGAAACATGTCACTGTCATGATTCATCTCCTGTCTGAACTTTTTCCCACGCTGTCACCGCTAACATGTGCCTTTGTTTTTCTTACCTGTCATGTGTTTTTTCCCACTGTCCCGTTTCCGCCCCTCCTGCGCACCTGTCTCCTATCGATTACTCCAGCGATTTAAGCACGCTCTGCACGCTGCGTAAATCGCTGGATTATCTCATGTGTTACGTACCTTGATTTTCTCGCGTTTTCTTTTTCTCGTATTCACGTTGCCAAGTTCACTTTGTTTTTCGGTTCTCAATTTTTTGTCTCTCGCCTCGGATTTGTTCGCCTTGCTCTTTTGATCTCCCGGTTTTGATCTCGCGCTTCCTTGCTTTTGACCACGGCTTTTTGTTTACGTGTTTTGGATTGTCGCTCCACTGCTTGATTTTCCGGTTACCGATTTAACGCTTCCTCTTTTGACTACGCTCTCACTTCACGATTTGGCTTCGACGCTACGTTGACTGATCTCGCGATATTTGATCTCCGCTTCCGCATTCCGACCGCGCTCCTGTTTAACATTGCTGTCACTCATCTGCGCTTGGATTCACCTCGTTCCGCTTCGCCGCGTGACAGAATAATCCAGCCAGCGATATGAATCCAGCAGATGTGGACCGCATGAAATCGGGGCTGGAGAGTCAAGGCGCACTTCTTGGAGCTCACCAGCAGGAGCTGCTCAACACAAAGCTCCTGCATGCAACGAGAACAACAGCTCCCCGCCCCTCCCACCTATGAAGGAGATCCAGGCACCTGTCGATCCTTCCTCTCTCAGTGCACGCTGATATTTAAGCTCCAGCCTTCCACATTTTCCACTGAACGCTCAAAGGTCGCGTACATGATAACTCTTCTCTCAGGACGAGCTCGGGAATGGAGCACTGCACTCTGGGATGCTAACGACCTCTGCTGCTCCAACTACAAAGATTTTGCTAAAGAGATGAGGAGAGTGTTCGATCGTTCATGTCACGGCAGGGAGGCAGGTCAAAGTTGTTAAAGCTCCGCCAAGGCTCACACTCAGCCTATGACTACGCCATTGAGTTCCAGACCCTAGCTCTCTCCAGTGGGTGGAATGGTCGGGCCCTGAGTGACACCTTTTTCGAAGGACTGAGTGAGACACTCCAGGATGTGTTAATCTCCCACGAACTTCCCTCGTCACTCCAAGAGCTCATGGATCTAGCTGGCCGAGTGGATTCACGCCTCCGCCTTCGAAGTTCAGCCAGACTCTCACCACCCAGAGACCTCCCACTACCCCCCTCCCCATGAGCTAACCTTCAGGAGGGACCCATGCGACTAGACAGAACCCGTATCTTTCCTGAAGAACGCCGCCGCCGTCGAGTGGAGGGTGCCTGCTTCTACTGTGGGAGATCTTGTCATCAACTCAAGAACTGTCCTGTAAAGAGGAGGCTAGTCCAGCTTGGAGGACTGGAAAGTGTGACTCCAGGAAAATTCCCAGATTAATGCTGTATGTCCCCGTCTTCCTCACCCATGAGCAACAAACCCACCTGGTTCAAGCATTGATTGATTCAGGTTCAGACCGCGATCTGATCGATGCGGCTTCAGCCAAGGCTCTAGGAATCCCCGCTCTTCCCTTGGAGACCCACCTTAAGGTTCAGGCACTCAATGGTAGCCCGCTCCCATCTATCACCCACAGAACTCCCCTTGTCGGCCTAAGAGTCTCGGGCAATTATTTAGAGCAGACTTCACTGTTCATTATGGAGGGATCACATGCCACTGTTGTCCTAGGCCTGCCCTGGCTAACACGTCACAACCCACAAATCGATTGGATCAGGAACACAATCGTAGCCTGGAACCCATCATGTGCTAATACCTGCTTGCGACCTGCAGCCACGTCTTGTCTCAGTTCTGCATCTGTGGAGGAACCAAAGAGGTCTT
Source organism: Clarias magur (assembly GCA_013621035.1). Classification (NCBI taxonomy): domain Eukaryota; kingdom Metazoa; phylum Chordata; class Actinopteri; order Siluriformes; family Clariidae; genus Clarias; species Clarias magur. The sequence goes on along the minus strand of QNUK01000011.1, from coordinate 2,784,052 downwards.
CAGTAAATCTCGTGCCATCTCTCTGCCCCCCCATGACCATATGACTGCGCCATCAACCTGCTCCCAGGCACCACGCCTCCCAAGGGCCGTTTATACTCTCTGTCACCCAGGGAACGGGAGGCAATGAATCACTACATCTCGGAATCACTTGCGGTGGGGATCATTCGCCCTTCCTCCTCCCCGGCGGGGGCTGGCTTCTTTTTTGTGGGTAAAAAAGATGGTTCCCTTCGTCTGTGCATTGATTATAGAGGCCTTAATGAGATCACGGTGAAGAATTGATATCCCCTTCCATTAATGGCGACTGCCTTTGAACTCCTCCAGGGAGCTAAGATTTACACTAAACAAGACCTACGCAATGCATACCACCTCGTCCGAATCCGGGAGGGTGACGAATGGAAGACTGCTTTTAACACCCCAACAGGACACTATGAATACCTGGTGGTGCCATTCGGCCTGACCAACGCCCCAGCCGTCTTTCAGGCCCTCATCAACGATGTACTCTGGGATTTCTTGAATTCATCTGTGTTCGTCTATCTGAAAGACATTCTGATCTTCTCTCAAGACCTAGGGGAGCACCAGCTTCATGTTTGACAGGTGTTGCAAAGACTCTTAGAGAACAATCTGTTTGTCAAAGCGGAGAAGTGTGAATTTCACACAACGACCACCACATTCCTAGGGTTTGTCATTGGTCCCTCAGGCATCAAAATTGAGCCTGCTAAGCTCCAGACAGTCACAAATTGACCCACACCCACTACAAGACAGGAGCTTCAGAGATTCTTGGGATTCGCCAACTTTTACCGCCGCTTCATCCGGAGCTACAGCTCCATTGCTGCCCCCTTAACAGGCCTGACTTCTCCCAAGACGCATTTCCGTTGGGACATGAACACTGAAAAAGCCTTCTCTGAACTCTGAATCCTGACCATTCCAGATCCGTCACGTCAGTTTGTCGTGGAAGTCGACGCCTCCAGCACAGGGGTAGGAGGTGTACTTTCCCAAAGAGCTGCGCATGACAACAAGCTACACCCCTGCTCTTTCTTCTCACATCGTCTAACCCCTGCCAAGGCGAACTATGGCATCGGCGATCGAGAACTACTGGCCATCAACCTGGCCCGCGAAGAATGGAGACACTGGTTAGAGGGGACGAAGATCCCATTTCTGGTCTGGACTGACCACAAAAACCTCTAATACCTACAGAACGCCAAGAGGCTAAATTCTCGCCAGGCTCGTTGGTCACTGTTTTTCGCCAGGTTCAACTTCGTCCTCTCCTATCACCCTGGGTCCAAGAACTCCAAGCCAGATGCGCTCTCCAGGCAGTTTTCCCCTACTCACGACTCTGCTGCCAACAAGACTATCATTCCCCCGTCATGCTTGCTCGCAGCAGCCGAGCTTGATATTGAAACCAAGGTCCAGCAAGCCAAGTAGCGTGCCCCCTAACTACCTATTTGTTCCACTTTCTCTACGCTCTCAGGTCCTGGAATGGGTACACAGCTCCAAGCTCTCCTGCCATCCTGGTTCAGCTCGAACCCTGGTTCAAGTCCAGCAGCGTTTCTGATGGCCCACGGTAAAGGAGGACACTTCCAGCTTCGTGGCGGCATGCAACATCTGTGCTAGGTGCAAACACACCAAGACCGCACCGGCAGGTCTTCTCAGACCACTACCAATCCCATCCCATCCATGGTCGAACATTGCCCTGGATTTTGTCACAGGGTTACCCTCCTCCGACGGCCACTTATGCATCATGACCGTGGTGGATCGGTTCTCTAAGGCTGCACAGTTTGTTCCACTACCCAAACTCCCAACTGCTAAGGAGACTGCTGACCTCTTGATTATGCACGTTTTCAGGTTGCACGGTCTCCCCAAAGACATCGTTTCCGACCGCGGGCCACAGTTCACCTCTCAATTTTGGAAGGCATTTTGCAGACTCATTGGAGCCACGCCCAGTCTGTCCTCAGGTTTTCACCCCCAGTCCAATGGTCAGACTGAAAGAAAGAACCAGTCCCTCGAGGTAGCCCTAGGGTGCATGGCTTCCCGAGATGTCACCTCTTGGAGCAAGTTTTTGCCTTGGGTGGAGTACGCCCACAACTCCCAGGTATCGTCATCTACTGGTTTGTCTTCCTTCCAGTGCTTCCTGGGCTATCTACCAACATTGTTCCCGTCACAGGAGGAGGAGGTCAGTGTCCCATCTGCCCAAGCTTTTATCCAACGCTGCAGAAGGACCTGGCTACAAACTCCCAAGTACAGGGTGGGGCAGAGAGTCATGCTCGCCGCCAGAGACATCCCCCTAAAGACCACCTGCTGCAAACTCTCCCCTCGGTACCTCTGTCCCTTCACCATCACTAAAATAGTCAATCCCTGCGCGGTTAAACTCTTGCTCCCCTCAACTATGCGGCGGATCAACCCTACGTTCCACGTGTCCCAGCTACGCCATCTCGCTGCATGCCCATTTTTTGTCTCTCGCCTCGGATTTGTTCGTCTCGCTCTTTTGATCTCCCGGTTTTGATCTCGCGCTTCCTTTCTTTTGACCACGGCTTTTTGTTTACGTGTTTTGGATTGTCGCTCCGCTGCTTAATTTTCCGGTTACCAATTTAACGCTTCCTCTTTTGACTACAGCTCTCGCTTCACGATTTGGCTTCGACACTACGTTGACTGATCTCCTGGTATTTGACCGCCGCTTCTGCATTCCGACCGCGCTCCTGTTTAACGTTGCTGTCACTCATCTGCGCTTGGATTCACCTCGTTCCGCTCCGCCGCGTGACAGTCACACTTTACAAATGTTCACCCTAACTAGAGAATTAACTCTGATAGAACACTAGGGCAGCTGCGTGAGAGTTCACCCACAGGGAGGAGTTAGGCTACATCTGTATGACAGTTTCTTATGCAGTATCTGCTCTAGTGTAGATTATTATAACGTCCAGCACACTCAAATTTGATTTTGACTGTAAATGCGCAGAAGCCACATTTGAGGCAATTTTTAAATACATTATTATCATCATCCTTATCATCATCATCATCATCCTTGGTTAAATAATACACAACCACCCAGTAAATACATAAATAAACTGGGTTTAACTAAGTATGTAGATAAGCGCCTTCCACTGAAGAATTACTGCAGATGGTTCATCTTTGAAATGTATCAAACAAAGAAATGTTATTTTCTTTTCTTGTACTTTGAAATGTATCAAACAAAGAAAACAACTAAGGAGATTCTTGAAACTACAGGGTGGGCCATTTATATGGATACACCTTAATAAAATGGGAATGGTTGGTGATATTAATGTCCTGTTTGTGGCACATTAGTATATTTGAGGGGGCAAACTTTTTAAGATGGGTGGTGACCATGGTGGCCATTTAGAAGTCGGCCATCTTGGATCCAACTTTTGTTTTTTTCAATAGGAAGAGGGTCATGTGACACATCAAACTTATTGGGAATTTCACAAGAAAAACAACGGTGTTGGTTTTAACGTAACTTTATTCTTTCATGAGTTATTTACAAGTTTCTGACCACTTATAAAATGTGTTCAATGTGCTGCCCATTGTGATGGATTGTCAATTCAACCCTCTTCTCCCACTCTTCATACACTGCTAGCAACACCACAGGAGAAATGAAAGCACAGGCTTCCAGTATCCGTAGTTTCAGGTGCTGCACATTTCGTATCTGCACACCATAGACAATTGCCTTCAGATGACCCCAAGATAAAAGTCTAAGTGGGTCAGATCAGGAGACCTTGGGGGCCATTCAACTGGCCCACAATGACCAATCCACTTTTCAGGAAACTGTTCATCTAGGAATGCTTGGACCTGACACCCATAATGTGGTGGTGCACCATCTTGCTGGAAAAACTCAGGGAACGTGCCAGCTTCAGTGCATAAAGAGGGAAACACATCATCATGTAGCAATTTCAAATATCCAGTGGCCTTGAGGTTTCCATTGATGAAGAATGGCCCCACTATCTTTGTACCCCATATACCACACCATACCATCACTTTTTGTGACACTTTTTGTAACAACAGTCTTGGAGGGATCTATCCAATGTGGGTTAGTGTCAGACCAATAGCGGTGGTTTTGTTTGTTAACTTCACCATTCACATAAAAGTTTGCCTCATCACTAAACAAAATCTTCTGCATGAACTGAGGGTCCTGTTCCAGTTTTTGTTTTGCCCATTCTGCAAATTGTGTGGACTGATCTGGGTCATCCTCCTTGAGATGCTGCAGTAGCTGGAGTTTGTAAGGGTGCCATTTGTGAGTAGCTAATATCCGCCGAAGAGATGTTCGACTAATGCCACTCTCCAGTGACATGCGGCGAGTGCTACACTGTGGGCTCTTGCTGAATGCTAGGACAGCCACTGATGTTTGTTCATTAGTGACAGTTTTCATGCGTCCACATTTTGGCAAATCCAACACTGAACCAGTTTCATGAAACTTAGCAAGCAGTTTGTTAACTGTAGCATGGGAGATGGGTGGTCTGCTGCAATGACCCGGTTACTGCGTTCACCAGATAACACAATTTTGATCCGCTCATCATGTGTTAACCTCTTCGACATGTCAATGGCTGTGAACAAAGAGAAACTTGTAAATAACTCATGCAAGAATAAAGTAAATCCAAGCACACCATTGTTTTTCTTGTGAAATACCCAATAAGTTTGATGTGTCACATAACCCTCTTCCTATTGAAAAAACAAAAGTTGGATCCAAGTTGGCCGACTTCCAAATGGCCACCATGGTCACCACCCATCTTGAAAAGTTTGCCCCCTCACATATACTAATGTGATAAAGCGGGAACGAGATGCTGCGTGAAAACGCTATGGGAACATCTCTTTGTTGCCCAGTTGTGAAGCCTGTACATGTCAAACCTGCCGAATACCTTCGGCTTATAACCTGTGCCAGGCATGACGTCACCGAATAAGGTGCACCTGCAAGTTATAAATAGGAGTGAACCGGAAACATCCTCAGGTCAATTTTGTCTGAAGGACGTCCAGGCACGCCAGCAGTGCGGCATCGGAACGCAGCATCTCGTTCCCGCTTTATCAGTGAACAGGGTTACAGTCAAGTAACCCGAGACGTTCCCTTTCAAAAGCTACACTCAATGCTGCGTGAAAACGCTATGGGAACGAGAATACCAACGCCGCCGCACTGCAAGTGTCTGGACCCCCAGGTTGTGTAGCGTGTGCGCACAAGCCGAGGAGGTCTCAGACCTAGCTCTGGGATGCTGACTGAAGGATCCGTGAACCCGGAGTAGCATTGACATCCAGACTATAAAATCTAACAAACGTGTGTGGAGAGGACCAGCCCGCCGCATCACACACCTGCTGCTGGGGGACGCCTCTTGCCAAGGCAATTGATGAGGCAATCCCCCTGGTTGAGTGAGCCCTGATTCCCAGAGGCGAAGTGTGACCACGCGCCTCATAGGCTAGGGCAATGGCATCTCTCACCCAGTGTGACAGAGTCTGTCTAATGGCAGACCCCATGGCAAATAAAGAACTGCTCTGACTTACGCCACTGGCTAGTGCGGTGGACGTAGATCCTAAGAGCACGTACTGGACACAGTAAGTGAAGTCTTTCCTGCTCCGGAGCTGTGAAAGGCGGAGGACAGAAGGCCTCGAGAACAACTGGGTGCATGGTCGAGAATGGAACCTTGGAAGATAGTTCGGGTGAGAATGCAGAATAGCTTTAGACGTAATAGCCATAAGAAAAACCATCTTAAGAGGCAGAAGCCTGACAGGCGCTGACTCTAGTGGTTCGAAAGGGGTGTCGGCCAGGCCTTCGAGTACGATAGTTAAGTCCCACAAAGGGACCGTCGCTCTAGTGGGCGGCTTCAACCGTTTAGCTCCACGAATAAAACGGGCAACTAAATGGTGCTTGTCCACAGAAACCCCATCATTCAGAGCGTGACAAGCCGAAATAGCAGCTACGTACGTTCTGAGCGTACTAGGGCATAAGCCCTAGGACAACCTTTCTTGCAGAAACTCCAGCACTGAAACAATCTGGCAGTGAACTGGGTCTACATGTCTTGCCATGCACCAATTTTCAAATACACTCCATTTGAGGGCATAAGTTCTCCTAGTGGAGGGAGCCCTGGCACTTAAAATGGTTTCAATTACGCTGGCTGAAAGCCCAGCATGTCTTAGTTGGTCCGTTCAGGGGCCGAACGTGAAGGTTCCAGAGCTCGGGCCGGGGATGAAGTATTGTCCCCTGCGCCTGAGACAGAAGATCCCTCCTCACTGGAATCACCCAGGGTGAGCCATCGAGGAGAAATATAAGATCCGAGAACTACACTCTGGTCGGCCAATGGGGCGCTATCAATAAGAGGCGCAAGCCGTGTTGACGGACCCTCGCCAGGACTCCTGGGAGCAGAACTATAGGTGGAAACGCATAAAGGCGTAATCTGGGCCACGTGTGGGCCATGCGTCCAGACCCAGGGGAGCTGGAGGAGTCAGAGAGTAGTAAAGGGGGCATTCTGCTGCCTTTTATGAGACAAAGAGGTCCACCTCTGCTACGTAAAATCTTTCCCAGATTGACTGACTACTTCGGGGTGGAGTTTCCATTCCCCATGTTTTACAGCTTGCCTGGATAGCAAGTCTGCTCCTACATTCATATGCCCTGGAATGTAAATCGTCCTGAGGGACAGGAACTTGTCCTGTGCCCAAAGCAGAACCTGGTGCGCTAGCTTGTTCAAGCGGCGCGAGCACAGTCCACCCTGGCGATTTATGTACGAGACTACCGCAGTGCTGTCCACCCGCACTAGGACATGGTAGCCTCTCAACTGCTGGAGGAAGTGTTTCAGGGCCAGAAACAGAGCCATCATGTCGAGGCAATTGATGTGCCACGCGAGAAGATGACCTCTCCAGCTCCCTTGTGCTGGACGGCCATCCAAGACCGCACCCCAGCCCGTGAGGGAACCGTCTGTCGTTAGCATCTTGCGACGACAAGACGGACCTAGAGTGGGACCCAAAGTCAGAAACTGGGGTCTGAACCACATAGAAAGGGTACGAAGCCCCCGGCGCGTAACCCTTATTAGCCTCTGGGGGTTGGCCCTTGAATGAAACCCCTTGGCTCTTAGCCACAGCTTAAACGCTCTCATGTGCAGAAGGCCCAAAGGTATCACCGTAGACGCAGCTGCCATGAGGCCTAAAGATTTCTGAAAGTGATGAACAGTGACCTTCTGGCCTAGCTTGATTTCCTTCAGGGTGTTGAGAATGGATTCGACACGAGCAGGAGACAACTGTGCCCGCATTGTGTGCAGTGAAGCACCAGCCTGTCCTGCTGCCTGAAAAGCTTTACCCACCAAAGCAGGTGTCAATCTGCACGACTTGGAGGGGAGAGTAGGCTTTTTCAGGGAGGATGATGTCCCAGGAGAGAGATAGCCCGCAAGCGTCTCTTCTATCTGGGCATCATCATATAACCGCGTGCCTTCGCATCAATAATATCATTCGAATAAGTCGAAGGAACAAAAACACATGATGAATACGGCTTGCTCCATGAAAAAGTTAATTCATCATGGACGTCACCAAAGAAGGGGAAGGAGAGACGTTGAGGCTCCTCCCCCTGGCCACCCGACAGCTGTCGTTCAATCTCGAACGCTTGGGGGAATCTCGCTGCTGCGGCCAGTCGATATGCAATCGCTTGACCGCACGCGTTATAGCCTCTAATAATTCCTCAAAAGCTCTGTCAGCACTGGAGGAGCGTTGTGAGGAGGCTACTTCCATGGAAGCGAGAGAGGAAGATTCTTCCGCTCCTTCACAAGAAGCGCCGGAGCGCGCTTGTGAAGCGGAAGCTAAAACTTCCTGATCCGGAGAGAGCGAGAGAGAAATCGGAAATTCCATCTCGTGCGCGTCTGCCAGATCAACACGCGAGCCTCAGGAATGCGCCGCGGCTCGCGGTTTCTCTTTAAAGAAAGCGAGCCGCGCGTGAAGCACCTTAATAAGGAGAAGATCGCAGTACTCACATTCTCCCTTAAGCCCGAGGCGAGCGTGTTCTTCCCAAGCACTCGACAAACTCGTGAAGATCGCCCTCCAAAAGAGATCTATCGCACGGAGGCATGCATCTCTTAAGCAACTCCGCCATATCGGTGAGTTAATGCTGTTATTTTTTATTTCGCTTTCGCTACGGCTTGTACATGCACACGCAAACACAAAGCGGTCCTGAAGACAAAAAGATCTGAGGATGTTTCCGGTTCACTCCTATTTATAACCTGCAGGTGCACCTTATTCGGTGACGTCATGCCTGGCACAGGTTATAAGCCGAAGGTTTGACATGCACAGGCTTCACAACCGGGCAACAAAGAGATGTTCCCATAGCGTTTTCATGCAGCATTGAGTGTAGCTTTTGAAAGGGAACTATGTTTTAGTCTTAATTGTAGTGTGACTAGAACAGACACTAGGTTAAATTACATTAATTTGCCTATTTTTGATCTTTTCAGTGTTTTACAGTGATAAAAAATATCTAGAAGATAAAGTGTTTGTAATAATCTTATGGAAATAATACACTCCTTCATAGGCATGTCAGTTCAAAAAGCTCTTCTTAAGTGACCATCAGATCGTCATTTGTTATCAGCAATAGGTGATGCTTGAAGACAAACCATCTGCTGCCTCCATTGTTAAATAGGTTACTTTGACACCTGAACAGAATTTCAAAGGAGAAGTGACATTCACATGGAAACAAACGATCCAGTATGTCTTACCACATTACCAATAGCTTTTAAACAAAGGATACTAAATGAGGTCACTGACAGGTTTTGTTTTATTTTTTTTCATTCTGCTTCCTGATTTCGCAAAGTATAAAGGTTATGCAGAAATATTTGTACTCTGCTAATGCTCAACAAAGCAAGACTAAACTTTAACAAAAGTGAACCATTTGGGGCATTTAGTCATTTTATATGCATGTCTGTGATTAGTCATGTCTGCTGGGAAAGCTGTGGTAAAACATGAGAGAGGTTTGATGACAATCAATCTCGGCCATATAAAACAGGATGCTTGCTTACTATATGATGACAAACAAAAGAATTTTAAAAGTTATGGCCCTGCACCTGCAAGAACCGAAAAATAGTTATGTCGTAAAATATGTCATAAAATGGCTTTTAATCAACAATAATAAAGTAAGTATAAATTACTTACAGTTTTACAATACAGCCATATATACAGTACACAGATATAAATGAAAGGTTGATTAGCAAAATCTAAAAAACTATTCTTCAATAAATTAAAAAACTGGATGCTTTGTATAATTCTTTACATGTGCCACATTCTGAATCTTAAACAGATGTTTTTTTTTACTGAATATATTATAGAAGTACGATTTGTGACAATTGATAAAAACAGAAATATCTCTTTTATATGAATTGAAAAAAAGATATCTTTCAGATTAAAGATTAATTGTAAGTGTATAATTCACAGGGTCTGACCTTTTAGTTACACATCATGGGAGTTGTTAATGGAAACACTGGACTTTTGTATCAGGATGATAGTCCAGGACTAATGGTTGGCTTTCTACAGATGAAAAATGTGTGTGAAAGACTCAAGATAGATCAAGCCAGATCAGGGAAAAATTCTGTCACTGAACAGATACTTATGAAATGGTCACATAAGAAAATCCGTTTTGGCCCGTAATAAACTCATTCAATGTGATCTGAGTTTATAAATATTGTCTTGGAGCATGACATACTGCTTTTGCTCTTATTTCAAATTTCTTTGTAGAATTCCTACTAAACATAATTTTTTAAAAAGTCATTTAGAATAGGAACATGATGGAATATGACACCTGGTGTTGCAATGAAGATTAGGGCCATCATCTGGTTGAAAAGTTGGAGATGGCTACCTAAATCAACAACAATATAATATAATATAATATAATATAATAACAATTATATTATTATTGTTGTTGTTGTTATTAAATAAATAAAGATATATAACATATATATATAAATATATATATATATATATATATATAATATATATATATATATATATACTATGCTGAGGCTATATATATATATATATATATATATATATATATATATATATATATATATATACAGTATAAAGGCTTATTACTTCTGTCACACTTCGGGGTGCGAGGCATAAACGCAGAGGTCCAGGTGTTTAAAGGAAACGATGTTTATTTATTATAAAGAAAAACAGGGAAATTAACAAAACAAATATACTTTAAATGAAAAATTAAACTAAAACACGTATAGAAGAACCACGAACAAAACACAGACATAAACGAGGTTATAATCAACAGATGCAAGACAAAAACTGGAACTCAAACAACCTATTTATAAAGAAACTAATAACTAACTCGGTTCAGGTGAGCGCCCATGTCATGGAAGGAAATCAAGTTAAACAGAAAAGAAACTACAAACAACTCTGGGCGTAGGCGCCCTCTAGGGGTTATCCCTGTCATAACCCCCCCACAAAGGGCGCAACTCCGGGGCGCCACAGGAGGTCCTGGGCATCCCCCCCCAGGGCACAATGTCCACCCCTCTCACTAAGAGGCTGGCTCCTATGTCCCGTGGGCAAGGTGGCCCGACGCCCCCGCTGAAGCGGGGCGGCGGAGGAAGAGGAAGCTCGCTGACCTCGGCGGCGCATGAAGGCGGCGGCGGAGGAAGAGGAAGCTCGCTGACCTCGGCGGCGCATGAAGGCGGCGGCGGAGGAAGAGGAAGCTCGCTGACCTCGGCGGCGCATGAAGGCGGCGGAGGAGGAAGAGGATGGAGCTCGCGATCATCTGTGGCGCATGAAGACGGAGGAGGAGGAAGCTCACTGTCCTCGGCGGCGCATGAAGGCGGCGGCTGAGGAAGAGGATGGAGCTTGTGATCCTCGGCGGCGCATGAAGGCGGTGGCTGAGGAAGAGGATGGAGCTCATGATCCTCGACGGCGCATGAAGGCGGCGGCGGAGGAAGAGGAAGCTTGTTGTCCTCGGCGGCGTGTGACGGCGGCAGCGGCTCGCTGTCCTCGAAGGCGCTGTGCAGCGGCGGCAGCTCGCTGTCCTGGACAAAGCAACTACGCGGCAGGATAAAGAGCTCGCTAACGTCGCTACAGCCGTGCGGCGGAAAGAGGTGCTCGTTGTCTGGCTCGCCTTCGCTGTCGCTGTCGTTGTCGTTGTCGCTGCAAGGGATGTAAACCAGCTTGCTGACATCATCACTGGCACCAAAGAAAGGGGTTGGCAGGTTTGGGCTTAGCCGCGTTAGCAGCACTTGGAGCGCAGCTACCTGCTCCTGCAGGTCTCAAATGCGCCGCTCGTTTCCTTCGGCGCTCCGCCCGACGCTGCTCCAATCTAGCTGGGAGGCTGCTCCCGACTGTGCATACCGCCCACACGCTGTTTCCTGTAGCCACACGCTGTGGGGTGTCCTTCCACCTTGGTCACCGCTGAGTCTGGACCTACTGGTCTCTGCCCTCCGGCCAGTGCGGGGACTCATGTCACCCCATGCTGCGTCACTCTTGAACGGCGTGCGCCGTATCGCCAGCCGGCAGCCACCCCAGTTTGGCTGCTCTCTCAGCTCCTCCTGCTCTGCCATTACCTGAGCTACCTTGCCAGGTCTCCTCCTTCTGCTACGCCGCTTGGGAATCCGCTCGCCTTCCGCGCCGGCTCCCCACAACGCATACATCGTTGCCCCCCCCAAAAGAATCTCCCGGGGGAAGGGCTCCTCTGCTATGCCTCTGGTTAGGTCTTGCATTCTGTCACACTTCAGGGTGCGAGGCATAAACGCAGAGGTCCAGGTGTTTAAAGGAAACGATGTTTATTTATTATAAAGAAAAACAGGGAAATTAACAAAACAAATATACTTTAAATGAAAAATTAAACTAAAACACGTATAGAAGAACCACGAACAAAACACAGACATAAACGAGGTTATAATCAACAGATGCAAGACAAAAACTGGAACTCAAACAACCTATTTATAAAGAAACTAATAACTAACTCGGTTCAGGTGAGCTCCCATGTCACCTGACCGAGCTGCATGAAAGAAAATCAAGTTAAACAGAAAAGAAACTACAAACAACTCTGGGCGCTAGGCGCCCTCTAGGGGTTATCCCTGACAACTTCCTGTTTTTTATTATAGACTAGAGGAATTCAGTAGGTCTTGAGGCTCCCTGCAGGACTTTTTGGTGCTCATTTTGGAAAGTTTTTTTTCCCTGACCAGTATCAGGGAAATGTGTTTTGTTTGTTAAGATACATTTCAGGCATAAAAAAACATATAAATTAAGGCATGAACCAGTGAGAAACAGGTGTAGATGATGACAGATGAGCACCAGGACAGTGGTTAGTATACTGGTGATGCTGGATGCTGAGTGGTTGGAACAACAGACTCGAAGGGAAATAAGGTTGCTCTTGAGGTCATTAAAGAAACAACCACTTTTTAAAAAAATTATACAGTTATGAAGTAACTTGTGCTTGGGAGAAAAAAAAACATACCTGAATTACTCTCACTCATCATCTACAGTATACCACTTAATCCTGTATTCAGGCTCACAGGGGGCCTGGAGCCTATCCCAGGTGGGGTACACTCTGGACAGGTTGCCAATCTACTCCAAGGCACACACACTCATTAACACACTATGGCCAATTTGGGAATGTCAATTAACCTAACCTACATGTCTTTGGACTGTAGGAGGAAACCAGAACACTCGGAGGAAACCCACCAAGCACGGGAAGAACATGCAAACTCCATGCACACAGAGATGGGAATCGAACCAGGACCCTGGAGGTGCAAGGTGACAGTGCTAACCACTACACAACCGTGCCACCTCCTTTAAATTAGTGAAAATAAAATCCTTAAAATACTGCAAATTCCTGCAAATTCTAACCAATTTGAAATTGTGAGACAATTAATTGCTTGGTTTATTGATAAGGCAAAACATATTTTCTTGGAGTTTGCTATCATTATCTAAACTGTCTTAAGGGAGCCTCCAACATTGTATTGCATTTGCGTTCTGTTAGGAAATCAATCTCTCTCTCTCTCTCTCTCACTCACTCACTCACTCTATCTCCCGCTCTCTATTTTCCCTCTATTTTTCTCTTATCCTTCTTTTCTCTCTCTTGATTCTCCCACTCATCTTTTCTGCACTGTGGAACCTCCTCAGTGGGCAGGCTGATTTCTCAAACGTTCTTGCAGACATGTAGACTCACAATGAGCCATCCATAAAAGCTGCAGGGGTGTAATTACTTTCCTCATCCATCTGTCTAGAGTTTGTGATGTTTCTGCAACATACCTGATTACAGAAAGCATCCAGTGCAATACCACTGTTTATTTATTGAAAGCTTATCTGTGTCTGATAATAGGGTAGTAAATACTTTAAGTGCCAGGTACGGTGCATAATCTAACCTTGTTGAACATGTTGTAAATGATGTAAATATTAGCCATGGGTTGTTTTGAGAATACTCTAGGATTAACTGATAAAATGTGCGCCATGACTATCATAGGTCAATATTATAACTAGGGTTAAAATTACATGAATGATAAAATCAAAATTAAATATAAAAATCTAATGATATGCTGTGGAAAGTTATCAAAAATGGGATATTGAAAAAAATATATAATAATAAAAAAGCTTTACAGATGTGGCAATTCCATTTCAATATTCTCCATCATTTTTAAAGAAGGGAAGATGAAAATTTTACATAACTAATAAAAATCTGTAATTCAATCAATTCAAGTAAACTTTTAAATTTACTGTAACTGAATTCTAAGAATGTGGGTTTCTAAGGAGCTTGGGTTTAGGCAGGTGTTTGGGGGTGTTTATAATACAGTTTTACTTAAGTTTCCTTGTGGTTTTGTCTGTACTTGGAATATCTCTCTACACATATGTACAATTTAACTTAATAAACAAAGTTGTTCATTTTACAATTATAATCTAGATTAGTAATTAATTACTGCATTGCTGTTACAGTAGATTTTATAAAAAAAGAACAGGACAAACTTTGTGCCTTACTCCATTACCAGCCACTAGCTAGCAAGCTTAGCATTAGCTTAGTTAAAATGCTACGATGGCTAAAATTTATTTATAAGCTAATACACTGGTGAGAACTCAATCATTTATATCCTACACATCTTCCCATTTCAGCTATTACTGTACATGTCTTATGTTCAGTTAAAATACAATTATTCTGGTGAGCTGGTTAGCTAAAGTGTTGCATAGCAGCAGAGATGGAAGTAGTACACAAAGGCAATGTTAAACATAAACAAAATTTATACTAATGTTAAACTAACATTAACTCCAATACAAATAGTACCACTTCACATTTTTACCACAGACATGTGCTAAGTACAGTACGTACATGCTTTTAAATGTACAAAAGTACAATTACTCCACAATGAAACTTATTTTTCTGACATCCATCCAGTTTAATTGATGCCTTTGTGCATTTGTGTGAATGATTGTGCAAGTCTAATAAAAATCGATTAGGACAAGTTTTGATATTAATGGCAGGTAGCATTGTTAGCTTTCTTCCTTACTTTGGCTTAGCTAGCTAGTTGCTACCCTGTATACTGCAACAAGTGAATGCAAATAAAACATCGTCAAGCACCTAGAATTTGATAAGGTTAAATAATGTGGCAAAACAATGTAATTATACTCTTATTAAATAAATTGTTGTTAATCAATAATAAGTCAATACAGTTGTTATGAATAGGAAATCTAACTAATGAGACAGAAACTGCTTTTGTAATAGGCTATTCTATTTCTGTTGTAAAGTTGTGCGAGGGAGTCTTTTGTAGCCTGGAAATGCAAGTTTTGACATTTCTGATTTGGCTTAATTTTGCAGAAATGGAGTTCCATCACTCGTGATCACTCACTCTTATTGTCTATACCACTTTTTCCTGTGAGAGGAATACAGAGCACACGGGGGAAATCCAGCAAAAATGCAAACTCCATGCACACCAACCCCAAGGGGGGAATTGAACCCACTTAACACTTAGTGCTAACCACTAAGTGCTACAAGTGTGTAAGTGTTATATTTATTACAACACATACATTACAGACCAAAAGTTTGGACACACCTTCTCATTCAAAGAGGTTGAATTTGTATTATGGCAAGAAAAAAGCAGCTAAGTGAAGAAAAAAACGAGTGGCCATCATTACTTTAAGAAATTAAGGTCAGTCAGTAAAAAAAATTGAAAACTTTGAAAATGTCCCCAAGTGCAGTGACAAAAACCATCAAGCACTAGAAATAAACTGGCTCACATGCGGACCGCCCCAGGAAAGGAAGACCAAGAGTCACCTCTGCTGCCGAGGATAAGTTCATCCGAGTCACCAGCCTCAGAAATCACAGGTTAACAGCAGCTCAGATCAGAGAGCAGGTCAATGCCACACAAAGTTCTAGCAGCAGACACATCTCTAGAACAACTGTTAAGAGGAAACTGTATGAATCAGGCCTTCATGGTAGAATATCTGCTAGGAAACCACTGCTAAGGACAGGCAACAAGCAGAAGAGACGCGTTTGGGCTAAAGAACACAATAAAGAAAACTCTTTGAATGAGAAGGTGTGTCCAAACTTTTGGTCTGTACTGTATGACTTTGGAAGCAACTTCCATTACATACTGCAAAATAGTTGAGTTCATGCGTACTTTGAGTTTCTAATGCATTCTGAGCCCTAGTCAAAAACATTTTTATGTCATATACAGTAATCCATGCTGCGTCTTCACAGATTAAATCATCACACCACCAGACCCATATGTTCTCTGTGCCAAGGCTGTTTGCACTAGATGTTTGTTCAATAAGATTTAATTTACCAGCTCTCCGTGATGCATACTTTCATCTTGTTCTGCTTTTTTTCTTTCTTTGGTTACCTGTGTGAAGGAAAAGGAACAGTCTTTTTTTTTCCCCCTATAAACTGCCTCCACCTAATGTTTATAAGGTAGACTACATTTGAGTCTCATTTTATATTACTATATTTGCAAAACTTTGTGTCTGGAACACAAGAAGTATTTAAAATACACAATATAAGTACAGTAATAGCTTGTTTTATGTACAGTGGAACCTTGGACTTGTTCTGCGAACATTTTGCAAGACGAGCAAAATTTAAAGATAAATTTTTACTTAATAAACGAGGTTTTAATATACGAGTAGTATGCATGTGCTTTGTCTGCCGAGCGTCACGTGACCACCACTGAGCCAATTGTTCTCTCTCGCGCGTTGTGGATTATGGGTAATTGTCTCCTATGAGTAAAAATGTTCCTCGTATAGTCACACTTCTTTTTTCGGCTTTAACCTTTCAGGGGTCGCCACAGCGAAATATCAGCCTCCGTCTAACCCTATCCTCTGCATTCTCTTCTCTCACCCTAACTAACTTCATGTCCTCTCTCACTGC
Organism: Clarias magur; assembly: GCA_013621035.1. Classification (NCBI taxonomy): domain Eukaryota; kingdom Metazoa; phylum Chordata; class Actinopteri; order Siluriformes; family Clariidae; genus Clarias; species Clarias magur. The sequence goes on along the minus strand of QNUK01000011.1, from coordinate 2,767,749 downwards.
ATCTATAAATCTCCTCTTTGGTCTTCCTTTAGACTTCCTGCCTGGAAGTTTCAACCTCAGCATCCTTCTACTGTACCAATATGCTTATAATCTCTCTCTCTCTCTCTCTCCTCTGAACAAAACACCTTAATCTGGCCTCTTCACCTCCTTTATACACTCTCTGTTGCTCTGGACCATTGACCCTAAGTCCTGCACCTTCTTTACGTCTGCTCCCTATTGCCTCACCGTTCCACTTAGGTTCCTCTCATTCCTCTGCTTTTCAGAGCGTACCTCCACCTCCAAGATTTCCCCCACCTGTTCCCTGTTCTTGCTACAATGCACAATGTCATCTGCAAACATCATCGTTCATGGAGACTCCGCCCTAACCTCACCTGTCATCCTGTCTATAGCAAACAAGAAGGGGCTCAGAGCCGACCCTTGTTGCAGACCCACCTCCACTTTGAACTCTTTCTTCACACCTACAGCACATCTCACCACTGTCTTACAGCTCTCATACATGTCCTGCACCACTCTAACATACTTCTCTGCAACTCCAGGCTTCCACATACAATACCACAGCTCCTCTTTTGGCACCCTGTCATGCGATTAATCTATCATCAGCAGGAGTGCAGACTTCTATAAAAGCAAAAGTTTTTAGCAGTTTGATAGTCTGGAGAATTTAGGTGTGTGTTAACACAATGCCAAGAGGGAAAGACATAAGCAATGGTTTTATCAGACCGTGCAATGATATGAAATTAAATATTAAACCCAATGTCTACATCAGAGACTCTACAGGCCTCAGTGTGCATGTTAAATGTTAAAGTATATGACAGCACAATTAGACAAAAACTGAAAAAATGGTATGGTTTATTTGCAAGGGTTTCCAAGAGAAAGTCCGTTCTGTCTGAAAAGAACATGAAAGCACGATTGAGGTTCGCAAAACTGCATCTGAACAAACCGCAAGACTTTTGGAACAATGTCCTATCGCCAGATGAGACCAAAATGGAGTTATTTGGCCTTATTGCACATTTCCATTTCTGCTGACGTCTCATACCCGCTGTCAAGCACGGCAGTGGAGGGGTGATGGTTCGGGCTTGTTTTTTCAGCCACAGGACCCAGGCACCATGAAGTCACTGAGTCGACCATGAACTTTTGCTAAAACATATACAAAATTGTACAAAAACTTTAGCTAAATCATGTATGAGATTGGGTCATGCAACAGGACAATGATCTGAAGTACACAAGTAAATCTACATCAAATGAATTAAGTCTGAAAAATAAAAGAATTGTTGTTTTGAAATGGCTTAGTTAAAGTGCACACCTCAACCCAACTGCAACCTGGCCTGATGTCTTGGGATGTTGCTTCAATATATCTACACAGTCTTCCTTTCTCATGGTGCTATCTATTTCATGAATGCACCAGTCTCTCCTGAAGCAATGTATCCCCACAACATGATGCTACCACCTCCATGTTTCATGGTTGTCTCTGTTTTTCATCCAGACTTTGATGGTCATTTCAGCCAAAATGTTCAGACTTTGTTTCATCAGATCAGAAGACATTTCTCCAAAAATACACTTTGTCCCCATGTCCAGCTGCAAACCTTTGTTTGGCTTTTTGTGGCACTCATGGAGCAGTGACTTCTTTCTGGCAGAGCAGCCTGTCAGGTAAGTTCAATATTGGTCTTGTTTTACTGTGGCTATAAATACTTTTGTGTCTGTTCCCTCCAGTGTCAAATCAATCCCTGATTTGTACTTTTTGTACCAATGTATACCATGGTGTTTATACTTGTATAGTATTGTACAGATTAATTTGTTTTCCTCAGAGCTATTGGCAAATTTCTATTGATTTTCCCATTATGTCAAACAAACAGGCACTGATTTTAAAGTCAAGGATTAAAATACATCCACAGTTACAACCACAATTGACGTAAATTATGTCAATTAATCTATCAGAAGCTTCTAAAGCCATGACATAATTTTCTGAAAATTTTATAAACAACTGTTGGAAAAATTTATTTGACAACAAAATCTGTGGTGTGGTTAAAAAAAAACAGTTTTTAGACTGCAACTTGAATGTATATATACTGTCTATATGACTATAAAATATCTACTGTAGTTGTTGAAATGAGCAAAAACACATATTATGGTAAGCTACTAACCACAGACATAACGACTTGCTAGTAATTAATAATTATTTCATATAAATTTCTGTTAAACTTAATATTTTTTGTGATTGGGTGGTGCCTTCAAACTGACCCCCTCATTTAACAGTCAAATTCAAAATTTTGTTTTTTATACTTTTGTACTTTATACTACATTGTAGAGAAGCTTTAGCTCCTTCACTGTTCTCAAAGCACAATAACTATTCTACATGCTCAGAAAGAGTACGTGGCTATTAAATCCTTATATTTTCCACTAGAGGGAGACATTTACTGAAAGAAAGATTGGAAGACTAATCCAATTGCATAATTAAGATTGTGCTGCACTTCTATTACTCTTTTATTTATTGATTTATTTAGCCACCCTATCCTGAAGGTCCCAGAGCATTTACTTACATTAAAGGCTTCAAATGAATCCTCCAAGTTGGGCTACTCCCATAAACTTTAACTCATTACTCATCTCGCTTAATCCTGTATACAGGGTCACAGGAGCCTTAAGCCTATCCCAGGAGACGTAGGGCATGAGGCAGGGTACACTCTGGACAAGGTGCCAATCCATCGCAGGGCATACATATATACACTCATTCACACACTACAGAAATTTTTGGAATGCCAATCAGCCTAATCTGCATGTTTTTGGACTGGAGGAGGAAACCAGAGTAACTGGAGGAAACTCATCAAGCACAGGGAGAACATGCAAATTTCATGCAAACAGACCTAAAGCGGGAATCAAACCAAATAATTTATAAATATATACAGTATATATGTGTGTGTGTGTGTGTGTGTGTGTGTGTGTGTGTGTGTGTGTGTGTATATATATACTGTATATAATTTTGTTTGAATGCAAAAATCCTCATAATGTTGTGTATTACATAACCCATACTCATTCTGGAGAAAATCCACAAACACATGCAGTGTAACATAAAAAGGAATTTTTTTTGTTACAAGGACAAGGTCAGATTAAAGTGTTTTAAAAACAAACATATACCTGTTTATCTTGGAATAAGAGACCAAAATGGAACGTAATAGTGTTTTTTCATGTGTGTGCTAATATTTTTCTGTGCACCATGAAGTTTATGGAAGTTTGTTTTGGTTATTTGAGATCACTTATCACTATTGCATAAAAGAACAAACGAGAAGGTTTGAGGGCCCATTTAGAAGAGAGTCAACCTGATGAAAATGTATGGATTGCTTCGGAGCTTTGTTTGTTTTTCATTTACTGAAAAAAGTTGGTACAATAGAATTTATACAGAATTAATTTATAATATTTTATTATATAATAACATTTATTATTTTAGATTATTAAACATAATTTTTTATCATACAGTTATGACATCCATAAAGGTTATGTGTTGTGCACCTACAGTATGAGAACGCAGCAAGAGCAAGTGGCTGGAGACAGCAAATGGTCTATTAAATATGTGAAAGGTATTTTGAAGGCACAGTTTGGGTTTTGGACGTCACCTTTGTCGCTTCCAAGATTGCAGTGCTCTTTCGGCAATGTACAAAAAGATATCTTGATTACTTCCAGACCTTTGGGCAAATATTCTGTACACTGATAAGACAAAAGTTGAACTTTTAAAGGGTGTTTGTCCTATTACATCTAGAGAAAAATTAACACAGTGTTTCATAAAAAGAACATCATTGCAACAGTTAGACATGCTATGGTCTGGGTTTGCTTTGCAGCTTAAGGACCTGGATGACTTGCCATAATTGATGGAACCCTGAATTCTGCTCTCTACCAGAAAATCCTGAAGGAGAATGTCTGGCCATCAGTTCATGACCTCAAGGTCAAGTCAAGCACACTTGAATTATTCAGCAGGACAATGATCCGAAACACACCAGCAAGTCCACCTCTGAGTGACTCAAAAAATACAAAATTAAGATTTAGGAGTGGGTTAGTGAAAGACTTAAATTCAACTGAGATCCTTAAATGGGCCATTCATGCTCGAAAGCCTGTCAGTGTGGCTAAATTACAACAATTCTGCATAGAAGAGTGGGCCAAAAAAAATTCCACAGCGGTGTGAAAGGCTCATTGACAGTTATCGCAAACGCTTGATTGCAGTTGTTGCCACCAAGGTTGGCACACCCTGTTATTAGGTTAAGGTGCAATTACTTTTTCACATAAGGCCAGGTAGGGACAGCTTTTTACCCTTAATAAAGTAAGTGTGACAAATATACCAAAAAAATCACTTTTTCGCAGCACTGAATTACATGAGATATATTAAATAACTCCTTGAATACTGTTTATAAAACATTAAATCTATCAACAGTGCAACGATTTAATTTAGAAAATTTGTCTAAAATGTGATGTTGCAAATTTTTTGGGATACGTGTCAATCAACCTTGCACATCTGGATCTTGATATTTATGTTTATACTTTTTTTTAAACAGATTTTACCAGAGCCTACTTTGTTAAGGATGGTCAGAATGTCAAGAAGATCTTCTTGTAGTATCATGCAGGCTTTTTTTTTCTTTTTTTTCTTCTTCCAAACAAACTTTGGCGCGTAACTACATGTAGTCCCATATTGTTAGTCATAGACCCATAAAAGAGTCGTCAAATCATGTGCTTTATTCAGGAATGGGGTGCAATGACTGGTGGGGGGGAGATAAATTTTTGTACCCCTGTGGCGCAAGTGGTGCCCAAATTTGCCACATTGACATGTTATGGTGAAGATACTCCCCATTGAAACAGGACGTGCTCGCAGTTGCATTCACTGCTGTGTTAACTTCTATAGGAACTTTGCAACTAAACCTAACTCTGGATCCCATTGTCATAGAGACATGGGGGTGGACTGATTTTACTCAGGTAACCAATCAGACTCTCAGGATCATTGTGAAGCCGATAAGCCACACCCTAGCAACCACTTTAGAGCACCTTAGCAACTGATCCCGTAGATTGTCATTATAAAAGGCCAAGAGGCCCGGGTTTTGCTTTTTTCAGAAAATGTACCTGTCTAGTTAACCTTACATTTTTTAAAGTTTTGCATTGTACAGTCGTGGCCAAAAGTTTTGAGAATTACATAAATATTGGAAATTGGAAAATTGCTGCTTACAGTACTTTTTTATAATAGCAATTTGCATATACTCCAGAATGTTATCAAGAGTGATCAGATGAATTGCATAGTCCTTCTTTGCCATGAAAATTAACTTAATACCGAAAAAAAAACTTTCCACTGCATTTCATTGCTGTCATTAAAGGACCTGCTGAGATCATTTCAGTAATCGTCTTTTTTGGGTCCATGGCCTGGAAACTCCCCAGATCTTAATCGCATTGAGAACATTGAGAACTAATTCTGACAAACTCCAAGAAGTCATTATGAAAGAATGGGTTGCTATCAGTCAGGATTTGGCCAGAAGTTGATTGAGAGCAGCCCAGTCGAATTGCAGAGGTCCTGAAAAAGAAGGGTCAACACTGCAACTCTTTGCATAAATGTCATGTAATTGTCGATAAAAGCCTTTGAAACGTATGAAGTGCTTGTAATTATATTTCAGTACATCACAGAAACAACTGAAACAAAGATCTAAAAGCAGTTTAGCAGCAAACTTTGTGAAAACTAATATTTGTGTCATTCTCAAAACTTTTGGCCACGACTGTAGATGATATTCATTTTTAGTGATCTTGCCACATGTAAACTTACAATGTTGTAACACTGTTTTATTATTTGAACCTGAAATGAAGGGATTCGAGGCAGGTTTAGGACAACTCAAAAGCCTCTTTGTTTCCCCTTAATATGCATTTGTTTTTCAGCATTTTCTTTTTCCTAAACTACTACCAACACACAACGTGGCTCTGTGTTACTCAGCTCACTCTCCCACACATGTATGAGAAAAGGCTCTAGTCTCTCCCCTTTTCATCCTTGCTGCCACTAACTGAAACACTGCATTAAAAAATATCACACAAAGGTGTAGAAACTCTCCACTTACTTTTCCCAGGTCAGCCCTCCATCCAACAAAACCCACTCATCCACACCCACCTCCAAAAATGTGTAAAATCTATTCCAATAAATTAACAGACATTCACTTTACTTATTTATTTGTTGAATAGAAATTATTTACAGCCTATTGATTTTTTTTACAGTACACAATGTTTTAGACTGTTCTTACCTGACCTCGACTCTCAATTCCAGGATGACAGACATTATGACCAAACCAATTTAACACTGCAATCATATCACTGTAATCACAAACTCCATTCTCCCTCTTTTGTTAAAAAAAAAAAAAAAAAAAAAACACTTGAACGTTGCTTTCATTCTACACTATTTGACACAGAATTAACCTGCTGGAATTCAGTTCAGCTTCAAGAGTGACTTTGCCATGCAGGTCCAGGCATAGTTTTCCTATTGAAGTTACAGATTCATGTAATCATGGCAAGCAAAATTAAATATGCTGTTAACCTTCTTATTCAGAGATCTTTGGCATTTTATAACCTCAATTTAATCTTGTAGCTTTATTAACCTCGTAGACGATTAATTGTCCAAGCATGATACAAAATATAAAATGTATAATAGGCTGTGATGAATAAAGTGCTATTTTAAGGCATGAAAGATGCAATATTTCATTTTCTTTTACACGACAATTAAATAATTAGTGTGAATAATGGGATAATTACTACTAGGACTATTCTGCAGTAAAATATTGTCAATATACTACACTTTTATCTACTTTTTGGGTCAATATCACTATAAAGTGCCTTTAAACAATTTAGGTTTTCTATTTCTCTTCATATGAACCATATTAAGACCTGTTAGAAATGCATGTTGGTCACGCTCTAGCACGTTTCATAAATTAAGTGCAGGCAGACATTGTACAAGCAAATCACAAGCAAAATAGGTCCACCCCATCATGGACAAATTTAAAGGAGAGTAAATATTTTTTCATTGCATTGTGAATATAAAATGTACATTTACAAAAAATATATGCATATTATCCAGTTTTCGACAATATATTTTAACTAATGGGCATGTAAGTTAACAGCCTGTCGATAATTAAAAAATCAATCAAAAATGTGGCAAAAGCTATGCGCATATGTCCCCCTTTTCATGGAAGGATTGATGACAGGGTAGACCTTGACAATGTGAACTTTTCTTTTGCTGAAGTTGGCACAAATTAACATAGTAGACCTTCAGTTATCACCGTTGAAGGTGACTAATATTTATCACATATATTTTTAATTGCTGAAATATTTATTAATATGTCACAATAACACAGTATGGGAAATATAAGTGTAAATACCTTATGTATTTATAGCACTTACTGTATTTCAACAGGTTTCAAGAAAAATACTTAAGCAGACACACAACCTGAGGTTGTGTACAAATTACCTTCCTCGTAACTTTTGAACTTAAAATATCATGTTGGGATGCAGCTTCTTGGAACCAAAGTCAATAATAACTAGCCTCATGAACTTATTCCAGTACTGTTGAATACCTCAGTATAGAATCACACAAACTCAATAAGCTGTAAAGTTGTTTTGGTTAAAAAAGAAAAGAACGCCACTGCAACCATGTTAAGTGGTAAAAAAAAAAAAACTCAGTGAGGTTTGAAATCATTGGATTATTTATTCTTGCATCGCCTGGAACAGAGATTGTTTTGGTGGGGAGGCTGGAATGTGGAGTCATCCTGCTGACCGTGTTTTATGTCCTCCTGTCATGATGCTGGAAATAGGAGGCGGATGCAAATGCAGGGAGAACAGTATCAATATTTATTTTTATTTTTTTTTATTAAAGATTCCCCAAAATCAAAGTAACAATATAACACTCAACAAACAAAGCAAAAAAAAAGACAACAAAATAACTCCCCAGCTGAGTCTGCAGATGGCTTGGCAATGTCACGCAAAAAAAAAAAACAAAGGAAAGGAAAAGATCCGTTTCTTGGAAACGAAAACAGAAAGAGGGCTGAGAACCTCTCAGCCTTGACCTTGACTTCGGTCCTCGGATACGGAAAATAACACCTGCCCTGCAGACACTGCTCAGTCCTGGGGAGAAATAAACACAGACAAATAAGGTGGTAGACACAGAGAACATCTAACGTGCACAACGGTGAGCGAACAGTGTGCTACGGGTTTGACTTGTTTAAATAGTGAGACACATTGGGGAGACACAGGTGATTTTAATTTAGTGCTAATGTGAAACATATACACACGTAGACACACTAGGGGGAGACAAGGCGGAGACTCAGTAATCCGGAGAACCAGATCTTATTCCTCAGGACTGAGGTGGCACAGGTGTAACAGTATCCACCCCCCACCACCCCCACCCCCCCAAGACCGGCTTCCAGAGGGAACGGGGGACTGGCGAACCAGTGGGATTGCCGGCGGGCGGGCAGTCGCGGTGCTGAGCGATCTGGCCGTACTCGATGGAACTCCATGATGAGCTCCCTGCTCAAAATGTCTCGGGCCGGGACCCAACTCCGCTCCTCCGGACCGTACCCCTCCCAGTCCACTAGATATTGGAGAGACCCACCTCTCCTCCGGGAGTCTAGAAATTTTTTGACTCTGAATGCGGGGGCGCCCTCTATTTCACAGCCCCAGGGAGCGAAGGCTCTGCTGCTCCTTCGTCTAGTGGCCCCCGGATCACTGGCCTGAGAAGGGAGACATGAAAGACAGGTTTAACAAGGATATGATTAGGGAGCTTTAATTTATATGAGACAGGGTTTATTAGAGAGAATGGGGAAGGGACTGATATATTTGGGGGTGAGTTTACGACAAGTGAGGTTGAGGTGAAGGTCACGTGTTGAGAGCCATACCCGATCGCCTACCTGGAGCAGAGGACATTCCCTTCGCCGTCTGTCGGCAAATTTCTTAAATCAACGAACTTTGCACATGCGCATCCTCCCATACACTCTCTGCTCTCTTAAATAACTTTTCCACCATGGGTACTTCAGTGGGAGTGGCATCCCAGGGACAGAGAGGTGGCTGATGCCCAAGCACACATTGAAACGTCGTTAGGCCAATCGTGGAGTGGCTTAACGAGTTTTGCGCATATTCCGCTCAGATTAAGCAGTCTGCCCATTCATGTTGTCGACTGCTGCAGTATGCTCCGAGGTCATAGCTCATTACCCTAAAGTTGAGCTGATTTCAACTCCCTTCGCTGCTTTCGCCGCCCTCACCGCGCCGCCCCTCGCCGCCGGCTCCCATTGAAAATGAATGACTTCCGGCGTTCGGTGTGAACACAGGGTAAGGGAGGAAATCAAGATGATGTTGGAGCTAGGAGTAATAGAACCCTCGGTGAGTGAATGGAGCAGTCCCATGGTAATCGTCCCGAAGAAGGGTGGGACCCTGCGTGTCTGCATCGGCTTCCGTAAATTGAATGCCCAATCAAAGTTTGATGCCTACCCAATGCCCTGTGTTGATGATCTGCTTGAGAAAATAGGGCGAGCCCAGTTTATCATCTGTGCAAGGGTTACTGGCATGTGCCCCTTGATCCAGCCTCCAGACCATACACAGCGTTTCGGACCCCACTGGGGCTGTACCAGTTTACTGTCCTGCCTTTTGGCCTGCACGGGGCACCTGCCACATTTCAGAGGCTGATGGATCGAGTTCTCAGAGGCTGTGAAGAATAGTCTGCTGCTTATTTGGATGACATAGACATCCACAGTAACTCCTGGCCTGAGCATCTACATGTGCAGCAGACCTTGAGAAAGATACAAGCCGCACGATTGACACTGAACGTAAACAAATGTGAGTGGGCGCATCAGGAAGCTAGGTACCTTGGATATCACCTGGGCAATGGCCAGCTGCGACCACAAGTCACATTTTCTCAAGCAGATAGTACCAGCAATAATAGAACCCCTGTTGAAAGTAATTAACTGTTCACTCAGTAGTGGGTATGTCCCCAAATCCTTTAAATTAGCTGTTATTAAACCGCTAATCAAGAAACCTGACCTTGACCCCTGTCTGCTTTCTAATTACAGGCCGATATCAAACCTTCCGTTTATCTCCAAGATTTTGGAAAAGGTAGTATCACAGCAGCTATGTTCACATCTACACAGAAATAGCATAAATGAACTGTATCAGTCAGGATTTAGGCCTCATCACAGCACAGAGACAGCACTTGTTAAAGTAGTAAACGACCTCCTATGGGCCTCTGATCAGGGTTGCGTCACTATACTTGTGTTACTGGACCTCAGTGCAGCTTTTGACACCATTGATCATAGTATTCTCCTTCACAGATTAGAAAAGGTAGTAGGAATTAAGGGAACTGCCCTCTTGTGGCTCAGATCCTACTTGACTGATCGTATCAGTTTGTAGATTTAGATGGTGACCATTCCTCATGTTCTCAAGTGGAGTTTGGTGTTCCACAGGGCTCAGTTTTAGGCCCACTGCTTTTTTCCCTTTACATGCTTCCTCTGGGCAACATAATTCGTAAACATGGTATTAGTTTTCATTGTTATGCTGATGACACACAATTATATGTCTCAGCAAAACCAGATGAGAAAAACCAGTTTGCTAAAATTGAGCAGTGTGTGCAGGACATACGAGATTGGATGTTAATTAATTTTCTTCTGCTTAATCCTGATAAGACAGAAGTTCTAGTCATAGGACCACAAGTAGCTAGAAGTAAGCTTTCTGATCAGACTGTAACTTTAGATGGCCTTTCTGTTCCATCAAGTGCAACAGTTAAAGACCTCAGTGTGATTATAGATTCCAGCCTTTCGTTTGAAGCTCATGTAGATAATATCACCAGGACAGCTTTCTTTCACCTTAGAAATATTGCCAAGATAAGAAACATATTGTCACTAAATGATGCAGAAAAACTAGTTGATGCTTTTAGGTTGGACTATTGTAACGCCTTACTGTCTGGTTGTTCAACTAGGTGTATAAACAAGCTTCAGTTAGTACAGAATGCAGCAGCGAGAGTCCTCACTAGAACCAGAAGATACGAGCACATCACCCCTATCTTATCTACACTGCATTGGCTCCCTGTGAAATTTCGCATCGATTTCAAGATACTACTTTTGACATTTAAAGCACTAAATGGTCTCGCGCCACAGTATTTGAGTGAACTGTTAGTGTCTTACGATCCGCCACGCCTACTTCGATCAAAGGATGCAGGCTGCCTGTCAGTACCACGTATTATTAAAACTACAGCAGGGGGCAGAGCTTTTTCTTACAAAGCCCCAAAGTTATGGAATAGTCTTCCTGTTAATGTTCGGGACTCAGACACAGTCCCAGTGTTTAAGTCTAGGCTAAAAACTTATTTATTTAGCCAAGCATTTTTGTAAATAGATTAACCTTAGGTAAAGGAGCAGATCTGGGGGACTCATGGACGTAGAGTATTCTGGTGAACTGGTATGTTTAGATGCTGTCCTCCCCACTCTCATTGTTCACTCAGGTTTGTTGACGGTGAGGTGATTGGTTGCTTTACATCTCAGGGAGCCCTCATGTTTGTGTTTCCTTCTGGCTCTCCCTTTTAGTTATGCTGTTATAGTTAGTCCTGCCGGAGTCCCTGCTTGCACTTTGCACTAATATACATTCACCTTATACATGTTGACTGTGACCATACCTAACTGCCATCTCTCCTTATTTTCTGTTCTCTCCTTTTCTGCTCTCTCTCTCTCTCTCTCCTTTCCCTCTCTCTGTCTCTCTGTCGAGCTATACATGTTCGCTCCTGAGTTGCCAGTGATCCAGACCCCTCTGCCCTCTGAAGCCGTCTAACCCGTCCTGGAGTCCTGCTTCTGGTTGGAGATCCCGTCACATGGATGCCCCGTGTGGTCTGCCTGGATGCGCTTGGTGGCTGGGGATGGTTTCCATGAAGACTATCCTATCATCGATTGATGCTCTGGGGACCTGTGACTTCAGTTGTTCGATAGCTCAGGACTGGAATCTCCTACAGTCTACCTGAGCCTCCGGGAACAAACTGGACTCCTTTTAATTTAAATTTTAACACATCTCCTGTTACACTGAACTTCCAGTACACATTATTATGCTGATCATTCTCTGCTATCCGTTATCACCCAGATGAGGATGGGTTCCCTGTTGAGTCTGGTTCCTCTCAAGGTTTCTTCCTATTACCATCTCAGGGAGTTTTTCCTTGCCACCGTCGCCCTCGGCTTGCTCATCAGGGACAATCTTATCATTTTGATTCATACACATTGCATAAAAACTTATTTCTTTTTATTGTGTAAAGCTGCTTTGCGACAATGTCAATTGTTAAAAGCGCTATATAAATAAAATTGAATTGAATTGAACAAGTGGACAAGGTGGAGGCAATTCGGCGAAGCCCAAGACCCAGAATAAAGAAGGAGGTGAGGTCTTTCCTAGGGTTAGTGGGCTGGTACAGAAGGTTTGTGAAAAACTTTGCCTCAATTGCAGTACCCCTGACAGACTTACTAAGTAAATCAGTGCGCAATCGAATTCCATGGACGGAGAGCTGTGAAACAGCATTTAATACCCTAAAAGAGAAGATGTGTTCTAGCCCAGTCCTACAGAGCCCAAATTTCTCACAGCGGTTCCTGGTGCAAGTAAATGCCTCTGCCACAGGCCTCGGAGCAGTGCTGGCACAAGGAGATACAGGAGAAGAAAAACCTGTTGTTTATCTCAGTCGCAAGCTGTTGCCAAGGGAAACCCAATATTCAGCAGTAGAGAAAGAGGGTCTCGCCATCAAATGGGCCCTTGACAGCTTACGTTATTACCTCCTCGACCGAGAGTTCAAACTTGAAACCGACCATAGAGCACTGACCTGGTGCGATGAAACGATGAAAGATCACAATGCCAGAGTTACAAGGTGGTAGTTAGCCCTTCAACCTTACAAGTTTAAAATACGTCATCGACCAGCCAAGCAGAATGTAATCGCCGACTACGTGTCCTGGTTCCTGGCCAGTCCGCGGCTTGGAGAAGGGGAAGGTAATGTGACAAAGCTGGCCTAAATGTCACCGCTGGACAACACTGGCACACACATACACTCTCTCTCACACTCACGCATACACACATACACTCGCTCTCTCTCACACTCATGCACACACAAACGCACACACACACACACACACACACACACGCTTACCTCTAAAAAAAAATCACGTTCATTCCCCTCCCGCTGTTTTGCCATCGGCAGTGTGGGTGCACACGCGCTTCCGATGGCACACGGACATTGTGTACATTAATCCTTTTCTTTTTACACCAGTGTTCATAATCCCCGACATTTCGCACTCGTATGTCTTTTTTTTTTTGTATTGTAATGTCTTTTTGTTTACTATGTGTAACCAGGTGTGCGAAGGTAGGTACTCTGGTGTGCAACGCTGAGTCGGCCAAACAGAGCAACCGGGCGGTGGGAAGTTATGACGTCACTGATTGCACCGGACTCCCGCCAGACCATTATGTAATGTCAGGAAGGGTGCCTAAATTTGGGGGTTTGCAAAAATGCATTTATTAAACGGAATGATACGTAAAGGAAAGTTTTTTTTGTTTTTTTTTGTGAAACATATGCCAGTTTTTGTATTAAAAGTGATGAACCAAATTTAAATTCAAATTTTTTATTCAAATTAAATTCGTCACATACACAGTCATACACAGTATGATATGAAGTGAAATGCTTATACGACTGCTATTTACCTACAATAAAAAAAAAAAAAATTTAAACACACTTATTTACATAATATACAGAATAAGAATAAAATGAAATAAAGTATTTGAAGAAGATAAATATAAGAAGTTAAAGAATATCTAATAAAATAGTGGATATATACAGTAATGAAATGTAATGGAAATGTGATGTAGTGCAGTCCAGAATGTAGTGAAGTTCAACTTCACAGTGTGCAAAAAGTGCAAGTGTGCAAATGTTCCATGTGTAAACCGGTTGTGCATGCTGGTAATAAGTAAAAGATAAAAAGTCTGCAGTCCTGAGGTGTGCAAAATGTGCAAGTGTTTGAGTTTTAGGTTCTATGTGGTGTTTTTGTGGTGATTGAGAGTTCATATCGCCTGCGGGAAGAAGCTCCTCCTCAGTCTCTCTGTGTTGGCCTTCAGTGAGCGGAAGCGCTTTCCTGACCGCAACAGAGAGAACAGTCCATTGCTGGGATGACTGAGGTCTTTCACGATCTTCCTGGCCTTGGTCCAGCACCGCCTGTTGTAGATCGTCTGAAGGTCAGGGAGCTTGGTACAGATGATACATTCAGCTGATCGAACCAGCCTCTGCAGGGCTCTCCTGTCCTGCATGGTGCTGTTCCCGAACCAGGTTGAGATGTTTCCCGTTAGGATGCTCTCTATGGTGCAGGAGTAGAAGTTCCTGAGCACCTTAGAGGGCAGTCTAAAGTCTCTCAGGCGTCTGAGGTGGTAGAGACGCTGCCGGGCCTTTTTCACCACGGTGTTGACGTGACAGGACCATGACAGGTTCTGCGTGATGTGAACACCGAGGTATCGGAAGCTGTCCACTCTCTCCACTGGTTTCTCGTTGATGGCGGGGGTCTTGTAGTTCCTCTCCTGCTTAGTACTAAAGTCCACTATCAACTCCTTCGTCTTGCTGACGTTCAAGAGGAGATTGTTCCTCTGGCACCAGTTCTCCAGATTTCCAATCTCCTCCATGTAGGCAGTCTCATCGTTGTCAGAGATCAAGCCCACCACGACCATGTCATCAGCAAACTTAATGATGGTGGTGGAGTTTGTAGTGGCTACGCAGTCATAGGTGTACAAAGAGTACAGCAGGGGGCTCAGAACACAACCCTGGGGGGCTCCAGTGCTGAGAGTGTGAGAGGCTGAGGCATACCCGCCCATCCTTACTGCCTGTGGTCTCCCAGTTAGGAAGTTGGAGATCCACTGACACAGAGATGAGCTGAGTCCCAGGTGCTCTAGCTTGGTGGTGAGCGTGGAGGGAATTATGGTATTAAATGCTGAGCTGTAGTCGACAAAGAGCATTTTAACATAATTCCCCCTTCTGGTGTCCAGGTGAGTGAGTGATGTGTGGAGTAGATGAGAGATGGCATCATCCGTGGAGCGGTTTGGGCGGTATGCAAATTGCAGTGGGTCCAGTGTGTCTGGTAGTGAAGAGATGATGAAGTCGCTGACCAGCCGTTCAAAGCACTTCATCACCACTGATGTGAGGGCTACAGGTCTGTAGTCATTGAGGGAAGCAGGATGGGGTTTCTTTGGAACAGGAACAATGATGGACTCCTTAAAGCATGTGGGGATCACCGACTGAGATAAAGAGAGGTTGAATATCTCTGTGAACACTGGTGCTAGCTGGTCTGCGCAGGCTCTGAGGACTCGACCTGAGATGCTGTCTGGTCCTGCTGCTTTCCTGGTGTTCACTCTCTTCAAGGCTCTTCTCACGTCATGCTTGGAGATGATGAACGCATTTTCGGTGCCGGAACCAGGCACCAAGAGTAAAGTAATGCAGTCTTGGTAAGCTGTACTTACCTATTGATGATAAGTCCCAGGAAGGGGCGGAGTCTGACCTATAAAAGAAGAGACCAGACTTCAACTAACTGCTTGTTAACCAATTCGAAGTGAGAGTGCAACGGTGGTGCCTCAAGCTAGTTTATTTATATCAGTATATTGTGGATACATGTTGTAGATACTTTGGGATTTGTACCCCCCTTTATTTTGCTGTCTTGTGTTTTTTTTTTTTGGTACTTTATTTTTTTTCCCCCTCTCCCTTGTTTTGCCTTCACACCTGTAAATATACTGTACCCGTGGACTGTTCTTTTTCCTGTGCACTGTAAATAAATTTCATTTTGCATTGAAGTGCTATTGCGGGTGGAGACATCATTTACCACCTTTTTAAGAACATTTACCACGTCTGTAAGCAAGTGGTGTTTCTCGCTTGATCACAATGCCACTTATCCTGTGTACAGGGTCAGGGGGTCTTTAGTCCCAAGAAGATTTAGGGCATGGGAATGCCAATTAACCTAATTATTTGGGAACACCAAATCAAACCCGTGGCAGGAATTGAAACTTTGACCTTAGAGGTGCACGGCCTCAGTGCTAACCACTTAGTGCCACATAAATTTGCACTTTTTTAAAATAAATATTTTAATGTATATCACAGAATGAATATTGTAATGTACTTATTGGCATTCTGATAACATTGATAACATTAATATTGTAATTTTAAAAAGCATAAGAAATCCAGTATAATTATACAAAACTGTTCTTGCAGTTATAATCTTTATGGAAACATATTTGGTTCACTCCCAATTAGTATTTAGTTCCCTGATAACATTTGCATTTAGTCTAAATTTTAATCTGCTTTTTAATTTTCTGTTGTATACTGTATGTTCTAAGGTTATTCGATTGATGGTAGTAGCAGTAGTAGTAAAATAGGTATTAGTGGTAGTGTCACAAAGCATTGCTGAACGAAGACCTGAATGGAAATATGCCTTATTATATTAATTGCTATAATGTCTTTATTTCTGTATTTAATGTGACTGTTTGAGTTAAGCCCTTCAGGAAGCCAGTAGAATTATGCTTCACGGTCATTGTTCTGTCTGGTTATCTCTCATGTGTACCTCATTAACCTCTCATAAAAATGTCTCCTCCGCCACCCAACATGTAATTAAGGGATAAATGAGTTTTTTTGCCAGATTATTTAAAAAATATTAATAGTTCATTATGCTTCAGATGTACCTCTCTTGTTCTCATTATTATCATTTCTGGATCTGAATATTTCTTTTCCACAAAATAGGCCATTTTCTGTAATAGGACCTTAAGAAGACACAGCTTTAAAATCTTATAACAGTTGTTATCTATGAATGGCATAGTAAGTTTTGCTTTAATGTCAGAACTGCTTAAAATAAATTGGTCATTTTGATTTAGTGGATGTATTTGTGAATAACACCTTTTTTCTTGTAATGGATCAGCTTGCAAAAAAAAAAAAAAAGCTAAAAAAAAATACTGCAAATAATTTGCCAATAAATAATTTATCTCAACTCAACTCAACTCAACTCGCATATGTGTGTGTGTCTGTGATGGGTTGGCACCCTGTCCAGGGTGTACCCTGCCATGTGCCCCAAGTCTCCTGGGATACGCTCCAGGCCCACTGTGACCCTGAATACAGGATTACGTGGTATGGATGATGAGTGAGTGAGTGATGAGTCAACTCAACTCATCTTTACTTATATAGCACTTTAACAACAAGAATGCCACATAAATAATAAAATACATAAATTAATCACATGCATATCTAATTTAATTTATCTACTGTTTATTTAAATATAGTACAAAGGGCATCCAACTATAACTGGGACTTTTTGGGGCTTGGATACCAAAAAGGTTAGAAAGTTTTTCAGTACACTCGAGCCATGATCAGACTACCGGCATCACGTCTGAAACATCGGCCTCGCAGGAACTTCTTAAATGGCCCAAGAAATGGCTTGAAACGAGGTCAGGACTGTACAGGCTTGCATGGTAAATGATTGTATGTACCATTCCCACAGACAGCTACATCTCTTCTACAAGCTGGTAACAGGTTATCTGTCAATTTTCAAGAATCACTTGTTCCACGTGGTGAATGTTCAAGGGAACGACTGCAGTTGGCTTCAAGCCACTTCAGCAAGGAACACCATTTATGGCTCCTTGTCAAATGTATTTTTAGGGAAAAAAATCAGAAAAGAACTATTTTGACAATTCATACAGAGCTAAATAAAAAGTTCTTTGCAAGGCACTGCAACACACATAAGTAGTCCACAGCGACAGTTCAGTTCACAGATACACTCTATATTCAACATGTGTGTTTGATTGGTTTACAAGTTTTCTGTCATTCTGTTCTGGGGTTAGTTAGTGTGGTATTTTTTTAATGGAAGGATTATTGCTGGAGAAGTAGCCCATGTAAACAC
The DNA here is from genome assembly GCA_013621035.1 of Clarias magur. Classification (NCBI taxonomy): domain Eukaryota; kingdom Metazoa; phylum Chordata; class Actinopteri; order Siluriformes; family Clariidae; genus Clarias; species Clarias magur. The sequence goes on along the minus strand of QNUK01000011.1, from coordinate 2,749,846 downwards.
TTTCTCAGCAGGATCCTGGCATGCACACTTGAATTTCTCTAATCATATTTCATCAACAGATGAAACACTGAGAAAACAGAGAGGCGATTCATTACCAGACCTGTTCTGTTTGGAGATCCATGACATAGCAGACGGAGTTCTGAAGTAGGAATAGGCATCTTTATATAGTTTGTAGGCTAATTATGAAACATAACAAGAACTTAAATTTGATTGTATACAACTTTAACAATAAGCAATGTCATAAAGCAGCTTTATAGCAATCCAGCTGATTGTGATTTTGATTTCTATTAAGCAAACCAGAGGTAAGGAATTAGACATAACGTAGTTAACCGCAAAGGAACCGGACTCATATGGGAACCCCTTTTTTAATTCTTATGCTTATAGTAGTGGTTTTTAGAAACATCTCTACCATATCCAGGTTGGATTCTCAAAGGAAAAAAAGATGTCCTAGGCAAAAAAAATGTATTTATTATTAAATTTTATTTGTCACATACACAGTAGAATATGAAGTGAAATGCTTATACATCCACCAATGATCTAAAAATAAGAAAGTAAATAAGAATATATATATATATAAAGAAAGATTATTCATGTGAGTCACAGGTGCATGAATCAGGAATGTGTGCTGGAAAAGCTACAGCAGGTGAAGTGTGTCATAATCCGTCATTAGCATCACATGACTTGTTTACATTCATTTTTTTGACTGATTTCTTCATTCAAATCAACAACGTGCGCTCCATGCATACACAATGGTGTCTGAGACTGCTTGTGAAAATGCTTCTGTTTGGCTATTTTCTAATTTAACATATAGGTAATTATTATAGTATAATTGGAAATCCAAAATATTAATTGTAAAATCCAAAATATTTATATGAATTTCTTTATATTTGGTATGTCACATTTTTGCTTTAATAACACTGTACATTTAAGCTGACAATCTGACATTTTATACAGCACACTGTCTGAACAGAATGAAAAAAAAAAAACATCTGGATTTAACTAAGATTAGATTAGATTAGATTCAACTTTATTGTCATTGCACATAGTTACATGGCATGAAATGCAGTAAATAGTAAATAGTTACTGCAGAAAATTACTGTAGTGATTAATATGGTTCAGCTGGCTGAAAATTATTTAACTCTTGCAGTGAGCAGCTTCTCATTTCTTGAACAACCATGTCAGATGTTCTGTAGTTACGGCAAAAATGTTTCTCTATTTCCGGAGGGGCAAATTATTGTCCAGCAAGGCTTTAAAACTACTAAAACTTGGTTAAGAACTGTCAAATGCATTATTAAAATCTGGAAGGATAGTTGTGAACCATCATCTCCAAGGAAGACATTTGTTCAGAATTATGAAGAGCACTTCGTAGAAAACAACAGTAGAATTTACAGCTGTTAATAGTGAAAGTAAGAGCATTTCCCACACGCACATTCCAAGATTAAAATGCAAGGATTCAATTGTGAGAGTCCAGACCTTAAAGCCATTGAGAATCTTTGGAATGAGCTGGAATTCTAATTTATTCAATATTAAAGATATTACACCATATTTCTGTCATTATTAAAATGTAAGCACATCTGTGCTACTGAGCATTGAATAGAATTCTAAAATTTGATGTAGCTCTACTGTAGTATATTAAATACTAGATGTGCCTGCGACTTTGTTTATGTGGAATTAAATTTCACACTCGTAAGCGCGTTTTTTTTAAAAATGGCATCTGTTTGAATTTGGGAATGAACTAAAATTTTTATGTGTTACCGTAAAGAGCACAGTATTGATGTGTAACTGCACACTGCCATAATAATGTTTTTATTTTTTATCTTTGTTCAATTTATGACTTAAAAAGTGGCTATGCACCAATGTTTGTTGAAAATATTGTGCATTTTTTCTATTTCCAAGAGACATTGTGTTAACATCTTTTCAATTTTAAAAATGACCAAAATCTGTTATTTATCAAGGGCCAAAAACCTTTGCATAAGACTGGATGTATAGATAGATGTACGTTCCCCAATACTATGGTCATCATTGGCCTCCACTGTCCTTGGTTGCACTACAGAGGTGCCTATGAGGAGAGAGATGTATGTTCTTTAGATTGTGAACTGAATTTGGTCTGGTTTTCCACAAGTTTTATACGGTTAAAGTTAAGTTAGAAAGTGTTTAATAATGACCAAATACTTTTGTGTTTTTGAGAATTTTAGTCCAGAGAGTTTCATTTAAATTAAAAAACAAACAGGTTCAGAACTGCGACAGACTTGTCAGTGACAAACACAAACTAGGTGCATGTACAGGTAATAAAGCCTTTTGATTTGATGTGGCTGGTGAAAAACATATTCCAGTCCCTCCATGTCTTAGTCTTGACAGTTGCCAGACAACCATCTCCAGATTTTTTTTCTATTTGTAAACATGAATGAAATTATTATATTCATGCCTTATTCGGGTAGCATGGTGGCTTAGGTGTTAGCATTGTACACGTCCAGGGTTGGAGGTTGATTCTCACCTCCAGGCCTAGTGGCATTTGCTCCGGAGAGGTTCTCTGTGTGCTTGGTGAGTTTCCTCCTGGGTACTCTGGTTTTCTTCCACAGTCAAAAGACATGTGGTGTAGGCTGATTGGCATGTCCAAATTACCCATGGTGTATGACTGTGACTGTGTGTCAAAGTGTGCACGTGTGTCCTCTGATGGACTGGCACCACATCCAGGGTGTTCCATACCTTGTGCCTTAAGTTCCCTGACAGAGTTATCAGGTGTCCATGACCCTACACAGGATAAGCGGTATAGATACAGATGGATGCCTTAGTCAAATTATATAATTTCACTATTTTTAATATTTCAAAAACTAAATAAAATGAAAAAACAAAAATAAGCAAAAAAAAAAAAAATTTTCAGCAAGTTGGATACTACTATATTCTGTGGGACCCACAAACTTTCTACAACTACGTTCTAACAATCACAGCAACCAAATTCTCTCAGAAAACAATCCTATAATGAAGCAGTGTCTTAAGTCCTCTATAATTAAGAACATTATTATACATGCCAATCATCCTACCATCATTCAGGTTCACGAACCAGGTTAATTGGACATTAATAGCACTTGTGCATTTGTTATGAACTGAATAGTGCCGGCAGACTCACAGGCTGTTGGCATGTATTTCATGGCAAGGCTTTCCATTAAATTATAATCTTCACAGCAAGATTGTTGCAACCATGATTAAACAGGCATTGCATGATCTGCATGGAAGATGAAGGGTTGTTAGAGTTTCTGTACCTTCACATTACAGACAGGAGCGACGCCACTTCGCATCTCGGTGTTCTGTCAGACAGTGCTGTGAGTCACAGTGTTCTGTCACATGTTGCGTCTGTTCTTTTCGCATTATCGTGTGACTCATTCATAAAATACACAAAGCCAGGATCATTTCTAGACTGTTCAAAGTTCAAGCAATTTTTCTACACAATTGCTACTTTTTCTCAAAGAACACACAACCTGTCATTAAAGAGCAAGCTTTAAATTATCCAAATCGTTTATAACATTTGAACAATCAACAGGGGGATAAAAAAGTTTTGGCCGTGTTGATGGCAGAAATTTGTTCCACAGAATCAAGTCCACTGACTGCTTTGTGGCAGATCCTGTCAACAAGGATGCTGTTAGGGTTAATCTTTGTGTGACTGTCTGTAAATAATAATGGGATTTAAATCCCTGGTAACAGAAGGGTGATCTGCAGGGGAAGAAAATATACAAAGAAACTGCAATTAAGTAAATATATGGTTACTGTTTTAAATACTGATACAATTTGTTTACAATTCTGATCCAGTTTGAAAATGATCTACATGTAATTATTTCATTATGCAAAGGTAAAAAAAAAATTTTTTTTTTAAGGAGCCCAGTCCTGCATAATTAGCTAGTTCTTTCACAATGTAGTCCTAAGGGAATATAATCATACAAACCTAGAATTTACCTAATATGTATTAAGTCAACTCCAGTCAATTGGGTTTATGTTGTGATTCCAGTATATAGCTTGTATAGAGAAGGTGGAGATATGTTATGCTTTGTTGCATGTTAAGAGAGAGGCAATATCTTGTGAGTTATGCATCCTGTTTACCTATGATTTCTAAAGTGGCTACCTGTACACCTTTAGTTTAATTTGGGAGAAATGGGGGAAAAGGAATTGGAAGCAATTAGATCACAGCTCCATGTAACTCAGCAGTCTAAAATTAGATTACAGGCCAGATGCACTTCACTTACACACCTGGATGGAGTAAATTATCTCATTTTTGGACTGAGCGTATACATTTTAAGAGGTACCCCCACAAGGTGCAATTTACCACCCCATCAATATAACATTGAGACTTAATTTGATGGATATAAAAGAATAAAAAATATATACAATTAGATACAATTGGATTGGTTATCTGGGGAATTTGACGGCCAGATCAACAACCTTAAACTCTTCTCCTGCTGGGCTCCACACACAGCAAACTGTGATGAACTGGGTTTTCTGATACCTTTCTATTATAGTCAGCAATACCTTCTTCCAGGGATTTGTGCTACAATAACTTTTTGGTGGGATCGGACCAGACAGGCTACACTTTGATCCCTACAGGGATAATTAAACCCTTGGTCCTGTCACCAGTTTACCGGTGTATAATTGATAATTATTTGTTAATGTTATGGCTGTTTGGTGTATAAATGATGTAAAAGGTTTTATATAAAGCATAAACATTTGTAACAAGGTTAATATAAAAAGGAGGGGATTTTTTCTTTTAAAAAGTGTATATACAAGTATTACATTTTAATAAGACATTGAGGAAAGAAGAAACTATCCAGAATAATGCTTAAATACAATAACAAATTACGTCCATCAATCCAGGAACCTCTCCAGTTCAAGTAGGGATCGTGGAGGCCAGTGGTAACCATTTATTCCCATTGTTTATGACCATGGTAGGACCTCCGGTCAACATTCACACATTCATTAACCTGCTTCAGGCAATTTAGGAACACCAATAAGACTAATCTGCATGTCCTTGGAATGTAGGCGGATATCGGAGTACCTGGAGCAAACCCACCAAGCACGGGGAGAACATGCAAACTCCATGCCACAGACCCCGATACGGGAATGGGACCTGAACCCTGGAGGTGCAAGGCGACAATGCTAACCACTAAGCCCACGAAGTATTTACTCAAGTATTTTCTTCCTCAGGTGATATGGAGCATTGCTATCTATCTATCTATCTATCTATCTATCTATCTATCTATCTATCTATCTGTCTATCTGTCTATCTGTCTGTCTGTCCGTCTGTCTGACCATTTGTTTATCTGTCTGTCTGTCCATTTGTCTCTCAGTCAATCTATCTATTTGTATATCTGTCTATCTATCCATTTGTCTAGGTCGACTATATGGCAAATGTATGTGAGCACCTGACTGTCACATCCACATGTGGATCTTCCCCAAACTGTTGCCACAAATTCAGAAGCACACAATTGTCTTGTATGTATTGTATGCTTTGGCATTAAGATTTCCCTTCACTAGAACTAATGGGCCTCAAACTTGTTTCAGCATGACAATGTGCACAAAGCAACTTTTATAAAGACATGGTTTGCCAAGGCCGAAGTGAAAACACCCCAGGCTTCCTCACCCAACATTACTGGTTGATCTCACCAAAGCTCAAGTTTCTTCAATAACAAAATCATAAATATTAGGCAAAAAATTCAGGCTCTGAAACAAGACAATTTAAGTAATACAAACGAACTAACAACATCACATCAGAACTTAGAATACTTTACTTGAAGCACATGTAGATAATATTACCAGGATGGCATTCTTTCACCTTAGAAATATTGCCAAGATAAGAAAGATATTGTCACTAAATGATGCAGAAAAACTAGTTCATGCTTTTATCACCTCTAGGTTGGACTATTGTAACGCCTTACTGTCTGGTTGTTCAACTAGGTGTATAAACAAGCTTCAGTTGGTGCAGAATGCAGCAGCGAGAGTCCTCACTAAAACCAGAAGATACAAGCACATCACCCCTATCTTATCTACACTGCATTGGCTCCCTGTGAAATTTCGCATCGATTTTAAGATACTATTTTTGACATTTAAAGCAATAAATGGTCTCGCGCCACAGTATTTGAGTGAACTGCTAGTGTCTTCCGCCAAGCTAGTGATCCGCCACGCCTACTTCGATCAAAGGATGCAGGCTGCTTGTCAGTACCACGTATTATTAAAACTACAGCAGGGGGCAGAGCTTTTTCTTACAAAGCCCCAAAGTTATGGAATAGTCTTCCTATTAATGTTCGGGACTCAGACACAGTCTCAGTGTTTAAGTCTAGGCTAAAAATCTATTTCTTTAGCCAAGCATTTTTGTAAATAGATTAGCCTTAGGTAAAGGAGCAGATCTGGGGGACTCATGGGCGTAGAGTATTCTGGTGAACTGGTATGTTTAGATGCTGTCCTCCCCACTCTCATTGTTCACTCAGGTTTGCTGACGGTGAGGTGATTGGTTGCTTTACATCACAGGGAGCCCTCATGCCTGTGTTTCCTTCTATGTTGACTGTGGCCATACGTAACTGCCATCTCTCCTTATTTTCTGCTCTCTCCTCTTCTGCTCTCTCCTCTCTCTCTCCCTCTCTCTTTTCCCTCTCCCTGTCTCTCTGTCGAGCTATACATGTTGCTCCTGAGCTGCCAGTGATCCAGACCCCTCTGCCCTCTGGAGCCGTCTAACCCGTCCTGGAGTCCTGCTTCTGGTTGGAGATCTCGTCACATGGATGCCCCGTGTGGTCTGCCTGGATTCGAGTGGTGGCTGGGGATGGTTTCCACGAAGACTGTCCTGTCCTCGATTGATGCTGACAGCTGTTCTCTGGGGACCTGTGACTTCAGTCGTTCGATAGCTCAGGACTGGAATTTCCTACAGTCTACCTGAGCCTCCAGGAACAAACTGGACTACTTTTAATTTTAATTATAACACATCTACTGTTATACTGAACTTCCAGTCTTACACATTATTATGCTGATCAATCCTTGCTATCCGTTATCACTCAGATGAGGATGGCTTCCCTGTTGAGTCTGGTTCCTCTCAAGGTTTCTTCCTATTACCATCTCAGGGAGTTTTTCCTTACCACCGTCGCCCTCGGCTTGCTGATCAGGGACATGATGATCTTATCATTTTGATTCATACACATTGCATACAAACTTACTTCTTTTGATTGTGTAAAGCTGCTTTGCAACAATCTCAATTATTAAAAGCGCTATATAAATAAAATTGACTTGAATTGACTTGAATGAATCCCCACAGCCAAGCTCTACATTCTAGTAGATAGGACAATAACGGTTACTTATCTACTCACTATCTAAGCTGCTCGTCATTTTTCTCTTTCTCTGTCTTTCATTTTCTTTACTTTTTCTTGTTATTGATTTGTGTCTATCTTGACCTCACTACTTCCTCTCAGTCAGCAGTCTCGCTTCACATCCTGTTATGGCATGTAGACATAAATATTAGTAGCCTGTATGGACTTTTGCATGAAGTTTTGAAAGCTGCATTTTATCTTGCTGAAAGGTTCGCAGGAATGGAACAATCATTCATGGAGTGGGATGAAACGGTTGTTTTGGGATCTTCCTGTACACACTACTCCCTATTCAGTCCTTCAAAACGTGCTTTCCAGAAATACAGTATACCAGTTATCCTGGTCATACAGAGAACGTTGTTTAAAGTCTTAAATGTCACTTAAGTCACAAGACCCTTGATTTGTGTTTAATAGCCTGTAACTGAACTGATTGAGGCAGGATTGTATGACTAACTTCATTCTAACTTCAACTGCATCAGTTTAACCACAGCAAGCTATATCATGTTGCTTTTAGCTGTAGCTCTTAACTGAACATTGTTCTTGAGAATGAAACGTAATAATTATTCCATACTGCTAAATGTGAATTTCAGCATTGTTCATAATTATAATCTAACTCTTTTTTTTTGCCACGATGTTATTATAGATGGAGGCATAATATATATATATATATTTTTTTTTTTTACGCCAAAAGCAATGCATTATCACTTTGACATTGATGGACCTTTCAATCTAATGATGTTTAATGACCATATGTAAATAATTAAAAAGTTTTAATTTGACATCTTTTGAAAAAAAAAATGTAAACAGCTAATCTGTTCCCTACTACATTTTTCTCTCCTCTCTCTGTCTTGTTTAATGAGGTCTATTTCAACCTCATTGTGTTTTCTCCCTTTCCCATTCTCATAGGATGTAGATATGTAAATATTTTACCATTGAAAAAAGTTTTAAACAATAGCCCCTCGTGTGTCCTGGGCAAATGCCCACAACAAAGAGAAAGAAAACAACGAAAATGAGCAGAAAAAACATCAGCAAACCACAAAAGCCTCAATGCTCATGGAAAATGTTAATCTTGTGTCACAGACTAGTACAGCAGGAATAAACATTTTGCTTCTCTCAGGCAATTCTATCAGGATACTCGTGGGAACATTAACAGAGTTTTGTGTTCCCCTTTAAAATGCTGAAGTTTTACAACACATGAAACACCCATGATGAATCGAGCATCATTCTGTATATACCGTTTGGTGCAAATACAGTGACTACTGTATGATTCATGAAGACAGATAAAGAAACTTGCATGAGAAAATTCTGTCTTTAAAAAAACACTAGAAAATTCTAAACTAGCAGAACATCAAGGATTATTATCAGTATAAAAAGGAATATCACATCTGTGTGCATGGAGTTTGCATGTTCTCCCCGTGCTTGGTGGGTTTCCTCCAAGTTCTCCGGTTTCCTCTCACATTTCAAAGAAATGCAGATTAGGCTGATTGGCGTTCCCAAATTGCCAGTAGTACTTGAAGGCCATGTGAATGTTTATAACAGTTACAAATTAAAATAAATACAATGGTCATCACTAGTCCCCATTGTCCCTAGTTGGACTATGGAGATTCCTTGATGAATGGATGGATTTGTTTTTTGTGGTGGCATGGTGGCACAGCAAGGAGAATGACTTCTTTAAAGGGTCCCTGGTTCAACCTTGAGTGTATTTGTTTTGCCTTTATAAGTGAATGTGTATGTGAATGTGTGTATGGATGGTGCCCTGTCATGGACTGGCATCACATCTACAGTGTTCCCATCCATTTCACCTTCAGTATTCCTTGGATAAGCCAAGAATACACTACAACCCTGACTATTATAGAATGGAATGGATATAGAATAGATAACTTAGTGTACAAGACATATGTATAATCCATTCCAAAATTACACTATCCACAAAATGGCACTATTTACATTTATCATCAGATTATTATCAAAATTATTGGCGCCCAATTTTATGTCAATTTGACATCAAAATTGACAAAAAAGGCTTTATAAATATATAATATTTATATATAATATCTAATATAAATATAATTTTTTGTAGGTTTATGAGTGTTCTTTGCAAATAACTCCACTGGAGGGATCTCATACATATATGATATATTTTCCAGATCGTGAACATAAATTACTTAATAAGGATGAATACTGTAAATGTCAGGGCTTATGTAGTACTGGGTCACATGTAGGGCTTAGGTAATTGTAGCCCTATAAATATTACACATACATTACAAACATAATAGTATGTGCCGAAAATTACAACTGCATGCTTTGAATCACAAAAACAATATAAATCACTAAGCTGACATCATTTTACATAATCCAGGCTCATTAGGAGTCAGTTCAGGACATTATTCTTATTATGTCAAAACATTGTAAAGGGAAAAAAAGACAGAATGAGGGAGGAGATCAAGCTGAACCCATTTCATTGCAATTAAATCGTACAATGGTCTGACACATTTCAATTTTTATTTCATAAAATATTTTTTTATTTTATTCAAGTAGATTAATTTTGCCCATTCACAGATTCAATAGCCTCTTGCTTTTGCTGGACTTAACAAATACTGTATATCTCAACAACTCTTCATCTAATTAAAATGTAGTTGAGTTTCACGACTTGGAATAGAATTTGAATTAAGAAAATTAAGAATAAAAAAGGAAGTTTTAGCATCTCAAGAGTTTTTAGTCCATAGCTAGCACGAAAACATTCTTCCGCTTCTCACTCAGCCAGGAGAAGTTGGCCACGGCCAGGTCAACAGCATGAACTCAAGGGTAGGGGTTGCAAAACTCGGCACAACTTGCAGCAATTGACAATTGTGGATTCATTCCTTCACTAAAAAAAGCCTCCAGGGCACCAGTTTGGTGGGAGTAGTGTGTGAACTTGCAGTGCTCTCCCATCCTGCTTCCACAGGCTCTGAGACTGCCTCAGCTATCCCTCTGGTGAACAGCACACCCAGTCCTGGCCACCACCAAACCATGACCGCTGCCTCGAACTCCTCACCATCTTCCTCAGTCTGCCGCTGCCACCGCTAGCCTATGCCACGCTGTCACACCAGCCAACATCTACCCTACTTGTGTTAAATAAGAGGATTTTTTCCTACTGTCTTAGCACTCTGTGTCTGTGTTCTGCTTTCCTTCTGCCTTACACGCTCCCATTGGAATTTAGATATGTTTGAGATGAAGGCAGATGAAAGTGCATATTGTTTATTAAACAAAATTTTAAAAATCATTACAGTCAAAACCAGAATCGTAAACACTGTAGATGTATCTCGAAAACTTATAGACTTGACAAGAGACATGGACAACTTGAATGTAAGTAGTGGTGCTAATAAAGTTGAAACAAGACACAGGTAATAGTAACCTGAGACGCCAGAGGTGACATGTGACATGCTGGGACCGTTGACTGGGCAAATGGGGCAAAGGACCCTCCAGAAATCTTTGGCCTGTTAACTGGATATATGGAATTATCAGGACAACTGATAATTGAGTCAGGTCAACTGGACTTCTTTTTTTATATATATATATATATATATATATATAATTTAAGTTTTTATTGTATTTATTCGGCATGACAATATCATACAAAACACAGGTTACAACTCAATACAAATACTGTATGTTAGGTCAAAATATCCACAGTGGCCACGGTAAATAAAGATAGACAAATATTAACCAAGGACCAAAAAAATTTAATTTCTGAGTTATTGTGTTACATGAAAAGTCTTCCCAAATCGGAGTTTCCCTAGGACCCCCCACGCTGTTCTTATTATGAAGTTTGTTAAGCAGACGTTCGTACGAAGTTGCCTTAGTCATTATATTGAGCCAATCTATAAATTGTGGGTTTTGGGGAGTTTTCCAGTGTTTCAAGAAGATTCTGGCCGTCACAGAGACCCCCGTCATGATCACTGCAAACTTTTTCCCTTTGTGATATTTGGCATCAACGCCCTATCTCCCAGCAAACACAACCTTGGCAATAATGGTACTGTTGTTTCAAGCCATCTACTCAATATTTAAGGTTTGGCGCCATAAAGGCTGAATAAGTGGACACTCCCAGATACAATGAATAAACGTACCCCTATTGTTTTGATATTTCTAACAGACATCATTGTGTGTCAAACCCATTCTGTTAAGTCTAAAGCCCCGTTTACACTGCAGGTCTCAATGCCCAAATCTGATTTGTTGCCTATATCTGATTTTTCTGACCGTCTGTTTACACGTTCTTTCCACTATGACCCATAGCCGATTCAAATGTTTACACTTGCCATACCGTCTGAAACATCGCGCATACTTAGGTTTTTGCACTACAGACTAGCCAAGATGGACGAAGGCGAAATATGCTTGATGCTAGGTCTGAGATATATGTAAAGTTCGCGAAACGGAGAAGGAGGAAAAGGGCCATCATTGCAGCCTGCGCATATACTTCATTTATTGTGTCCTCAACCATTCAGAGCAATGTCTGGGTGCGAGACGTGTCGGGGTCGCTCTCTGGTGGCTTGCAACAGGTGCGGGCTACCCCACACTGGTGCATCTGTTTGGGATGAGCAGCGCGTCGGTGTGCCTGATTACGTCATTAAATCGCAAAGAAGTCGCAGTTTTAATAACGTACAGAACACAATGCCTCAGAAAATCCGATCTGTCTGTTTACACGCCAATCACATTAGCAGATATCTGATTTATTTCCACATATGAAAGAGGCCTGAAACCGATCTCGAAATATCGGAATGCATGCGTTTTTTTCCTGTTTACACGGACATAGAAAATATCTGATATGTGTCACATAGGAGCAAAAAATCGGAATTTAACTGACAGTGTAAACGTAGCTTAAGAGGTGTCAAATAAAACCTATGTGTGATTTTATACTGTGTAAATTGCCCTCTGGCTTCTCTTATCAATTTACCTGTGTTTGACAAAATTCCTTTTCGCTCTTCATCCCCATTACAATGTCCTTTTCCCATATTTTCTTTAAATCGATGCAGTCACTGCTGAGCACATGGTTGGTCATCCTGTAGAATACGGAGGCTTTTTGTTGGGGGTGAGGCAGTTTTAGAAAGTCCAGGACATGATTTTCGTCTATTTGCTGAATTTTTGTGGAGACACAGTTTCTAATTTGAAGATATTTCCAGAAATGTTCTTTTCCATTCAAATTATACTTCTGCACACGATTATTATAAGACATAAATGCACCCTGTTCAAACAAATCTGACACAGTACACAAGCCATTCATATGCCATTTCTTCCAATATATGGGTAACTTCCCAATACAAATAACAGAATTATACTATAGGGAAGAGTATGGTTGTTTACACTGTGATAAGTTATGTATCTTGTGAATCTTCGCCCACACCTCTCTTGAGTGCTTCATGATAGGGTTTGTGGTTATATCTGAACATTGAGACATATACTCAATAGGACTATATGGCCATGACAAGGTTTTCTCAATAATAACCCAGTCTAACTGAGTATCATTGTTCCAGTGTTTGGCCAATTTGGCCATTTCGAAGGATATCTGATAGAGGCGAGGATCTGATAATCCCAGCCCTCCCTTATCCCAAGGTGCATGTAGTGTTTTAAACTTTATCCGGGGCCTTTTCCCATTCCATAGGAAATGTTTAACCATTGTATCATATTGGTTAAAGATCAATTGTGGTACGATGAGTGGTAGCATCATAAGCATGTAATTAAGCTGAGGTGCAACCATCATTTTAATCATATTCACCTTCCCCCATAAGGTTAGCTGAATTTTCCCTCATTTCTCCAAGTTATTTCTTATGGTTTGTAGAAGTGGTCCTAAATTTAGTGTGGGGGTCTCTTCTAATTCCCTGCTTATCATGATGCCCAAATATTTGATCCCTCTTGGGCTCCACCTAAAGCCAGCTACCTATATTCTACCTATAAATCTAAATACCATATTTGCATTGCATATTCCGGATATAGGCATGGCTTCCAACTTCCCGATTCCTGGGAAGCATGTGTTGTGCATGGAGTTTGCATGTGGGTTTGCTTGGTGGGTTTCCGACGGGTACTCCGCAGGGCTGTGTGCTGAGCCCCTTCCTGTACTGTCTCTACACCCATGACTGTAGTCTGTTCCACAACAGTAACCAAATTGTGAAGTTTGCTGATGACACCACAGTGGTCGGACTCATCTTGGCGGGTTATGAAACGACGAACAGAGAGGAGATCCTGAAGTTGGCAGCTTGGTGCTCAGAGAACAATCTAGTTCTGAACACCAAGAAAACCAAAGAGATCATCATTGACTTCAGGAGGCAAAGCACAGATCTAGCCCCTGTATACATCAATGGAGAATCTGTTGAGAGGGTCCACACTTTCCGGTTTCTTGGTGTCCTTATTTCAGACAAGATCTGATGGATAGAGAACACCTCAGCGATTATTAAGAAGGCCCAACAGAGACTTCACTTCCTGAGAGTCCTCAGGAAGTATAGCCTAGATTCCAGCCTCTTCTACCGCTCATCCATTGAGAGTCTGTTAACATATTGTATTATAGTCTGGTATGGCAGCTGCACTATGGCAGACAGGAATAGGCTTCAAAGGGTAGTCAAAGCAGCACAAAAGATTATAGGCTGCCCTCTTCCCTCCCTGCTGGACATTTACACCTCACGCTGTCGTAACAGAGCTGAGAAAATCATTAAAGACAGCTCCCATCCTGCATCTGAACTGTTTAACCTGTTGCCCTCAGGAAGGCGCTATACAGTAGGTGTATTAGTACAAGGACAAATCGTTTTAAGAATAGTTTTTTTTCCAAAAGCGATCACCTTGCTTAATCAATATACACATTGACTTTACAATAGGAATACAGTATTATAGCGCAGCAAAACTGTATCTTTAATGTACACTCCATTGTACAATTGTTTAATCATACTAAATGTACAAAATTCTAAATGTGCAATCCATTATAGTTGCTGTGCAATTACATCTGCAATATATGTGTTCTAATACAGAACTGTCTATCTAATATCCTAATGCCACCACCACCCTTATTTAATGGTTTAATGTCTGAATAAGTACAAAATCACTTTATAGCATGCTTGCACACCCCTGGACATCTCTTTTATATTCCATATTTTTCCATACTGTACACCTAGGTTCACCTAGGCTTTATTATATTTCTTATATCGGATATATTTTTTTTCTACATTTGCACCCAGATTTTCTTATTTTCTTATTCTCTTATATTTTTTATATTTTTATTTTCTTATATTTTTCTTATTGTATATTTTTACTGTACATATATTTTATTATTATTTTATTCTTAGTTAAATCTATTCCTACGTTCTTTGTTATATTCTTTTAGTGTAAATAGTCTTAAATAGTTTTTATTCTAAGGTCACGGGCAGTCGCCTAAGCATTTCACTGCATATCGTACTGTGTATGGCTGTGTATGTGACAAATTAAATTTGAATTTGAATTTTTGGAATATCTGTGTGTATTGTTTATTGTTGCTATAATTGTTGCACTGAGTAGTGAGATTCTCTCACTCTCATTGTACATGTATATGGTTGAAATTGTATATGTGCATAGTGACAATTAAAGGCATTCTATTCTATATTCCTCACCATCCATAAGCAATACTGTCTTATAAGAGCATACCTGTTTATGTACTGTCATTGCACAATGTGCTAATAAATCGCTCCGCTTCCTCAGTGCTGGTAAAACTATGATTTTTACCTTTCCACGTAAATCTCAGGGTAGCAGGGAATGCAAGCGTGTATCTCACATTTAGCTTTTGTAGCAATTTTTTGGCAGGCAGAAACTTCTTTCGTTTTTCAGCCAGCTCCCGCGTCATATCGGGGAATATGGATAATCTTGCATCCTCCCATTCAATTCCACGGCGCTCCTGCGCAACTCGCAGTACTTTCCTGACTGTTGTCTGACTGTCTCAAAAACCTAATCAGCACCGGCCTTGGCGGTTGATCCTCACTCGGCATGGGGGCTGGTATTCTATGAACTCTCTCAATTTCAAATTCCCCTTCCATGTCGATCCCCAGGCCTTCGCTCGGAAGTCTTTTTAAACATCTCTCCAAGGTACCGTTCGTCCCATACTTTTCTTTCAGCCCTACAAGCCTTACATTGTTCCTTTTACTATGGTTCTCAAGTATTTGAACCCGGTCCCACAGAACTTTTCTTTGGCTTCTTTATCTGTCGACAGCCCCTCTGTCACATCCTCCAGTTGTGAAACACGACCCTCAGCCTCCTCCATTCGGACTTGCAGCCCGTTTACAGTGCCTTTTAACTCCGTCATTGTCTCTTTAATGGCGATTGTGTCCGCTGCCACTACCTGAAGGATCTTGCTCATAGTTACTTCAGCAAAAACTCACTTTCCAGGCTCACTTTTTCATCACTCTGCTTTTCGGGTGATCTCGAAGCTGTCGTCAGCAGTGTAGTTTGTCTGGTCGCCATGCGGTTTGCCTCCTTGAAATGTTTGGATGTCGTCGCCATTGTAATGAATGTTCCTTGTATTTAAGTCGTCCAAGGTCAAAGGATCCTCCCCTATCTGAAAAGGCTCATTACATGAACAATTGAGAAGGTGAGAATAGGAGGGAGGGATGTTAGAGAGTTGGGGGGGAGGGAGCTGTTAGGAAGATAATAGAGAAAGATTAGAGCCTGTCCACACGGAGACGCGTTTCGCTGTATACGTATAAATTTTTTATCGTATTGGTGTTTCATCCACACGGATCCGGCGTTTTAGGAGACTGAAACCGCTATTTTTTTAAACCGGGTCCCAAGGTGGATAAATCTGAAAACGACACCCTTGCGGTTTTGTGTGTACAGCCAATCCGTATATTTTGTGAAACGATGATGTCATGCGCATGCTCAAAGTCTTCTTCTCCGTGTATAGTGTATCTCTATGGCAGAATTACAGCGCCCCATACTGGTCTGGCATATATAAACTACACCGTTTTCAGTGGTTTCGTGTGTACACAGATATTTCTTGAGACGACGCCGAACGAGGAAAAAAAAATTATCGGATAGGGAACGCACTGGCTTCGTGTGGACGGAGCCTTAGGGAACGACGTTGAGGTGTAACGACCCTAAAGGCTAAGAGGAGTGCGACTTTCTTGGTGGACGTGTGAAGACAGGTTGTGTCATAGACCTCCACCTCTGTTCAGAGAAGAATTTCTTCCACCTGCACATAGATGGTTTCCTTCAACACTCTCTCAACCCGTCTATCCTCTCTGTACAAAATGCATACATTTTAATCCTCAAATGTGTGTCCTTTGTCCTGGAACAAGAACAATTGTCAAGACTCAACATCCAGAAAACCTCACCCGAGGATCTTTAAAGACGAATATAGCATTAGGTACTTAAGCAACATCAACAGTCAGTTGTTATTTTAAGACACAAAAGTCTGAAATAGATATTGCAATAACAACCTTGTCAAAACTGAAAAACATAAAGTACCATGATGAAACTGGCTCTCATGAAGAACATCCCAGGGAAGCAAGACCACAACGATTAGATTAGAGCCATTATGAAGGCTTTACAGAGCATATGTAGCAGGCATATCTCAATGCCAACTGTTCAAAGGAGATTATTGCATTACATTATTATTGGACATCTTCTGCATTGTTTTGCAATGTAGAAAGAATAAAATTCATGAAATAACATGTAATTAGAAAATGTGTCCAAACTTTTGACTAGGACTGTATAACAACGAATAGTCCACCACCAGCAGGTAGGTCTTGCTTCCCAGTATTAACAGTTCTGCTTCCACCCTATCATGCAGACCTTATTGAAATACATAACATCTGCTTTTCTCTGCAACATTTGCTTCTTGCATGTCCAGAACAGTCCTCACATTATTTTTTTTAAGTGTACTTATTGTTCCCTAATTTTCTCCCTTACAATAACAGCATGGTATGTGGAAATCTCACTTTTTAATCCTCAAACTCATTTGACAAGAATTACCTCTTCTCATAAATCATAAACACATGTATATTAAAAATGTACGTGTACTGGATTGGCATTTTTTGGGTAGTAACAAGGAGAGGCACTATACAGCTATTGTCCTTACTGCTCCAAAAGGTCTAGCAGTGGTCCTGGGTGGAATGATATCCACAGCAGAGCATGAGAAGCGAGTGACATTCTTCACAAAGCCAAATGGGAAGCATGAACTGTAAACATGAACTGTAAATATACAGACTGTCCTCAATACTGCAATACCCAACAGCACATGGACATTACAACAAATGTAACCATAACAACATAAGCTAGACAATGAGAGACTGAAAGGTGAAATGAAATACAGCTATAGCTGATGGATATTTGTAGTTTTTCAGTCCTATGTTGTCACCGTGACTCATAAATATTGAATGAATATTACATATTAAAACATAATGAAGTCTCACAAACTCAAAGTGCTTGTAAAGTAGACCAACACTCGCATTGAGCTTGAATGTTCTTAACTAATCCCATGAGCTTTCTTTAGGGCTTCTTCCGCAAGAAGCCAGTAAGATCTTTTTTTTTTTTTGCCCCTTTGCTTCGTTAAACTCCGTTCAGACGACGAAAGCAGAACCACCTTTTGTCAATGACATGTGTAATGTGGCAGAGTAAAGAGGGAATTCTAGACAATATGACACTGGGTTAATTGACTGATATTTTTTAAAATGGACAATGGATCCAGACCGCCTGTCCAGGGTGTAGGTTTTTTCCAGGGTGTAAATTGTTTTTTGTGCCATCTTGAAATGGTTCGCTAAACTTTAAGCTATGATTCATCCCAGATATATATGGGTTATACAAACATGTGAACAGTAGAGGCTGGTACTTAAGGACACACTAGACAGAACAGGTCTGTGTTTGTTACTTTTGGGTGTATACACTACAGGAAAGATATCAGCTTCACTTGTGCTGATTATCACTTTAATACGCTCTAACAAATTGATTACTGTACATTTTATTTATATAGCGCTTTTAACAATAGTCATTGTTGAAATTAAAATAAAATTATGGAAATTAATATGTGAGAAAAATATATAAATCTAAATGACTAGATTGCCTCTGATTAGCAAGCTGAGGGCGACGGCGACAAGGAAAAAACTCTCTGACAACAAAGACAACAAAAATCTTTCTATTTATGAGGTAAAATAAATATTTTTATTTATTTTTATTATCTGTTCAATTTGTCTGTTGCCTGGTACCCTGAGAAAAAGAGCTTTAGTTAATGTTAAGATGATGGCAAATGGCCATCCATACATGGGAGAAAAATTAGGTGCACCATGTCTAACTTAATGTCCTCTGGGATGCCCTAATGTCTAAATACTTCCCTAAATATTACTTTTTGGTTTCATCAACAAAAGAATTTGATGCAATTACTGATTACAGTCTTTCATTTGAAGCTCATATAGATAATATGACACGGACATCCATAAAAATAAACTATATATATACAGTATATATATATATTTCATTATATTGCCAAGATAATTAATATATTGTCACTCCATAATGCAGCAAAATTAGTTGATTTTGTTAACTCTAGGTGGGATTACTGTAATGTGTTATTTTCTGGATGTTCTACTAGGTGCTGATCAGTTCCAGTTAGTCTAGAATGCAGCAGCAAGGACCTCAATTTTGCCAATCTTCTCAGCTGTTCAGGGCTTAATGTGACATGCAGATCTAAAACGAGGCAGTGGTTCAGCTGCTCAGGGTGCTCTCAATAGCCATCAGCCCTTTCTCAGTCTTTGAAGAAGATGCTGTTGGGTTTTATTGGCTATGGATCTAGTGTTAATAGACCAACTGACGTTCTCCACTAGGAGACACTCTCCCCAGAAGACCAATCACTGTTCAATGGCAAACGTAATGATGTGATGTGAGGAATGATTGTGTTGAATATCTGAACTGAAGTTAAAGAAAAGCATTTGAACATAAGTGCCCTTATTGGCCATTTGGGAACTTCAGGTGATCCACTGAGAGGACAGCATGGTCTTGATGTGTTTCATGACGAACCTCTCAAGGTTAGTCATGGTGATGTATGCGAGTGCAGTGGTTGGTACTAATACAGTGGGTGGACTCTGGAGATTTCTTGGATGCTGGGATGACGGTGGTGACCTTGATGTATATCAGAATAACAGCATTGCTCAATCAAATGTTGAAGATGTCATTGAATGTGTGGAATCTGTATATTCTCCTGGGATGTGCACGCTTTGCTTCTCTAATGCAATTATTGTTCTTAGGGCCATTTTGTTACCTGCTCTTAAGTATGGTCTCATGCACCCCTGCAGCTGTCCACTGCTTTTGATTTCAGAGCTGATGGTCTTGAAGACAATGACATACAGTATTTGATGCACCTGCTGATGTAGCCAGTCACTGATGTCTTTTAGCTAATTAGCTTGAGAGGCTTCCTGACTTTTCTGTACTTGAGTAAACCAGAACCACAAAGCTGGATATTGCATGTGTGCCACAAATGTCTCAAATCATTCACTCGAGTCATGCTCTTTAACCAATCAGATGTGACCTCACCATTTCAACCAATTATAACCCGCCAGGAACGCACCCTAAATCCTGTTTCCATGAAATAAACCTGCTTCGGAGCAGGGATA
The DNA here is from genome assembly GCA_013621035.1 of Clarias magur. Taxonomy (NCBI): domain Eukaryota; kingdom Metazoa; phylum Chordata; class Actinopteri; order Siluriformes; family Clariidae; genus Clarias; species Clarias magur. The sequence goes on along the minus strand of QNUK01000011.1, from coordinate 2,729,925 downwards.
AGCTTACGGACCTGTTGCTATGACAGCGAGTGCGAGATGCGCATTGAAGAATGAAACAATCCAAGATCAGGACAAATCCACAACAATCAAATCCAGCTAACTGAGTTAGCAACGTACGAAGAACGGACCCCCTGACTCCCTAAACCAAAAACAGTGAATAAATTCCCCCTTCCCCCTAATACTGGTGAGTGCATAAACATACAGTGAAATTATCTACAAATATATACAAAGACCAACCAAAGCAATAATCAAAGTCAATGGGAGGCAAAAAGTTAAAATCAGAATACACAACCAAAATATCAAAACGCCAAAATCACATTCTCTTTCCCGCGTCTCTCTCCGGTTTATATATGGTGGCGCTGGTTGATGACGTCACTCTCAGGGCAGAAGCGACTGTGTGGAAGGTCAGGTAGATGCCGATGTGGGGACAATCAGAAAACCTGGAGTGGAGTCTGAAGCGGTGCGCGACTAGGACACGATACACACACGCGAGCGCAACAGGGCATTTATACAAAGCAGAATATTTATTATTATTTTTGCATTTTCATTAATTTGTTTTACTCAGTAGCGAATATGATTTAAAATGTAGCAAATTACAATACTTCAAACAAAACATACTTAAGTAAAAGTAAAATTACAGATTTCAAAAACTACTTTAAAAAGTAGAAGTACACACAAAAAAAATACTCAATTACAGTTACACGAGTAAATTTAATTCATTACTTTCCTCTGCCAGCTTGATATACTGTATGAGGCCCACTGTGTGCATTGTAAGAATTGTCTGGGAAGCACTATGGAGGGGCTCAAATGTCTGTTTCACTGCGAGTCACAATAAATCATATGCAATCCTCATCAGTCTGGCCTCATAGTGGAGAACTCCACAAAAACTCTTGTAGCTCATCTAGAGAAAAGCTTCAAAGCAAATGAATCATCTAGCATTAAATGACATTACGGTCATCGAGAAAAAAAGGGAAAAAAATATTAAACTTTGTTGGCAGTTATTGCAGTATGAGTTACTATATGACAATGCACATTGTTCTTATTTTCTACATGATAAAAGGTTAAAAGGTTAAAGGTTTATTTATGCCTTTGGGGACCAAATAGTATCCCACAGAAAAGTTAATGTGGAACAAATTGCTGACAAAAGTTCATGCTGGCTGTGATAGAAAAGTATCAGAACACTTATTGCATCACAGCTTGCAGTGTACGGGACTTAGAGTTCAGTAGAGTTCAAGGTTGTTGATCTGGCCTCCAAATTCCCCAAATTTCAGTGTGAACATCTATCTGTGGGATGTGCTGGATAAACAAGTCTGATCCATGGAGGTCCCAACTTGAAACTTACAGCATTTAAGGGATCTGCTGCTAACATCCGTGTGCCAGAAACCACAGCATATCTTCATAGGTCTTGTGCAGTCATGAGAGCAGTTTTGGGCACTAGGGGAACCTAAAACCTAATAATTATTATTACCAAAGATCCATAGAAGAGCTACTGTCACACAGTGGGCAACGTTCTGCTGGGAAACCTTGACACCTGGCATTCATGTAAATTTTACTTTTCGAGATGTACTGACTTAAACATGGCACCAAATCTATCCGTCAATGGTCCCAGTATGACCTAATGGCTGTGGGATCATGCACCCTGCTACACAGTAAAATTGTTCTGGAATGGTTTGAGGTATATGACAGAGGGTTCAATGTGCCACCTTGGCCTCTTAATCCCACAGATCCAAGTCCAAACACAAGCTTTGTAGACCATAATGATGTTACTTGAAGTACACTTCAGGAGCTTGGCTCATGGCTCATAGGCAAGGAATAAAGTATAGCAATGAATACCAGAGGGGCACACCTTAACAACTGTGTTAACATTAACATTCCTGCATTTTACACAAAACATGTACTAATAATAGGTGTTCCGGTTTGCATTTTTTTTCTCTTCAATGTTTGACAAAAGAAACTTCGTGGTGAAACGGGGTTTGTGCTTCAGGACTGGAAAGGCATTCACAAACCCTATGCTGAAAAAAAATCATGTCAACATATTTAAATTAAGTGCAGAACTTCAACTCAAGAATTATTTTTAAAGGTGAAGCAAAATAAATATGTAATGATATTTCTGTTGTTGTTGTTTTTTTTTAAATATAGCAGTGTTCCATTTTCATGACTACAAGCCTTTTGTGACTGCTCCCTCTGATCCAATGCCCAAAACTAGAATTATTTTGTTCATCATCTTCTATCCTGAAGGCTTTTGCCAAGTACTCAAGTGAAAACATAACCTACAGGTGAATAGAACAATATCGGACCTCTGAAAAGTATGAGTATGCATATGTACTCAGCACTTGGTTTGGGCCCCTTTTGCAGCAATTACTGCCTCAATGCAGCGTGGCCTTGAAGCTATCAGCCTGTGGCACTGCTGAGGTGTTATGGAAGACCAGGATGCTTCAATAGCTCTTCTGCATTATTCGGTCTCATGTCTCTCATCTTTCTCTTGGCAATGCCTCATAGATTCTCTATGGGGTTCAGGTCAGGCGAGTTTGTTTGCCAAAAGCACCAAAACCTGATTTCAATGACTGTGGGATTACTGTGCTTGATTGGCCGTGTGGGCAGGTACCAAGTCCTGCTGGAAAATGTCGGCATCCCCATAAAGCTCGTCTGCGGAAGGAAGTATGAACTGCTCCAAAATCTCATAGACGGCTGCGTTGACCCTGGACTTAATGAAGTACAGTGGACCAACACCAGCAGATAACATGGCTCCCCAAATCAACACAGACTGTGCATCTTGCAGTGTGTGCCTCTCCATTCTTCCTCCAGACTCTGGGTTCTTGGTTTCCAAATGAGATGTAAAACTTGCTCTCATCAGAAAAGAGGACTGAGCAACAGACCAGTTCTTTTTTTCTTTATCACAGGTAAGACGCTTATGACGTTGTTTGTTGTTCAGGAGCGGCTTGAAAAGAGGAATACAACATTTGAAGCCCATATCCAGGATCCGTCTGTGTGTGGTGGCTCTTGATGCACTGACTCCAGCCTCAGTCCACTACTTGTCAAAGTCCCTAACACCACTATTGACAGTGTTTGTGTACAGTCCTTGTTTTATTGATTGCATGTAATATTCTAATGTTCCGAGATTGTGGATTTGGGGTTTTCATGAGCTGTACCCCATAATCGTCTCAACTATGACAAAACACAGCTTGAACTATCTTGCTTTGCATGTAATGAGTCCATCTCATTAGTTTCACCTTTTAAGTTGCATTACCGGAAAAAATTACTTTTGCACGATATTCAGATTTTTTGAGTGTCACCTGTTTACCAGATCCAATGAAGCAAGACATACGTTCATGCTTTTCCTCATTGCACTGTCCATTTGCCTTGCAAAAGTAACAAGACAAATATACAGATACATTTGAACCAATTTGCCTTCATTTATTGGCACATTTCTATCTCACCACAAACAAGCCAGAATTCTCCTATCTGTGACCAATTGAGACTTGATTGCTCAATTTTATCTATTGCTGCAATCAAGAACACACAAATTCCCATCAAGTTATCAGTGGTTGGGAAAAATGTACACAGCTCATGTTCCAGTTTTTTTTCTATTTACTGGAAAACAGATTTGCCAAAGGCAATGGTTAGAATGTATGAAAAAAAAGTTGCAGGCATCAAAAAAGCTAAACTAAGAACCCTGTCTGCAGTGGTTTACTCATCTCACGAAAACCCCTGCACAGGATGTTACACAGGAAAAAAACTAATTAGCTTGACTTACTGTATAGTCATGGGACTTTTTCTTTTTTTTGGGGGGGGGAGGGGGGGGATGGGGGGGTTTAGGTTTAAATCTGGATCCTTTTGATACTAAGGAGTATTGTCCTGTATTGTGCAATGTTTTTAGGACAAATAAAAAAGAAATCTGTCTAACATTTTTAAAACATTTTTTAAATTACACGGGAAGTATTTATTTGTTTGGAATAATTTACATGGCATGGGATTAAATTGCAATTAACATTAATACAATAAAGTAACATTACTAAAGTATTTCATTGTAAAAATTTTCAAAATCTTTTTTAAAATTTGATGAAAAAACACAGGTTTGTTTCCCTAACCTTTGCATGCTCTTCATTCTATAAATGCACAGCTGATTCAAGTTAGACACTAACTAGACAATAAATGACCAGCAAAGGCATACTGTATCTTAATAACAATGTTCAAGTGCACACTGACCATCATTATAGTTTGGTATCAACAAGAATACTATTATTGAGCAGTAGCTGACCAAATCAGATTTCAGATGTAATCTTCATATTGTCATAACAACTAAAGTTGAAGAGACTACGTAGACAATTTGATAGTAGAACATGCATTAGAAAGAGGTATGCTAAAGCATCAGTTGTGAGAAGTCCTCACAACTGTATTAAGCCTCTTTTTCTAAGCTGATATGTACTACAATATAAAAAAAAACAGCTTTCCATTTTCATGTTATTACTTTAAATTTCCCTTTAGGGCATACAGCCAGTCACTAATCTTTATACCATTATTTTTAAATATATATATTAAAAGTATATGAGCAATGGTCCCAAAGTGTAAAATGGTGTAAAGTGTTCGAAGGTCCTTTTTAAAAAAAAAAATTATATTTGACTAAAAAAAATATACACATATAAAATCCACCTGTAAGTCTGTAAGTTAATTGGTAAAAGTACAGGGTTCAGCACAACAACCAAGAGACGACAATAAGTAGAGATAGAGTCAGAGGGACTGTTGTGGCTGAAGGTGCAGCGCTGTTGCCCGAGCAGTGCTTTTTGTTTTGGCCGATGCAGGCTGCATATGCCATGACATGGGGGATATAGTTCTGCTCTTGCACTCCACGAAGCAAGTGAGCCATGGGCCCTTTGGAGAAAATGGCAACATCCTCACCTCCGTGAGTTTCCATGCTTAACGGCACGGCTGCCTGAGCTTGATAGTTGTTCTCGTCTGTGAGGAGGAGTGATATCAGTGCATTATATTAAATTTCAGGGTTGGGTTAGAGCACTAACCTGAAGTAAACTATCACACTAAGGTAAGTTATAAAAGATAAAGAACATTAATGAAAATTAATCTATCTATGTCCTTCAGGTCTTGCAATAGATATAAAATGTAAAAAAAAAAAAAAAAATCTGATTAGAATCCTAAAAAAGAGAGTCACGTCCATTGCATATTACTACAAACTAAAAATTTAATTAAAAACTTTAAGCATCTAGCAGACTTACTATAATTCTCAGTCGAGACGTTGACCCTGGTACCATTGACGAGCTTGAAACCTGGACCATTCCCATACAAAATGGATGTGAAGGGCTTCTGGTCAACGTCGCTCAGCATGGGTGCGAGTCCTACAAACATGCACTCAGTATTGAAAGGCTGAATGACACTTTAAACGATACAGAGCGCTTTATTCTAGTCAAACACTAACCGAAGATCGAGTTTCCGCGCGGTGTGTAGCCTCCAAAGTTGAAAACATGCGAGTGGTCAGCAGTAACAACGGTCAGCGTGTCCTGGATGCTGGTGAGGAGACCAGCCCGACCGATGGCACGGTCCATTTCTACAGCCTCATGCAGAGCTTGTTTTGCCTTGCCTTCGTGGTGTCCATGGTCAATGCGCCCGCCTACAAGAGACCAGAGAACCTAAATATTGCAGTCTTTGTGTGGGTTTCACTACTTTATAACTTTGAGTATAATCAAAGTATCAAATGAGTAATAAACAAAAATCTTGAAAGTAAACTGTAAGGTTTCTGTTGCACTACTGTAGCTATAGGATGTACAGTAATAATAGCAATATGGTTATTATCGCAAACCTCACTAGCCAGTGTGAATCAAAATCAAACTGAAATCCAAGCAGCATCATTTGAATGCAAAAACAATTCCAATAGCCAGTAATGTTCTACATTTTGCCTGTTTACATTTTAAAATGGCCCACAAATGCTGTAATAATTGATATCATATTAACTCACTAAGATATCGTGATAGGTGGTGTAGTGGTTAGCACTGTCGCCTTGCACCGCCAGGGTCTGGGTTCGATCCCCGGCCAGGGTCGATTCCCGTCTCTGTGTGCATGGAGTTTGCATGTTCTCCCCGTGCTTGATGGGTTTTCTCCCACATTCCAAAGACATGTAGGTTAGGCTAATTGGCATTCCCAAATTGAATGAGTGAGTGTCTGTGCCCTGCGATGGATACCCTGGGTGTACCCTGCAATGTCCCCTAAGTCTCCTGGGATAGGCTCCAGGCCCCCGTGACCCTGAATACAGGATTAAGCCGTATAGATGGTGAGTGAGTGAGTGAGGTTTTAGTTATTACATTCTACAGACAATAGACAACCAATAGATAAGAGACTAATTGAATGATGACAGCAGTTTTCTTACAAAGCCTAACCACTGATGATTTGTTTTTGACTTTAAAAATTGTACAATTCAAGCAGTTTTTTACTGACAATCAATAGCACTGACATTTGAAAAGATGAGAATGCAATACATTGGAATAAACTAGGGCTGTCAATAATAACATGGTAACACTTGTGATTAGTAATCTAGAGTTTTTAATGTGTTACTATTTTTTATAACGTAAATGAATCAAATAAGCAAGGTTGACCCTAATGGCACAATTACCGAGCTGCGTGTGACTGTTAGTGATGAGCAGTTTCGATTATTTTAGCACTTAGAAGGAATCTTTTTTGAGTCACTTAGTTAATTTCGTTCTTTTGATCAGAAATTAAATTAAATGTTACATTTTCAATAAACAGACCCCCAACACGTCTACATATATAACATTCTGGCTACGATTCCAGTAATGAAAATATGACAATACAGCTAAGGGCATATTATGCTAAACAGAATGAGCAGCTCACCTCTCATATCTTCTGGTCCGAATCATTCGTTCTTTTGTCACATGACTCTCACAGACGCTATGCAGTGCAATACACAGGAAACAGAATCGAGTGGTTCCGAGTCGTTCATTCTTTTAAATCTACAGTATTGCACTGCATAGCGGCTAAAGGAGTCACTTGACAAAAGAACAAACCATTCAGACCAGAAGACTCGAGAGATAACTACTCATTTCTGTTTCCTGCACATAACCTACAGATGTTTTGCGATGCAGTAGAAACTGAACTAATCACTCTCTGAGTCTACTCGTTTTTTTTGTTGAAGACGTTAAAGACGAATCGTTCATGAACGACTCATCACCAATGACAATGGAACATTTAACTTGGATAAGAAGATGCCTGAGGAAACATCACCAGGTGTGCTGAACTGCAAGTTTAATTATAAAAAGCTTGTAGACTGAAGTTTGGATAAAGCTGTGTGCCCGTGCTCCTTTAAAAGGGAACTCTTTTTTTACAAGGACACTTTAAATGTAAGACACTGAAAAGGCTGTGAAAGTGAGGCAGTTGGCAGAAGCTACTTTTATTGCACTTACTAGACACCAGTAAGTAATCATAACTACTATAAATAATCATACTGTTCAATTCTTCCTTCTTCAATGACAAAGGCTAATTAAAATAAAAAATGTACTAAAGTATGCCTAGATTCTCCCTTATCTTATTCTAGCTTTGTTGGTCTCTAGTCTTAATCTTTGTTGCCTACAGCCAAGTAATTTATGTATATAGGGATAAATGCACATGATCTGATACAACACCACTTTACATTTAGAAAATTGGAGTTATTGAACTATAGCCAATTTTTTTTCATACATTTAATCATCTCTGTTACATTGCTCCAGTTCTCCAAGATACTCTACTGGGTGAATGATCAGTCATTTGAAAAATTCCTGGAACATTGTATGCCTATGGTTCATCACCCTGCGCTAAATATACTGTAAACACGGCAAAAACAATCTGGTGACTCAAAGGTCCATGAATCTCTAACCTTCTACTAACAAATAGAAGCCCTTAGGGTTGTTTCTGAGGATCTTGATAGCCACATCCACCATCTCAGTAAGGGAAGGGTCTTTATTGGTGTTCCTCTCCAGGTCATAAGGCATGTCTGCTGGCTCAAACAGCCCTGGGCCATTTGACACAAGAAAAAAAAAAAGGAGCATTTTTTAGCATGTCAGCACTGTAAAAGACTCTGGGTAAAGTATGCAAAGGAAAACTCACCTAGTAGATAGTCAACAGAGGAGGGATTTATTGAAAGCAGACCCTCTTTGTTCCAAACATAATAACCCCTCTGTTAAACAAACAAAATGTTATTTCCTGTTATGTTACATGTCGAATAAACATTATTATGGATATAACATTATTAAGATTTTTGGCCAAATAAGCCAAAATCCTGATGTAATTGTTCTGAAATCCATGCAGTTCGTTTAATAATACTAAAAGGACAGCTCTACAGATCCCAAGCTTTTCAGACCACATTCCAGACAGTCAGTGAACCATCACAAGTACAAAGAGGGGAAATATATTGCAAAGCATTAGCAAAGGAAGAGCGAAATGAAAAGCAGAAACATTTTGCTTGAAATAGTAGAAAAAACAAACAAGATAAAAAAAAATATATATATAAAAAAAAAAAACAGAAAATGTTGCTCTCACCTTGCCACTTATTCTTTCTTGCCATTCCTGGATCAGATTCCGGCCATCTTTGCGTGTCCCGCTGTGCTTCTTTTCACTGGGATATTCCACATCTGACATATTTTTAGGAAGCATGTACTTTCGTCCACCACCCATGATCACCTGTTACCCCCCGCAAACACACAGCACAAGAATGAAAAAATAAAGAGCAAAAATGAGAAAGAACCCTATCTTGAAACCTACTACTATAATTCCAAAAAGATGTTACTGGAGAAAACTTAAAATGGCTTGACATTCCGTATACACTCCAGTACTCCCACAGTTCAGTCAAAAGCCAATAGACAGCACATTAATATAGTATGTAAATGAGTAACCACATAATGAAGTGGGAAAAAAGAAGTTGGTGAATGGGCTCACATTAATATTAGGAATGTTCTCGATGAGCTGCCTTGCGAGGTCCTTGCAGCCTTCCTGCAGCGCCTCAGCGGGCATTTCTCCATCTGAATACCAGTCACGGTCCACACAGTGGGCATACGCTGCACTCGGGGTGGCATGGTTTATTCGTGTTGTCGTTACAATGCCAACAGATTTTCCTGGAGGGCACAAAAAAAAAACAGGGGTTATTGAAGGTTGCAACAATCCAAAGATTTGGATCACCATATTGAGGTTAAATGCACCCTAATTTTTTTATTAAAAAAGGACAAACAAATGGTGTGTACAAGCTATTCCTTTTTAAAAAATGTTATTCATATAGAATAGCAAAAAACAGACGGAACCCCTAGCTATGATTACAGTTTCAGAGCCACAGTATTATACCAGCTACATTGCTCACATATGAGAAGAAATTTATGTTTTTTTACACTCACAAACCTAACACACTGCTTGTTGAGCAATCACAGCAATTTCAACACAAATTATTCTGTTGTTCAGGGCAGGTTTTTTATTTTTTTTAAGAATTTGTTTCTATTTGTTTTTATTTAATTTTAAAAATGATATAAGTTAAGGTGTTAGGGTCAGCGGCACTGTGGCTCAGTGGTTAGCACTGCCACCTGGACACGTCCAGGTGCTGGGTTCGAGTCCGGCGTCGGGTCTGCATGCATGGATGTTCTGCCCCTGGCTTGGTAGGTTTCCTCTGGATGCTCCGGTTTTCTCCGGAAAGAAATGCGGATTAGGCCAAGTGGCGTTCCCAAATTGCCTGTAGTGTACGAATGTTGACCGGGAGGTCCTACCATGGCTATACAGGATGGGAATAAATACAATGGTCATCATTGGCCTACACGGCCCCTAGCTGAACTACAAAGGTTCCGGGATGAATGTGTTAGGGTGGTGTTTAGGGGGAGAAAAAACTAGGGTCATTTGTGCACTTTGCTAATTTCACCACATAGGATGTAAATAATAAACTAAGTCAAATACTGCATTACTCAACTGCATTCTATATTTACTCTCAGTTCACTCATTAGCACTACAAAGCCCTGTGGGATCTATGGGCAGCTATCCAGTCAGATCAGGTCAGCACTGTTCCTACATTAGGCTCCGTGTTCTTTGAATGTCATGGCAACCTTCTGTAGGCTCATTTCCTCCCCCCCAGTCTTTCAGTTGTTTTGAATTCTACTCCACTGACTGCATTCACTACTTCTCTAGCAAAGAGTCTCATGATTAGAAAAGGAATCATTTTATTCATGTTTGAATAAGCTGTCAGGATGCTCCACTTACTTTATTACCTTTTTCTCCTATACATGTCTTCATGTCTTCAAATGTATGCCTAGCACATATAGCAGCAATTCTTAGTTTAGCATCAAGCCTGCCTTTGCTGTCTAGATCAATATATTGAAGCAAACCACTAGTTAAAAAAAAAAATAATAATAATCTGTACTATAAACTATAAACATTTACTGTAAACTTGGTGGAGGTAAATGTTTTACTTTAAATTACTTAATTAAACTGAAAATAAAAAAATTATTAAAAAATAGATTCTAATAATTATAAAAGTTTCAGCACAAAATTACATTTAACCATCATAGCTACGTGAAATCAGACACTGTCACTGATTTGAAAAACAGGCACTATTTTAAAACTGTCTTTCCGCAATGCAACGGCAAGTTTCAAAGACAAACAAAAGTTTTAAAGCTTCTACAGTTAATGTGGCACAATTAAGACATAGATCAGAATTAATGCATAATTAAAATGTGATTTACATTACTACTACTGCTTTTGGGTTTGAAACAATTGCAAGAAAGGCTGAAAAGTCTGTATTTTTACATGTTCAAAACGTCCTTTTATTTCCAACTCACCTAATTCATATTATAGTTGTTAGAAATATGGCATATATTAATAATTTACACTCGTCAATGTAAATAATCTACATCCTGCTACTTTCTGTTACATGATGCATAAAATTACAAGCTACAGTACAGGTAGTGCCAGCGGCAACAGTGAGCTCGGAGAGGCAATATTAATCATGCCAGCATTCTCCACCAGTTTAACAGATAGGGACTCAACCCAAGGTCCGTGCCGGGTGCCCCCATTCCTGCATTCTTCACCAGTGTAATGGGTTTAATGCACGGGTGGCGCCACAGGCACAAGACAAGGTCTTACAGACAAAGAGTCATTTTATTTAGGAAAGTGAAAGTGTTCTGTCCTCAACAAGGAGATCAAACAGCTGCTTTCAGTTTTATGCCTTTAAAGTCCCCGAGGCGCATCACATTACCCCGCTCGCATACAATTCTTTTGAATTTAAGCGTCCGCCACACGACTCTGCTCTGTAGACCACTTGAACCCCAAGCTGAAGCCTATAGAGTAAGTAAGGAGCGACCAAAGATTTAGACGCCTACCCATTACTCGAGCTCTGTGACAATGCCTATACCAGATTTGTTGCCCTTTCACTGCCAAGCCTCTACAAGCGAAAAAAACAATTATGCAGAGAGTTTGCCTGCAATCTCCGTTATTCTCCCTTCAGAGATGATCTCCCTCCGACCAGAGCTCAAACACCTAAGCGGGTGTAACCAGACAACATGCCCAACAGTAGATCCCAAAAGTCAGAACTGAGAGGTAGAGAATGTCCTCATCACATTAATAAATGGGTCATAAAATAGGATTCTGCTTTTAGATATACATTTCATCTTAAACTTGTTTGCATTTATTTATTATTACTTTTACTCCACTGTTCATACTGTAAATGGTCCTGTAGTTGAGCTTTTCTTGGTAAAACTTCAATAATACTAATCAATAAAAATGTAGTTTAAAAATGCACAAAACTAGCTGAGAGGCATATACACATATACTGTACAGTGTATAGTCTTCTTGATACCGCCCTTGATAAAATGTGGTGTAGCGACATAATGGGTATTTGTAAAGCTGCCATTTTTTTTATATGCCGTCGTATACTTTATAATGGTGGATTACTCACCATTGGGACAGAATCACAGGACAGCGTTTTTTCATTATGATGATTGACTCACCAAGCCTGATACAATTGTCCCGCACCCCTCCACACGCACACACTCGCACAGTATACAGGACTTGGGATTATACACCCATTCACACAAAACAAAATTGTATATACTTGTAAATAGTCGTATTTTGTGCACTTGGGTTTGGTATATTGAGTGTTTGTGTGTCAGCAGACAAGATAAAAGTCCCATGTTTGTGTAATACCGGTTAATTAATTAATCTGAGTGTTACAACAATCAAACATTCTTGATACCCATGGTCTTTTCTAAATCTTGCACAGAATGCAAAAAAAACAAAAAAAAACAGAAGTACGTGCAACCGAAACCACACGCAACCAGCTTGGTCACTCATATGCAGACTATGCTTTGCATGCCGAGGCCGATTTCTTGACCGAATTTTAGTTCCTAAGGCGTTAACTGCCTAACTACAGAGTTGTTAGAGAGTGCAACAACTAATCGATAAAATCGATAATGAAATTCGTTGTCAACGAATGCCGTTATCGATTAGTTGGACTGCTCACGTTACTGACGAGCGCGACCACAAGATGCACAAATACACAGCCGCTCGCGCAATGGAGGTTACAGAAGCGTCTGCAGGAAAAAGCACGCGCCTATGGCGTTATATTCCTGCCACAACTCTGAGCGCGCGGTTTGACATTTTGAGAGCAGACAAAGCACTCTACGCGCGTGCAGTGTCTCCACTGTGCGCTCTACAGCTCGATTCTGCGCGTGCAATGTCTCCCCTGCTCGCTTAACATGTTCTTCGCGCACGCGCGACTTCTCGATTCTGTGCGCGCGCGACTCTGCCTTCACGCGCAAGCAACATTTATTTTCTGTGACTCTGCTTGTACGCTCGCTCAATTTTGTCCAGTGTTACAAAACTGCCACAAAATCAGGCAATGACAGACTTCCACACACTACTTCTGATTGGCTGTTCCTTCTCTATCAGCTGGCAAGATCTGCAATTATTGTTAAAATGCTGTATTTTGCATACTCAAATGTTATTTATTTATTTTTAGAAAGAGACAAGTCAGCATAAGTGAGTTCATTCAAAAAGAAATCCTCCATGCACTCCACAACAAGCAGCCACTATAACAGAGGCCATCCAATATAATAAGAGTACAACAATTGTTTTGCGTTATTATTTATTTATTTATTTACAATATATTTTATAATATCTATATAATAAATATCCATATATTTTGGATGTTTAGAGAGGTTTTACTGTTCCAAAAAACTTTGTCTTTAATTTAAGGTTTAAAATGTCAAAATTAAAGATCATTAAACTCTATATGTGGCTTTTGCATTTTTTAAAGTTTAGTTTTATACATAACTAATACCCTGATTTATGGTTTTATATAGTTATAACCAAAACATCAAATTAACGAAGCATTTAGTTTTTATCCGATTAATCAAAAAAATAAAATCGCCCAATTAATCGATTATTAAAATAATCGTTAGTTGCAGCCTTAACCTGTACTCACCTGCATCTTTGGCCCATTTTAGGATGGAGGTTACTTCGTTGCCATGCGTGGTGTTACAGTGGCCCCTCACAGCTGCTGCACTCACACCCACAGTGCCCTCGTTGGCCTTCACTCCACACAGGTATGCTGTGGCCGTACCAGCGCTGTCTGCCACCTGAGCGTTTGTGTTGTAGGTCTAGAGAAAGTAGAGGGATGTGAATGCTTGTTAAAGAATAAAGCTTAAGGGCTTGGCATATGCCAAAGCAAGTATTTAGGGTCATAATCAGTTGAAATAATGGCTATATTATATTATATTATATTATATGAACACGAGAAAAAATGCTATACTGTTTATTTATATTTTCCTGTAAAATACTATTTTATTTTTTGACAGCACCTCAATCTGTAAAAACGTTGCTCTAAATTAGCCAATCATTTACAAATTGAGTAAATTGGCTTATTCCAGGACTCAGGGTGTTCCCCAGTTAATGCCTGAATTCCCTCATGCGACCCTGTACAGGATAAGCGGTATAGATATTGGAGTAAATCTAGAAGGCTGACCATCTATTACTGAATGACTGAAAACTAAATATTATGCTACGGATGAGACAGTAAACATTCTCAGTATATACCCAGGCAGGTCAGACACACTGATTACCAGTCAGACTTCATAATGACCCTGTGTGCTTCTGAATTCTGAGAAAATACCTCCTTGTATCCGGTAAAATACTGTTGTATCCGGTTTGTTTGCATCAGCTTCATTTAACAGACACGGACATTACCTCATGTGCATTCAGTCATCAATAGACACTTGCTGGCCAACAAGGGACCTTATGTCACAGCATGGATTAGGAGCACAAAGGAGGCCAGTGATGTGACAAAGAGAGTGTGGTGCCAAACCTTAGACAGGGCTATGTAAGGGAATTTGTCCATCTCAAGTTGGACCTCTTCTCCATAGTTGCCGCTCAGCTGTCCCTTCAAGATCCTCGCTGCCGTCACTGTAGGTATACCCATACCTAGAAATAGTGTGTAACATCAGTTTTCAGTGAGTCACTGTATTATGTTTAGAATAGCACAGTACACAGGGATGATTATGTGTTCACTCAAGCTAACATACAATACTGTTACACTAGCATGCTAATATGATAGTGTATTTGTTAGTTTTAGCACCATTATAACCTCTGCTGATAAAAAAGAAGCTATGTTTAAAGGCAAGCTTGATTCATTATATGAGTTGAATAATATAAGCAGTGATTTATTAAACAGTCTGATGGCACGGTGGCTTAATGGTTAGCATTAATCGCCTTGCAGCTCCAGGTCCTAAGTTAATTTTCCGCATCGGGTCCATGTGCATGGAGTCTTCTCCGGGTTCGATGGTTTCCTCCCACAGTCCAAAGTCATGCAGATTAGGCTAATTGGCATTTCCAAATTGTAAGTATGAATGAAGAAATAAATATGAATTATATTACCGTTACCGGAACAAATAATAATGATTATCAAATAAATTATTAATTTTTTTACTATGCTCTCTGGTAGCTGATCAAAACTTGTTTGCACCAGTGGAAAACCATGTGAATGGAGCTTACATTTTTGTGTGTGTGTGGTTTTTTTTTCTTGCATTTTGTGTGATATTTAGTAAAGACCATGGCTTTCATGAAACTACTTACAGTTACAAATACTTTTGACCATATTTTGAGGGGGCGGGGGGGGGTTGTTATATGTAATAATACAAAACATTTTAGTTTAAATAATGCAAAACCTAAGCGTCTAAAGTACTTATTTTGTTTTTGGCCAGGTTCCCACTACCAGCCTGAAGTACATCTTATGTTTTTCAGGTGGGATCTTGGCCACTTCCACACAGTCATGCTAATTGAGTAAGAATGTTCAGATCGGAATTCATGTGACTTTTCGTCCCTGGGCATATGTCATCGGTGATCTCTGGCAGTGCAGGAATTTTATAGCAGTGTGAGCAATGGCTGTTTAAACGGCTAAAGCGAGGCATATTCTTCTGGACATCAACAAGTACTGCTGGTCATCTTCCAGATCAAAACCCCAAGAATATCTTTGTTAAAATCTTATCCACCACTTAAAATGAATGAGTGGTCACACAAAAATTATATTTTAATCTGAATGACACGAGATAGCACATACGGTGTGTATGCACACATTGATTTCGGAGGACAGACACTGTAACATTATAATCAGGTAAAAGTGACTTGAAATCATGGATCTGACCAAAAAATATGAATTGAAAAATGTACAGCAGAAATTTAGTTTTTTCCAAAAATAGTTTTAAAAAAAAATTTTTTTATGCAGGATGACTTTGCCGTTCCATTTTTATCCAAGGTTGGGACTGGCACACAGTACTTAGGGTATTGTGTGAGAACCTTCCGCATGGCAGATGAAGCATACCCCTGAGCCACAGATGTTCTTATTAAACGAAAAATATGTACAGTAGTACCGTGCAAATCTTTTGTTTTTGGCTCCCATTTTCAGTCTAGTCCTTGTACCGGACAGATTCAGAGGAATATTTTCTTCTTTGTTAAGCAACACGGTGATCTATGAATCATTTAAGCATTTAAAAAAGTATAAATTAATTTACATTAATCAGTGAGACACAGATGATGACAGATGATAAAGACAATGATAAGTGATTAGTATACGGTTTATGCTGTATGCTGAATAGGTAGAACAGACAAGATGGGAAATGAGGTTTCTGCCGAGGTTGTTACATGAACAACCCAATTAAATTGTGTCTTTAGGCACTTTGCAGCCCGAATAAAACATCCATGAGGGGTGACTCAAGACTTTGCACGGTACTGTATAGTATTAAACGAATCATTCACTTACTCACTCATCGTCTATACCGCTTTACCCTGTATTCTGGGTCACAGGGGGCCAATCCATCGCAGGGCGCACACACATACGCTCACACTCACTCTTTCACACAATACAGGTAATTTGGGAACTTTTTTGGACTGTGGGAGGAAACCGGAATACCCGGAGGAAACCCACCAAGCATGGGGAGAACATGCAAACTCCATGCACACAGAGACGGGAATCGAGTCTGGCCGGGAATCGAACCCGGACCCTGGAGATACAAGGCGACAGTGCTAACAAATCAATGAATGAATTATTTGATATGTAGATTTATGGGGCCACTGATTTCACTTACCATCTCCCAGGAAGAGAATGAGATTCTTGGCAATGTTTGTGTTGCGTTCCACCTGGAGAGCCTTACTCAGAGTGTCCTGCGCCCATGAGTTCCAGTATTCTGGTTGCTTCTCAATTTCTGCAGAGCAACAATCATACCATGCATATATTTGGACACAGATTAACACTACAGCGTAGTCACCTGAACAATGTTCATAGAAATGCAAATTGTTGAACTGACCATTTTGCCTTCAATTTCAGACAGAAAATGGTTATTGCCAATTTTCCCACCCTGTCCAAAGTAAAATAAATAAATAAATAAAAAAATGTCTCCAAACAAAATGTAATTAAACTAAATCATTAAGTCAACTCTATCCTGTTTCTAGACGTGACATGACATGACGCAACCACATAAGTCTTGTATGATCAGTTGGAAAATGACATGGCAGCAGAAATAATCATGTCTCTGCCTTCTGCAGGGGACTTAAGCCTTTTATCAGTGAACAACATCCATAAACATACGTCAGCACATGATGTCAGGGTAAAAAGTGTGCGTTATCATTTCCACTGTGAAGTAAGGCGTCTGAGACTGCAGGATCCATTTACTTTTGGAGCAAGCAAAACCTTTTTACCATAACAATACCACCCAACCTACAATTTTCTTTAAAGATGGTGTAATCAAATGACATTTAAATGGCCCCAGCTGTGTCTGTGTTTTATCATGTGGTGTCAGAAGTGGTTATTAGTTTTGTTTGTTTGTTTTTCTTCTAAATCTTACAAACTTCTCACAATTATTATTTTAATAATTCAGCAGCTTGGCATTTTTGTAAAAATGTGTAAAATTAGGCAGGTGTTTTTAAAAAGGTTTGTAACGCAAAGTGGCAAGGCATCTAATCCAGATTCCAGAATAAATTAATCTCCTCGGCTTTATCCTATGTGTGCGCTGGAGCCTATAACAGGAGGCTTAAGGCGGAGTAGAACATTTGCTACATCACATCCAGTGTTTGTTTTCCCTTTTTTGTTAATTGTTGCAAATCTCTGGAGCATGCAGTACGGCAGCGATGCAGCTCTGTCATTTGGCTAAGCGTGGGCACACAGATCATATCTACACAAAAAGGAAACCCGCAGCCCAAATACACAGCATTTATTTAAACTGCTTTCAAGTTCACTTGGAACAAAAATGGAAACAAACAATTACTTTTTAATCTGCATCTCAGCCAGAACACAGTACTGGTGCTGATTTTTTTTTTAATGCTATACATATAATAACCTAACATACAATATAATACATTGAAAGTGTGTGTGTGTCAAAGAAGCTACTTCTGAAGTTTATGGAACATGGAAGCGACCAATCTTGCTTTCCTAAAACAGTTTCTAGTTGATAACTTCAAAAATGTGCCCCAAAAATGGCCATTGTTCAGTGTTATACTGTCTCGCTTCAAACAGCAATAATTTAAAATTTTAATTATTCATATTTCTTTATGATACTGCTGACCTGTCAAAATTGTTGCTTAAAATAAAGCATTCCATGCAAAATTTAAGATTTTTATAAAAAAAAAGAAAACATGTAGTGTCCGTAACCATGTCAAAATCATGATGCAACATCTTAATTTTGCATTTTAGAATAATACACTTTTTCAGCTTCATGTCTTTTATGTGAAATCCAAATTGGCCAAGTTTCATCTGAATGACGATTAAGATCATTGAAAGATTTGAAATCCAAAAGGTTACAGACACTACATAAAAGGCTATGAAATTGTATTCAGTAATGTGTTTCTTTTTCTTTAATAAAAATATAAATGTGTATCCATAAATTACCAAAAACGAAGCACCAATACCATGTTTTGGCTGATATGAGTGCATTTGCTGTCTTCTCACCTACCTTCAATTCAAGAGTTCAAAGCACCGGAGTTCAATTCAAACGACATGAAAAATCACGCAAAGTATAAAATTAGGAGTGTGGCTCACCAGGAAACAGTGGCTTCCCCTGGACGTGCCAGAGCAGGCAAGACAAGATGAGTGCGTTAGCCTTAATCATGCTCTCTTTGAACATCATTTTTGAGGTGTCTGTTGCATTTCACAGTCCAGAAAATGCCCTTTCAAGTCTTCTCCTAAATGAAAGATAAGAGATATTGAGATGTGATGCTGGAGGGCATGATGTGATATTGCTGCAGACATCCTCTCTCTCAATTAAAGATCCTTCAGCCTGCTGGTCTACATTTATGGCAAACATGGAATAAAGTATGCAATCTTATGGATATTCTAAATGTCAGTGTAAAGGTTTAAAGCATTCTCTCCTGGAAAAAAGCCGTGATTTTCATCTGTGCTGTTAATGGATACCTTGTTTAATTAAAAGGTCAGGTAGGCAGTAAACGGCGAGAACCCTGGAGCTTGGGATGGAAAATGTTGAAAGAAGCGACAGATAAATGAAGAAGAAATTAAAGTCATGAAAGGTAAAAATTGCTGTGTGTGTGTGTGTGTGTGTGGGGGGGGGGGGTCTTAGGTAAGGCTTGGGTAAAAAATGCAGTATTAAAAATTACCCTGCTCATATGATGGATTCACATTTAGTTGAATCGACAAGCGACAAGAAGAAATTCGAGGAAAAATAATAAGAGCCAAGTAAGTAAATAGCATTTTTCATTTTTTACCCTTGTTCAAAAATAAAACCATGTGTGTAATGTCACAACGCCGAACAAAGGACATAATTGCCATCTTACAGCACTTTTTGTCAATACACAAACACGAGTCATAAAACAGGCAATATTTGGCAGAAAATCAGAAGCAGAATCAAAACCGAGAAGTACCAGAGTGTCAGAGCTGGGTAATGACTGGCTGCCTTTCATGCGGTGACTTGTATGTGCATGATGTGGTTTTGGTGCACTGACAGTAATTACAGTAGGTGAGCTTGAGTGTGTGACCTGAGATTCTGAGTCATGTATAATGGCAATCAATGTCTGTAGGAAATGGATACCGATGCCGATTCCACTTTGGACGTGGCGCATAACAAATTAAACAGCTCAATAGGATGATATACTGTGCAAATAAGAAGAACGCAAGCCGTGAAAAATTTAATATTAGTCTAAACACTCTGTTGATATAATACCACATGAATAGTATTAGCAAAGTAACTTTGGTAGCAAATATCTGTAATGATTCTCGTTAATAGGAAATTTCATTATTTAAAAAAAAAAAAGTAGCTTATTAAATACAACTTAATCCAGCACATCCTATTATTGTGTATTTTACTTTTCATATTGTGCACTGGCACGTATTAATGAAACTACAAGAAAGGCGATCAAGGCCATAAAAATATAAAGTGTTTATGGGATGAAGAGTAATTTATTACACTTTTAATATGGCATTTGTTTAGTCGGAAAATGTGCTCGAGTTCAACGTGCAATCAGACACCTCCTCCACACAGTTCACTTGAAGTGTTCTTTATCATTTCTTCCATGGAAAAGGTTTAGTTTTAAAAACATTTAAAGAGGGGAGGGGAGCAGTGGGGGGGGGGGGGTTCTGTCTTGTGTGTTGTTTTTCTCATGGTGGAAGGTGGATTGGCCATGCTATGCAAAATTGACCTGAGGTATGAAGGAGTCTGTAACGCTCCATGCACAGTAAATGTTGTCCTTAAGTACAGCAGGAACTGTGCACTTTGCACACCACTGGTTGTACTATTACTGTATACGGTTGTCACTCATTGCACTAGTACGTTTAAGTGGACTCCATTTAAAATGTAACTTTTTTACAAATTTCTATCCCATTGCTGGTTCAAATTCGTAAATGGTTCACTCACGCAAGACAAACCTGGGCTCTTTGATTAATGACACCAAACAGTTGCACCTTTTTTCATGTAGTAATTACAACAGAAGTTTGGCAGCGAAAGCTATAAACAACCGGACCATGAGCTGAGCAGTGGTAACTCGGTGTTTAAGGCTCAGGATTACTAATCAGGAGACTGAGGGTTTAAGCTTGATAAGTGCAATGCTGCCCCTTAACCCCATCTGCCCCGGGACCCTAATAAGCTTGAATATGCATATTGTGTAATACGTTCCTATAACATACTGTATTTTATAGTGGAAACAGAGGGTTTAAACAGTAACTACACAGCGCATGTATTTAAATTTTTTCTCAAAAAACTGAGTTTCAAAAGGTACATAATTTGAGGTATTAAGTAAATTCCCCATAGCAGGGTTGACATTAAGCAATGAGAATCGCCAGGCACCCGATACACGAATATTTATTATTATAATCCTCTAGGTTTCAGGATTTTTTTTTAAATATATCGCAATTCAATTTTTATACAGGATGCTGTGCTGCTTGCCAATCTGTGAATAAATTAGAGTACGATACCTACAGGATTACAGAGGAACTGCAGCATTTTACCACCTTAAATGTAAAGATATACAGTAAAGGCCCTACATACGAACATTTGAGTTCCGAACTTCCAAAGACACAAGCATGTGATCGAGCATGTTCGATTGTGGTGGTTAGATCATTTGTCCATTGTACACCATGTGCGTGCAGCGTACATCCTAGTATGTCTGGAAGCCATCATCAAGCCTTCATCAGCAGCGACGAGGAAGGGCTAAGAAGTGACAAGCGATAACAATGGAGACAAAAGTGAAAATAATTGGGAGAATCTTTTAACATGAATTGTTCAACCATCGGCACTTTATAAAGAACAAGAACAAGATTATGGAACATGTTAGTTTTATTCTGTGCATAGCTAATTGTGTAAGACAATGTTTGGTATAGAGTTACGAACAAACTGAACTTACGAATGAGCTCTTGTTATACATACATACACATATATTATATATTTTTTATCCATTTGGACTCAATCAGGACATAAACTAAACATCTAGTAGCACGGATGTTTAAGCTCACACAGCATGAGGAAGCACAATTCCCTATCGCTTCAAATTGAAGTCTTTCAAAAGTAAATTAATGGTCGTTAGTAGAAAGACTCTTCGTCAAGGTCAAATTTAATGAGATTGAGTGTCACTGCTAGGAAAAGTAATGAGCATGGCAAAGCACATTAACTAATCATCTCTCTCAAACACACTCACACATTCTCTCTCACACACACACACATATATACGCTTATTTAGTTAAACAATGACTTTTCATTAAAATAGTTATTAATGCAGGTAATTCATTTTTAATAATGTGCTACATCTAAATTGAACCCTAATCTTGATACTCAAAAGTAACCAATTCTTATAATACATACTTATTAAGAGCTTATCCAGTTTTTCTGAACATTATTGAGGGCCATGTTCCAGTGTACTTGAGTTTGAAATAAACACAAATAACAGAAAGTGATAAGACACGATGACGTTTCAAACACAGATTAGAATCAGTTCCTCATAACTAAAAGAGCAAAGCATCTTAGTTATCAGTGCTTAGTTCAGGATAGGTGTAACGTGCAGAAGAAGAAAATAAGTGAGTGAATACTTATTGGCATGAACCCAGTATTTATCGTCATTATTCCAGGTAAAAGTCACAGGTAGACAAACTGTGAGAACCTGGTCACAGCCAAGAAAAACAGCAACGGTGGTGCAGGAGTAGAGACAAGTATCAGACTAGTATCATACAATATACATGAATAGACAAGCAAAAGACAATTTAAAACGGAAAGAAATATCAGAACTCCGTTGGGGGGTGTGTCACATGCTAAGAAGGGAAATTCGTGTTTTAAGCAGTAGCCTGTTTCTACTTCTAGACTCTTTCCACAAAAATGATGCCTTTCTACTTAATGTATAAAACCTGGCATTATTCTGACAATTTTTGACTGACCTCTGAAAATTACAGGCCAAACTTCTGTCATCTCATCTTTAAACAATAGAACTACAATCGCTTATTAAGGACTTGAGCATGCTGGGAAGGATATTTTTTTCATGAATGCATGATTCGTTCCATGATACACAGTAAAATCCCCAGTGATGGTTTATTTGAGTTAAACTGGACTTACTGTATTCAAACGCTGCTTGGTGTTAATTGTGTCCTGCCATTATCATTAATATGAAAAAATTTTTTTAAATTTATATAAAAATATTTTTAAAAAAAATACAAGAGAGATCAAGCAAGATTTCAGCTTCATATTTTTTAAAAGTGAAAAGAACGTTTTAATGAAATGGCTCTTCAGTAAAGGTGACTTGAGTTTAATGAGTTTGAGAGGTGGTGCTCTGACAAGGTTAATAAGGATGACAAGCTGATTAAGTGGATGCTGATTGCTCTCTCTCTCTCGTTCTCTCACCGTCTATACCATTTTATCCTGTATATCCATCACAGGGTGCATACACACACTTGCACACTACGATCCCTCAAGTTGGGAATGCCGATTCGCTTAATCTGCATGTAGGAGGAAACCGAAGTACCTGGTGGAAACCCAGCAAGCACGGGGACAACATGCAAACTCCATGCGGAAATCAAACCCGGACCCTGGAGGTGCAATGCAACAGCTAACCACTAAGCCACCGTGCCGCCTCTTTGACTCCTATACGAGTATTTTTGGTTAAACCAAAAATGTACAATTACTATAAATAATTGTTGTTGGTTTTTAAGAACTCCTGATGATAAAACCAATTGAAGTATATTTATTAATTAATAAACATTTTACGTGTTCGTATACTTACTTTTTGATTTCTGTTCACTTATTTCACTAAGAATTATCTTTGTACAATAAAAACATCATATCTTGAACAGTCACTATTAGCACAAAACACAAATTTGTCTTTAATTTGTCGTCTTAAACTCTAAACATTTTTTTAAACCACATTTTTTAATTTCCACCCATTCAGCAATTATCCACATACAGTAAATAGTTACATGTAGTGACATGACTGAATCGTGAACCATAAATCAGGAAAGATGAAAAAAAAAAAATGCAGCACTTGTTTGATGTACCGGCATATTTAATCACATTCATGCACCACCTTGTTTTGTGATGAAATAATATGGAATATAGAAAATGCACAAATAAATAAAACTCAAGATGTTCTTACACTTTTGACTGAGTCTACATGAGAATTCTGCACAAACCACTCAGACTTCTTCTAAACACCATATATGCGAGTCTTATCTGTCTCATAAGTGCAGTATGCAGCATTGTAGCAATTTTGGAGACTATGTAAAAAAGTAAGTATGGCTCAAGGTCACAATTTACCCGGTTCACGATCAGAAACGCAGAGGTGTTCCGAGAGGGACCACTCTGGATGCTAGACGGCATGTGAAGAAGCAGAGGAATGCTAAAACACAGATTAATAGCATTCCTGAGAAAACGGCAGTCACCCCAACCCAGAGTGCTTCTTGATTCATGACATAAGCCGTGAAGTTACTGCACAATCCATTTGTTCTTTAGGGAAAATTCGAGATCCACCTGCTCCAGGATACAAACGTGTACAGGCACCAAGATGCAGGTGAATACATGTACGGATGATCACAAGAGGAGATTAGGGTTAATATAATCTGATTGAATCAGTGGTATTAACTTGTCTGTCCTACAAAGCAATGCTTAGATTGCAAAATCTCATATCAAAACACTGACATGCCCAATACTAAAGAGATTTCCGTAACTCATTATATGTCATGCTACAAGAAGTGATGGTCAAGCACCTTCAGATTTTCACACAGGAAAAGTGGGAGTTTTTTTTTTTTTTTCCCTGCCTGAAAAGGGTAATGATGTTCTGATCAGTGAAACCGAAATAGGTTGCATGATTTAATAGATGAATAAATGAAACATTTACATTGTGATTATTTTGACACAGATTGTGATTTAAATTGCAGTATATAACTGTTAACTATATCATATTCATACAGTATATTCAAACTTATTTATATGGACTAAAAGCAAATAATGGCACTAGAAGTATTTGCATGGAGGTTTATGAACTTGTATCTTATACTGTATGTCTCATGTTTATTCATTTCGAAAATCCCTCTTTGACAACATAGATACTATAATATGTAACAGCACCTGTTTTTAGGAAAAGTGTTCTCAGGCAAAATTGTGAATAAGAACACTCCCTTGAGAAGGAACAATTAACAGTCCTGATCCATGCCAACAGTAAAGCATCCTGAGACCATTCATGTGTGAAGTTGTTTCCTTGCCAAGGGAGTGTGCTTCTTCACAATTTTGCCTAAGAACACAGCACTGAATAAAGAATGTTTCGGTTTGGTGACAAACAACCATCATGATGGAGCACATTGCCATAAGGCAAAAACAATAACCAAGTGGCTCAGGGAACAAAACATTGAGATTGTTTGGTTCATGGCCAGGAAACTCCACAGAAAAAAAGATCTAAAAACATGGAAGCAGCAGACTTTGTGAAAATTTATATTTCTGCCACTCTCAAAACATCTGCACACATCTGCAAATGCTTCACTTAAATTATTTGTATTAATATTCATGAATAAAATGAGGCTTTCCTGGTCACCATAACCACACACACACACACACACACACACACCACAAGTTTAAAATAAACAACACACTGATGAATGAGGCTTTTGAATGGACAATTTTAGTACGAGTCTCCAAGTCCATAGGTCACATTCAGTATACCTCAGGCAAAACTTCACATGAATTACTGACCATATATGCACTTTATGTTAAATACATACCTGGGTTCATACTCTGATTTCGATTTTTATGCGATTAATTGTGCAACTCTAAACCGAATTACATCATAAATCCTGTTACACAAATAAACTTCTTATACATTTGTTCTTATAATGTTAATATGAATGTTAACATACATAATACATAATATAATATTTTACGTACAATATCAATAATACTTACTTTTTAAATCAATTTAAATCTTGTCCTTTATAAACTCCTCAAAGAAAACGTTTAACTTATTACTGTACATCAAATTTTTTATTAAAAATAGGCCATATATTTGTAATATGTACTGTACCTGTGCAGGACTATAATATACTCTGGCTAAGATGGCAAACCATATATACTGTGCAAACATCTCCAGAAACCATAAATAAGCCTGATATGTGTAATTTCTGTATTAAATCCAAACTACTCATGCATAAATCGTCCACAGCACTGTGTTCATTAAACCAGCAACTATCACATACACAGAATGTCAAAAAATAAGGCAAAGTTCATGCAGATTGTTTAACTTTTTAAAAATTCTCACAGAAGTAGCTTGTGTAGGGTGAATTATTAATTAGCAACATTGCAAAATGTGATCATTATGCCAAAACAAGGTTGGGTGGTAATACTTTAGGCTCCATCTATACATCGAGGAACCTCTGCAGTTCAACTAGGGTTAATCAAGGCCAATGGTGGTCCTTGTATTTATTCCCATTTTGTACAACCATGGTGGGACCTCTGGTCAACATTCACACACTACAGGCAGTTTGGACTGTGGGAGGAAACTGGTGAACCCAGAGGAAATCCACCCAGCACGGGGAGAACATGCAAACTCCATGATAAACACTAAGCCACTGTGCCGCCAATACTGTAGACTGGGATATAATTATGTTCATAAAAAATATGGTTCATTTTGTAGACTTAAGTGTTTTGTTGTGTCTGTGCACTCAGTAAGTGAGCACAAATGTTAAAATGGATGCTAAAACAAAAACATGTGACCCTCCTCATACTGCGTTTGAACAGCTGCTTTTATTTTTAAAGGCAAGTTAATCTAAAGCAACATGGTTTAAGCGTGCGATTTTTTACACACTTGCCAGCGACAACATCGGGTGCCAGCAACTGCTACCCTGTATGTGCTGTGCATACATTTTTTTCTTGATTTTGGTCGATGCACTTTTTTTTTTTTTCTCATACAGCTTATTTTGTGGTTTCACAATTAAATGGGTCACCTACGAACTAGCAAAAGAACACAAATGAACATTTTTCAAGATTTTGAAAATAGAAAGCGGCCCGTTGTATGCAGTAAAGATTTTGCTGACTGCAAAAGTAGCATAGATTCTGGCACTTGAAATGCATGCAGCAGGGTAATCAAGGCTTTATGGTGGTGCTGGATCACATGCATCAATCTCACTCTCTCTCTCTCTCACTCACTCACTGTGTAGTCATCTACATGTCTTAAACCGAAACATTAAAGGTATGTTTAAAAAAAAAAAAAAAGTATATTAAAGAATATAATTCTGCCAGAACAGCACTTACAATGGAGATTGTGAGCTCCTGCACAAGCATAGCAATTTAGCTTCATACAGAACATAACAATAACACGGTGTCCAAGTATACAAGATTAGTAATTACCCTGCAGACTGTAATACCGTATACCAGAGTATAATTTGGGGAAGGTTTAACAGTATAAAGAAATTGGATACCGTCCAACCCTAATGTCAAACATTCATCCCTAGCAGCTCAAATTCAAAGCTCCTCCTGCCTTCCTTACTAAACCATCTACAATGATAGAGATACAAAATAGTGTGTCTATATAAACACCTTGTCCTTGGGGCCCCTCACATTCCCGTGATCTTTTGCTTACCCTTTCCCTCTTCATGGTTGTTTATGTTCAGTGCCTTATCTTGTCGTCTCATCCAACTTGATACGCTTGGTCTAGCTTATAGGACTTGCCGATGCCTCTTAGATGCATCTGTGTAGTCAAAGTTTATGT
Organism: Clarias magur; assembly: GCA_013621035.1. Taxonomy (NCBI): domain Eukaryota; kingdom Metazoa; phylum Chordata; class Actinopteri; order Siluriformes; family Clariidae; genus Clarias; species Clarias magur. The sequence continues at coordinate 2,702,739 of QNUK01000011.1, read as the reverse complement.
TAGCCCTACTGTTTGCAGAACCATACATCCAAGGCCTGGATTTTTTTTCCTCTTGTCTCATTTAAAATCACTTTTTTTATGCCTTTTTATTGCATTTGTTTCCAGATCATCTGGTTTCCTAAAAGTTCAATTTGACCATTTCGTCTTATCTCATTGCTGTTTCTAGTACTTACACATCCTCCCGACCTCATTACTAATGGCGCGTCATCTTGTCATCATTTTTCAGCCATCTTCTTCAAGATCTCCCGCTCTTTCCTTCAAGTTCCAACACGTTCTCATCCACTAATAAAATTTCTACTGGTTTTCACATGCATTATGCGCGTGTGCCTGTGTGTTTGAGTGTAATTGCCTTCAGGATTGCCTTAGACTAAAGAAAGCGTGTGGAAATCATGTAAGGAATGCCATGTGCAATTACATACATCACACCAGACGTGCTAGCATGAGTCCATGAGTGGGAGAGACAACATACGCACTGCTTTGTCTCTCCCACTCATGGACTCATGTGAAAGAAATGATAGAAAGCAAATCATATAATGCTTTGTAAATTATATATTTTCTAATAATAATAATAATCAGACTTTCCCCCCTACGTTTAATGGAAACTATTGGGACAGCATGCCCTTTCACTTTACCACTGAATCTCAATGCGTATTAAAAATAGATGATGCAAACATAGAAACAAGTCAAGATGCAATGTTGTAAAATAAATAAAATACTAAACGGGAATGAGTGTGGTTCCTGTACTCCTGTCTCCGCTACACGCGACAATAAAAAGCTCCAGAAGTGGCGCTTGTGTAACATCCTGAACTGTCGGTTATCAAAGAGCTGTTTGTGGCTTAGACCTACTCTGTGCAGCCAAAAGGATTAGAAGGAAAGTCATTAGCATTCCAAACAACTATCAGCATCGGAAGTAATAACCAGTAAATTGACGCGTTTCCTGCGCGAGCTCCTATTAACTCAACTTCTCGTGGCATGAAGTCTGCCAATTTAGCAGCACGCTTATTTTCTAAAACACAGTTACATCTTCTAAAAGTGAGTTCGAATGAATGAGGGAGAGCATACCTTCGCAATGTCCTCCTTGTCCCGGCTTTTTCAAGCAGCTGGGAATGTTGTGAGTTTCACCCGGTGGCGCGTGAATGCCCTTATAACGCCGGGTGAAGCACGCGCGCGGACACAAATCCGCTATGCATAATGAGGGCGCATCTAAAGCGCGAGCTCCTCCTACTGCTGAGCGAAGCACCTCGTGCTCTTCACTCACAGACTTACACACGCAGCGTCCGCTTTATTAGAAAGACATGTGAACAGACTTGGGCACAAGATGGACAGGATGCCAGTGGACACACACACACTGCATGCAATTTTTAAGTGCATAACCAGTTAGCCTAATCTAAATACCTACCAAGCACGTGGAGACCATGCAAACTCCACACACAGAGACCAGAGGAGGGAGTGGATCCCAGATCCTGGATGTGCAAGTGGTTAGACACTGCTAACCACTAAACCACTGTTGATTTGTAACCAACTATACATACACTGTACATGGTAAGTGGTTTAGAAAATAAATAAATGAATGAATGAATATTTCAGAGCCTGCTGATGTCCTGGGAATTTCACACACCGAATAGTGTAAAAAGAAACAATAAATCCTGTGTTTAATCTCGAACTGTCCGGTTTGGGGCAGCGCTGTGGCATGACACCTCCAGGAACAAGGATTCAAATTCCCCATTGGGTCTATGTGCATGGAGTTTGCATGTTCTCCCTGTGCTTGATGGGTTTCCTCCAGATACTTCAGTTTCCTCAAAGTCCAAAGACATGCAGGTTAGGGTAACCCCATATCGCTTGTAGTGGGTGTAAACGTAAGTATGTGTATTTGTGTGTGCCCTGTGATGAATTCGCACCCAGTCCAGGGTGTATCCTGCATCGTGCCTGAAGTCTTCTGACCCTGTACAGGGTAAGCTGTATAAAAAATAAGTAAATTAATGAATTAATATTTCAGAGCCTACTGATGTCCTGGGAATTTCACTCATCAAACGAATCCTGTGTTTAATCTCAAACTGCCCAGTTTTGTGCGGCTCGATGTGGTAGGAGTAGGGCTCAGCATTGTGGCCTTGACCAGTGTTGGGGGAATCAAGTAACTAATTACATTACAAAATTACAGTCTTCACAAAGTAATCCGTTACATTACTGCGTAACTTTCTTATAAAAGTAACTAGTTAGAGTACTTTTCCATTGCAGAAAATGAAAACTCCTTCGTGCTTCCTCATGCATGTTGTTTTAGTCAAGGCCTTAATTATTATACCATCATCACTCAGCGAAGTTTGGCCCTTCATCTGTTACCTACTAATACCGGGTCAGGGGTAGCTCAGTGGTTAAGGCATTGGACTACGGTTCGGAAGGTCCCAGGTTCAAGTCCCACCACCACCAAGTTGGTCCCTGTTGGGCCCTTGAGCAAGGCCCTTAACCCCAACTGCTCAGATGTATAATGAGATAAAAATGTAAGTCGCTCTGTATAAGGGTCTGCCAAATGCCTAGGTGTACTAATACCCCTACTATGCGGTTTCGTGTGGTAGCCGAAGGTACGTTTCATCATGATTCACTACGGGTTTTGGCTCTGGTTTCCATCTTTCCCCACGTCGGTCCTCGCAAAGTCAACCCGCATAGGTGAGATAGGGGTATATCGGTTATCAGGGGCGGGGCTTGTAATACGACTTTCTCACACACACTAATAGATTGGGAATGACTGCTGTCTGGCTCACGGATTACATAAATTCTCTGAATAACGGATTACATTTTTGAAAAAGTAACTGAGTACTTGAATGGCGGACCTAAGACGTTAGATTACTCGTTACATCAAAAAAGTAATCCGAGTACTCTACCCCCAGCACTGGCCTTGACCGCCGGGTTTTGAGGGTTCAATTCCCGCCTCAGGTCTGTGGAGTTTGCATGTTCTCCCCATGCTTGGTGGGTTCCCTCCGAGTACTCCAGTTTCCTTCCACAGTCCACAGCGTGTGTGTGTGTGTGTGTGTGTGTGTGTGTGTGTGTGTGTGTGTGTGTGTGCGCCCAGCAATGGTTTGCACCCTGTCAAGGTGTGTCCTGCCTCATGCCCTAAGTCTCCTGGATTAGGCTGCACAGAGATAAGAAGTATAGATGATGAATGAAAGACCAGTTTGGGTGAGTTTGCTCCCACGATAGCTTCTGACTTGAGAGGAATCTGATGAGCAGTAGGTGTAGGTGCACCAGAAGCTCCTCCGCTATTACTTCACAAGCAGGGGTGATGAATGTGCTTTTCACTTTTTTTACTTTAATCTGGACTCTAACACTTGAATGTACAGTAGCAGCAGGAACAGTAATTGTTATAGCAATGAACTATTAAAAGTCATAGTTTTTCCTACGGGTTCACGTTTAACTCCCACTAGTTGCAGTTTCTACTGATTTTGCACGATTTCTACGCGTAAATAACGTGTAAAGCAGGCTCGTTCAAATGCAGCCACTAGATGTCACTGTGGACTCAAGACACAACGCTCATTCCACAGAAACCTAGAACCAAGACATAAAAAAGCTAGCAGTCCAACATAGCATTACATATGCAGCTAGTTAGAATCCCACTGATCACCTTTCATAATGAATCATATTGCATAAAAAACCCAACTCTAAATCAGTTGCTTTAAAAAGTATTGTGAAGGTTTTGAATAATATACAAGTACTGTAATATTCAATTATCAGATGTAATAATAGGCAGCACAGTGGCTTAGTGGTTAGCACTTGCACCCCCAAGGTCCGGGTTCGATTCCTGCCTTGGGTCTATGTGCATCTCAGTATATTGGCCAGAACCTTAACAAATGTTAACATGATTTGGGCAAACTGGGTGGTTTTGGGCCCTCGGGGCCTCTTGGGGTGTTCTGTGGTGTCTGGCACCAGGATGTTGAATGGCATGAGGTCTCCATGGATCTGACTTCCAGCACATCCCATGGGTACTTGATCCGATTGGAAGTTTGGATGCAGAATCAGTGACCTTGGTCTCTTTGCCTGCTGGGCCCAGTGTGTGACAGGCTGTGGTTCACTAGGTGTTCTGGTGTCTTTCTGTTGTGACCAGCATCCGTCCATCCAGAAGAACATTACTTTCACTCCAAGATTTTGTATTGATGATGGGAGTGTCGGATCATTATGTACTATGTGTTGTCTTCTGCAGCACCTCCCAAAAAATCATCTACCTATCATCTTATCCTGATGCACCCATCACTTTGGAACACGGTAAATCTGGGCTCATCAACCCACATGACCCTTTTCCAATGATCCACAGTCCATTTTTTATGCTCCCTAGCAAAGCCTTTTCTTCCTCGAAGATGATAGTTCACCACTATACTTTCAGGTTTGCATATTAGCCAGTTCTAGACTTAAGGCTACAAACATCACAGTGTCATTTAACTCTCATATCTGCTAGATTTGTGATATGCTCACTTCTCCACTTCTCTCCATGTTATATATCATGCCGTTAGTATAAAATTGAGATTAAAGTAAAGGGACAGCAGGGTGGCTTAGTGTTTAGCACTGTCGCCTTGCACCAACAGGGTCTGGGTTCTTTTTGATTTTTGCCCCCGGTTGTGTGCATGGTGTTTGCATGTTCTCCTCATTCTTGGTGGGTTTTCTTTGGGCACTCTGGTTTCCTCACAAAGTCCAAAGGCATGTCCAGGGTGTACCCTGTCTTGTGCCCTAAATTTCCTTGGATTGGCTCCAGTCCCACAGCGACCTTGTATACAGGATTAAGCAGTATAGATGAGTGAGTGAGTGAGTGAGTGAGTGAGTGAGTGAGTGAAATGGACTCAAAAAAATATTAACCATATTAATTTAGATACATCTAAATTATTGATTGTTTTTCTCCTGAAATACACATTTCTTTAATTTTGCCTATTAGTTGTCAGTGACTGCCAATAAGCTAACATTAGCATATCTAAACCAGCATTAAAAATTACGGTGACTATATTCGAAGCATCGGATGTGTCCCATCACTATAGAAAATTTGCTATTTAGGTACAGTATAACTTGTTTTTATATGTTTGTCCACTCTAAAAGCATCCATTTCCCCCTGATAATTCCAAATGTTTCATTTGAACACATTTACAAAATGTCTTTTTTGTTTTCTCAAACTTTTAGCCCATAATTTTAAATTGTGATGTTTTAAAAACAAATTTTACTCTTACCACGTTGAAAACAAAGAAATGGATGTCATTTGATTTAGTTTTATGCATGTCTTGTACTAAAGGCAATTTTACTCAATACATTTTTTAATGTTTGAATAAGGTGCATGTATAAAATAAAAATTTGCATGGCAGAATTGTTTTTAACTTTATAAAACAAATTTAATAGAGCAGAAATTCATTATTTCAAGCTTTGTTCTGAGTTTCTAGTTGACCTGCATTCATGAAACTTTGTGTATTTGTGTAATGTGCGATCCTTCCCCCATTTGAAAGTTTATTATTCTTTTGTTGATAACATATTGCTAATTGATCAATGTATAGTATATGATTTTATACTGAAAATAACCTTGAAATATACATATAACATCAATAAAGGACTATATTAATTGTTGTAGTTGCTGCTGAATTGTAATGTTCCGAAGCTTATTTGATTAGACTAAGCTTTTCATACTTCTTGTAGTGTCTTGTCTTAAAAACAAAATCATATGTTTAATTCTATCCTATTTGAAAAAGCATTAATTTTACTGTACGTCTGTAAGCAGGAGACAGAATCTAGTTTCTAGTTTTCTGGAAATGAATCAACAAATCTGCGTTAATGTATGAAATCCGGTTTGTACCTAAGTCTCAGGGTGTTAGATTAATCACAAAATAATGATTGGCAACATATTGTCAGTATTCGTTTGTTTGTTTTTGTTTACTAAACTGTGCACAGGCAACTTGAGGGAACGTCACTCGAGCGCGTGCGTTTCGGAAACGAAGGCAGCCCCGCCTCCACCCCAAATCTGCATCGCGATTGGTCAGAAACGCAGCGGAGCTCCTGGCGAATGCGATTGGTTGAAAAGTTACTATAATAAACACCTCAGAAAGCAGGCGAGTTCAGCAAAGCGGGTAGTCCGTGTTTATTTATTTATCATCGCTCATGACATGCCGAATGAATGTATTTATGAAATCCTAGTTAATAGTTGCTAAAAACAGAAGGAAGTAATCACCACGATGGTAAGAATGTCTCTCTCTCTATCTCTTTCGGACTCTTTTTCAAGTTTATATTTTACCCTACGGATTCCAGGGCTTGACGCTTAATTGATCCAAATATGAGCTAATTGTCGGGCATGGCAGTGTTATAATATATAGCGAACAGTTTCACAATATTTAACAGGTTAGTTCGTGTCTGCTGTAAAACAGCCTCAGGGTCCAGTGGCAGCAGAACGGCATCATAGCTCGTGTGTTTACTTCAAACGGAACACACACTGAAATGTTCTTGTCGTTTTCAACATTTTGCTTTGTGGTTGCATTTTTGTACCAAACGTTCTAAGGGTAATTTTAAGTAGGTTGTGTTTCCTTTGCAAGTGTTCAATACTGTAGCTCTTTACCCATTTTGCACTTTTATTTCAAATAACCAGATAAAAAAAAAAAAAAAAATATATATATATATATATATATATATATATATTCAGAATCATATGTAAGTGCTTGTATTTATTTATTTATTAATTATTATTATTATTATTATTATTATTATTAATATTATTATTGAACACTCACTCACTTGTGCATTCGTGTCTCAGTAGTAGGTTTTCCATCCGCCATGCAGAAGGCCCGGGTTCAATTCCCACCCAAAGCCCAAACCCTCAGTGCCGGTCCCAAGCTCAGATAAAATGTGAGGGTTGCATCAGGAAGGGCATCTGGCATAAAACCTGTGCGTTTTAATGTTGTGTGTGGATTGGATGTTCCACTGTGGCGACCTCTTGTCGCGGCGGGCTCGGAGCCTATCCCGTAAGAATTAGGGCACAAAGTACATCCTCGACATGCACATATTCACACAACACGGGCCAGTTAGCCTAATCTGTCATCAAGTCACCATGCTGGCTTTTATTGAATATTGGTAAGGAAATCATTATTTTTGGTGCTGTACCCTATTGATAAGTTCTGGTTGTTTGGACCGAATAAAGAAAGAGATCAGGTGACATCAAATCTTACAAAATAGATGGACCAAACTACACTTTTCCTTCTCATCGGGGTGGTACCATGTTGAATATTAATATCGTACAGCACCTTTCGTTTAAATTTTGTACTGGTTTCTGTTCAGCCTCTTCCTTTGCCCTTGTGGGTTTTATCCAGGTCCTCTGCTTATCTCTCAACTTCTAAAAACAGTCCAGTAGGCACGTTGGCTTAGATAAATTTTTTTTTTCCTGTATTTATGTATGTGAGTGTGTAGTGCCCTGTGATGGACTGGTGTTCCATCTTTGATGTTCATGGACAGTGTTACGTTGATGTTACGTGGACAGGCTGAAGTTACTGAAGCATTCTAAAAGCATTCTAATTAATTTTGCCATATAATTGGACCTAATGGAATTTAAACACCTGAAAGGGAATACACAACATGCATCGTCCCAGTTGAAAGATACATTTTCTTCATACAATAGATGTCCACTTGATATTAGATACACAGCACCCAGGGGAACAGTATGCTTAACTTGTCTTTCTAGATGATTATTCACGCATGTTGGTACAGTAGGTGAATACCTACTGTATAATAGTAGGTGAATACCATTAAAAAGTGTTATTAAATACATTTAGTTTTTCTTAAAAATAGAGATGTATTCAACACTGGTTAACTAAAAATATTATTTACTGTTTCAGCTTCCTGAAGTTTAAAAAACACTTGAATATTATGTGCAAGTAGCCAACAGAACACAGTGGTGCTATGGTGTTGTGTAAAAAAAAAATGGCGCTGTGCAAATAATTTTTATTGGTCATGTTTATTTATTTTTAAAGTCAGAATGCAGAGGTAGAATTTGTGGCTGAACAATGTCTGAACATGGCTTAATCTTTAACTCGCACCTAGACAGAAAAATAGAGAGAGGGAGAGAGAGAGAGCGCATGAGTGAGAGTCATGTTGAGGTCAACAGTAGACAGCTGGCATGATCAGCCTCACATGATAAGCTGTACGTTGTAAACTCAAGCCTTGAAACTCAGACTAGCATAAAAATCTGATCGCTCCAACGGAAAGAATTAAAAACCCCAACAGGTTAGCCTTACATGTAGTGGGTTTCGTTGCATGCAGTACCTGGAACAGACATTGACGAGGAACTCTATCCTGCTTTGGGATTAATCGATAGGTCAGTTCACTGTGTGTTAGATCAAAAGGGCGCCAAGATGTTGTTTTTCGGTTTTATTAATATTTTGTTCTGGAGGAATAAAGTTAATGTTGAACAGGTTTCATGGATTGTATTTTTTTTTTTTATTGATCGTTAGGGCCCTTCACACAGTTTCGGGAACAAGTATTGGATGTGTGCTGATAATTCTCCAGCCTGTTATCAAAGGTTATGTGTGACACAAAGGAAATTCTTGTGGCAAAATGATACATATAACTACATAAAAAAAGTATCCTATACTTTCATATGAGGAAAAAGCAACAAAACACACACACACATATATATATATATATATATATATATATATATATATATATATATATATATATATATATACTGTATAGTGGTTAACACTGGGGCTTCGCACCTCCTGAGGTTGAGGGTTCGATTCCCGCCTCGGGTCTGTGTTTATGAAGTTTGCATGTTCTCCCCATTCTTGGTGGGTTTCCTCCAGGTACAGTACTTTTAGTTTCCTACCGCAGTCTAAAGACATGCAGATTAGGCTTGTGTGTCTGTGTGTGTCTGTGTGTGTCTGTGTGTGTCTGTGTGTGTCTGTGTGTAAAAAAATGAATGAATGATTAGGATAGCTGTTAGCTCCTTCAAAAAACAAACAAGGAAGACCTGACTTTTTAACCATTTTTCATTGTTGTTTATTTGATGGTTAATTAGATGTCTAACATGAGATTAAAAGATCAGACCAAAATGCCTTGTAGCTGTATAGTCCAATCTGAACAGGGTATAGAGAAAGTAAATGTTGAATAGACTAACTGACCAAGAAGCTGCTGCACCGATTTTTTAGTCATAGGCTAAACACAAGGGCGCCACTATCGTCAGGTATACAAATTGCAACGTGGCTTTGCAATCACAAGTTTGGCTTATTACGTTTTCGATGCCTTCACACTACTCAAGTTTACTTCCTTCTATGTTCCCCCTCCACACTCCCCCATTGGGCAGTTTTCACATTAGTGATATTGTCCATACTCAATATCACTAATTTTATTTGTATAGCTCTTTTAACAAAGTAGCTTTACATAATCAAAATAATTATTTCAGTTTGTATGGAAGGTGAATGTGAAATGAAGCAAAATGGTCAGATAGTGCCTGATGAGCAAGCCGAGGGCAACAGTGGCAAGGAAAAACTCCCTGAGATGGCAATAGGAAGAAACCTTAAGAGGAACCGGACTCAACAGGGAACCCATCCTCATTTGGGTGAAACAGAAAGCAGGAATTGATCTGCATTCATACTGTGTGTTAGTTGGCAGGCAGTTCAGTATAACAGTTGATAATTGATGTTAATATGGAGTGCAGGTAGTTATTGGAGGCTCATCTAGACTTGTATGAAATTCCAGTCCTGAACTATCGAGCGACTGCAGCCAAGTCAAGTCTTCAGAGAAACAGCTGTCAACATCAGTCGAGGCCAAAACCGTCTTCATGTTAGAGTGAAACCGTCCCCAGACCTTGGACGCATCCCAAAGACACACGGGACATCCATGTGACGAGATCTCCAACCAGAAGCGGGGCACTAGGATGAGTCAGACAGGTCCAGAGGTCAGAGGGAGTCTGGATCACTGGCAGCTCAGAAATGACATGTGTAGTTCGACAGAGACCGGGAAAGAGAGAACAGGAGAGGGGAGAGCAGAAGAGGAGAGATAACAGTTGGGTATGGTCACAATCACATAAAGTATAAGGTGAATGTATATTTAGTGTAGAGTGCAAGCAGGGACTTCGACAGGACTAACTAGAACAGCATAACTAAAAGGGAGAGCCAGAAGGAAACACAGACATGCATCCTTTGATGGAGGTAGGAGTGGCGGATCGTAAGATACTAGCAGTTCACTCGGATACTGCGGCGCGAGACCATTTAATGCTTTATATGTCAAAAGTAGTATTTTAAAATCAATGCGAAAGTTCACAGTGAGTCAATGAAGTGAAGCTAAGATTGGGGTGATGTGTTCGTATCTTCTGATTCTAACGAGGACTCTCGCTGCTGCAACTACTTGAAGCTTGTTTATGCACCTAATTGAACAGCCAGACAGTAAGGTATTACAATAGTCCAACCTAGAGGTCATAAAAGCATGAACTATTTTTTCTGCATTGTGTAGTGACAATATATTCCTTAACTTGGCAATATTTCTGAGGTGAAAGAATGCTATCCTGGTGATATTGTCTACATGATCTCCAAATTAAAGGCTGGAATCTATAATCACACCGATGTCTTTTACTGTTGCACTAGATAGAACAGAAAGGCTATCTAAAGTTACAGTGTGATCTAAAATCTTGCTTCTAGCTGCATGCGGTCCTATGACTAGCATTTCTGTCTTATCAGGATTAAGCAGAAGGATTAAAAGAAGTTAATTAGCATCCAGTCTCTTATATCCTTTATGCATTGCTCAACTTTACCAAGCTGTTTTTTCTCACCCGGTGTCGTCAGCGTAACAATGAAAACTAATATCATGCTTAGAGATTATGTTGCCCAAAGGAAGCATGTAAAGGGAAAAAAAGCAGTGGGCCTAAAACCAAACCCTGTGGAACACCAAACTCCACGAGAGAACATGCAGAATAATCACCATTTAAATCTACATACTGTTAACGATCAGTCAAATAGGATCTGAGCCAGGAGAGGGCTGTTCCCTACTACATTTTCTAATCTGTGACGGAGAATCAATGGTGTCCAAAGCTGCACTGAGGTCGAGTAACATACTCAAGTACATTTGCAGTTTTATCCTCAGTGACACACTAAGCACCATGGCAGTATGCACTTAGCTGCTTTGCATTTTGGCAATTAACACAAACAAGAAGAGTACAAAGAAGATAACCGCTGCACTATGTCTGTTATTATTGATGTATGAAAAAAAAGGAATAACCCCATCACCATCCTTTCTACTTTATTAGCTAGGGCGGTGCAGTTTATAGAATGAGCTCATTGTATGCTGTCACATACTTGTCAAGTAGACTCGAGCATGGTGCCAGAGGGTTTGAAAAGCACAATGTCGTTAAAAGCCAGCAGGTGCAGATGTCCATGATGTCAGAGTTTGGAGAAAGCACCTTGCCAACTTCATCCTGGAGCTGGAGACCTTCAAGATCTGAGCTGTCAGCCTTACCCTGAAGCTTCGCCACTTAATCCTGGTTTAGCTCCTCCCCCAAAATGGGGCAAACTGCTTAGTAATGTCCTCCACCAGTTAACCAAAGGTCATGAGGCCTGTGTGAGCCTTTGATGACCCTGACCTTCACCCATCTTCATGCTGGCCTGATGAGCTGGGCACTCATAAATTTTACCCAAACCTCCTCTAAAGGATTTTGGTCTGCCAGGATCTCCCACTAGAGTTGGCACTGCAAGAGGAATCCATCCATCTGTCCATGTAATAATTCTGTCAGGGGTAATGACATGGAGACAGGTGCAGTTGCAGGTAAAAAGTCATTGGATTAATAGACACAGAGGCAGAAATGGAACAGAAAGTAGAAACAAGATGGGATAAAAATTACATGGAAATAGAAATAGAAGTTATAGAGAGAAAAACAACATAAGATAGACAACCAATAGACAGGACAGGAACCAAAATAAACACATGGCGAAATGCCAACAAACAATACAGCAGTCCAAGGCATTGCACTGTAAAGCGCACCGTGTGCCAAGGTCCGCAGTATGCAGAGCTTAGCGTGAAGGGTGAAAACCTTGACATTCGAAATATACTTATGATCAAGCACATCGGTCTGAATGGAATGCATCACAACAATAAGACATGATTAAATAATTTATACCACTGAGAACCCTGGATTGTATGAAAATTCATTCTTTGTTGGCTTGAACATGGATATGTGAAATGGTTATTATGAAGTACTGAAAAGGCTTTCTTTGTTTTTTTGCAGTTAGCTTGAAATCCTTACCGTAGGCGCCCCCAGGCTGGAGCTCTGACTAACACTTACTTATCACCGTCACTATCAGGTCACACAGTCATTCTGGCCACATTCCCACTGTGTTAGAGCTGGAAAGTGCTTTCCCTCTCAACATGGGCTGGAAAATCTATTGTCTTTCCCAATGTTTGGAAATCATCATTCTTTTTTTTTTTCTTTTCTAATGAGAACAGGGCACTTTTAAGGCTTATATCCGTACTAATATTGACCTTGATCAATAGTTTTTCTTATTTTTCAGTTCACTTTTTTCTCACACTCGTACCTCCCTTGTTGGAAATGGTTTAGTCTGGAATTGTAGTTTTGTCTACACAACCAGAAAATATTACTCTAACCAACTGAAGGATATTTCTCTTATTTATGGGAATCATTGCATTCCTGGGTTTATGCACGAGAGACGAAAAGACTAATCATAGCCAATATTGTTATTATTATACAGTATATTGTGTTTATATCTTATTGGGCAGGAGGCCAAACCTCAGAACTAGACTGTTTAAAACATTTTGTGTAGATCTTTACATCTAAATGCACATCCTTTTCTGATTATACTTATGAGGATTTCCACCGATGCAGATAAACACACGCACACGCACATTCTGGATGGATGATTGTGTGCCGCCAATGATCAGCTGCTTTACAGGATAAGTGATGAATTACTGATGCATGCTTGTGGCTTGCAGCCTTCTTGAATGGCAGTAACTAAATCCTGTCATTCTACAGCTCTCAGAGTCCGCTGGCCAAGATGTAACACAACACATCACAATCTAAAGCAGCTAAACTGTGGTTCGTTCTATCCATTTATACTAATCTGATACTTGCCTTCTGGTCCCAGAAGGTCAGTTATTAAATGTCTGTCATCAGGAAGAATTGAGCTTAAATTCTGACAGCGGCAGCACTGTTTGCACCATTGCTTTTTCAGTTGAGAATGTCAAACATTATGTTAGGGTAAAAAGAAAAAAAACTTTATTTTTCAAAGGTCAACTTTGCCTAAAGCTCTTACTTCTTTAACAAGCCTAATATTTTGTTTTATTTTTCATTAGATACAGTAGTAGTGAAATTTCCCTTAAGTGATTAGAAATTCTCTAATTGCCTTGGTGGGAGAAGTGTAACACTCAACAGCCCATTTAGGGTCATAACAGCTCAGCATATAGGGTCACAGGGGCCCTGAGTCTTGGGGCACAAGGTGGGGTACACCATAGACTGGGTTCTAATCCTTCGCAGGGCACACATGTTGGGAACAGGGCACACACACTCGCGCACTCATTCACACACTACGGGCAATTTGGGAACACCAGTTTGCCTAACATGTCTTTGGACTGAGGGAGGAAACCGGAGTACCCGGAGGAAACTCACGAATTACGGGAGAGAACATGCAAACTCCATGCACCCAGCGGTGGAAATCGAACCCGGACCCTGGAGGTGCAAGGTGACAGTGCTAACCACTAAGCCACCGTGCCACCAGCCTTAAGATACATTATATTAAAAATTATCTGGTGAGATCCAAGTAGAGCATGGACTTTATTAAAAGATACACAAGCACAAAGGACACAGAGACTAGGCGCTACTCATAACCAGGCATGCAAAAGGTCAGACAGTATCCAAATGGCTTTAAATTTAATAAAGACTTGGAACCGGATAAACGGGAATGCAAAACACCGCATCCGTAACGTCACAACAGACCAAGTGTCTGAGTCTGAGACATTTAATATGAACCAGTCCAGATTAAATAAGAGCAATTTAGGTTATTTAAGTGTAAATTTCTCCAGACTTGTGAAATGAATCAGTGCCATCTGTCTTCACACAGCACCAACATATCTTTCAGAAGGCTCCAAGGCAAGTCAAGACCAAGTCATGGCTCTGTTGATGTCTTCCTAGAGATGGAGGGGAAATTGTTTCAGTTACGTAATATAGCCTTGTATATTTCCATGTAGTTGTATGGAAATTATAAAATTATATTTAATCCATCTTTAGCGAAACTTCATTTGCATGCCATGTAAATGATTGTGAAAGTATGCTCTGGGTGCTCAGGCATACTAGGCTCTCAGTTTGGGAATTTTACACTCTTTCGCCTCAGACTGCTGCATATATATGTTTTTTTCTTATAGTGGCGCTTTACATTACTGCTTTTTATTGTCAGAATGCACAAGACAAAATGGTCTTAAACTTCTCATAGGAAGAATAAACATATTGTATTGATAATGTGTATCATGTATCATGTGTGGTAGGATTATTAAATCATTTACCATGTTTATTTAGAGATGTAACAAAATCGAGAAATATAAATAAATGGGTTTGAAGAAAGATTGCGGTACTTTTGTAATCATTTACGCCAGTATACTCATCACAGATTTGTTTCTTAGAAAAGTATAATCATGTGCAGTAAACAGGTAGTGCTGTTTTTGTTTCTTTAGTTAATGTTCAGCACTGTTGTCATATTTATATCAAATGAAACCCAGAATTTAATTTGTCTATTCAGTGCATTTGTAGTTGTAATTTTATTTGTAATTTTTGCGTCGCGATGGACTAATGTGCCATCCAGGGTGTGTTCCAGTCCCATGTCCACGGGATAAGCGAGTAGCTACTGATACCAGATTTTATAAATGACATTTCTGTTTCAGTTAAAAACATTTGTTTATTAATAAATCGGGGCAGCGATGGCTCAAACGGTTAAGGCTGTAGGATACTGGGTTTCTGATCAGAAGATCAGGAGTTCGAGCCCCAACGCTGTCAAGTTGCACTTGAGGCCCTTAACCCTTTTTCCTCCAGAGGTCCTGTATCCTGCCCCTGCACTGTGACAGGACTGGGATATGCGAAAATTACTATTTCTCTTTGAGATAAAGTCCTCATCATTATTATTATTATTATTATTATTATTATTATTATTATTATTATTATTATGTCAGCACTGTAACTTTATGAAAAATTAAACCTTTAATTTAGCAAATATTATTAAACTTACAAGAACTGTCTTAATATGTTATTTTAACAGGCTGCGGGAAAGGACCTACACTGCTAATGGCATCACACCTCTCGATTATTGTTCCTATGACCCGTATTTAGTCTCTTGTTCAAGGTCAGCTGGATAGACACTGGCCGTTCCAGAGCATCAGACAGGATACACCTGGGTTTATAAGTCTTTCTGGCTATCTGGCAAAATAAAATTGAAGTTGGATTCATGCTTGATTTGGGTGGTGCTCGCATGCCACTATGCTCTACTCTGCCAAAAACCACATTTGCACATTTGCTGCCAAGAGGTTTGCTGAATGTGTCCAAATGCCTGACTGACTTGGCACAGAGAATAGTGTGAATAGTATATGCAAAGAATGTAAATCCTATGGGTACTTGAAACAGGAATTTTGGCAGATGCTTGGCATCTGGGTTTGATTCTTGTTCTGTCCTGATAATTAATCAAGAATGAATTAGCTTTGAGAACGCAGCTGTACAGTCTGTGCCACTATTCCAGCTGAAGAAATATAATTCCTATATAAAAGGGGCATTCAAGTAAATGAAATTTCTTGTGAATGAGAGTGAAAAACAGATTTACACTTTCAGAAGACGTTTAGCGCAGGACCGTGATGAGTATCTCAGCTGCATTAATACATTTCAAAGAAGGCCATACATCTGTAAATGACTTCCATACAAGGTGGCATGACACCACTTCAGTCATTCCCATGAATTCAATGCAATTTTATTTACTGTATATATCGCTTTTAACAGTGGTCATTATCCCAAAGCAGCTTTACAGAATCAAAAACAAATTAGGAGAATAAGTATGAAATGTGTAAGAAAATATGTATGAATCAGAATTGTCAGATTGTCCCTGGTGAGCAAATCGAGGGCGAAGTTGGCAAGGAAAACCTCACTGAGATGGCATTAGGGAGCACGTACTGTGTGTTAGGAGGCTGGAAGTTCAATACAACAGCAGAGGGATTCAAGTTAATATGGAATCGTGTTTCCTTATTGGAGGCTCAAGTAAAAAACTCTTTCTAGGAATTTCAGTCCTGAACTATTGAGTGACGAAGAGCTGTCTGCGTCAGCCGAGTCCAAGACCATCTTCATGGTAAAGTGGTACCGTCCTCAGTCACCACATGCATCCAAGCAAACCACACGGGGCCTCCATGCGACGAGATTACTCAATAGAAGGTGAGGCGCCAGGATGAGTCTGACTGGTAGCTAAAGACCACCATGTGTAGCTCAGAGAAGAAAAGAAAAGAGATAAGAATTAGGTATGGCACTGTCACACGTATAAGGTAAATGAGTGTAACCAGGGAATCTAGGACTAACTATCTATGACGGCAAAAAAAAGCGAGATCCACAAGGAAACGCGTGAAAGACAAGAGGGCTGCCTAGGAAGTAAAGCAACCAATCACTCCACTTTCAACAAACCCGACTGGTCAATTAGAGTGAAGAAGACAACATCCATAACAACAACAACAAAAAACATATATATATATATATATATATATATATATATATATATTATTATAATACTCTATGGCCATGATTTCCACAGACCTGCACCTTTATCTACGGCTAATCTATCCACAAAAAGTTTTGTTAAATAAATAGGTATTCAGCCTAAACTTAAACAGTGAGACTGTGTCTGAGTCACGAACATTAATTGGAGGATTATTTGGATGATCTCACTCAGCAAGTGGAATGCTGTGAAATGTCCTGTTTTTGCTGGACAATGCAGAATCTCCTATGTCCCACCACACCACTTGCAGGAACTTCCACATCACTGAATTGCCACATCAGTCAGTCATACAGTCCTGACTTCACTCAAAGTGGTTTCCACCTGTTTGCACCATTCCTGGGAGGCCAGCGTGAAGCAGACAATCTGACCATGTCTCTGGTGTACTAAGAAAACTTTTTAACTTGACGGAATCCAAGCAGTAGTGAAATGTTAAGATAAATGCATTAGTGTAGCAGATTAGAATATAGAGAGAAATAATGGTATTTTTTAAAACTCTGTGTTCTGCACACCCAAAAGTCCAAGTTCATACAACATTTCATTTAACATTAAGCAATCATCCTATGGACCGTGAAATGTAGCAGAGTCTCTCTCCCCCTTTTTTTAAAATGGTCCTTGTGTGCTATTCCTGCAGAGTAAGGAGATCTCAGAAGTCAGCTTTTCAGTGAGTCTGTCTCACCTCACACCACCTTCCTACTGTATATCGCACATTTCCACCCACAACATGACTGTTTTCTTCATTTCACGTCATGAGAAGTCGATTTGGGAGCTGGCACTGCTGAACAAACCAAATGCTTATCAGTAGTGGGCTGGGATTTTAAAACATAACAGCAGTTCCTGTGACTAAGGGCTGGACTGTGAAATGTTTTTACTGCCTGAGGTTTTGTCCCGATCGGTACTTTTAGAAAAGAAACAGGAATCGCTACCTGAGAAGAACAGAACAGGGTTGAACAATGAAACTGAAACGCCTGGTTTTAGAACACAATAATTCATTAGTATGGTGTAGGGCCTCCTCTTGCGGCCAATACAGCACCAATTCGTCTTGGGAATGACAGATACAAGTCCTGCACAGTGGCCAGAGGGATTTTGAGTTATTCTTCTTGCAGAAAAGTGGTCAGGTCACTACGTGATGCTGGTGGAGGAAAACTTTTCCTGACTCACTCCTCCAAAACACCCCAAGGTGGCTCAATAACATTTAGATTTGGTGATTGTGCAGGCCATGGGAGATGTTCAACTTAAATTTCATGTTCAACAAACCACTCTGTCACCAGTCTTGCTGTGTATTGGTTCATTATCATCCTGATACATGGCACTGCATTCAGGATACAATGTTCGAACGATTGGGTGCACATGGTCCTCCAGAATGGTTCGGTAGTCCTTGGGAATGACACGCCCATCTATATTGCAGCCCAAACCATCACTGATCCACCCCACGTTTCACTCGGGGCATGCAACAGTCTGCGTGGAACGCTTTTTTGGGGCTTCTCCACATGTTAACTCTCCTGGATGTGGGAGAGACAGTGAAGGTGGACAGAGAACAATACATGTTTCACATTGTCCACAGCCCAAGATTTTCATTGCTGGCACCATTGAAACCGACGTTTGGCATTGGCACGAGTGACCAAAGGTTTGTCTATAGCAGCCCGGCCATTTACATTGACCCTGTGGAGCTCCCGACGAACAGTTTTGATGGAAACAGGAGTTAAGGTACACATTTAATTCTGCAATGAGTTGGTCAGCTGTGTTTTTTTAGGATACAATCCGGGTTAGCACCCGGACATCCCTTTCAGACAGCTTCCTTTTGCGTCCCGTTAATCCTGTTGGATGTGGTTCGTCCTTCTTGGTGGTATGCTGACATTACCCTGGATACCGTGGCTCTTGATGCACCACAAAGACTTGCTGTCTTGGTCACATTTGCACCAGCGAGAAACGCAACAACAATTTGTCCTCTTTTGAACTCTGATGCGTCACCCATAGTGGTGTGTGCATTGCAATATTTTATGCAAAACTGTGCTATTATTCTGCTAATTAAACCTTCACACTCATCTTACTGGTGGAATGTGCAATCAATGAAGCTTGGCCACCAGGCTGGTCAAATTTAGTCATGAAACCTCCAACACTAAATTGGCCAGTGTTTCAGTTTCATTGTCCAACCCTATATATATATAAAGAAATCCACTGCTCTGCCTGATTGATATTTAACCTGGTTAATTCTGTTTGACTGTTTGCATATTTAAACCTGCAGTTGAAGAGTGTTTTGCTTTTGTCTTAACTTTAGTGTCTTAACTTGTTGAACAAATTGAAAAAGTATAGATGACCATCATAGTTCTTTTGTCTACAATAATTGAAGCAGTGCTGCTGATTTAGAGATTTATTGATTGTTTATTGAATGCGTAAGGGAAGCCAGGTTCTGTTTAGCCTATCGGGTGACGGTAACAACAGGACCTTGGAGTGGGAGTGTCCTTGTTTAAGGGAAAAAAAAAACATTCCTCCCCTTGGCCTGGAATGTCTTTGGGGCAGGAAATATTGGGCGGAGACCAAGCTCTAAAAGTTTCCTCCCTGTTTCAAATGAAACCACACTATGGAATGCATGTGCTCTCTCTCTCTTCCGCTTTCTATCTCTGTCATTTCTGAACAACATATACTCACTCACACCCTAGTTTTTTTTTTTTTTTTAGACATACACAAGTCGTTTAAATTCTCTGCCCTTTCTATTTTTTTTTTTTTTAAATTAAGTTATTGGGAGAAGGTTAATGCCAGAGAATTGCTGAACAACACATGGTAGGGCATATCCTGCTCTAAACGCAGGGGCAATTCTGACAGATTGGGAGTTTAAACCTGTTTCCAAACTGTGGGGGAGAAAAAAGTTGAATCTTTGGGCTCAGAGGAAGCGATATCAGGCGGTGGGGGAGGTGAAGGAAACGACCCCACACACTCTCACATGCTGAAGACAGACATTTGCTCAAGTTTGTGGTGTATCCGGACTTTTCCTGATGGATCCTAGGAGAGCGTGTATGCCAAGAAATCTCCTCGACCACAGCGGCTGAAAACATACACAAGCGCACACGTGTACTGTGAGGTGTCTGGCGTTACTATGGAGGCGCTGAGGGAATCTTTTCTCCATTTAACCTTTCAGATGTCATCCTACAAGCGGGCTACCTTAGACGAAGAGGAGCTGATAGACACCACCCCTGACAGAGTGTATCGGTCTCCGACCGTCCAGGTAAGTGCGTCCTGCACTATATGCATTGTCATATAGTCGGATATGTAATTCATGCTTTTGATGTTTGCTCAGCACATTAAAATACATGTCAATACGTTTCTGAATACATCACTACATTAGGTATCTATTTATGTCATAGCTATTAGGAGCTAATTAAAAGTCCCCAACTTTAAAAGGCACTTGAGACTGAGACCTAAATGCCATCATTGTAATCGATCACCAGCACTGTACACTTTATTTAGTGTCAAGTTGCATTGACACTGCAAGAAAACATTGGAGAGACAATGAATTATTGAAAATGTGTTAAATGAGTAGATACATTTACTGATGTTTGAAAGTGTGAAGCTTTCTCGCATTTTTCCGTTAATTCTTTAAATAAATTTAAGGGTTCATGCTTTTTAAATGAAGGGTTGAAATGTTCCTTTAGATTGTACCATGCGGCCAAAGAACACTATTGGTGCTAATTTAAAAAAATGTATGTTATACTTATAATACAGAAAACGTGTGGGTCTTCCTCATAAATTTCAAGTTTCTCCTGTTTTGGAGAGGTGATTTTATACTGTATGTGCCCCAAAAATCTCCATGAGAGTTATACTGTATCACTTCAAGCAATAATCATTTAAAATACAAATTATTCATATTTCCTCATGAGTATTAATACTAAAATTGATGTAAGCATCTAGAAGCATTTGACCTGCAAACGCTTGTTGCCTAAATTAAAGCATTCCATGCAAAATTAAGGATTTCTTCCCCCAAAAAATCTGTAGTGTCCGTAACCATGTCAGATTCAGTTAGTGTACAAGATCTTAACAATTTTGCATTTTAGAATAATACACTTTTTTTCAGGTGCCTTTTCAAAAAAAAAAGTTAGACACTACACCTAGGTGAGACGTTCCCCCCCCCCCATGTTTTGGCTGTCGGGATTTATTTAAACAAGTAATTTGAGAACTTTCAACACCTCTGCAGCTGTCAACCTGTAAGCAGTCAGTGTTTTGCATGAGTAAGCAGCAGCAGAATAATTGCTTTGTAGATAAGCTGACGCTCTCAAGAGGTGGGTGCGATATATTTTCCTTTGTGACATTTCCTGCTGCTGATTTGCTCTTTATCATATGTTTGTATCTGGACTAGTGCAGCAGCTCGCTAACAATACAACTCATGTTTTCATGCATGCCATTCTGTCTGGGGGTTCTTGTTTTGAAAGCCTTAAATCTGTTTTATGGTAATTGTTTGTTAATGGGTTTAATCTTAAGCCAGTGTTCTCACGTGTTTTAGCTGCCACAGACCCTTTCGTTCAGTTTTTAAAAATCTATTCTATTTATATAGCCATTTCAACAATTGACATTATCACAAAGTTGCTTCACAAAAAAGAAATATTTCAGAATTTACAAATAATCATTTAAGAGTAAAATATATTCAGTAACAAAAATTTTAATATTTACATAAACACAACTATTTAAATAGTCATCTTATTATTTACAAAAAATAATATTTGTCTATTTATTAGTGTATATACAGGACTTAATAAAAAGCTGTATGGCACTGTCAGAACATATTACTTGTAACGTGTCACTTTTGAGTTATTGATATAAAAAGTAATAAGTAATTGTTGCAAAATCTCAATAAGAAAAATATTACGTGTTCAAGTCAAACCAGGACTTGTGCAGAATTACAGAACACAGTTATGAGAGTAAAAAAAAAAATTCCCTTTTTTCTCAATATAATCCTCTGCTATACTAATGCATTTATCCCAGCGTTTCACTAGTGCTTGGATATTATTAGGATAGTAAGTTTTCTCAGTATGCCAGAGCCATGACCAGACTGCCCGCTTCATATCAACGTTACTCCTGAAAATCCTTTAATAATCCAAACAGTTAAGAGCGAGCGGTTAGCCAGGTTCCTGTAAGGTGAAAGTGGTGTGTTGGACAATATGAAGTCATCCATTGTCCTGCACGAACAGAATGCCTTTGGTGATCCAACCAGGCAGTTTTTTTTCCATAAAGCTTTCAACTCGCTGAGTGGCACCGGAGAGCCGCCTTGGCCAGGATCATTATTCGCAGAGGTCTCCAGTCCTTTAAAACTTTTGCACCATTTAAAAAGAGTGTCATCACAATAATGTGTTTGAAGTCTACTGTAAATGTTAACAGATTTTACACCTTCATTTACCAAAAAAAATTCATCACGTCCTGGTTTGACTCGAACGACTGTCGTAATAACTTTGACAACAATGGGTTGTAATTTCCTCCACTGTAAAAAGGTGAAAAAAACGCACAGATCCCCAGAGTATGCTTCAAAAGTGTTACTTGATTATCAAAATGTATTGCCACTGAAAAGGGGATAGGGGAGATATGGTTGGTCAGATTTATGAGAAAATATTATGTATACTTTAAACAAATGTCTAATACACTAGTTTGAAGTATTAATACTAATGCTTATTTGTTAGTATTAGTAATAACATGATTCATGCTACAATATCTTATACGAATGTCAGCACTGACACACAACAAAAAACAAATCTTTGATTATTTTACTGTATATGGCACAATTGTAGGTGGAGAAAGTTGCTGCCTGACGATGCCTGGTCCCAGGTTTGAGCCTGAGTATGTCTGAGTATGCAGTTTGATTTTATTCTGGGCTTTTGATAATACAAGAGAAATAAAGTACACTATAAATAGACAAACAATCAGATTAACAGATTAAACAAACAAAATATAATAAAGAAAACATAATAAATAATATTTAAATGTGGAGTCATTTTTGCTCAAACGTGAATCAACATTTTAAAACAAAGTGGGGGGAATGAATAAACCCATCCATTCACAATTTATTAAGAAAGTAATTAGAATTAGCCATGTGTTACTAATAATGGGCAGCATGGTGGCGTAGTGGTTAGCACTGTGGCCTCACACCTCCAGAGTCGAGGGTTCGAGGCTTGCTTCAGGTCTTTTTTGCATGTTCTCTCTGTGCTTGGTGGGTGTTCTAGTGTGAGTTTGAGTGTGTGTACAGTATGTGTGTCCTGTGAGGGATTGGACTCCATCCAGGATTGTACTCTGGCCCCATGCCCTGCGTCTACTGGCATAGGCTCCATGCTTCCCACGACCCTGTACAGAATAAGCGGTATAGAGATTGAGCGAGAGTGACTGAGAGCGTTACTAATAAAATGCTCAAGATTATCATGAAGAGTCACCAACAATATAAAATAAAAACCATTGCCGTTTGGTGCTTTGGGGCACTCAGGTGTGTGTCTACATCGTGCAAGGAAGGTCGTTATGAGATCAGAAAAGCAAATATTGCTGCTCATTAATCTGGGTAGAGTTATAGGGCTATAGTCAGAAGGATGGTTTGTAAATAGAGAGCCTTTGACACAGGTGCCAATCTTCCCAGGAATGGGCGTCCCTGCAAATTTAATCCCAGGTCGGATCGTTTAATGCGCAAGTATTTAAAGGGAAAGCCAAATGTAATATCGGGTGTCCTACCGGGATCAGTGAGCACATAATGTTACTGCTCACAGCAGCACAATCACAAAAAAGACTGAACAAGTTTGGATTTCAGTTAAAGGTAGTTCGTAAAAAAACAAAACACCATTCTCTTCAAAGAAAGAAAGTGCAGGTACAATTTATGTTTGAGAAGTTGCTCCTGAGCAAAGTGGAGAGGATTGTACATCATGCACGCTGAAATCCAAATGCAGTGTGTCATCACATACACACGCCATACTCATTGTCGAGCATAATGGTAGTGAGCCCGTCTGAGATGTTGTGACAGGATCTTTAAGAGAGCTATACGTAAAGGTCAATGTACTGAGGCAATGTTGTACAGAACCATTTTTGGTCTTAGCATTGCAATAGAAACTTTGGGCAGCTCCCTCATTACCCTGTGTCTATAGACTGTTACCTGCTGGATATCTGGAATTTTCTTCGGGACCAATAAAGTATCTGTCGATCGATCGATGGTAGCCAGAGCCTTTTTAAAAAACTTTCCGCCAATGGACCCCAGTTGTGTTTAAGTTTTTGTTCTGTTTAATTCCAGCTGACATTTGGCTAAATTCCTACCACTAACAAATAGAAATAATCACAGACTGCATAGCTATGATTTTGAGAAAGATGAAATTAAATCCTTACATTAACGTTATATGGGAGAAACATTCGGTTACATAAGGCGGCACCGTCACCTTGCACCTCCAGGTCCCGGGTTCGACTCCTGCGTTGGGTCTGTGTGCATGGAGTTTGCACGTTCTCCCCGTACTTGGTGGCTTTCCTTAAGGTACAAGTAGTCCTCAACTTAGGAA
Source organism: Clarias magur (assembly GCA_013621035.1). Lineage (NCBI taxonomy): Eukaryota > Metazoa > Chordata > Actinopteri > Siluriformes > Clariidae > Clarias > Clarias magur. The sequence continues at coordinate 2,678,501 of QNUK01000011.1, read as the reverse complement.
TATCCGAGTTACGAAATTTCCACAGATTCGAATGGACCACAGTTCAACACTCCGTGCACCAGTATGTGTGTGTGTGCTGTATGTGAAAGTCATCCTGGACAATAACCCTCCTCTTCCTCCCCCTCTCCTGTCTGGGGTGATTATTTTCAGAATCAAAGGTAATGTGCAGGTTAATTAGTTTTCTTTTTACCTCATATTTTCTATTAATCGTTTTTATGTGAATATTTTTGGCTCGAGGAAAGATTAATTGGAGTTTCCGTTATTTCCTATGGGTAATTCAGAAATTCGCTCTGAAACAAAATGGCGTCCGGGATCCCCCTCGTGATTTAAAGGCGCAGGGACAACATTTCACTGTGAGATTTATTTCCTTAGACACGGTTACGGTTTTTGGCCCCATGACGGCGGTGTTGGGAAAGGGGACCAATTTAAATCAAGTGGATTGGTATTCTTTATATTGTATATCCGTGTCAAAGGCATATAAGACTCACTTTGTTGGACTTACAAACCAATTTGACTAACGAATGTGCTCTTGGAACAGAACTCGTTTGTAAGTAGGGGATAACCTGTACTCTGGTTTCCTGCCACAGTCCAAAGACATGCAGATTAGGCTAATTGGCTTCCCAAATTGTCCGTAGTGTGTGATTGAGCATGTGAATGTTGACTGGAGGTCCTGCCTTGGTTATACAATTTCATGTCACCCATAGTACACGTACACATGTTAAAGAGTGTGGACTGTTTTTACCAACCTGGTTAATGATTTCCAAAACATTTTTGGCCTAACCGTAGGTATCAAAAGCTCGGACCCTGTAAAACTTCTATAATACATTGACCCTAAATTGCAAATAGGGCAGCTTTGTGGCACAGCGGCTTGTGTTGTTTCCTCATAGCTCCAGAGTCCTTGCATCAATCCTGAGCTCAGGTTACTGCCTGTGTGGAGTGTCTGCATGCTTGGTGCCCTGCAGTGAACTAGCATCCGTGCCTGGGTATCCTCTCTTAAGCTCGGTGTTACATTGACGGCATTAAGCAGATGCCTTTATCCAGGTCAACACATAGAAGTGTTTTGCAATCTCGCTCAAAAACATATCTTCATTCCAGGGAGTGAGAGCGCAGGTCGAAAATCTTGTTGCGGTGTTTAAAGACTGATAGAGAATTTTTTTTTTTTTAACCACCAGGGCTTTAAATCTGATTTAGGCAGCTACGGGAAGTAAGTGAAGGGAGTGTACCTACTGAGTACCGTAGGAGGAATTAGAGAGATTTTATGCAACTACGTTCTGGTTCAGTTGCAGGGGTCGATGCACAGCGGCAGAGCCGAGCAAGCACCAGTTGCATGGCGAGATCCTCCTGTCTAACAGAGTCAGTTTAGTGATGTGAAATGAAAAGTGTTGGTTCTGCAGGACTCCCCCGAGATCGTGTGCTGTGACAGATGGAGAAATCTGAGATCTTGGCATGGGGGTTGCGCCTGCAGGGACTTGAAGCTCCGTCTTGCTGGGATTTCGTTTCAGTTGATGAGCTGCCATCCATGAAGAGATGTCAGCCAGACATGCTGAGATCCATGTAGTACATTTGGTACATTACAAGCCATGAGAATATCTCCAGTGTGTCATGGCATAGATTTGACAATTTTTTTGTTCCTGACTGGATTGTAATTACAATTTTTCACATTGCTCTTTTGATGTAAAGCACTGGCTAACGCATCGGTCAAAATTAAAGGCATATGATTTACATAATTTTCATAGTCAAAACCACATAAGCCCTGTGAATAGAGCTTTGTCATCCTGGTAGTCCACTGTGATCAGGAAAGAAATGGTCACCATGCCCGCCATAAATCTAAACCAGGCCATCAAAACGCCATGCACAGCATAACAAAGTAAATTTTTTTCTGTACTTTGTCACACAACTGTATACATTTTTTAATTGGCGGAAAATGTATGTACACTTGTTTTATACCATTGTAACTATTTTACTTAAGATAAAAGTTTACTTAAGGTAAACTTTTTAAACAACATTTTATAGTATTTTAAACTTAAGCATTATAGGTAAGAAAAACTGCAAGCTGTCCAATTCCATTTATCTGCTACAAACTGGCCTTCTTCGGTTAGCCTTAGATTATGGTTCTATAATTGCTCATAAACATGGTAAGCTGGCCCAGGTTTGACACACCTGTTTTAGAACAAAAATAAAGACCATAACACAATGAAATACCACTTAATGAATTACGCAGTGACCAAGAAATGTGTCGAATCGAAACTACTGCATGATATATGTAAATGGCTTAAAAGAGACCTTCATCAATCCATCCATCTAGGAACCTCTGTAGTCCAACTAGTGACCGTGGGGACCAGTTGTGACCAATGTATTCATTTCTTTACAATTGTGTCGGGACCTCCGATCAATATTCACACGTGGATTTACACACTATGGGAAATTTGTGAACGCCAATTAGACTAATCTGCATGTCTTTGGACTGTGGGAGGAAACCCACCAAGCACAGAGCATGCAAACTCCATGCACACTGAGGCGGGAATCAATCCCAGACCCTGGAGGTGCAGGGTTTCCTATTAGGTTAGCTATTTCTTAACATTCAGATAGGTCCCCAGTCTGCATGTAGTGTAGAAACAAAAATGTAAGGAAAAAAAAACATTTCCAGCTTTTAGTCCTTTTTCCATTTTTTTTCTGGATTAGCCAGTTTAACGATTGTGGCCTTGTATAAGAAGATATCCTCCCCTTGTTGCTCATCTCTGCTCTACTCTGGTGCGGTGTGGCAGAGACAATGAAGCAGCATATTTTGTAGAATAAGGGAAATAAAAGGAGCTCATGGTAAGAGACGTGGTGTCTGAGGTTTCTTTTAGCTGGAGCATATTAGAGCAGGATGGCTGTGTAGCGCAATCACAGTGAAGGAACCTGACAAAAAGAAAGTGTAACCTAAGCTCAAATATAGCTAGTTGTACATTTAACTCATGATTCATAAGATAGGCTTGTGGTTTACAAAGAGAGATTTTGGATTGTTATCCCTGGGTTATGGGTAGACATAATTCTGGGCTAACCTAAGCCGACCAAATGTAATGGCTAATCGAGTTACAGTAGGCTGCCAGTCATACAAGGCAAAACCCAGTATGAGATGTTCAGAGATCCTTGAAGAAAGATATAATTTTTATTTATTTATTAATATTATTTTGGACAAATCTGGGACAGTCACCACATATGAGCAGAAAACCCAGTACTGGGATCCGTGGTATTTATTAACACCTATTCTCATTTACAGGCATTTGGTCTCATATATCAAGCTGTGAAATTTATTTGTAAAGTAATTTATAAAGTGTATATCTTTTTTTTCTTTCACTTTTGCCATGAATAAAATCCTTGTCGTTTACTACTTTTCCTTATATGGACGTTTGACTTATAAGCATGTGTTTGACTTGCATATGCTTTGCATTTAAGTTAATTGGAATTCATAAACATACATACATGTGTATAAAGAAAATCACCAAACTTTTGTAAATCAGGCCGACATTTTTGTTGACGTGTTCAAATGTGGCAGAAACACATTTTTTTAAAATGACAACAATAATAACTAGAAGCAAGTGACACCTACTGTATGAATTGAAAAGCATCACCCTAGATAATAGCTGTGGTTTGACATATAGCACTGCTGGTGATGGCACAACAGATGTTGATCCGTCACACAAATGTGTCTGAGAACAAAATGTGTGAGAATCAGAATGGTGTGAAATGGTTTGAATGTCTAGAATGGAAAAAACAAAAAACAATAATATGAAAATAAAACACTTGTGTCCAGTTGTCCAGTCCTTCATTAGGTCATCAGAATCAGCATCAGAAACGGGTTGTATTTGCCAATTATGTTGGCACACACATGGAATTTGATTCCGGCTGTTTGTGGCTCTCAAAGTACAGACCAACATAAAACACTGTAGATTTGTACAACATGAGTATGTAACAGATGTTCTGTACATAAACTGGACATAAAGTGAGTGTGCAAGGTAGTGCAAGTAGCCATGGTGTGTGTCACTTATGCATTACTATTCACTCTATACTATAAAAACATTTGCAGTAAAATTCCAGCTAAAATCGAACCGTCAGTTCTTTAACCTTTTGAATTTGTGTTCAGGTGGTGGAGCATCGCCTGGGGTCCAGATGTTGGACAGAGCGAAGCCATGTGGAGAAGAAGCTCCTTGTTGTGGTTTGTGGGCTCTCGCTGGCATTACTCATATGCATCCTGACACTGGGTCTGCATTATAACAGGAGTGAGTAACAAAAAAAACACAACTAAAAAATAGCAATCCACCCATTATACTGTAACTTATACTTGTGATGGACCAATCATCTTGTTTTCAGCCGATCAGCCTCAGATTGAACTGTTTCTGTGCAATTTGAGTTCATATTCATGTTATCATCCGGGAATTGTCAGCCTGTAGCCATCTGTAGCTGGGAGCTCTTGGGTGGGGTGCACTCTCAGGTCAAGCATAGTGGCGTTAGCCCATCATCTGCATCAGATTTTTGAAGGAACTCTGCAGGTAAGTTGTTCTGAACATTTACAGATCTTATGTGCTTGTAGGCTGCCTCATATCCATCTGCCCCTTTATGTCATCACAGACAGACTCAATGATGTTGAGATCAGGGCCAAAACAATTTCTTCCTGGACTGCTTGTTCTTCACTATGCAGAAGATGGTTCTTAATGAAATTGGCTGTCCTGTATGTTTGGAATTGTTGTTCTCCTATAGAATAAATTTGTGGCCAATAAGACACCTCCCTGCTGGTATTGCGTGATAAGTATTTGCCTGTATTTCTCAGCATTAAGGACACCATTAATCCTGACCAAATTTTGGGAGATTCACGATGCATTGGCTTTTCTGTGCTATCGGACAGGAAGGGCTGGCCTTCGGTCTCTGTGGGGATGGGTGAGCCTTGGGTGGCCACGATCAATCAAGTCATTCAGTTTGATTTTATTTGTATAGCTCTTTTAACAATGATCGTTGTCGCAAAGCAGCTTTCCCAAGAAACCTTGAGAGGAACCAGACTCCACAGGGAACTGTCCACATTTGGGTGATAACGGATTGCAGGAATTGTTTCGCAGTCAGCTGGAATTTTTTTAAGAGCATTATAACATTTGATGTCTTTAAGTTAATATGGAGTCCAGTTCATTATTGGAGGCTTCATTATTATGGGGCAGTGGTGGCTCAGAGGGTTAAGGCACCAAGTTACTGATTGGAAGGTCGGCGGTTCAATCCCCTGCTCCACCAGGTTGCCACTCTTGGGCCCTTGAGTAAGGCCCTTAACCCCATCTGCTTCAGCGCGGCTGACCCTGCGCTCTGACCCCGGTTACTCTGGGAAAGGCGAAGAAGGAATTTCACTGTGCTGTGATGCATATGAGACAAATAAAGGCTTAACTTATGTAGACTGTGGGGAACTTCCAGTCATGAGCAATTGAACTATAGTTGGTGATCCGAGTTATTCAAATCACCTGACAGTGAGTAGATATTATGGCTGATTGGTGTATGTATTACTGTACTGTATATAGTATATATATTGATGGCACATGTCTGACTAAATAGATTAATAGATTTTTTTTTTTTTTTTTTTTTTTTATACTGACGGCAAATACTTTTGCTACCAATAGCTATCTGATATTCTTTTCGTTAAAAAGTATTAATCTTTTTTTTTTTTTTTTTTTCATTTCACAGATAAATTATTTTGCATATTATATCATTTTCACAAAATAGACTGTAAATCCACTCTAATCAATCAGGTGTCTATATATTTAAACATTGCCAGCTAGAAAACTAACTTTCTTTATATTTTCTTTCATTTGGTTTCTCTGATGCCAAGTTCATGATGATACTGATTACTGGATCACTTCCATCTCTCCATATTACCATTGTGTTTGTTAAACTGGCTCCTTACACAATGTGATATTTGCAGGTAGACAAATGTTAGGAAGTCACCCAAAGAAAAACACTTTGCGTGCATGCGTTTGTGTGTGCGTGTTTCTTTTCATCTGTTGCAACTTCCAGTGGTTATTCGAGTCTCTGTACATATACAGTGCCCTTCATAATTATTGGCACCCCTGGTTAAGATGTGTTAAAAGCCTTAAAATAAATTCAGTTTTTATTGCAGAAGCATATTGTCACACTGAAAATTGTAGAAAAATATAACGTGAATATAAAGTGAATTTTAAGGGGAAATAAAAATCCCTGACTAACAAATAATTATTTTTCATAAAATAACCTGTTCCACAATTGTTGCCACCCCTAACAATTCCTAGAAAATAAATGTAATTGAAGTATTTCTGTCATTTCTACAGTAGTTTACAAAGTTGATCAGAGTATCTAGGAACATTTAATTAGTAATTTCTCACTTCCTGTTTCCCTGGGGTATAAATATGACGTGACACAGAGGCCATTTATCTTATCCACTCTTCAACATGGGAAAGACAAAGGAACACACCATTCAAGTAAGGCAGATGTGTGTCGACCTTCACAAGTCAGGCAATGGGTACAAGAAAATAGCCACCCGCCTGCACCTGCCCTTATCTACTGTGAGAGGAATCATTAAGAAGTTTTTAAAAAACTGGTAAAGTAGTAAACAAGCCTGGACGAGGACGCATGTTTATTTTGCCTCCACGCACAGTGAAGAGGATGGTAAGAGAAATAAAAAAAACTCTCCAAAGCTCACTGTTAAAGAACTGCAACAAATGATAGCATCTTGGGGTCTCAAAGTCTCCAAAACAACCATCAGACGCTATCTACATGCCAACAAGCTCTTCGGGAGGCATGCAAGGAAAAAACCTTTTCTCAGTCAAAATCATAAACGCAAACGTTTGGAGTTTACTAAGCGGTACTGGGGCTTCAACTGGGACTGTGTTTTTTGGTCAGATGAGACCAAGATAGAGCTTTTTGGCAACAAACAGTCTAAGTGGAACACAAAAGATGAGTATGCAGAAAAGCACCTCATGTCCACTGGGACGTATGGAGGAGGATCGGTGATGCTGTGGGGCTGTTTCTCTTCCAGAGGCCCTGGGAACCTTCTTACGGTGCATGGCATCATGAATGCTTTGAAATACCAGGACATTTTAAAGCAAAATCTGGTGGCCTCTGCCCGAAAGCTGAAGATGGGTCGTCACTGGGTCTTTCAGCAAGATAATGACCCAAAACATGTGGCCAAATCTACACAGAAATGGTTCACCACACACAGAATCAAGCTCCTCCCATGGACATCTCAGTCCCCAGACCTCAACCGCATTGAAAACCTGTGGAGTGAGCTGAAGAGGAGAGTGCAGAGGAGAGGAGTCAGGTCACTGGATGATTTAGAGACATTGTGCAAAGAGGAATGGTCGAGGATCCCTCTTTCTGTGCTCTCTAATCTTGTGAAACATTATAGGAGAAGATTAGGTGCTGTTTTGTTGGCAAAGGGGAGTTGTACAAAGTATTAAACATCAGGGTGCTAATAATTGTGGCACCCATGATTTGATGTAAACTAATTATTTCTTAATGTGGGATTTTTTTTTTCCACTGGATAAATACACTTGAATTCAAGGTTGGAATTTCCTCTTTTTTTCCCCATTGTGGTTCTATGTTATTTAAAACAAAACAGATTTTTTTTTAGAAGCTAAAGAACACATTTTAACTATGGGGTGCCAATAATTATGGAGGGCACTGTACAGTCTTGGAAATGTGTATGTTTCAAAATTGAAGATGTAACCCAAAACAGCCATTTATCTTTCAGTCATGTTTTTTTTTTTTTTTTTGGTCCAAAAAGGAATTTCATATCAGTGAACAGCATACCAGTAAATGTTATTTCCTCCCATTCAGCCACCACACTCAATGCTGCATGACAAATCACTGCATTATAAAACGACTACTGACTGAAAAATGTGCCCAGACCAGAATGTTTACCCCTCCTTTTCCCTAGTCAATGTGCTTTTCTGATTTTTGAGTGCTTTTCTGTTTTTCAGGCCTGCTTGTCCTGATTTCGGACCCTTTTTCCTGCTCACTTGTGTTTTTATCTCTCTAGATTGGGTGAGGTTCTGTCTCTAAGGCTCTAAGGATTTATTTTTTTCATCCTTGGGTCCACAATAAAAAAAAACACGAAGACAATGTCTTTTTTCCCTGTTGCTCACTTTACTGTTCATATCCAAACAAGACCTTATTTTGAACCTAATTTTCTTATTCATGAAACATAACGTTAACATAACCTCCTAAAATGAACCAGAGCCTAGACCGAATAAAATGTGTAATTGAAAAAATAGAATGTAAAACCAAGAACAATGTTTAATTATGAGTCTCTCATGGTTCCTTGAGAAAGCTCTCATATGTTCCCTCCAGTCCTCCAGCACTGCCCGACTGGTCCCACCATATCTCAGGAATTGAGGAAGCTTTATGGTGTCAGCTTTGAATTTATCTGTTCATCTTAGAGTTTCTAAATAGTTATTTTTGCTTCTCAGCCCCAATTGAATGCAGATGCCTCTGCTCCCGGTACAGTATGTAGCCTTTTCGAATACAGATATTCAGACTTATTGACCTATAGACCCTGTGGTTTATTATATCTTTTATTCAGCCCAGCCCTTGTGAATTACGCTTGAGGAAAAGATGCATTTCGAAATTACAAAACAAGAATGTTCCTCAAGATAATGTCTTCATGACTAACGCTAAAAAAATATAGATGGTTCAGAATTTCTTTGCATGAGGTGGCAATGTATAACTTGCCTGTGTGTGGATATGTTACAAGGAATAATTGGGAAAATTAGAGTAAGAGCATTAATACATATTGCGAGACCCAGCAATACATATTGTGACATTTTTTTTAATTGCAATATATTGAATTTCAATAATTTTTATCCTTACTATGAAGTAATTATTAATTTAATAATAATATATTATTTATTAATTATTAACTACCTGATACCTCTTGATTTGCTATGAATTGTCGAGACTTGTCAAGAACTACTGCTATAATTTGTCAACTGTTCTCTTGAACCATGACTATTTTTCTCTTGAACCAGGATGATTTTTGGTGATGTTTGATTCCTGAATATGATCATTAAGCATTGAATTGAGCAATAACTAGAATAAATAATCACTTTTACTTCAACTCTTAACAAAAAACTTTTTTTTAGCTTTGATTACGGTTCACACTGTGGTAGCCAGTTCATGGCTAAAACTGTCATCCCCATTTCTCTGGTATATGGTCATTTTGGACTCATCAGACTACATGAACGTTTTCCATTGCCCCAAAGTCCAATCTTTATGCTCAATAGCAAGTCTTTTTTTCCTGATTAGTCTCATTAACAAGTGGTTTTCTCATGGACACAGGGATGGAAATCACCAGTCAACACCTGTACAATATTATCTTAACGTTATTATACGTTATTATATTATACAATCAAACCTTGGATAGTGAGCCTAATTCATTCCAGAAGCGGACACATATATCAAAACACTCATAAATCAAAGTGGATTTTCCCATAAGAAATACTGAAAACTCAGATAATTTGTTCCGTTATCGGTTAGGTCCAACATGATTGGCTGATGGCTGATCAAGCTGAAAATTATCACTGGCTGATAGCGATAGCGATTTTGGAGTCAACGATACATGGATCGGTACACAAAAGAATCACGATTCATAACTGAATCGATTGTCCCCCATCTCTATTGTTTAGTCCCAATCCTGTGAGTTCTCATTACATTGTGCATGTTGAAATACTCTTACTTTCAGTATTAAACATACTGTAGACTGTGACTTTTATTAACCATATATCTTATTATAATAATATGCTGGACAGTTCTTAACCCAATTCCAGTCATTTAAAAACTCCTTGATAGTTTGCAGTGCTTGATGCAGGCCAATAATCTGACTCTTTTGAAGTGGTGACCTTTTTTTCTGGCAACACCTTGTATAAAATAGTTAAATATATTAAAAGGATTTTTATAATTTTGTTCCTGTTTGTTCATTAGCTCACCCGGGCCTGTGTCTGACCGAACCATGCGTGAGTGTGGCAGCGGCTGTAATGGGAGCATTGGACCGCTCAGTGGACCCTTGTAATGACTTTTATAGCTATGCCTGTGGTGGCTGGATGAAGAAAAATCCACTACCAGAAGGCAAATCACGGTGGGATACCTTCAGCAATCTCTGGGAGCACAACATGGCTGTCATGAAACATTTACTAGGTCAGTCCACTACCAAGACCTGTTTATTTCAGTTATATGAAACAGAAGTCAGTATGATAATTTTTTTAATAAACACCTGCAAAAGCTACATTTCTGCATAATACAACTGCACGTGGGGAGACAGTTAAACAGCTTACCAATTTCTATATTAAACTGCATGGTAGTGATGCAGTTAGTTAAAGTCATGGCAGACCTGGTATGATTTCAAAGGGTGGTCATGCAAAATATTACTTTTTATGCATAATATCACATGCTTTATGGGCTTAATAAATATATAATGTAAATAGATTATTGCTATATTTTGCTAAATTTGTCATGTTGATAAAATAGTAATAGAAATACTGTAATAAATATTTTTATTGAAATAATGTTCAAAATAAATCTTTATTGCACATTAAATTTGACAGAAAAACACTGCCATGACTTTGTCTTTATAAGGTGTCAAATGGCCTCTTGTGATTATTGTTTATTTCTATGTAGTTATTGTGTAGTAGTGACTATCCTGGGCATTTATTTAATTTTATTGTATTCATTTGATTTGATTTACATTTTATTATATATACTGTATGTAGGTGTGTGTATGTGTCTGTGTGTGTGTGTGTGTGTGTGTGTGTGTGTGTGTGTGTGTGTGTGTGTGTATATGTATATATATATATATATATATATATATATATACACACACACACATACACACACACACACACACACAACCCTGGACGTTTGCACATATTATGTAGCAGATGAATGCAATAATTACCTTGACATTTTCGCATAGAGAGCACCAGCGATGAGGGCCTGAGTAAGGCTCAGCAGAAGGCCCTGAAATACTACAAAGCATGCATGAATGAAGCCAAGATAGAGGAGCTGGGAGCACGGCCCTTACAGGAGCTCATCAACCAGGTGCAATTTTACTATATCTTCATATATCCAAATCATTATCTTTTTTTCTCCCTTTAATTGATGTCCATTAACTATAACCCAGATTATTAAAATGACTTTTGGCTGTTAAATTGTTCAAGACTGAGCAGTTGCATATCCAGAAATAAGGAAGTATAGTAAATAAAACCCCTGCACACCAATGTCCAAGCTCCCTTAATAGCAAAACAGCTGGTTTAAACTTGATTTCACTTCATTGTTAAAACATGATGTTTTGATCATACAATCTTTTGGGTTGTGATGTCCAAAATCCCTGAGGTTTTAACAAGCTGTTGTGAGAAGTTGTTGTGGGGAGACGCATCTGTTTATTTATTGAGTGCACCAAAACCGTGAGACATACAGCTTTGATTAATATCATTGATATGTTCTTTATACAAAAGATATATTTGCACAATAGTCAGACTGTAGACTGCAGCATCTGTAAGTAAGTAAGGACCCAATGTGGCATAATGAGCTGAAGTCTTTTCACGCATCTGTTTGTATTCTGCCTGCTTCCTTTGTTAATTTTGAACTAAACCATTCCATTTTTCTTACTTTAGACAGGAGGCTGGGCTTTGACCGGCCATTGGGACAAGAACAACTTCCAGGAGGTTTTGAGGACTGTGTCAGCCATTTACCGTACATCACCTTTCTTTACTGTGTTTGTCAGCACAGACTCCAAGAATTCAAGCAGCAACATCATCCAGGTGCACAAGCTCCTCCACAATGGCCAAAGCTATTTAACAATAGAGTACTTTACTATTCATTCGAATTTGTTGTGTGTTTTTCTTTTTTCTTTTTTCCTTACTTAAATTAAGGATCCGGGAAATTCTGGTTAGGGAAAAATTTTACCCTGTTGCTTTTTCTTTCCTACAGGTTGACCAGTCTGGACTGGGCCTGCCTTCCCGAGAGTACTATCTCAACAAGACAGCCAATGAGAAGGTAGTTAGAAAAATAATTGAGAAAGAAAAAAATGTACAACATGCATAGGAATTGAGCAAAACACTTCGAATGTAATTGCTTTTGTTCCTTACATACACTAACAAGAAATTTTATTATGGTATTTTACATGTACCGCAGTGGCCAAAAGTTTTGACTAGCGCTCATCTTCATACTTTCAAGAAGTATGATGCAAAAGATGCTGATGGGGGGTAAAATTATTTTCTCTGATGAATCCCCTTTCCAATTATTTGGAGCATCTCAACCATCTAAGACAAACAATACCTTTTCCAGCATGATGGAGCTCCTTGCCAGAAGGCAAACGTGATAACTAAGTAGCTTGGGGAACAAAACATGGAATTTTGGGTCCATGGCCAGGAAACTGTTCAGATCTTAATCCCATTGGGAACTTGTGGTCAATCCTCAAGAAAGTGACTGGACAAACAAAAGCCCACAAATTCTGACAAACTCCAAGCATTGATTATACAAGAATGGGCTTCCATCAGTCAGGATTTGGCCAAAAAGTTGATTGACCGCATGCCAGTGTGAATTACAGATGTTTGAAAAAGAAGGGCAACACTGCAAATGTTGACTCTTCGTATAAACTTACTGTAATTGTCATAAAATACTCTGACGCTTATTAAATGCTTGCAATTCTACTTTAGTATACCATAGTAACATCACTAACACTGAAGCAGCAGACTTTGTGAAAAATGAATATTCGTGTCATTCTTAAAACATTTGGCCATTGCTGTACCAAGGTATGTACCATTTGTAGAACCATGGCTACCTACAGTATACCATAGTAAAATTTGTGTGCCTGAAAACTGTTAGAACCTAGATATTTCTATTCTAAGACTTTCATTTCTAAATGCTTGTTTCTAATGCCTGCAGTATCTCGACGCATATCTAAACTTCCTGGTAGAGCTGGGAGTCCTGCTCGGCGGCTCAGAAGAGAGGTCTCGCACTTTGATGCAGGAGATTGTAGATTTTGAAACCACCCTGGCTAACATTACGGTCCCTCAAGAGGAGAGGAGAGATGAGGAGATCATCTACCATAAGATTCAGGCTAAGGATTTAGCAGTGAGTCGTACTGTGGCTTCAAAGGAGAAAAGTTCAAATGTATTTTTTGTGTGATGTTGTAGCTAATGTACGTGTGTGTATGCTATAGGGACTGGCTCCTGCAGTTGACTGGATGCCTTTTCTCAAAGCAGTGTTTGCTCCAGTTGCTCTTAATGACTCGGAGCCTGTGGTGATCTATGCTATGGAGTACATGCAGAAAGTGTCACAGCTCATTAGCACCACAAACAAGAGGTAACTCAGCACCAAACAACCAGAAATCAAATACAGCAGGAACTATAAATAAGCAAATATTATACCGAAATCTCATTTGTAGCCCCGTAGGACTCGTAGCTTTAGCTGTGTGACATTATAGACCTCATCTCAGTCTCATTATTAAGTTTGCACCAATGCCTGAACTGATCTTTCTTTTTTTAATGTAGCACACTGAATAACTACATGATTATGAAAGTGGTGAGGAAGATGGTGTCTATATTGGACCAGAAGTTCCAGGATGCTGAACAGCGTTTTCTTGAAGTCATGTATGGTGCCAAGAAGGTTAGTGATCAAAGGGCAAAACTTGATAAATAATCCTAAAGCATGATGATGTACATGAAATAGCAGTACAGTGGCACCTCGGGAATATGAACGCCTTGCTTTAAGAATTTTCACCTTAAGAATTGAAAGTTTGCAAAAGAATTTGCAGCGGCATATGAAGCATTTTCAGCATACGAATTACTTCCAGATTTAAAAACGTCAAAGACTTAATCAGGGGCGGAAAAACTCAATCAGGTTGGATGGTGGCGTAGTGATTAGCACTGTGGCTTTGAACCTCCAGGGTGTGTTCCCCCAATGCTTGGTGGCCATTTCAAAAATAGGCGTGCGTGCGTGCACGAGAGTGTGTGTGTCCGGGCTCCCACAATCCTGTCCAGGATAAACGATTTAGAAGATGATTGAATGAATGATAAAAAGTCTATAAAAATCAATACCTTTTCATACTCGTGTGCATGATGATAAACACCAAATTAGCAGTTTATGAAGCTACAACGCTGCTTCATAAACGGCAAAGCTCAGAGAGATGAGCATAACAAAATGATCGTTAAATGGTACTGTACAATAACACCTCGTAAACAAGGCTCGATCTAAATCGACCAGTAATGCAGCTCAGCCACTGCAGAACCTCAGCTACTATACATACACTTCCTCGTTTTACAGGGTGCCATTTCTTTTGTCTCAATTCGAAGGCTAGTTTTATTTGTTTTCATTTGTCTTTTCTTTTTTTAAATGCTTTTTTCTCAAAATCATTTATAACTTTATCATGAATGACCGGTTCACTGAATTATTGCATGTATTAGAAGAAAATTTTATTTTTAAACTTGACGAAGTTATTAATATATGAAATACTATATATGATGTAAAGCTTTTTTCGAACAAACTTTGGTCATCTTTCATTAAAAATCATAAACGCTTTAGCCTCCTGTAATGATAAGAAAAAACTGTAGTAGCAACTGAGGATGAGCTCATGAAATATATCATTAACAATTATCAACCGCACCTTAAAAGGGTAGGATATTGTAAGTAAGTACTCCATGTGCTGGAAAGTATGTAAATAAAGGACTTGTACAAACATGAGGGTGCAAGAATGTTGAAAGTAGTGTTTATTTGCCGGTGTAACTGTGGAAAATGTGTGGGCTCGGGATTGGTGTAGAATTCCAGTCTGCTACACTGATATGGGTGCAGCCTAGTCAGAGTCTTATCAGACATAGATCCTGTTCTCCTGACCTCATCTTCCTCGGGGGTCAGGCTGCAATAACAGGCTGTGATCTGTGCCTGACATTCGTGTGTGGGTGTGGGTGTGGGTGTGATGGGAAGGAGGCAAACGTAAGAAAGAGATTAAAAGAATTGTGCTGATTTTCCATTGTTGCCATGACCATAAAAGTTACATGTCTTTAAAGTTATTCATGTTTGATCAGTTCATTAGATGGCCGAAACAATGGGATATGAACTCATTATATTGTTTTGACATGCTGAACAGACAGTTTTCCTTTCCTGAACTCCTTTTTACTCTTTTATTCATTCTTTGTGCATCTTGGTGTGTGTTCTTCACTTGGATTGCAAACATCTCACTTACAAAGGAAAAAGGACGTGACAGGAGGTTTTAGTGGCCTGTAACAACAATAGACAGGGATGTATGGGCTCCTCGGGGAAAAAAGAAAATTAAGTACTTGAGATAAACTAATGTACTAACTTTGTTGCTGAAAACATGCCTATTGCTAACTGTTGCAAAAATGCATTTTTTAATTATTTGAAGTATTTTGCAATAAGTAGACTAGTACTGTAAGTATTAATCTTTATCCAATCCAATTTTTCTTGTTTTATAGTATTGATTTATAGATAGACTCATTAAATTAAACAATAAACAGAAACAATGAGGAGTACCGTAAATGCAACAAGTACAACAGTAGAGTCCGTGTCTGAGGATGTTCAGGGTGAGAAAGCCTGAAACGGCTTCATTTTAAGCGATCAGAGCCAGAATATTAACGAGGGGAATTGTTCCCTGTTAGTCATTCTAAGTTAATAAACAACAGGTTTCAGTCTTAAGTTTAAGGTTTGTATTTGTGTGCAATGTTTCAGAGCTGCACTCCTCGCTGGAAACTGTGTGTCAGTGACACAGACAGCGCACTAGGCTTCGCCCTGGGGGCTCTATTTGTCAAAACCACCTTCGCTGAGGACAGCAAGGACTTTGTGAGTGTACCCCGTCATGCATATACTCTAATAGATCAGAGAGTTTGAACACACTAACCTGCTTCCCTTGCGTGTACATCAGGCTGAAAATATGGTCTCAGAAATCAAATGGGCCTTTGAGGACAGCTTGAAACACGTGAGCTGGATGGATGGCGAAACCAAGAAGGCAGCCAAAGAGAAGGTGAGCTGCAGATTTCCGGGGGGGAAAAAAGCACTTTGTGCACAACCTGTTCTCCATCCTGTGCATAAGTTAATTTTAAAACAGGTGATCTATAACTGGGGTCCAAATTACTGAGACACCAGTAAAAATATATATATGTGTTTTAAATTATTTTCAAATTTAATGCAGCTATTAATTATCATTTCAAATTATATTATCAACATTATCTTGAGTGAAAATTCGCCTGTGCAGACAGGTTGGAATTGGTGGAGAAAAGTGTTAGGTGTATTGTGTGATAAAAGAGCTTCAGCAAGAATGAAAGGAAAGGTGTACAAGACGGTGGTGAGACCAGCCATGCTCTACGGCTTAGAGACAGTGAAACTGAAGAAAAGACATGAGGCAGACTTGGAGGTAGCAGAGATGAAGATGTTGAGGTTCTCTTTGGGAGTGACAAGGATAGATAGGATCAAGAATGAGTTCATCAGACAGACGACCCATGGTAGATGTTTTGGAGATAAAGTCAGAGAGGCCAGATTGAGGCGGTTTGGACATGTTCAGAGGAGAGATTGTGAGCATATTGGTAAAGGGATGCTAAGGTTGGAACTGCCAGGCAGGAGGTCTAAAG
Organism: Clarias magur; assembly: GCA_013621035.1. NCBI lineage: Eukaryota > Metazoa > Chordata > Actinopteri > Siluriformes > Clariidae > Clarias > Clarias magur. The sequence continues at coordinate 2,661,876 of QNUK01000011.1, read as the reverse complement.
GAAGACCAGAGAGGAGATTTATGCATGCAGTGAGCGAGGACATGAAGTTAATTGGTGTGAGAGAAGAAGATGCAGAGGATAGGGTTAGATGGGAAGAGATGATTCGCTATGGTGACCCAGAAAGCGAAGAACCGAAGACACCAAGAACCAAAAACGCGAAGAACCAAAGGAGAAGATCTAGAGTGACGGTGGGGGGGGGGGGGGGGGGGATTTGGCGTGTAAGGGTTGTGGCTTTAGTCATGAGATGTGGAATGGGGTGTTGATCCTGATCCTGAAGTGCCAAGTAATAAGCAACAGCATTATTCCTTGTGAGTATCTTGTATGGCTGTATGTACAGTACCATGGGACCTGTTTCAAGGATTGAGATCTTTGGTAGCAAACCATTCCCACTGCTTCAGTTTTGTTAATTTTTTTGTTAATTGACAAATCATGGCTCATCTGCCTAGATACTGTGGAAATGGCTAGTTCATGTTTTCGTTGCTCCGAGAGTCCCTGTATGTATGCTGATGGAAGGGCCGGAGTGTTCCAGTCTGATTTGGCACTAAGGGTTAGAAATTCAATGGCGAACCATTTTCGCCACCGAACAATTTTCTTGATGGACCTGAAATAGGGAGGAGGTCATGACCCCAATCTGAACTCAGTTGGTCAAAGGTGGCCCTGAAAGCACTGCTAAATGAACCAAGTGTGGATCGATCTGTTGTTTAATTTTGCCACACTTTGGTGGCCCATTCTAGAGCTCTGCCAGTCAAAAGAACTCTGATGGCTGCATTTTAAAAATGCATGAGTGTTGCATTATACATGAGTTACACCCCACAGCTGTCCCTCCATACTGCCGAGGCACAGGCAGTCTTGTCTTAGCCGCCAGTGAAGTGGCTGAGATGCCAATCCAGATTTGCAAATCAACTTGCCAGTCATCTTACCTGAAGCAGAGTCTGGATTTAGCTTAATCACTTTGAAATTTCGTGTTCATGTTTGCCTATTACGCCTGCTTGACGTGACAATCTGCGCCATCCTCCCTACGTTTGCGGCCACGTTTAAAGGCAGAGACCTGAAACTGACGGAACAGTATAACAAGAACTTAAAACAGCACTTTTCATAATATTAACCCCCCCACCCCCACCCCACACACACATTTTATTTTATCCAACCAAAAAATATATATTGTTCAATTTCTATTTTTGATTTTTTTTCTCTTTTTGTTTTTTCCATTTTCTTCTCTTTTGTTTAATATATATTCTTTTCAACATCTCTTGCCCCTTTTCTTCTGACAAAATATCTTTTCTCTTTTTTTTTTCCATTTCTCGTTTATTTTTTCTCCTATACAGGAATGAAATGGATCCCCTCTCGTATAGAATGTCAAACTCGGCTTCCTCATCCTCTTTTTCAGAGGTGTGCCCAGGTGTCGCAGGTTTTGCTTGATTACCTCCATGGTGGCATCGTCTGGCAACCATATTTGTCTGCAGATCTGCCTACCAGGATATCCACAGTGTAGCTGCCTGTGGATCTGCCTGCAATTCCTGCAAACACATGCTGCTGGAGAAGAGATTAGATATAAAATGCTTAATATGGTCAATATGACTAAATGTGGCTTAGTGGTTAGTACTGTCGCCCTGCACCTCCAGGTCATAGGGTCCAATTCCCGCCTTGGTGTGTGTGCATGGAGTTTGTACGTTCTCCCTGTGCTTGGTGGGTTTCCTCTGGGTTCTCTGGTGTCCTTCCAAAGGCATGCATATTCGGCTAATTGACGTTCCCAAATTTTTTGTAGTGTGTGAAAATTGACCAAAGGTCCTACCAAGCTGTAAAAAAATGGGAATAAATACAATCGCGGTCCCAATTTGGACTACAGAGGTTCCTAGATGGACTGATGGTAGACGTGGCGTTTTATTGTTCTTTTCTTTACAGGCGGATGCAATATACAATATGATAGGCTACCCAAAGTTCATCATGGAACCCAAGGAGCTAGACAAAGTGTTTAATGAAGTAAGTACAGAATAACTTCATTATTATTATAACGCAGATATACATACTTTATTTTGGTTAAATATAGTGTCTTTTATCAGACCTTTTAGCTTAAAGCCTTGTAAAATGTAGCATGAAAACATAATGTGTGACAGAAAGATTACGATCTATATGAACACACTTTGCTTGCGCATTTCTCTGGACGCTGCATGTACTACGCATGTTGGGCTCAGTCTAGTCGGTGTCTTATCACACAGAGATCCTGTTCTGTTTATGTTCTTTGTCAGTTTGAAGTCGTGCCAGACTTGTACTTCCAGAATGTTATGCAATACTACAACTTCTCCGGCTGGGTGACGGCTGACCAGCTGAGAAAAGCCCCGAACCGAGATCAGTAAGGAGCGGCCCTACTCACGTACTCCCTTACACCCTTTGCATACCCAGTCTCATACACTCGACATACAGTAGAAGTCATCTGCTGAAAGCTTGCTTCCTCCTCCTCTTGTACAGATGGAGTATGACCCCACCTACAGTGAATGCTTATTACAACCCCACTAAGAATGAGATGGTACTTCCTGCTGGTATCCTTCAGGCCCCCTTCTACAGTCATGCCTGGCCAAAGTACAGTAAACGGCTCACACACCTCCACCTGCCTCATCACCTTACTACTTAAATCAAAAACTGTGCTGTACATGACGGAATTTTAACTATTTGCTTTTCTAGAGCCCTGAATTTTGGTGGCATTGGTGTTGTTATGGGTCATGAGCTGACTCATGCATTTGATGATCAAGGTAATTTGTTTTTTTTTTTTTACAGAATTATAACATTTCTGGAAATTTTATCTATAAAATTATATAAATATCAAATGTCTCGTTCTGATTGAAAATTTTATTTTGATGGGGCTGGGATCGGGTCAGATGATTCTGATTGACGAGTTTACATGAAGCATTTTTATTCTCATCGTGCTATTATTCTGATTATTATCCCGTTGCCAGATTAAAGTACTCCGGCCTTGCATGGTGTGGATTTTGGTTTTATTATGTCTTCAATTTGGTGACCCTTTACAGCTGTTCCAGATTATTTTGGTTTCCCTTTAGTGGTTGGTCGCTATTAAAAGTGCACTGTTTCTGCAAATATTGGCTATTTTTACTGTTGTCATTATCAATGCAATAACATTTATCTTGTATGTATATGTCTCAACTGTGTGTCTCAACGGTACTAGGAAGAGAATATGATAAGGATGGTAATTTGCGTTCCTGGTGGAAGAACACATCAGTGGAGGCATTTAAGCAGCAGACCCAGTGCTTGGTTGAGCAATACAGCAACTACAGCATTAACAAAGAACCCCTCAATGGCAAACATACTCTTGGGGAGAACATCGCAGACAACGGAGGCCTCAAAGCAGCTTACAAGGTTGGGGGTGATCCACAAAGTATTTCCGAATAGAGCTATTGATGTTGGTGATTTTTTCTGTGCGTTTTTAAGATCTAATCACGTGCCTCCATACGCTGTGTCTGCATGCTAAAAGATCAGGGCCAGGGGGCAGAGCTGGATTGTACAGTACAGTATGTCAAAACCCAAGTTAAGCTTTATCCTTCCTATACAGTACTGGAGTAGGAATCAGAGCGTCTCTCTCTCTCTCTCTCACAATGCCTTGAAAACACAACAGGTGGCTTGGAAAGGGTCGGCCTTCCCCACATCTCATTCTTTCCACCGAGCAAAAAGTCAGAGGTCACAGAGCAGGCCTGGTATTGACAAAACATCTCCAAGCAGCTTCTGCCTGTTGATGTTCTTCCAACTCATGAAAGCTGCGCCTAGATTAGCACAGCTTCTCTGAGATGGCTTGAAAACTCACTCACTCATCGTCTATACCGCTTTATTCTGTATACATGGACACGCGGGGCTTGTAGTCTATCCTAGGAAATTTAGGGCACGAGGAGGGGTACACATTAGACAGGGTGCCAATCCATCGCATGGCAGGGAGAAAACTAAAACAAAATGTGCATTATTAATTGTTTATTGTTTTTTTGACATTGAATGCTGTCTTGCACTGCAGGCCTACATGAACTGGATTCAGAAGAATGGGGATGAGGCCATGCTGCCCGCTCTGGGAATGACAAATCATCAGCTGTTTTTTGTTAGTTTTGCCCAGGTTTGTATTTGTTTCATTTTTTTCTTGTTGATTTCATAATTAAGCCATAATCTGGTGTGGCACAGATGTCGTGCACACAGAACACATTTAGCGTCGAACTCGGTGCTAAATAGAAAACATGTTGCGTCATTAATTGTGTTGATACTAAGGTAAGCCGTTTTGTTTGAAGGTGTGGTGCTCAGTGCGGACCTCGGAAAGCTCTCACGAGGGCGTGATCACAGACCCCCACAGCCCCTCACGCTTCAGAGTCATCGGCACCATCTCCAACTCCCACGAGTTCTCCGAGCACTTCGGCTGTAAGGAGGATTCCCCCATGAACCCTAAGCGCAAGTGTGAACTCTGGTGACCCCATCACCTCCGTTTGATTCATTGCAGGAACCTGTGCTTTGTTCTCACATGAAGCGCAAAGAACTTTGTATTTAAATCGATTTTAATATAGGGCACTATTTTGTTCTCGCCGGGACTCGAGAGAATGAATCTCTTACACTGGAAAGACCACTGGATGTTTAAAACATGGGAGAAGAAACTGGTTTTGTAAATACGTGCGGATTTAATTAGTTTTTTTTTTTTCGTGCTATTATTTTTTTAAGGGGAAATCACTTCTGTTCTTGTTGTTACAATGGTATACGTATTTTACAGTTTCTTCCCTGAATCATGTCATATGTGTCGTACAACATTATTGAATGTAGATTATGACCATAAACAGGGGTGTCAAACATCAAACAGTATTTTAGATAATTGCAGTTTAATCTGTAATAATTACATAGGAACTAAATTTCCCACAAAAGTAATAGCTTTACTATAAAGCCGGGGCCTGGAGCCTATACCAGGAGACTTGGGGCATAAGATGATGTACACCCTGGACAGAGTGCCAATCCATCACAAGGGGCGCACACACACACACACACACACACACACACACACACAAAATTTGGGAACGCCAGTTAGCCTTATCTATATGTCTTTGGATTGTGGAAGGAAATCAGAGTACCCGGAGGAAACCCACCAAGCACGGGGAGAACATGCAAACTCCGTGCACACAGACCCAAGGTGGGAATCGAACCCGAAACCTTGAGGTGCGAGGCGACAGTGTTAACCACTAAGCCATTGTGCTGCCTGTTGTGAGATTATTATATTAAAATCTGAAGATTTCTATTACATTTGTGGGCTGTTACGACATTTGCTGTCAAGTGGGCTGAATCAAAATCAAATCAAACAGATGAACAGCTTGCAGGTCATTACCAAAGATACCAGTTCAAATTATTATTTGTTGTTGTTGTGGCAGATTTTATTTTATTTACTTTACTGTACTTGTATAAGCATCCACACTATTTTAACAGCTCCACTTTTTTTGGTATTACAGCCTGCTGATGAATAGGCTCTAACTGTAATTACATGTCAAGTTTAAGACTTTAAGACAAACATAAAGCTCTACTTTGCCCCCTTGTGGAAAGCAGCAACTAGCTTTTCCTAATATTTCAGTTAATTTCTGGTCCACATGGCGTTTTAAAAATTATTATTTCATATTTAAAACCCGTATTCTGTGTTTATTTCTCGGACCAGATAAGAATCATTATTAGGATGATTTATCAGGAGCGTTTTCCCTGATCAAACTTGTACACACTTGACAGTTCTCTAACTTTTGAAAATATGCTGGTTTTGAAATTGACTTTTTTTTTTTAATGACACGTGAGGAAAAGACCACACAAACAGTAGTGACGCATCAAAATTTTCTTTCTCTTTATTAAGCAGCTGCAATGACTTACAGTATGACTTCACACCAGCGGTCATTGCTGTAAGGGGAACATTCTTTGAGGGCCACAATCTTTGGCAACCTTAACAGTCACTCACTGCGGGCAATTTGGAAACACTACTATACATGCATGTCTTTGACCTGTAGGCAAACGCATCAAGCACATGGCGAAACATGCATACAGACACGTGGTGAGATTCAAACCCCAAACTCAACAAATAAATAAATTAACATTTCAGTTGAACATTCAGATATTCTAATAAGGACCTTTGATTAACACATTAGTTGAATCTCGTGTGTCTGAGCAGAAGAATAACCAAATTGTGCTGTACACCGGCCAATCAGGACTGAAGTTGAAGAACGGTGTCATGATGCCAAAGGGTGATTTGTAAAAATGTGCATGACTGAACATTTTCAGGATTAGTGGTTCTATTTTTTTGTTGTTGTTGTTGTTTGTTTTTTTTTAACTTAATTTTTATAAAATGTATTTATATTTCCCTTGCTCTTTAAATTTTATGTGACATTGGGTTGAGCTGTTTCCATTTAATTGCCTTAACGGTTTGACTATCTGGGTGTGAGTTTGTTCCCCAATATCTAATTAATTACCTTCTGGACAAGTGCCCCCTCATCGGAAACAAAAACATTTAATGGACAATGAATATACATTGTGCCTGGTTTAAAAAATAGATAATTGACTCAAAAACATTGCAGGCAAATGAATCTAAGGCATGCAGTAATATAGATGAAACATGACAATAAGACAAAAGCCTGGGCTTTCGACGAATGTCTTACATACATCATACCTTACCCCAGAGTGCCTCTTCCCTAATTACTACCTGGTGTCAAGATCCAGTCACCCAGTAGCGGTTACTAAATTATTTAAAAACATATCTACATATGCGCATAAAATGTTATCATAAATGTTAGCTCAGTGACTTGATCAGTGCTGTCCACCTATATTTACAAGTTCACAAGGACTACAGAATAAAAGCTATTTTTGTTATCGAAAATGTTGCTTCACCATTCTGCTTTTATATGCCATGATAATTTTTTGGGGTGGAACTTGATGTGTGTATTGTGCAATACATAAAATGTTTGTTTGTTTCTCGATTGTGTATTTCCTGCTATTGGAAGTAGTGTTTGATTTTGAACGAATTAAGGAATGAAAGAATGAATGAGAATTTGTGTGCGACATATTTGCTGCTCTTCAAATGTGACCATGAAGACATGCACACACACACAAAAAAAATTGTGATCCAATAAAGTTATATTCAGTTGGTTCGGATTTGATTTGAGTTCTGCGCATTTCCGTTATAAAGAATGACGCTTCAGCTTTGCTCCAAATTGTATGCACCGTGTCATTGCATAAAATGCACCAAACTCGAAATTCAACACTATTTGCTGTTTCAGATGTTTCTGGCCGACTGCATATTCACAGTTCATTTACAGTAAACAGTCAAGTTTATATAACTGTAACCTAACCCTGTCGTGAGTAGCAGTTTTAACAGAGGTTTCTGCGCAGAAAATTCTTGGTAACGAATGCCAACCCCAAACCTATGTTTATTTATAATGATGGATTTATAAAATGTTAGTAACTCCCATATGTTTAATATATTTAATGGACATAAAATGTTAAGTCACTAATATACATTGTATGTATATACATTTTTATTTGATCTATTCATTCATTCATTCATTCATATTAGAAATTCATATTATTTATGTTTATTTAGACATATTGAGAATGTTCCGTTTAAAAAAAAAATAAATAAACATTTATTCACCCTCAATATGTACACTAGTTGAATTTACAGACTGGAAGAGCTGTGCTTATATACAGTAGATAGGAGGAGGAGATTATCATCAACTCTGACCTTGGTGTGTTCTGATATAAATTATGAATGGAAATAAAATCTAACCAAATAATTAGGAAAGGGCAGAGAGAAATAATTAAAGGCAAATATCCCTTCAGTTCCCCTGGGTTATGCCTTAATGGGAAAGGGATGATAGTATATAACCCATATTACAGTATATGCAGTACATATGGACAAAAGGAAGAACATGCAAAACCTCACACAGACAGAAGGATGAAAACAAAGATGTTGGATGTGTGAAACACTTTTCAGGATACAAAGGATTTGAACAACAATATGTAAGCTTTTAAATTACATACTAACTCCTTTTGGATTGCCTTTCTGTTTCATCATGTGCAGCAGTGGTGTGGTTATTGACTCCAGTCTTTCATTTGAAGCTCATGTATATAATATTACAAGAACAGGCTTCTTTCATATCAGAATATTGCTAAGATAAACAAAATAATGTCACTACATGAGCCAGAAAAAAAAGAGTTTCTGATTCTGTTACCTTGAGATTGGATTATTGTAATAATGCCTTACTGTCTGAATTTTCCAGCAGAATGCAGCAGCTAAACGCATTACTAGAACCAGAAGATCACCAAATCATCTCTAAGGTATCTCACCAAATCATCTCACGGTATTTGCAATGATTATAAAATACTACAGTACACTAACTTACTCGCTCATCATCTTTACTTTAATCCTGTACACAGGGTCGCAGGGGGCCTGGAGCCTATCTCAGAGGCACGAGGCGGGGTACACGCTGGATAGGGTGCAAATCCATCGCAAGGGCACACAGAGGCGGGAATCGAACCTGGCCACATATCGAACCCGGACGCTGGAGGTGCAAAGGAGAACGTGCTAATGACTAAGCTATCTTGCTGCCTACTACTGTAAAGTACTAATGAAATAAAAGTTACTGAATGCTTTCACAGTACACAGTACCTGAGTGAACTTTTGGTCTTTTATAATCTGCCTGCCTTTTGACTGGCTCAAAAAACAAACAAACAACCAACCAAAAAAAAAAAAAAAAAACAGTTTTGGAATGGCCTAGTCAACGTCAAAAATAAATCCAATTGAGATGTCCTTAAACAGGCTGTTCAAACCCTCCAGTTTGGCTAAATTAAAACAATTCTGCAAATATAGTTGCAAGAAACGATTATCATCAATACAACCTGTGTACTTTTTGATCATGTTAAGACCTCAAAAAAAAAAAAAGCCCCAGATGACAGGAAAAAAGGCAACACATTACTCAATGTCATGTCTCTTAAAATTATGAATCACTCAGAAAGGTATTAGCCAATTTTCAGCATAATCTTATTGTATCGCCATGGCTGAACCATTTGAGATATCAAAAATCCCTACACATTCTTAATGGCTTGAGATTATAAATCCTATAAGAGGAGTGCATAAATTCCATTGGGTGCATTTCAAAAATAACCCCAAATAACTGACTTCCTGTTGATTGAAGCCCATAACATGTATAGTGAAATTTGTTCAACTTAATGAGATCTAAATGTGCACCAGGGTTTTGCATGTATAGGGTCAAGTGCGTACGAGCAGTGCAACAAAATCTCACATGAAGGCCCTGTGCCACGCCCTGTGTGCTGATTTTCATGACTTTTTGAGCATGGTGAGACGCCCAACAAGACCCAGATGCTAAAAACTAATAAAAGATCAAATAAAAATAAAATAAATACTCAGAAGAACAGTAGGGCTCTTCACACACAATGACAACACCTTCACACACTATGATGTCTCTCATCTCTGTTCTCATAGCACTTAGACCCTAAATAAAAGTGGGTCAAAATTGCACTGAAGTGCAGTGAAAAAAGACTCATTGCCAGTTATGGCACATAAGGGTGGCATAAACCGGTTATTACAGTAGGTTTGGGGGCAACTCTTCTTTTCATTTTCCCCATAATAATTTAAATCATCATTTAAAAACAGCATTTTATATTTACGTGGGTTATCTTTGTGTAATATTAAGATTTCTTTGATGATCTCAAGCACAAAAGTGTGACAAATATGCAAAAACAATTAGAAAGATGCCAAATACCTTTTCACGGAACTGTACAGTGAAATGGTCCTCCAGAAAAAAAAAATGTAATCTATCTATCTAAGGTTGAGAATATCTGATCTATAGCACACTATTGTTTGTTTTTGGCTGTGTTGCTTATGACCAAACCTCGCCGCTAGATGTCGCTGTATGCACATTATTTGTGAATAACGTTACAAAAGATTTGAAAGCATTATATTGTTTATATTTAAATTTGGACCCAGTAGACATTTTTGTGATCATTGGTAGATTGATTGGGCAGATAGATCGAACAATTTACTGCTGTAAAGTCGATACCCTATTTTGTGATGTCGGTGACAGATCACGCCCCTTTTCTTCTCTTCTGCTTGTTTTGGAAATAAAAGCGGAGCTGATTGACTGTGTGTGTGTGTGTGTTTGTGGATGTTTTGTCCAAAGCCACTGAGTCGTTTGCATTCCGGAATGTAACAGATGTAGGCCGAAAGGAACCCGGCTGGACATTTTGTATTGGCATGTGAGGAATCTCTGCAAGCGGAGGCGCCTGAGGTAAAGCCCGAGCGTTTCCGAGTTCTGCCGACATTCCCCGAACCGTCTGTACTACCGGACTGCTCGAGGCGGCCGCTTCACGCCATGTTGAGGTAACTCTCCGAGGTATCGCTTTTTAAAATGAGGTGAAGAAGTGAATAAAAGCAGCCGGGAGACTATTAGAAGAAGAGGATTTTATTAGTGAAGATCCTGGGCGGAGGAGAAGCTGGGTGCTTGCTGTACACCCCCACCACCTAAGGCTCCCGTCCCCATGAAGAGCAGCACGTACAACCCCAAGAAGACAACCGACTGCACCGAAAATGGCTTTTTTTCGCACCAGTAGTGAGAGAGCGATATTCCTCGGCGCGGAGTTTCTTCCGGCCTGCTAAAGACAAGATACGTGCCTATGTGCGGTAGATAGCTGCACTCTGTTAGTATTTTAGCCGCGTGTTTGTTTTTGTTTTCTTTATATATATTTTTAAGTTCAACGCCGCCATGAGTTCAGCACCGAATGCAGCCAGTGTAACGGGACCGACCCAGCTGAGGGTTCCCCCGGTGTCGGTACCACCGGGAGTTACGGCCGCTCCTCAGCCTCCCACCGTGCCGGTACCGCCACCTCAGTATCCTTCACTAAGCCGACGTTTGACTCGGCCGCGGCCCGGGAGACAGAGGGGGGAGAGAGTGCTGGGTCTGGGTGATGCTAGCTAACTCTCTCAGGGATTCCTCTGTGAAAAGGATTAGCGCGTGAGGATGCTAATCATAGCTGCTAGTTCAACGGTTGGAATTCCGTTTGAGTAAACCTATGTATGTATGTATGTACGTGTGTGTGTGTGTGTGTGTGTGAGAGAGAGCGAGAGAGAGAGTCGGTCAGTCGAGGTTTCTTTTGGGCCGGTTTGCTTACATGTCCTCCTGGCGCTTTTGTTCGTGAAATTTGACAATCCCGGCTTTGTGTGTGTGTGTGCGCGCGAGACATACACACAGACAGGGCAGCCGGGGAGAGCAAATACAGAAACACCCGAGTATCTACGCGTTCGTCAGCAAAATCCGCTACGTGCGGCGTTTCTAATGGGTTAATTGTGTGAAATGTGTTATCGGCGTAAATAAAGGTTTGCGGGATTCCCCTGCTCTTGGCGCAGGTGTAGCCCGCTCACAGCGCCATTTGAGACCGAGTATCACGTGACCCATGCGTATGCACTTCAACCTTTTCAAGACATCTGGATTTATTATAAGTAAATGAATAGACGGGGTAGGGGTGGCTCAAGCTATGGGTTGTCAATCGGAGGATCAGTGTTCGAGCCCCGCTGCTGGGTGGTTGCCGCTGTTGGGGTCCCTAATCTTCCGCCCACCCCATAATACCCAGCCAGCAGTGCCTGCCCCAAAACCGGATAAACGGGAGAGTCGTGTGAAGAGGGGCATCCGGCATAAAACGTGTGCCGAGTTGCATGTGCGGTTCAGGTCCACTGTGGTGTACCTCCCCTTGATAGGAAAAGCCGGAAAAAGAAGAATAAACAGTGTGTGTGTGTGAGAGAGAGACAGGATTGTGCAAGCCTGTCCCATCACGAAGCACAGAAAGGGAAATAAGGGCTTGTAGTTGAATGTGGCCAAACCAATGCAATATTTGAGAGCTATCACAGTCTGTGATCATTCATTCAGTCATTCATTTTGAGTTACTGATTTATACTGTTCAGAATCACAGTGGGATTTGGATCTTATCCTTGGAACCCTAGGTGTGAGGTGGGAATATGGTCATTTGTTCTCGCGTTCATCTCATTCACAACTAGGGGTGAATTAGAGGAGCCAATTTGCCTGCCAGGGATGTTTTTTTTTTTTTTTTTTTAATTAATTTTCTTGTAGGAGCTGGAAGGACACTGGACATGAATGGAGACAAGGAGAACATGCAAAGAAACTGCTTTACTCAGACAAGTTCGGGATCAAACCAGAGAACCTCTGCACTGCTTTACTACCATCGCTGTGGTCTGTATAAATTTTTAGGATCCTTCATTTACCTTTCTCAGTGTCGTGTAAATCCAGCAACTGATATCAGGCTCATGTTGTCACAATAAGCAAGCTTCTACTATTGGAGTTATGTGTTACACCAGAGATGCAATGCCAATAATGCTTTAGGACATTTTGTGTCCTGTGTTAACATGCAAGGTCTGAGTCGTGTCAGTTAATATTGCACAAAGATCTAGTCACAAATCTATATATAGTATATGTGAATCTGTATGGGAAGTACTGAGGGTACCTGCGGCTCCGCCCACATGCTCACCTGCGAACCGAGTGTGCGAACTCACTGCCACTCCTCATGCTGCTCCAATTTTTCGGCAGATATATTATTACTTCACAGTATGACACAAAAGGTGATGACGCTGAGACGCTGTGTACTGTTACATCTGATGACCCTGCCAATTGTTACAGAACGTCTCCTTTTTTGTATTACAGTCTGCTGCGTGAACTCGGATCAGTTGATGAGATAGTTTTGGTTATTACTAGAGGGGACATGCATTTCATTTAAAGACGTCTATACGCTGGATTGAGACTCTCTCTCTTGTGCTGGTCCACTGGCCAGTGAGTAATTGTTGTAGAGCCACACCCTAAAATAACTTCGTTTGAGGACAGTTAAGTTTGACCAAATTTGCATGTAGTTAATGTTTTTCAGTAAGAGTAAGTGACTATCAAATGCACATTCTTTCTGTGTATTCTATTGTTTCATGTGTTTTGTGCATAAAAAAATCAGTTGTAAAGCAGGAATGAAGCAGCGTTTTCTTTTTGAGGACCAACAGATCCTTGATTAAGTGCCAGTCCAACCCCTTCTTTTTTGTTCTTGGCGGTCTCAAGTTTCTGATGATGTCACATGGTTGTGTAATAGCCAGCATGTTCATAGACCTTTCATCCTTTCAAGCAGATTCATACATCGGGGACGTTACCTTTAGGAGTTTGTTACCGTTCAGTGAACAGAATTCTTGCTTTCTGTAGAGATTCATATAAATGATCAACGGCATATGCTTATGATTAGCTGTAACCAACTTGCTGGATCAAGTGGTTGAGCAATAGTTTAGTTTCACTATGATTTATTCCAGAAACAGACTTTCTTTACTTGTTTTGCAGGATTTTGGAGAGGTTGTGGATTTTTATATTTAAATTTTTGTATTGTGTGGTTGTATTTATTTATTTATTTTTTAATTGTAGGCTCAGTTATTTTTAAGGATATGATGTGTGTGTGTGTGTATGTGTGGGGGGGGGGGGGGCTTTAATAAACAGGATATGACTTAATTATGTGGACAACCACACCATATATGTGGATTGCTCCCAAAGCTGCTTCTGTTAAATTGGAAGTGCCCAATTGTCTAGAATGTCTTTGTAGCCTATAGTAATATTAAGATTTCCCTTCCCTGGAACTTAGAAGCCTAACCTATCGAACACCTTCGTGATGAAATGGAACACTGACTGCACCTCAGGCATCCTTGCAAGACAACCGTGTCTGATCACACTAGCTAAATGGACAGGTCTACACAGTCATTCTTTGAAATGTTGGATGCTGTTATAGTAGGGGACCGACTCTGCAAAAATGCCCTTTGGTTTCGGCAAGGCAATCGCATAGGTATGAGTTGTCCACATACTTTTGGTCATAAGTGTATTTTGCAAGTGACAGTGTCTGACATTTTGCCTTTGCTTTGTATCTTAAAATGTGAGCTTTGCTGCATTTTATTTCCAAACTTTAGTCTAATTTAAAGCATGATCAATCTTATACTTTTTCTCTCAGTGCATTGCCCTTATGGGAGACAATGGGATGCTAGATTGTGGGTGTTTTACTTATGGGTTTTATGAATTCAGTCTTCCTCTTGATTTCCACTGAAGCAGCATGCACACTGATGGGGAAAACCTCCGCACACATGCTAATTCTAAATATTTGTGCTGACTTAATTACTGGAAATCAGCTCATTGTTTTATACTCTTGATTGCTTGAGGATCTACGCATGGTTGTTTTTCATTCTCCTGGGAAACAACGCTACTGCTTTTTTTCCTCATTCTCCTGCCTTCTTGTTCTCTAAGGAGTGAGACCATGTGTTACTCTGATGATGATGATGATGATGATGATGCTGTAAAGCAGAGTGCTTTTGTCAGGGTGTGTGTATGTGTGTGTGAGCGCGTGTGTGAGCAAGGCAGGGTATTTCTACTGGTTACCAGAGCGACGGCTAGTCCATGCGGCTGCTGCTGCTCTCCTTACACAATAGCGGTGCTACTTAGCATTCAGAATGTGTGGCTGAGGCTGCGCTTCCCACCGCCTCCCAACAAAGGCCCAGGTCAGCCAGAGTCTCACAGAACTAGCTTTCCCTCTCTCTAGTCTACAGTAGTGTTTACAGACTTCCTACCATACTTCTCTCAGATTTCCCCAATCCTTCTATACAAACTCTCAGGTCCCTTCGTCTCCCAGCCGTCACCCTATTTTCTCTCTCTCTCTCTCTCTCTCTCTCTCTCTCTCTCTCTCTCTCTCTCTGCCTCTGCTAGAGAGGTTCTCAATATTTTGATGGTAAATAATTATAGTAATGATGATGTGTTAGTATTGGGCAAATTTTTCGACTAAGCTATCTCACATTATGCTTAGTCAAGGGCTAGTGAGAATGACCAGGATACCTTCTTGTGCATATGTACCCTATGCCATGTCGCAAAGTGGCATACGATGCAGTGTTTGCATCAAATAAGTCCTGCTTTTGTATAGACGTATTTCCCTTTCATGTACACCATAAGGAGCTCCTGTATATGTTTTGTGACTACAGGTAATGTGTCCTCCAATGCTCTCCTTAGCCTCCTCTAATCTCTTCTTATGCACAAGTTGATACATTACAAGTCGTCTTCTAGTGGTGCAGGGACACTAGGTATAAGTTTGCTGTCCCTCGCTAACCTGCTCTGTGTTGTTCCTTACCTGTCATTCTTCCTGCTGGTCTGTGCAATTTCTTCCACGTATCTCTTCTTTGCCATGCCACATGCTTTACAAAGCTAGTTCAGTTAACTGCTAAGACTAGCTCAAAATACCCTACTTTTATCCCGTCACCCTTCTTTCTTCCAAGCGGTCTTATTCTTGCTTGGTGTGACAAATGCAGCAATGTTTAAATCCTCAGTCTTAGTGTTATTCAGAGTAATTCACATCTCCGAGCATTGAACTGATCAGTAGACTTGAGACAATGTGCTCTCAGCGCCATCCAGTGATTTTTATATAGTGTAAATGTTTTTACTTTTCCTCACTATACCATGTGACATGGATTCTGTTTCATCATGATGTTCGCTAGATGCAACTAAGATGCAGTACTAAGGCTGGAGTCAGTTTGCGTTGTTCACCCATCGTTTTTCACTTTGGCTGCTCTGCTCAAGGTATTTTACATTTCTTGTCGCAAGCATAGTTAGACGTTTTTCTTGTTCCTTTTTCTCCTAAGCTTTTGTCTAATATGCAGCGTTAGGACTGGAGTTGGTGATCTCCGACTTGGTATCTTTCAGCTGCACTTTTCGCATGGAATGCGATTTGTGGAATTTGGCTCTGATTACTTACACTGTACTCACGTTCCGGGTGACAAAATTTATAATGCAATGTACTTGTATGCACTCCTGTTTTGACTTAAGGCGCACTGGAAGAAACCTAAACCGTCCCTTTTTAAATCTCTGATTCAGTCCAGCCTAAACGGCGTGTGCACAAGATGATCGACACAGCAGGACCCCTCAGTGAGAGAAGCACACATTCTGATGAGGCAAGACTTTTCCACAGAAAGGGATCCAAGGCCGTCAAAATGGACACACGCCCAGACCTGCCTGCTTAAAATGTATAAAGTGAACGAGTGATTTGATGAGTGTTTTGAGTGAATGGTTAAATGCATCTCTAGGTTTACAGTCATTTGTGGAGATGGTGAAAGAGCCAGCATTAAAGCCCTGTGATTTCCCTTTTGATATGAAACCACCGACGCGTTGAGAAAACTGCTGAAGACATCTCGTCACTGAAAGAAGAGCTTGACGGAAGATCATGCACGCTCCCTGCAGAAGCGTTTATATCCACGTAATGAATAATGAATTACTTCCCCCACTAGAGACACAGTCATCCCTTTGACTCCAAGCTTCCACTGTGTTCCGCTGCATCATGGCAGATTTGCAGTAAATCTACTGTACCTGCAGGGTCACTTAGGGCTAGTGTGTGTTTTACCCATGAAGCAGTTCTCCACAGTTCCTTCTGTTTACACTGGCTACAGAAATATGCCATGACCTATTTAAACAGGGCTCGACCTCAGTCTAACTGCAGGTTTGTAGCATCGCTACAAAATCGGCAAAACATATCTGGTGTACAACACGTGCTTGTGACCTCCAGGGTGTTTTGTTAGTAAAATGCTGCGTCACGATGAAGCTGCGTGCTCTGCTTGCCGTCACAGATTCACATCACATTAAGCACTGTATTACACACATGATTACAAACGGGAGATTAGGATGGTCAACAAAACATTCACGGGATTTAGAGGTCAGATCTGGAGAGGAGGTGATTAATGGGGCTTCGGGGTTTTAAACGGCGTCAGGTTCCTTTGGGAAATAACCTCCTTTCTCAAAGGCAGCTGTTACTGACATTAATAACTTGCACAAAGTTTTAGTTTCCGTGTTGAAGCTGTTTACACAATGGACCGTTCACTTAACCGAGGGAAATCTTTCGGGCACTTTCATTATAAAATGCACAAATGGAAAGCTTAATATTTTTAATTATTCTGATTAAAAGACCAAGTCAGAAGTAAACAGTCATAAGAAAAGAGAACGTTCAGCGCTTTGGAAGAAATCTTTTCCCCAAATATTGAAGCAGCTTGCCATGAATATGTGAATGATCTAGTGTTTTATAGGTGGTGAGTGATTTTGTGTAGTTGTGTATGGTTGGTGGTTGGTGTGTGTGTGTTTGTCTAAGGTAGGTTGTGTAATATAAAGTTAAATGACTGTGTGTTTGCTTCCACAAGCTACGTTTAGTTCTGCACCATCTGCTGCATCTGTGTTGACTTGACTGGGGAACACTCCAGTAGTGTTTTCTTTCTCTCTCTCTCGCTCGCTCAATTCTGAATCAAGAGAGCAAAAACTAAAATCAAAACAGGTGCATCACCTTGCCTGCCAGTCATCTTGTCTCTCAGTTCTCTTGCAGTAGCGTTCAAGTTCAATGCTAGGCATGTGCATTAAAAGATTTATATTAGTGTAATTTAGTTCAATTTTATTTTGTATAGCGATTTTAAGAAGCTTTACACAATCAAAAGAATTAAGTTTGTATGAAATGTGAATGGATGAATCAGAATGGTCAGATAGTCCCCTAGTCCCTGATGAGCAAGCCGAGAGCGACGGTGGCAAGGAAAAACTCCCTGAGATGGCAGTAGGAAGAAACCTTGAGAGGAACCGGACTCAACAGGGAACCCATCCTCATTTGGGTGAAACAGAAAGCAGGAATTGATCTGCATCCATAATGTGTGTTAGGTGGCAGGCAGTTCAGTATAACAGATGATGTTAATTGATGTTAATATGGAGTCCAGTTAGTTATTGGATGCTCAGGTAGACTTGTAGGAAATTTCAGTCCCGAACTATCGAGTGACTGCAGCCAAGTCGTCAGAGAAACAGCTGTCAACATCAGCCAAGGCCAGAACCGTCTTACGGTATTAGTCTACATTTGAATTTCGAAAATGGCTAGCTCTAGCTGAATACACTTTACACTTTGTTCACAGTAGCAACCATCAATGTTACAAAAAACAATTCATTAGAGATGGGGTGAAACAATCTATTAAGTGATGTATCGTGATTTTGATGTGGCAATTCCAAAATTTACTTCTTCTTTTTTTTGCACTTGAGCAAGCAGCATAGCATCCTGTATGGTGGGAGCTGTTTATTTGTAAAGTTTGTTTAGAATTGTAATGGAAGAAAAAAAAAATTGTATACAATCGTGAGGTTTATATAGAATTGCAATACAAATTGAATCGGCTCCTAGTTATCGTGATGTGTATCGGGTGGTCCCCGGTGATTTCCATCCCTACTGTTTGTTTCTACACACGTGCAACAAGGAGGAAGGTTTAAATGAAGGTTTTATTTCAATACTGTGTAAATTAGGTAGAACGCTGCAAAGCACCAAACTATTGGTTCGAGTGGTTCCTCTGACCCTTGTTTCTTCAGTGTTTTGTCTGATATTATTTCAGTTCATACCAGTAATCAAAAATGTCAGCACATAAACCTGTGGTTAGATATTATCTTATTATGCAAGATCTCTTATCCATGGAGACATTAGGGAGAAGTTGTTCAAGATTGAGTTGTAGTGAATGTACGTAGCTCTTGTAGTACGACTGTAATCTTGCTTTGCCAATCTGACCACAAAGCTTTCTCATCAAAACATGAAACTCAAGAATGTCACACAGTGCACACCCACAAGCAACAACAGCATAACGGAGTCTCTTAATTAATGTTTTACATTAAAACTTTTCCATTTAGTAGAGTGTAAGGTTGCAAATTTTTCTTAACCGTTAGTCGAACACCGTAAGAGTCCGTAACGATTAATCTAAACTTATTACATATATAAAGTGGAAATTTTGCTTGGCCTGCTGCCGGTGTAGCGGGCGTCTCTCACCATGGAGCAACAGTAGTCAGTGTCTTCATCATCACCTTTTATGTCATACTGTGAGGTAATAATTTATCTTCTGAAACATGGGAGCAGCGTGAGGAGCGGCAACAAAGGCATTTGCAGGTAATGGTCGTAAGTAGACGTCAGGTTCTGCGTGTGGGCGGAGTCAGAGGTACCCTCTAGTCGTTAATGGTTATTAAGAATCAGACGAATTTTTCCCCTTTTCGTTTAAATTGTATTTAAACAGTTTTAGCGGAACAATATTCAGTATTCCCCATACACAGATTTATCAGTGATAATCGCCCCTGATCAGCTGTGCACATGAAGTGCTCGTAAACATACAACAGTCAATTTACAAAAAGGGTTTAGAACAACAGCGATCAGTTTTGTGATGGAGCTCAAAGATGGTGGGAGCGTATTGTAAGCAGGCCGACCCGATCCGGCACTCACGAAAAGCAAAGGATAATGAAGACCCAGCCTTTTAAATAGATTATTAGCAAGATTGTAAGAAGCCTGGCTAGAAAGCTGGTGTTCGATTGCAACCATGTTGTCAACTTAACTTGTCTCTTTTTAATCATTTTAATCATTTAAATTTATAATGGCACTTATTCAATTAACGATTAATCATTAACATCTGTAAGAACAGTTATTTCATGGACAATGTGATTCACATAGTCTTTGCCAATTCTTTGTGGTAGACATCTGGATGAAAATGTTACCCGTGCAGCTTACTCAGCTCTGTGGACCTTCTCTCAATCCTATGCTCCCCCCCCCCTCTCTCTCGCTCTCTCTCTCTCTCACACACACTCTTTCACTAGCCCCTCTACCCAGCTGCCACGTAGGCGATCCAGGATCTGTGTGCGGCTGTGGAGTGTTTGCAGACAGGCTTGTACTGAGTACCGAATGACCTCACACACACACACACACACACACACACTGCAGCTCTTCCATGCTCCATGAACAGCTGCAAGAAAGCTACACTCTGTTTAAGGTGGAAACACAGCAGTGTTGATGGAACTTTTAAATGTGTGTCCTTCAAGTCTAGTAAAATCAGCCCTGACGTTCTGTCTCTCGCTCGCTCTCTCTCTCTGATGCTTCTTTCTCATCCACACCCACGTTTTGGATGAAATTTGCACTAGCAAGTAGCAAAATGGCAGAAGCCCAAGAATTTCCTGCAGGAGATCACGAAACGGAGACACGAGTTCAGCAGGAGGGTGGAGAGGCATTTGAATTGAGATTTCCTTAATTTAATGTAAATTATTTATGACGCAGTAAAGCTATGAATGCAAATGGCGGGCCCTAGTAAAATCTTAAAACTCTCGTAAAAATCCTTTTGGCACGAGGTGTTTGACGTCTCCCACAGGGGATTCTCTTGTTTACACCAGTTACCCACATCGACAGGATTTGGCATGCAAATTACAGGCAATTTATAGCCGTGGTTTCATCTTTTCCTGGGTTTTGTAAAAGTTTGTACGCCCACAAGTGACAACAGTAGCAGGCACTTTACATCCGCAAGAGATATACCTGGAGCATGTGATTCCTTTCTTTCTTTCTTTTTCTCCTAGTATTAATGCAGTGTCTCGCACATACATCTCCTGCCTTTAAGGGTTCACAGTAATAAAACCAGAGAAAGCTAGCTCCATCAGCCTGGGGAAAAACCTGGCCACCCATAGCAGATCGTGTTTGCTTCATGGGAGACTGCAGCTTCTGAAAGGAAGGCTGTATCTAGAGTCTCTGTTCTGCTGTCTTGAGGCTTTAATCAACAATCGGGGCAGTGGCGACTCAAACAGTTAAGGCTCCAGGGTTACTGATCGGAAGGTCAGGGGGTTCAAGCCCCAGCACCACCCTACAGTTCCCACTGTTGATGATTTTAGCGAAGCCTTTAACCCCTGTCTGCTCCCCTGCACTGTGACTCTCTGTTTCCTAACTGAGATACACATGCTGTAAGGTACATGTGAGAAATAATTGAATCTTTAATCTTTTCATCTAGAGTCAACTAGATGAGCTCCTGTATGCGCGAGAGGGCAGATTACGCTTTTCTATGTAGGCTTGTAAGATAAAATCCCGTCATCCTATCCTGTCCCCCAATTAGCCTACTGCAAATTAATGATTTCATAAAGCTGCGTTTTGCCACAGACGACGTTACAGTAAATCGTCGATTTGGTGGACTAGTGGCTGGTACGCAGTCCTTTTGATGGAGTTGTGTCCCAGTCAGATAACGCTCATTAGTGGACAAGGCATTAGTGCCAAGCCAAGATAAACTGTGTATGGTTGCACCAAGAAGGGCATCCAGTATATATATATATATTTTAATCTGTGCCACATTAAAGTATCAGATAAACCAGGATCACCTATAAAAAATAAAAAAAAGCATAATACGTTGACATCCACATTACCTTGAGTCTGTCAGCTGTTGGATCTGTTGTGGTTGGGCTGAGCCGACCGGCGGACGGCGATTTCCATTCAGAGCTTGCAAGACCTCAATGCCTCTGCATCGTGCTGTAGCATTCTGCTGTGTTATACATGCATGTACTTGTACAGTAAACCTAGAAAATCAATGTTCTTGTGCTGCATTTGAAATACCAGTGTGACAGATATCCATCTGAGAGCCAGAGTGTTACCCAGAATGCCTGTTATGACAGTATACCGGTCTGCATGAAGGCAGGGACTTCACCGATCACATTTAGCTCAGGGTGGAGATCCATGAGGACTGGTGTACAGATTCATGCCTTCCTCCTGTCCCCTCACAATGGGCTTGTGATCCCGGAACCCCCATCCCCCCCCCAAACCTATAGTTGTGGCAGGGAAGTAATAGACAGCAGGGCAGTGTCCCTAAATATACACAAAAACGTTATCACGCATGGCCATATCCTGAATGCCCTCTGACAGGAGCCCACTTTTATCCTTTCTCACACATGTGCGCATACTGTACAAACACACACACACAAACATACATTTTAGCCTCATCATGTTTTAGGTTTTACCCTCCCCACTTCTTTCACTGTCTTTCTTTCATCCCTCACTTCCTCAATCTTGACTTTATACCTGCTTGTCTTACATTTTTAGCTCTCCTTTTTCTATTTTTTTATTATTATCACGGGTGCTGTTGGCAGGCTGCCAACAAAGAGTGCTCCAACATGGTGTGTGTGTGTGTGAGATGGAAGAGAAGCTGGATTTCAATGGAAGACCCTAAAGATGCCGAGGGAAGGCGGGAGGAAAACTTTCCTTGAAATCATGTGACCCTCCTGTTTCCCCTCTTACACAGAGACCGGCTGGCTCTCTCTCTCTCTCTCTCTTTCTGTTTAATCCACTCCTCTTTTCTTGCAAATGGAATACTTGCTTTTGCTTGTTCAAACAGTGATTTGCTTGAGGTACAGAACATGTAGTTCCTGCCTGTTAGGAAATTTTCTTTCTTTTTTTAAAATATTTTTTTTGAAAGCACCTGCTACAGATCTGTGTGACATCATCCTGTCCTGTTGTCCCAGACTTGCTGATGTCACACGGTTACGGAACACAGTAACCAAAAGATCAGGCGAGATTAGATAATAGATGAAAGAATGTGGTGTGTTTAAAAGGTTTGTGGTGTAGTAGGGCCGGAAATTTAAATTAAATTTTTTTTAATCCTGACATTCTTAACTCGCATTTAAGTTATTTACTCATCATAACCAGCTTTGACACTGTTGTGAATATTTAGTTTTAATGTAATATAATTAATATTTGCTGATGTGTTAATGTTTTTACACTGAACTGAACTTTTTTTTTTTTTTAAGCATTGTTAGACATTGCTGATCTCTTTTATAAACCTGCACAGAAGTGGTTCTAGAGTTTTCCTTAATTCCTCATGCTCCAGAATTCCCAGAACAGCACTGTCGCTGGACGACCGGCTATTTTCAGCCCAACCTGGTGTGGCGGTGTATAGCGTGAGTGGTACACATTCATATCCCATCCCGATTCTGCCATGCTTCTATTCTTCCCTAAAGCTGTTAAAAACATCACTGTATAACCTCAATGTCCCTGATCCTTCTATTATCTTCTTCCTTTCATCTTGTCTTCTTGCCTTCTTTCCACTTATCTCCTCATGTAATCTTCTCATTCAGCCCCTAATTTCAGAGCCTGCACGACTGACTTGATCAATAAAGCCAGCCAATAATCAATCAAACATCAAGCTGAACAGTTTGAGGGTGTGCTTGAATTGAATTGGCTCCTCTTAGAAAAGTGATGTAGCGCTGTCTGTCTGTCTTCAGTGTTGCATTTTAGCACATGAGGGACTGCAAAAGGTTTTGATCAGAATATGAATTTTTTTCATTTTTCAGAAATTACTAGATTGGTGACAGACCGTATGAGTGTTGATAAAATTTATTGAAGAATATAAATTCCATCATGAATAATCGTGTATCGCCACACTTAAAAAAAATAATAAATAAAATAAAATAATAATTATAATAGAGATGCACCAGTGATGGGAATTTACTGTTTTTTAGATCGGAGGCTTTTTAAATGCAAACTCCAAGCGAATTAGTCTCAGTCCCACTCATTACACATGCTTACACTGGCCTCAAAACGAAGAGTTTTAATTAGTTTAGAAACATTTACATTTAGGCGTTTGGCAAATGCTCTTATCCAGAGCGACTTACAAAAAGTGCTTTGACGTTTCCATCATTGCATATACACTTACACTATGTACTAGGTTACTAACTGCCATCAGTCAAACACAATTAAGAAGGGTTTTTCTTTCTTTCTTTTTTTTTTTAAATTTTTTTTTTAAAGCATTAGTCCATGTACTGAAGAAACAGATACATCGTCATTTACAGATTGTCAAAGACTCAGCTGTACTTGCATCTAGAGGAAGTTCATTCCACCACCTAGGTGCCAGAAAAGAAAAGGGTCTGGATGAACGCCTTCCTCGATCCCTGAGAGATGGAAGACATTCATGCCAACCATGCCCACGTTAGAAGTTGGCACATTTAACAAAAAGCTGTGTGCGCTCTGCTTTCACCCGCTCAAAACACAGTTGAGACATTGGAGGCATATGAGGCGCTAAAACTTTTAAAAGTTTCTTTATAATCCTACAGGTGGTACACTGTGAACTATTCACAGATCAGCATCCCAATCTGTGTGGTAGGAGCGAATCTGTGCTGCACATTTAGCTAAAGAAATTTAAATTAGTTAAATGTTAACCTTTTTGTATTGTTTAAATGCTGCACTTGGTTTTTAAGTGAGAAAACTAATGGTAAAAGGAATGGGCTTCATTTAATTACTCGTATTCAGTTCAATGGTAAAGCTGTTGTATAAAGCTACGGTATGAATCTTATTCCTAAACTTTTTCTTAAAACATTTCAAGGTCTTAAAATTGTAACAAAATCGGTAAAAGTTAATTAAGATATATTTATAAAATATTGATTCTTGCAGAATCGCAACATTATTTGAATCAGCACCCAAGTGTTGTGATATCATATCACACATTCAGTGGTGACTGGTGATTCCCATATATACTAATATTAACCAGACAGCTGTCTTTATATTAAGTTATATAGCACAACAAATCAATTCATCTAAGGCTATGGACTGATTGCAGTGTAACCTCAATATACCTATACTAGAGTTTGACAAAATTGCATCTAAAATTGAAATAATAATCTGGAGTTATGATTATAAACCTCTTGTGCTTTAGACCCTCATGTCAATGTTTATTATGTACTTATTATGTATTTATTATTGTTTTTTTTTTTTTTTTTTATTGTGTACTTTCTCAGTGAAACACATTTCATACGTATCTGTTTTTTTTTTGTTGTTGTTTTTGCTGACAAACTAATGTAGACTTTAGAGAGGCTTTTTCTTGCATCGCCTGGCACCTGCACCAACAGACTAAGGATGTGACTCTCGTTCTCTTAGCAACAGCCAGAAACAAAACATCACGCGACATGTGATGGAGAGTGGAAGATAAACGATTTTCAATTCAATTTCATTTCAAAACTCTTCTGTTTCTCTCTGTTTTTGTTCTGTTTCATTTTGCTGTCCTTCTCTCGCTACCTCTCTATTTCCCCAAATCCCAGCTTCCCTGTCAAAACATGTCCACAACCTAGTCTGGAGTTCTGACCCAATCATGTGTCTACACTGTTCTTCTTCATAGAAGAGCAGTAACACATATTATCGCTGACATCTGTTTCCTGATGCTTTTTGTTTGTGTGTTTTCCCCCCCCTATTGTTTAATACTCATGATGTGGGCGTGCATTCACAAGTTCTGCGTGCTCATTCAGACATGATAAGAATGACACCATTGTCTCGACAGTAGTCAGAATAATTGCTGAAACGTTTGCATGTTTGAGATATTTGTAGGAATCTTGGACAGCTGTGTCAATTTACATACAGTACAGGATACCAACCCTGGTCCTGGAGTACCCCCGTCTGGCGTGTATTAATGTATTTTTGACCAACTCTAACGCACCTGATTTAATGAAGCCGCTGATAAGCAGCCCTTCTAGATTTGAAGATCATGTTAAAGTGCTGGAAAGTGGGCTTCTCCAGAACCAGGGCCAGGCACCTGTCAGATAGGGGAAACAATTTGTGATTGTGTATTGTACAATAAGTTGTGTGTGTGTGTGGTGTTCTCCTTTTCCTCATTCTCTTCTACTTCTCATTTCATTGTAAGCTACTAATTCTTCTCCTGCCCTCCTTGCAGCACACTACAAACAGAATAAACTCCAAATTTAGTTAAAATTTATAAATAGAAAGAAAAAAAAAAGTCTGTTTCTACAGGTTTGTAAAAGTGCCTGTGTGTTGCAGGTCCCAAGGCACCCTGGTCCACACTACCAAGGACATGATCTGAGCAAAGGCCACGCCCCCTCACCTGCTCTGTCTCAGGTATCGGCCCCTCCCGCGCCTACTTACCGTTACCTTAAGGGCTGGGAACCAGGCGGAACGGTAAGTGTGTCTTAAGGGTTTTTTCTGTCTTTATTGTTTTCACTCATCTCAGTTGTTTTTAGTGTCTAAAGGCTAATGGACCTCAGTGATGTCAGCTTCATGACCTCTCTAATGAGTGACATCATCAGTTTTCATAATGTTTTGATTTATCACATTATGAACAGCCACAACTGAATACCTGAATTTAGTTAAAGCTAACTAGCAGTATAATTTCAGAATTTAGCTTGATTTGATCATATGAATCATAGACTCTCTATACTCTAGTACTTGTTTTATTGTGTTCCTTATTGTAGTTTAGTTTTTGTTTGTCGAGTTTAAAAACAATGCAGTGACCGCTTTGTAGTAGTTTGTCTGTGTGTTCGCTTTGCTGATGTGTGTTTCTACAGAAAGTAATGGTTTCTCAGCCTGAGGAGTTGAAAGCCACCTACTAGATTCTCAAAGCTGACATTGTGTAATTACTACAATTACTGTAATTCCAAGACGATATGAATGCACTCATAACTCGCTGAGAAATTTCCCACCATTCTGTTGAAACAATGAAGCGTCTCGCATCTTCGGTGTCATAACATTTTAAGTTGACTTTTTACATCTACATGTGTGTGTCAGCACATTGTTTTAACCTCATGTGTGGTAACCTTGATGTGGTAATACCTTACTGTTTTAATCCAGATTGGATCACAACAGATCCCGCGCAGCCAGGACACGTTTTAGTTTATGCGAGGACTGTACCAAAATGAATGTAAAAGGTGGCGTAACTTTTTCCTATTGACTGATGCTGGTCATTCCAGTTGCCTGTGTTGGTAGAGTAACTCTTACTATATACAAAGGTGATACTCAGCATGGTCTCCATCACAAGCCACGCATTTGCGCTATTGTTGAACCCAAGACTCGAAAGCGCTTTGAA
Organism: Clarias magur; assembly: GCA_013621035.1. NCBI lineage: Eukaryota > Metazoa > Chordata > Actinopteri > Siluriformes > Clariidae > Clarias > Clarias magur. The sequence continues at coordinate 2,635,166 of QNUK01000011.1, read as the reverse complement.
AATCCCCTTTGTCTCCTTTTAGTTTGACTTCAGTGCTGGTTCCCCTTCTTTATCTTCATCCATCTGTGCATATTGCTCTCGTTAATGGCGTCATTTCTGTAAACGTTCTGTATGTAGTAAAGGGGGTTTTCAAAAAGGATTTGAGAGCTAGGTTCAACAAATAGTGTCAATTCATTGCTCGAGACTATATTATTATAGAGGTCAAGTTATTCTTCTAACATGCAGTTTAAACAACCTACTGTATGTTGGTTAATATTTTTTTTTAAAAGTTACAGAATGTCTACTTTTGCATTACTTTCGTCCACGGCCCTCTTAGTTGTCTGCTGTCAAGTAAGTTCAGTGTGCTAGTAGACCTCAGATGTTTGTCATCTGTTTCTGCTGTATGAACATGTAGCTTGTTATTTCCTTTAAATTAAAAAGTAATTAAAAAGTAAAAGTATCCATTTGACAACCAGCTTTGATGTACGTTTGATGTCATTGCCCAGATGGAATATTCATCTTCATGCAACTTTTAACTGTCCCACTGATGATTTGAGGTTATGTTGAAGAATCCTGCGGTAGTCCTTCTCCTATATTATTGCATCTACTTTGTGCAATGCACCAGTTCCCCCAGAAGCAAAACAGCAACAAACCATGATGCTACCACCACCACCAACATGCTTAATTCATTAGCTGTACAGCTTTTTTGGGGCGGGTTGAATGCCTCACCTTTACTCATCCAAACATACCTCAGATCAAAACTTTCCTCCAGAAGGCGTTTTGTGTCTAACTTTGGTTGAGTTTGAAGGTTTTGATTTTGGATTAGGGCTTCTTACTTGTGCAGCAGTCTTAGTCCATGTAGATTCAGGTTAGACAGACGGACAACTTTTATTAATCCCAAAGGGAAATTATAACATTACAGCAGCCAGTTCACATAATAATAAACAACATTTTAAACAACAAGTTCAATTAAGGTGCATTACATGGCGAGCCTGTGCCTTGGTGGTTGATGGGTTTATCCTGATCATGCAAACCTTTTTCCCTTTAGCTGAGGGTGACAGTTTGGGGCTTTATTCAGGCTTTGCCAAGGTGGCTACGTCAACCAATAACTTTCATGCAGTTAGAACCAATCTTGGAATCTTCTTCTTTTTTTTTTTTTTTTTTCTTTTTTTTTTTGTACAGGGTGTTGGTCAATCCAATGAGTGATTGATAACTGATTGTAGCCTTTCTCTCATCATTACTAACAGAGGGTGAGAGACCTTGTGCAAAAATAAATAAAAATTCACCAAGTGTATGCATGTACTCTACCGCTAAGTGTTTGGGGTCACTTTCTAACTCCATGGTCATTTTTGATTTTTTTTTTTTTTATCTCTCTACACTGTAGAGCAATGGGGTCCAAAATGTCCACTAATCTCATTTAAACAGTTGATATTGAGATGCATCTGCTACTCATGATCTGTACAGCCTTCATGACGTCTCTAATCTAACCTGCTGTTTGTTAATTGGTGATTTTTGTGGCTGGTAACTCTAAATGAACTTCTGCTGGTTTGCCTACCCTTGTGCTGCCCTTGAGTTGGACTTGAAATGAATCTGGGTCTTTTGTAAAATTATTTATACATGTGTTTTACAGTGATTTGTGGTGAATGAATGAATGTTTTTAGAACAAACAGTTGCTTGTAAGAATGTGGGATAATGGGATTGTAAATCTTTCACCATGTCCGTGGTCATGTGCATTTGCCACAAGGAACGCTGCCAGTTAATAATAGTCTTCAACTGCTTCTGCTTTAACAGTCAAACTACCCACCCACAGCACACTCAAGTGATTTTAGAGACAGGTTACGGCGCTTAGCTTTATTTGCAGTAAATCATCTCAAGAAATACACATGGATATAGATGAGACATTCCTGATACCATCCATGAGGATTATAGCCACGTATCCTATATTAATTTCTTTAAACAAAAAATGATATATCTGCTTAGCCATTGATTACTACTATCTAAGAGAAATGTTTTTTCTCATGCTGTCTGTATGTTTTTCTGTCTAAATCGCACCCTGTCTCTGTGTCTCCAGCCCTCCTACAACCCCACACAGAATCCTGGCTCTGCCTCCCTCATATATTCTCCTCAGACGCAGCCAGTGAATGTACAGCCTCCCAGTCGACCCGTAAGTACAGCTAACCTTTTTTTTTCTTTCCTTCTTCTTCTTCTTTTTTTTTCGTCAAGAAGCATGTATTCTACTGTAGATGTATTCTCCAATCAGAGTTTCTGAAGTAAGGCTACTCTTACCCTTCATGTGTCTCATGAGTGTTGAGTATTAGGATAAAATATGGATAGGGGATCATTTACAGGAGAATGCAGGTTAAAATAACATAAACCATATAAAGATTTTTTTTATTTTTTTTTTTAATTGCATCAGATCCCACAAACCACTTTAGAGACACATTTTAAGCAGACTTGTGTAATCAGTCTGTCTGAGGTTTAACAAACATTTGTGGTCCAGTTTCACACCCAAATCAATCTGTTTTAGCACAGTAGTGTTAACTTTGGTTGCAAGCAGCCTTACTGTTGTGTTAAACGGTATAATCAGCTTTTTGTCTCAGTTTTTGATGTGGTACCGGTTTTTTTTTTTTTTTGGTTACATTATACTATATGACCAAAAGAATGTGAACACCCGACCATAACGCCCATCCTCAAACAGTTGCCAAAAATTTGGGAGCACACAATTTTATAGAATTGCATAGTCTTTGTATGCTTCAGAATGAAAGGTTTCCCTTCACCAGAATTACAAGGCTTCAACCTGTCCCAGCAAGCATTTTGAACTCGCACTTCCTGGAAGCCACACCCCCTTCCCCATACACTTTCACTTTCTGTCATAGTAAATGGTTTGGGTTCATTAATATGAAATAAGCTTCATAGTCAACTAAAATTGGACAAGTATACCATGCCATACCATACCAAGTCTGTATTTTATTATATACTACATTATTATATACAACAGTTGTGTGTGTACAACGAGAGGGAAAATTGTGTGAAGATTTTGACTCCATAGCATTAAATAGGCCGTTTTATACACTTCTTTGGCAAAAAAAAAAAAAAAAAAGTTGCATAGACTAGTAAAGGATAATATGGCTAATTCATGTGTGGAAATTATTTCCTCATGCTCTCAGAACAACACGCACTCAATTTGATTCCTGGAATATTCCTGTGCCCCAATTGTGATAACCTGTATAACATTCTGACCTGACCAAGATCATAACACTCCAGGTGTTGTACAGAGGGCACGTGCATGATGAGTGCATCACTTCATGTTCTTCGCTTCTTAAACTGTCGTCTCCATCACCCTGATATAGAGTCTATCTGGAGTCATCAGACCACATAACATTTTTCCAGTGTTCCGAGGTCCAATCTTTATGCTCCCTAGCAAACTGATTAGCCTCACTAGAATGTGGTTACCTTATGGCCTCCGAGCTGTTAAGAGGTCTGAGTTCTGGTCACACTGCGTCTGGAAATGCTCTTAATTTCTAAATAAAAGAAACTTGTGGTTTCTGCTGTTAATTCTTTTTATGGTCCAACTTTACCACATATGTGATGTATATATATATTTTTTTCCAGAACCATAATTCTTTCAGGATTTGAGTGGTTTTAGTAATGTGTTCGACAATTCTCAATCCAATTTTTGTCATTTTAAATCCTCTCAGTTGTTTTCTTTGCTTTCTGCAGGCCAATAATTAGAATTTCCTTTTATTAATTTGCCAGGGAAAGTGTAATGTGAAACAAATATATATAATTTTTTCTGTTTGATTGTTTATTGCTGTGTCTGCAGTAACACAGTTTATATGCGACACATAAGGATCACTCTCCATCGTCTTGCGTCTTTACACCCTGACGTGTATTTACACACGTATTTCTTGTAAGACATTTTTTTAAATAATCTATAATACTGCTTATTTCTCCAGGATCACTTAGCAGTACTCTATCCAGCTAAAAGTAACAATTTGAACAGTTGATCTTGTTAAACTCTTACTTGTTAATGATTCTCAATTCTTGTCTTTTTTTTTTTAAATACTACAATTTCTTTACAATTCATTAGTTAATTTTGATGTTTTTTAATGGATCAGCTAAAAAAGATTTACCCCAGCCTAGAGTACATTTCAAAGCTTTGCTCTGTGAAAGTAATTAAAGTACAATTATGTACCTTGAATTTGTAGGTACTGAAAAGATGATTCTACCACTTTAGAATCGAGGAAAAGTATTTTTTTTTTTTCTCCTACAAGCGTGGGTGGTAAAATTTGATTCGGAAGCGTGCCTGAAAAGATGATGAATTTCATGTCGCTGCGCAAGATGCAGAAAACATGAATTTCAAAACCCATTATGAGCAATGATGTGCCTCTCTTGCTTTAGATTGGTGTTGAAGAGCATCCTTCATGTCTATTCTGTTCCTCATGTGAAGTTTTAGTTCAGATCAAATAATAATGGATGAGTTTTGCAGTCGTGCTCAGTATTTTGGAAACCACTACAGTAACAGTTCCATACAGCAGAGCATATTTGTCAGTGTTTTTTTTTTTTTTTTTTCCCCTTATGAAACTGTAATGCTGAGGTAATTAATTGCATACATTTAACGATAATAAGCATTAGCATTTTAAAACCATACTCCCAGCAGATGCCACAAGAAGAGCCAGTAATTTTTCAGCTTGCGTTTAGCACCTCTGATTTGTAGCGTGTGGCGGAAATCCTTTCTGTTGTGTGGAATCGACCATGTGTCTCTGGCTGCTTCTCCTTCTGCTGTCAGATACAAACCTCATTAGCACCATGCTGAGATCTTCCAAGAGAACCGTCTGCACTGCTGACGAGCGTGTGTGTTTGTACATGTGGGAGGAAACGAAACTCTCCCCGTCTTCCTCGTCACAGTTTTGACCGTGTTTAAATGGCAGCACAGTCACTGTTCTGCACAATGTGTATCTCTCGATCATATGCTAATCTCTCGTTTTTTTTTTTTCCCTCTCTTCTTCTCTTCGACTGCCACTGCATCGTTCCGTCCCCATCAGTTTGTGACGGGGCCTCGGCCCACCCACCATCAGGTAACGTCCCATCTTATAACACAGTAAATCTATTCACATGTTCTATATTAATGTGCTTGTTCTAGCATAGTATCAGGTCAATAGTCACAGCTATTGACAAAAGTCATAATTAAATTAAACATAATTATTCACGGATAATATTTATGATGTCCAACGTCAGCACTGTTCACTGAATTTTTTTGCCATGTCTGTGTGCATTCCAGTTTCTCTGAAGTTGACACGCTGTTTTTTTTTTTTTTAATTTATTTTATTTTATTTTTTATCTATCCATACACACATACAGTGGCAACTGAAAGTTTTTAGACCCTTCAAAAAGTCTTTCACACTTTGTGTTTCACACTTCTTTTTTTTTTTTTCTTCTTCTTCTTTTTTTAGCACTCTACACACAATACTCCACAATGACAAAGAACAAAAAAAAAACAAAAAACAAATGTTGATAGTTTTGTTAATTCATTTAAAAAATCAAGACTTAAATATACAATTTGCATAAGTATTTAGACCCTGTGTTATGACACTTTCAATTGAGCTTTGGTGCATCCTACAATCAGTGGTCTTTGAGATGCTTCTACAAATTGACTGAAGATCACTTATGCCTAATCGAGTTTATTGTTCATAATTAGGAAAGGCACGCACCTGTCTATATAAGGTCTCACAGTAGATTGTGTATGTAAGGATGAAAAGAAAGGCATGTGTCAGAGAGAATGATCTGTAGACCAGAAGACAGGATCCAGTCTGAGGAAAGATGCAAGAATCTTGGGTGCTTTCAATGCCCCAGAAAGAGCGTGTCTGCTTCAGGCATTCTCAAATGGAAGAGATTCCAACCAAAACTGAGTAATCAGCAATGAATGGCCTTGATCAGAGGCAACTAAGAACCTGTGGGTTACAATAAATTAGATCCCTTGTAGAGATGGGAGATATTTCATCACTGCAGCACTTCACCAGTCAGGCCCCTATGCAGAAACCATTCGTCATTAAAAACCACAAGAAAACAGTCGGATGGTAGTTTGGCAAAAAGCACCGGAAGGACTCTCAGACCATGAGAAACAAAATCACTGGTCTGATGACACGATGATTGAACTATATGCAAGCAGGAATTCGGGCACTGTGCATCAGCTTATTGAAACCCTCCCTACAGTCGAGCACGGTGGTGGCAACATCATGGTGTGTGGATGTTTTTCCTGCGACTGGAAGATTAGTCGGGAAAATTGATGCAGATAAAATAAAGAGCTATGTTGAGGGAAAACCTTCTCCAGAGCTAGGATGTAAGTTTACAGCTCAAGACCATGACCCAAAGCATAACGCCAAAAAACACAGAACTGTCTTCAGAACAACTCCATGAATGTTATGTAGTGGCCCAGCCAGAGTAATGACCTGAACCCAATAGAGCACCTCTTGAGAGACCTGAAAATGTCTGTGGACTGACCCTGTCTGTTCAACCTGGTTGAGCTTGAACGATCCTGCCAAGAAGAATGGAAGAAACTTCTAAAAGAAAGGTGTGCCACGGTTGAGACAGTCATTGTGGCCAAAGGGGCATTAACCAAGTACCATGTGACGGGTCGGAATACTTATGTAAATTGGATATTTTAGTCGCTGTTATGTAAAAGAAATAAAACACTTTGGGATGTGCCGCAGTTGGAAAACAATCAACTCTGGGGTGTAGAGTAATGCCATTCCATCTCAGGTTGCATCACTATGTTGTTGATTTATTATCCTGTAACAACAAGACACATAATTTTTATTCCAGTGTTTTAAAGTTTTGGTTAGGAATTACAGAATTTTTATGTTTATTTATCTTAACTTCTTTGGGTGTTTCATTATCTTTTTGGCCAGATGACCAATCTAAAACTATTTTTAAAAGAATGTTGCTTTAATGTGGCTTATCTACAATAGAGAATGCAGACTCCTTTACCTGTTGGATTACCATAATTTCACAGAGCCATTTTTTAAATGTGGTTATAGGGGTAAACTGGTTTTCCCGAAAGCATCAGTGTATGAAAAGTCTAGAAACTACACATCACAGTAAAACCCCTGCATGAGGCATCAGTATGTGTCCATAGATGTCAAACATTAAAGACCTCAGTGTTACTTGTCGTTCCAAATGAGTTGTCTGCCTAGCAGATGTGAAGCGATGAAGACAGACACTAATTGCTTCTGCTCATCTGGGCTATTTATGTATCGTTTACAAGCAGTCATAATATATGATGTACCATATGGGACGGTTATATTTCTGCAGTACAGACATGAAAGATTTCTATTTATTAGGGAGATGCACACAGCATATGCAGCTGGTGCAGGACTATCAAGCTCTTTTGAGTAACGGAAATTGGCAGCACTGAGAGAGACAGAGATTTTAAGAATGTATTGCAATTGATGTAGAAGGAACTGTAAGAGATAATAAGTAAAAGACATAATGGCGTGTTTAGACGCTTCTGTTTTTGACATGCCACATGAGGTCATCTGCCTCTTCTGTTCAGAATGGGGGGGTGGGGGGCGGGGAGATACACTTCTGTCACGCCACTACGGAGTGAATTAGCCCAATGAATTAGTTTTTAATAGTTTAAAGCGCCCTTTCTATTTCCAACAAAACAACCTCAGATTATCAGCCAACAGGTAAAAATCCGCAGATTAACTGCCGACAGATGTTTTTCATCGCTACAATTGGACAGAATGATGGTATTTGTCTGGTCTGTCGTCAGATGTTTTACAAGATAATACAAGATGATTAACAGTTTGCCCTTTTGTGGTTGTTGCTACCTGTCGGCTGACTAACACAGGTCGACAGATGTTCGGCTGCCTCTTGTCTTTACGTGTCGCCCATGTTTTATTCCATGGACGATAACTGTCAACTAGCAGCAAAAATGAGCAAGTGGCAGGCATCATATAACCTGTAGGAAATATAACAAAGGTAGTACCATTTTAACAAACATTTTTCTCCATCTTTGAGGTAAACACTTCAGAGTGAGCAGAAAAAGTTATATTCTGATGAAATATAAACTCTAAGTAAAATCTGATTATTTCAGCGTCAAGTTGGAACCTCTGATCAGAATGATTTCAGTCAGATCATAACTTCTGTTATGTTTGACAAAATGAAAAGAGTAATATGTGACTATACAGCATATCTAATTGAGCAGTACTGTAAACTGCAAAAGAGTCGTTTGGATCCCTGACTTTGGACGTCATTACAGCCAGTGTGCTCTACATGTGACATTTATTTACTGGCTTCTAATTTCTTGCGAGCACTTGTAGCACTGAGTGACCTGGTTAATGGTCTAATGTTAGCTCCAAAGTGACACACTTTCAGCTTGGTTATGGCATGTTGGCTTCCTGAATGTAACCTTGGAAGCAACATTTGCCATTTTATAAATATAGTTTTAAAAAACATGACTAGCTAACTAAATCTGTAAACAATTATGATGTCTTTCTATAAGCTGGTTTTCATGTGACACAACTGTGATATGTCCACAATAGGAATATTGCCTGAGTACAGCAGTACTGCATATACTGTAAAAACGTCACATCTGCACATTAATATGATCCATATGTGCAGTCTGACTTTCACAATCTTGCATTTTCTCACAGTGGACAAAACTTTGAAATCTCTCCCCCCTCCCCACTTTCTCTCCAACCTTTGTGTGTGCACAATGATTCCTGCACACCCTGACTCGTATACTTTAACCAAGGAAAGTGCACTTGTAGGAACACACCGCTGGAAAGCGGCGTTTAGTCCCTGCTCTCAGTTCTGTTGACATGCATGACTCATGACTTTTTAATAGCGCCATACACACACTTTGGACAGTCAGCACTGCGATATGTGCTCTGCCTATTTAACACTCAGCGTCAGCACTCTGTTTTTCTCCTCTGTCGTTTCTTTCTTTCACTATTGCTTCTGGTATGGATAAACAACTTCCACAGAACCTGGCTAAAAATCCTAAAAGGCTTTGAAGCTTTCCCAATGTAATCGTCTGTGATACCGATTGCACAATCATGTACCAGTTGAGAGTGCACACAAATCTTTATTGATTTTCTTCTGTGCCCTTTATCCCGCCAGCTTCTCTCTCCTTATCGCCTCAATACTGAGCAAGAATTTCTTTTCCATCCAAGTCCTTTTGAAATGCACAGCATGAGAAAAGCCCTTTAAAGACCTAACCTATGACCTTTTTAGTGCTTTAACTCCGCCATGATGTAGATAGTTAGTAGGAGCCTGCTAATTGCTGCAGTAAAAAAAAGGCAAACAGGTCGATTCCTGTCCTGCACAGACACACGTGCACATACTTGTTCTGCGTATTTATCTTTTGCTGCTCTCTGCTGATCAGCTGCAGCGTTGATTTCAGTATAATCGCTTCACGTTCACTAAACTCATCAAGGAGTGTCCAGGCCGCAGCATGAAGCCAGTCCTTCAGACTTTGAGGGTTGTATTCCATAATTAGCGTTGTTTTTTTATTGTAGGGTCATCACTTTCTCCAGCAGGATTTGTACATCTCAGCTAATCTCACTTCCTTTCAGCACGCATAGCACTACAAGACTCTGCAGTATGCAGTTGTAGCCCATCATTTCACTGTCCGGTGTTTCCCAAAAGCAGATGGGTTTCCATTCAGGTCTGGTTCCTCTTAGGTTTTCTTTCTGATATCATTTCAGGGAAGGGATTTTTTTTATCTCCACCCAAATTTCTGAAAGGTTGTGTACATAAACCAAACATAACAGATTAAACTCTACACTTAGTCATCTATGTGGTCACATGACTAACATACCTGCTGAGGAAAGACGGGTGTATTTCCTCCCTAGTAAAGGTATGAATGGATCTACAAAGTGTAATTTGTGTTCCAGCGGTCAGATCATCTCTGTATAGCTGAGCCATGGTTTCACTGGGTGTGACCCACCATCTGAACCTTGTGTTTGTGTTTGGCTCATTTTGTTTTGGGAGGATTGATGCAGTTTGATGTAATGTTGGTTTGTTGTCATAGTTAAGGGACGAGACGGTAATTACATTGTTTGTGTATTGGAGCGAGGAAAAGAATCTGAGCGGTCCACAAAGGGTCACCTCTGGCGATGAAGTTGCTCAGCTGACACCATCATTGTCTGGGTTTGTTGAGAAAATATTTGCAGTTCAGGGTGATCAGAGAGATTGGAGATTTTGCCCGCAGTATTGACATAACCAGAGCTGTTTCAAGTCATCCCATTCTCCCACCACTGCTTGTGTGTGTTTTTTAAAAAAAAAAAAAAAACTTTATAGACGTTTAAGGCGGAATTTCACCAGAGGCTTTATTGAGAGTTCGAGCCATATGCTCAATAGTCAGTAGACACGCAAGGAAATTTAAGCGGGTACATAAGTTGATTTTCTGGATGGCTTATTAATTTCATGTATTCAAGGTTTCCAGGTTTTTCTTGATTAAAGCTCGCAGGGCATGAGTAGATTTTAATTAAGTTAAAGCCAATCCCTTTAAAACAACAACCTTGCCTTTAAGCCATAAGAATCGGATATATACTGGGAAAGCTGTTTTTTTTTCCCTGAGTGAAATATGAGGATTATTCCATTACAATTAGAATAAGTATGAGAAAGAAATGGGGTTTAGGCTAATATGATAAAATCTAAGTATGCTTCAGTTTAATATGTAAATGACAAGTAGGTTCAAATAAATATTTAGTCATAAACAAACATGCTGAGGCTGATTTTCTTGAACAGTTATGACAGTAGTAATGACAATAACCTTAACCTGCCATTCTAATTTGGTCTTAATTTTGCAATCTGGAACCTATATTAATTGGTGGCTAATAAAATATGATGAATGTCTAACAGATGCTAATAACAGAGAAACTCTTCCACCCTTATTATAAACTAGACATTATTTCCAGAATACACTGTTTGGTGCTGATGATGCCAGAAGCTTAATAAAGGGTAAAAATGCTGCTACGAAGAAAAAAAAAAGAAAAAAAAGGCATGTCTGATTTACATTAGAGACACACCAATTGCATTTTTCTTGCCCAATTCCGATTTTTTTTCTTCTTCTTTCTAAGAACTTTTTTTTTTTTTTTAATGGAAAATTCGATTCTACATTTTTCCCAACACTGTACAAGGTAACAGGCCTTCTACTCACTCGGGCATATCTCAAAATTTAAAAAGAAAATGCTCCTGGAAGTTACTGGACAGAGCTTATTATTTTCAGAAAAATAAAATCCAAGTGAAAATAAGTTGATGGCTACCAGCCACGGAGCAAGTAGGCTATCATGCGCTTCTTCCAAGACACTGCGACTCAAGCACCTTTTAGTGGTTGCATAAAACATTCTGAGGATAGTGGGTTTTGCCCACTTCCACCAGCTCACAAACGCCCATGATTGGCCAGTGCCGGCGTGATTTGACGCGAGAGTGCACATGCACTACTCCTCCTCTCCTGCGAGCAAAGCCCGCTCCTTAGACTCCTTAGCCAGGATTGAAACTTCCCCGTCTCCAAACGAAAGGGTAAAAGCTTTTCCGTTAAACCACTTGCGAGTCCGTGTGTACATTTGCCCATCACTGAGTCTGATATTTCTAAGACTGAGACTGATCAAGCAGAACACTGGTCATATAATGTTTGATCAGTCATATAATTGTTTCATGATCTAATACTTATATTAAACTATATTAAAATAAATTGTTGTGTTCTTCACTGCATGTGCTTTGGCCAACTCTGAATACTTGATGGAGTATGCTGCCTCGCCACAAAAAAGGTGTATACACCAGTATAATTTTACGTCTTTAATTTTGATCACAGCACATTCCGTTAGGTGACTCCATCTTACCCTGATGCACCCATCACTCTGGAATAAGGTCAATCTGAAGACACTTTCCATTGTTCCAAAGTTCAATATTTATGCTCCGTAGCAAACTGAAGCTTTATTTTATTTTATTTTTAACGAGACTCTTAGATAAATGGTTTTCTTATGGCCACACATCTGTTTAGTCCAAAAACTGAATTCTTGTTGCATTGGGAATTTAAAGGCACTTATTTAAACTATTAAACAATAGCATTTTATAAACACCACTTTTTTTTTCTTCGTCTTCTTCTTTTTTTTTTTTTATCCATTTCTTCCACAAAGTTGACGGTTAAGCTCTATTCCTTCAGGTTTTAAGAATGTTTGTTTGTTTTAGACAGTTCTTCACAGATTTCCAGGAATCTCTACAGTCTCCTTAGTTGTTTCCTTTGCCTGGCGCAGATCGATAATTTGATCCTTCTGAAACACAGTAACTTCCTTTTCACGACCACAGGATGATACCTCTTACACAATGGCTGTTTAAGAAATGAGAGCCTACTCACTTCATCAGTCAGTTAGGGTTAAAAGAATTGCTGCCAGCTGAAACACATTAATCACTGCTGTAATTATTCAACCTCAGACTTTGAACTATTTGCTTATTCAAATCCAATCTGTTTTTTTTTATTTTTATTTTTTTTTTTTTTGACCAGACTGTGTACAATGCTTGTTCTTCTTCCAGGATCTAAATTACAAACCATTAGATAGACATAGCATAGTACGGAGTGTTCTTGTTGAGACCATTTAATCCTGAAACAGTTGAATACTTTCTTGAAATATATATATATATATATATATATATATATATATATATATATATATATATATATATATATATATTATATATATATATATTTATATATTTATATTTGTCTTTCTGTATTTTGCTTTAGTTTCTGCACAGGGCTCAGATGCAGACACCTCGGGCTGCTCTTCCCACCAACAATCCCTCGCTCCGGCCCGGCTCTCAGACACCCACGGCTGCTGCTGTCTATCCCCCCAACCAAACTATTATGATGACTATGACTCCCATGCCTTTTCCCTCAGCGCAAACAGCTCAGTACTACATCCCCCAGGTACCCAAGCCCTATCCCCTTGAGCACAGCCTGCCTGTATACTGTTATGATTTGATTATATGTGCACTTGGTTCTTGTTATTTTTATCTTGGATTCAGCATCATTTTAAATTTACATTAGTTAAATGTATTACATTTTTTTTGTTCTTGTTGTTATAGTATCCGGTTCACTGCTATGTTTACAGAGTAAAGTAAAATTGGTTCACGTAATTGAGGACCTAAATCAAATGAAATGTAATGCATACAAATAGCAAAACTCAATTGCTGTGTGTAACATTTTCTGAAGTTTTTACTTCTCACAGCATGAAATCAAGGTTACACTTTAACACAGGAGCAACAACAGTGGGATCAGTTGAACTGAAATAGATTTATTACTCCAGTGAAAGGCAGGCTTTTGTAAAGGAAAATAAAGAAAATAGGTTTACTAGAAGCAAGTGAGTGTGAGCGATTTCATCCAAGTGAGATATAAGATGTACTGTATATATATATATCTGCTGCTCTTATCCAGTAGACAGAGAATCATCACATGAAGTAATTGACTTCATGTAGACCGTTTATAATTGAAATAGAGTAGAATAGACTTGGAGTAACCAGTGTTCTCTTTGTAATCTCCAGTATCGACACACTTCCCCCTACGTTGGAACTCCACAGCAGTTCTCTGTTCCACCTCCTGCCTCTGGAACCTTCTACCCCGGCCCAGGCCCGGGAGAATACCCTGCACCCTACGGTTAGCGCAAAACATTTCTCGGTCCATGTCCATGAATCACACCCAGCTGGTTTTAGTCACGTGCAGTTGTTCGGGTTTCTGCTCATCAGACGTTGACATGACTGACTTATTTCTGACCACATTCCAGAACCATATCCTCAGTAGCTGCTTCAATGAGTGACTCATACAAAATAACGATTAGACTTCTCTCTCTGTTTTAGCAACAGCTGCTCCCGGTCCGGCGTATTATACAGGCCAGACGGTGTATCCCCCCTCAGCCCCAATTATAGTGCCTACAGCACCACAGCAGCCTCCACCAGCCAAACGGGAGAAGAAGCCAGTGAGTGCTGCTCCAAAGCTCACACACGGTCATGCACAGCCAGTTAGACTCTAAACCCGCCGTCTCATCACCATTTCAATTTAGAGATGCTTCAATGTTTTGTATTGCAGAGCCGGTGAATTCTTGTTGGGTAATTTTCTATAGCAGCAGCTCAAACTGTCCAGCTATTGTTTAAATCACAACTTAATATTAAGATATTTGTGTCGATATACTTTGGTTTACAAGAACAGTAATATTATACTAAGGCTAATAAATGATTTTGTTGGAGGATGGAAATAAAAATAAAGGCTGCGCTTAATGATTTTTTTTTTTTTTTTTGGACTAATCTACAGTATCAAAAATATACTGATTAGTCTAACAATTATTTTTCATGATTAATCTAATGCTAATTTTCTGTTTGGATAATTCATCTTCTTATTAACTTGCCTTTTATTCAAGCATTTTCTCATAAAAAATATAAAATATAAAAATGACCACAACATAAATAATTTTTAAAAGAACTAGTGTCAAGAAGTCTACCAGCCAGGTGGGACATGCATAAGTGACAGAATTTATATATATATATATATATATATATATATATATATATATATATATATATATATATATATATATATATATATATATATAATAAATAAAACGTACAGCTTTGCTTCTTCATGGGACACCAAAAAAATTACCTAAAATCTTGATTATTTCCCTGTATAAATCTATGAATATCAATGGCATTCCTTTCAGAAAGGCACATCATTTATTTTAACATAAATAAGTAATCCTTCCTGCATTATCTATGTAGCAAACAACCATTTCGTCCATTAACTTTATGTTGCTTAGTTTTGAAGCCTCCATGCACATAAACAAACTGTTTTCATCTCTTCGATGCGCTGGAAAACAGCGTCGCCAGACTAGCTTTTAGCATTTGCTCTACAGAATCTTCTTTTGAATGATGAGACTACGGCGACTCTCAGGCACTGACACCCGACAACACTTAGACTAAACTCACTCTAATGCATGCTTAAGCTGCCGGCTCATTGTTTTGAGGTCAGAGAGAACCGAGTGTTTCCTTTTGAGATGCTCGTGCTGTGGTGAGTCATTTCACTTCGGCAAATTAGGACGGACAGTGAAATGGATAAATAGCATAGACCAAAATATTTTTTATCTCTACAGTGAATTTAGGCACATGATATACCTGTATTTGTGATATGAAGAATAAATGCATGCTGCTTTAGTAACAATGTCTGGTTCCTCATAGATCCGGATCCGGGACCCTAACCAGGGCGGGAAGGACATTACAGAGGAGATCATGTTCGGCAGCGGGAATATCACGCCCCCTGTGGGCCGTCCTTCTTCCACCCCCACCCCTCCTCAGGTATGCAGAATGCCCATTTAGGCTTTCTTAGTGTTATTGACCTAAAGTCTTTGCTTTATTTAAAAAAAATAAAAATCACTTGTTACATCATCTTGTAATTAGAGCATTTTTGTTTAATTTATTGTACATTACATGGCCTGATTGCTCAGAGCATGTGTAACCAACAAGCACAGGCAGCAAAGTGGAGACCCAGTGCTGTACTGACAGTAACCCTAAACACACTATAGACATTGACATATTTTATTCCTTACTTATTTCTATATGTAGACAGTGCTGTTGTACTAAAATAATACACGTCTTAATAGTGACGCACCATTACCCGCAAGCTGAAACGAATTGAAGATGCTTGGAAGACGTTACTTCACTTTTATTACAATGATTTTCCACCATTTTCTAATGTTTAATTAAAAAACAATTAAAAGAAGCCGTTATGGCTAGATTTAATGTTGTGGAACATTTGAGAAACAAGTTCCTGTTCTTGCTTGTGTTATAGTCACAATAAAACATGATGTTGCAAAGCACCATGGCTGTTACTAAGCACTTACAAATGAGACTCCTTCCATAAATGTGAAATAAATGTCTTCTAAGAAAACAACATGCCTGCAGCATTTCTCCTAAAATATGTGACCGAGTACTGCAATCCACTATTACTTTTATTCGGTTTGCTATTATCAGGCCATTTTATAGAAATCCGATGGAAAAACCCTGTAACCTTGAATATCGCCCTCTTGCTATCTAATAATCAGTCAGTCAGAGACCTTTTCATGAGTGTGTATGTGTGTATGTGTATATATATATATATATATATATATATATATATATATATATATATATATATATATATATATATATATATATATATATATATATATATATAATGTAATGTGTTATACTCTAACATTTCCTGCTGTGTGTCAATAACAGCGAAGCACCAGTCAGACACCAGAGCAGTTATACTACAACATGGACCCACCCTACAGACTCAGTCCTGTGTCTACAGACAGCAAGACCACCTTAGGTATGATGCACCCCGCCCTTTCCCCTCTTCCCACAAACTTAACCGCATGGACATGAATCATACAGAACCATTACCCAACTGATTATCAGACTAACTGATTCTTAATATAAAAATTATTTCAATTATCTAAGGGTTGTTTCTAATCATACCCTTTTTTTGTATTAGAGGACAAAAGAAGTGATCCAACCCCTGATAAATCTCCATCTCCTGGACCTTTGGAGCACTCCGCAGAGAGGAAAGAAACTCCAACTCATCCTGTATCAGACTCCTCTTACACAAAACCTGGAACACCCTCTAGTTTTCTTCTTCCTCACAGCACCTACAGTTCAACAGTCGCAGTCGAACCAGAAGAGCTTTCTGCGGTTTCCACAGATATAGCTCGATCTCCCATCCCCGAGGAAGATGAACCTCTTCCAGAAGCTATCCCAAACCCTACAGCCTCGTCCCCTACTCCAGGAAAGGTAGTTAACGGTCTGTCCGAGTCACCGCCACCCTCCCCAGTCTGTGAGCAAGAGATTCAGGTACAGGAAGTTTCCCTGGTCAGCCCTCAGCCCTCAACTTTGTCCCAAAGTGAAGCACCAGTTTCAGAAGTGATACAGGAAGAACCTGCGGCTCCTGTGACCCAAATATCAATTAGCCCAACCACCTTAATTCCTTCTAATGCCATGTCTCCTCTAGCGCCACCCCCTGGCCTGCCTGGATTAATGCAACTTCCTAGCATTGACGGACATGAAAAAGGGAAGGCCTGTGGTGCTCATGATGTGCACCTCAAAGCTGAAACAACATCACCGATCAATGATGGTCTAATAGAATCACACAATCAAACAAATTCCCGAAAGACAGCAATGGCAGAAGGTATGACCCATGTCCGTATTTGATCAGGAATATTTGTAGAACTGTTGTTAAATGTAAACAGTGTTGGGTTCAATCTTTCACTAACGTCTCAATTGTGGCACCTCAGCTGTTTGTTTTTTTTTTTTGTTTGTTTGTTTTTTTTTATGGGTTTTTTTTATTGTGTCGTATAGTTGCTATGCAATTTTTTCATTGTGTAGCAACTATACTACACAATGTAGTATAGTTGCTAACACCTTTTAATTTGTTTATGTTCTAGTACAAGCCGCTTCTGTTGCACCAAAGGACTGGAAAAAAACAAATGAAGAAAATTCTGTTGTGGATCCTATACCCAAGGAAAATGAGGTGCGTATGAGCTGCCTCTAAAAACAGGAGCTATATGTCTATTTAATGATGCTATAGTTTTACAAGTTTGTAACACAGTTTGTTACCCGTCTCCTGATAACTGTATGTACTGTAATGTTGGCTTGAACCAATATAATTACCAGTAATGGGCTTGTCAACGAGAAAACACCCCAGTGATGGTACAAAAGAAAGGATGATCTTAGAAAATAAGAGAACTCAGTCGGCAGAGTGTTAATGCTCTGAGTTATGGATCGGAAGGTGGGCGGTTCAAGCCCCAGCTCCACCAGTTTGAACCCTGCAAAGATTTCACTGTGCAGTAATGTGTGTGCGTGTTTTTTATACATATATACAGTACTATGCAAAAGTCAGTCATGTCACCTTGGGTGCCATATTATCTGTAGTACAAATTAATATACAAGTTTATTATGTACAAGACCATTCCCTACAAAGATGCACTAAAATTAATGAATAAATAACATTACAGAAGAATATTTGCATGTCTGTAAAGAAAGCGTGACAGACCAATTTTCAGATGGGGGGGGGAATCAATAATGTAGACTCCTGGGTTTTGCATGAAAATAGAAAGGAGCGAGTGTAACGAAGTTAGCAAAAGGACTCGTATTCTCCTGACAGCTGTTTTACTTAGAATACTACACACATCTGTATCGAACACTACCGCTTATGTTCAAGCAAAGTTTCCACACCGAATATTGACCATTTATTGTTTATTAGTGCTTTATATAGAATTTTTCTTTTTCTTTTTTTTATGTAGAATTGTTTTCAAAGGCATCATTGCATATGGCTTTTGTTTGGATGTTCCCAAGTCATTTGCACAGTACTGTAAATAAAACAGCTGTTAGGTTTTACTGAGTATGCTGGAGAATGAGTTCTTTTGGTACTGTAACTTCATCACACTCGCTCGTTTCTATTTAAATGTATCATGTAATATGTCGCTTTCTTTACAGACATGCAAATATTCATCTGTATATTCTTGTATATAATAATACAGACATAATAAACTTGTATAACAAAATGTGTATTACAGATAATATGCCGCCTAAGACTTTTGCACAGTACTGTGTATATATATTTGTGTGTGTCACGAATAAGGATATGTCATATGAGAGTAAAAACTATCAATATTTCTCTATATAATTCCCTGCTACACTATACCAGTGTTTCACTAGTACTTGGAAACCTTCAAAGTGGAAAGTTTTCTCAGAGCCCCAGAGCCGTGATCAGTCGGCATGCTTCATGATGGTCAGACCTGTATGAGGGATGTGGCAATAACTCCAAGCCAAGTACCTGTAATGTGCAAGTGATGTTTGTCTGTGGGAACTGTACACCCAATCAACAACAGATTCCCTTCTTCTGCAAGTCATCCATCGATTTTCAAGGATCAGTCGTTCCACTCGCTGAATGTTCACGGGAACGACTGCATTGTAGGTTCAGAGCTCCCTTGGCCGCGATCGTCATGCACATGCATTCCAGCCTGTGATAAAAATGTTTGCACCGTTCAAATGGTTTTCTAAGAGTCTCATCAATGCTCTGTGCTAGAAAACTCATTTATCATAAAGTTCATGAGAAACTTTATCCAATCCCGGTTTGACTTGAACACCCCGTTTATTTTCTTGTAAAGAAATGTTTTATTTTAGTCAGTTGTAAATTCTGGGCACTGACAATGTCCTCACACCAAGTAGAAAATATAAAACGAGGCGGCACATTGTGTGTGTGACTAATTGCTTCCACAATACTTGCAGCTAATTTAATAAGCTATGCTCATTAGCATAGGATGATAATGTAAGCAAAGCCACAGTGGTGCAGAGGTGAAATGAACCTGGCTGTTGCCACATTTAACTTCATTCCATTCATGCTGATTCATGAGAGGCAGAACTTTTACAGAACTTAAATGTGCACATGTAGGGCAACTGATTGAGTGTATTTATCGTCTTAAAACACGTAATTTCATCAAACTGAAATTTTAACTTTCATAAATAACCTAATCAAGACATCATACCATGGTCGAACAAATGATCCCAACACGATGTTGTAAGTACGACTTCAAAACAATACTTGTTGCAAAGACTTATGCATGCTGATAGTAGTTTTTCTTTTTCTTCTTTTTCTGCACGTGAGCCAATGGCCAGAGCTGGACATGGCTCAGCTTTCGTCTTGGTGGTGAGAGAGACCTGAGTGCTTTCCTCTGGTTGACGAGGAAAGTACTCGGAGATCCTGCGGTTGAAACTCTCAAGACAAAAACATTGCAATTACTGTTACTGTAAAATACTGTTGAAGCTTAAAACAAGGTAGGATACAGCAGCGTAGCTTCTGTGTTCGAGTGCAAGATGCCTGAATCATTCTCAGATTTTCCACCTTTAGTGGAGATGTGCTGTGTGCGAAAAGCTATCGTGTTCGTTCGGTCCTTTAGTCGGAATATCTGAACTCCGTTATAAACTTTAGGGACGACAGATGTGATGCGGTCGGATCTTATACTATAAATAATAAAAAATTATAAATCAGTTTTAACATACTGTTGTTTTGAAGCTATATTTGCAATGTTGTTTTAGGGTAATAAAACAATATTTTCTTGATTGTTGTTTTATGGGAAGACATTAGAATATAATTACAACCATATAAGAATGTCATTAGGGTTCCTGCTGGGTAGATGGACAGCGAATCCTGAAAACAAGTTGACCGACTTCAATAAGATCTTTAAGGGTTTTTTTTCCAGTCTCTCATTTAAAAGCTTCTTTCTTTTTTTTTGTAATCATTTAGGAGAAGTCCACAACTGATGATTCGGCTGAAGAAGAGGTGTGTAGCAATGGTTTCTCCCCAGCTCCAGCTTGCTTTCCAGAGGAGAACGGGGAGACCGAATCAGAACCACTGAAAAACGGAGATGGACACGTGTTGGAAAGTGAGCACATGGATAACACGGTCACTCCTGAGGAGGGGACGAGCTCTACAGGGCCTTCATTATCCAAGCAGGAAGGTAAAAATACAACAAACGTTGTCCAACTTTTTTAGATGATCTGGCTTGTTGGTTTTGACTTGTTTTAGCATTATGGTTCACTGAAGACGACATTTTTGTTTAACTGTTAATTCCATTTCGCTGTCTCACTGCAGTTTTCCCGTCTCAATCTGTTTCAGAGCTCATGGAGCCCAATGGGAAAAGACAGTACAACCGCGACTTCCTGTTGGGCTTCCAGTTCATGCCAGCATGTGTGCAGAAGCCAGAGGGCTTACCTCAAATCACAGATGTAGTTCTGGATAAGGTGAGAGCTTAATGAATGTTCATTCTGTGCAATGTCTCAGCTGAAGCTTGGAATCATTTCAGGCTCTTATTTGTTTTTACAAAGTCTTGCGGCTTGTTTTGGAAATTCTTCATGCATTTTTTTTCTCCTTGCTTTTTTCGTGACCAACCTGCCCATCTTAAATAGTCAGAGATGATTTAAGTGTAGGTACTTTTGACTAGTTCTTGAGCTTAGTTAGAGTGAAAAGGTGATCCAAGCATTTGCAGTTGCTGCCCTGAATATCTTGAGCGACCACCCCACTAACATAAGTCATAATAATTGACGCGTTAAGGTTACGTTCTATGATCTTTTGATGCATTATGTAATTAACTTATTTGTTGTCTCGAATTTTGTTGGGGAATAAAAAATGCTTGTGTTGCATTCATGCGCAGCCCCTTATTTCCTGCAAGCTGAAAAATGAGCCTGCAGCTAATGAACTACCGTTCATGTCAGCCTTTTGTTGGGCACACTCAGTTCAAAACCCTTGGACATCCTGTTTCCATTAAAATTGCATTATGGTTGCGTCACACTTGGCCAAGTTGTTATGCTTAGGGAACAGCAGAAGGGAAAATAAACACACTGCTTATGTGTAATATATGATTTCACATTTCACGCTAGCTTACTCTTTTATGTGTCGAAGCATAGCAATCGGCAATCGTGCATAACAGTGAAGCATCACTTTGGTCGATTTCTGTCACCTATTTGAATGTTTTTGTTTCAGGTTTCAGTTGAATTTCTATATTAGAGAGCACTTTGCATTTATGGCAGCTTCAGCTGACTGGCCATGTTGTCCTGTTTGGTGGGAATGTACTGTTGCTTAAACTTCGATGTACTGACAAAACTTTCAGTTTCCAGATCGCTGCTGGTGAATATGTGCAGTAATATCTAATACGTATCCTGTGATGTTGTATAAGGTTCAGACTGGGGTGGGATTGCTGTATTTAACACAGCATGGTGTAAAATGCAGGAGAGCTGGCTTTTCATTCATTTTGATTTCCGAGTTGCTGGAGCTCACTGTGCCCCCTGCTGGTAAAAGAAACGGCGCCCCATGTTCTCATTTCAGATCAACCAAACTAAGTTACCAACAAGGCCAGTGGACTCGCGGGTGCTCTCCAGAGGCCCTGACTTTACCCCGGCATTTGCTGACTTTAGCAGACAGTTACTCGGAGGACGAGGAGCACCGGTAAGAAATGCAAGCACACTTTACCTTCCAATCTCCAATACAAATATTGCCCTGACTGTTTGTTAGTCCAAGTATAAACTCATGTTCTTTACTTTCTTCCCTCATCATCAGCTTCTCAGTTTGCCCGCCTGGAGACCACCACCTCGCAAGATCATCATGAATGTTTCAGTGATCGATGATGTTCAGCTGCAGAAGGCTGAGAATGCTTGGAAGCCTGGCTTGAAGAGAGAAATGCACGCAGAGGACCAAGATAGTCAGAAAACACAGGTAAACTTATGCATTGAGCTCCTTACTATTCCGTGCTAGAACTGAAACAAGTTCAGTTTAGAACCTATCCTTACTGAACTGAAATCTAGACACCCTACATGGTTGAGAGAAAGCATCTATATAAATATTTTTTCCCCTCCAACACAAAAAGCCAAACTGTTTTCTCTGAGCACTTCAAAGGTCGATGCGGTTTGTTATGTCTCCTACAGAGCAAGCGGCTTTGTTTTGCCCGGAAATGTTGTTTTAATGTCTTCTTTCAGTCCCGTTTTTGTTTTTTCGTCTCTGTTGCAGGATCTTTTCCGGAAGGTGCGAAGCGTCCTGAATAAACTGACGCCCCAGATGTTCACCCAGCTAATGAAGCAGGTGACGGACCTCACCATCAACACAGAGGAGAGGCTTAAAGGAGTCATTGATCTGGTGTTTGAGAAGGCCATAGATGAGCCCAGTTTCTCTGTAGCCTATGCCAATATGTGCCACTGCCTGGCTACGGTAATGCTTTTCTTTATGACGGCATGATATTTTTTTCAGTTATTGATGTATTTTTTATGTTTTAAGAATGAAGATGAAAGAATAAAAGTCTCTAAATTGTCTTTTAATGTTCCTGCAGCTGAAGGTGCCAATGGCAGACAAACCTGGCACTACTGTTAACTTCAGGAAGTTGCTGCTGAACCGCTGTCAGAAAGAATTTGAAAGGGACAAAATGGACGACGCTGTGTTTGAAAGGAAGCAGAAGGAGCTTGACTGTGCGACATCAGTACGTGTCGTCTGCTTCAAATCACATCTTTGCTTCGAATGTGTCTGGCATTTCTTTGCACTATTTTAATATTCTTAAGAAGTCTTTTCAGAACATACACTGAATTTAAGCTCATTTCACTTACCCTAAGTACACATTAACACTTGCCTCTGTTTAGTGCGTATAAGAATATATACTGTATGCGCTTGATATATGATACATGTACTTTTGTCTGCGCTGAAAATGACTTTTGCCTTATTTACACCTGGTCAATTCATGTTTTTCTTACCTGGAGTTGTATCCTGATTAAAATCCAATCATACATACGTTTGTAGTAGTTAGCCAGAATGAAATTGGACTTTCTGGTTCATCATATCTTTTTTTTTTTTTTTGTTCTATGCTTCAGTGAAAAACTGCAGAATGACATTCGAACATGTAGTTTAAATGTTTTTTTAAACCTCCTTAAATGTGTCGATTAAATTGGGTTTGAATCTATTTAAAATAATCAATGGGTGCATTGTACGTGGATAACTCGTATCCTGATATAATGTAGACACGACTAAATTCGAACAGGGTTTGAGATCCTTTCTTTCTCAGTCAACTCTCATCTGCCCATACACATCACATCTATTATTTATTCTCCCAGACCAGTGAAAAGGAGCGCCTGCAGGAGGAGCTGGAGGAGGCGAAGGACAAAGCCAGACGGCGCTCCACTGGCAACATCAAGTTCATCGGTGAGCTGTTTAAGCTGCGCATGCTAACCGAGGCCATCATGCATGACTGCGTGGTGAAGCTGCTGAAGAACCACGATGATGAGAGCCTGGAGTGCCTCTGCAGGCTTCTCACTACCATCGGCAAGGACCTGGACTTTGAGAAGGCCAAGGTAACTCAGCCAGCAGAGAGTCTAAAGGACGAGTACATTGTGATTAACATGGCTAAGGTTCATTTCCTCATTGGGTTATGTAAAAGATTAAAGTAGATCGATTTATATTAGTCCTTTAGTGCTAGAGTGCATTTACAGATTTACAAATTTCCTGATTTGGAAAGAGGATTGATTAAAAAAAATATATAAAAAATAAAAAAAATACATTCATGTACTGTACAATTCCCGAATATTCAAATCTTAAAAGTCAGATTTTATGTAACTTGGATTGAAAGTCAATCATCTGTGTTCTCAAGGGAGGGGCAGACGTTTTCAGACCAGTCAAAGTCAATCTTCCATCCATCATTTATCTGCAGTGTTTATCCTGTGTGAGGTCACAGGCAGCCTATCCAAGAGAACTTGAGGCACAATGCAGAATGGATGGGTACCAACTCATCACAGGGCATAGGCACGAACACACACCCAGTCATTCACTACATGCAGTTTGGAAACGCCAATCTGGCTACATTGCATATACCAACACTGCTCCTAGGATAGGTTCCTGTGACTCTATACAGGATGAGCCGTATAGTGGATGGATGGATTTTTAACAATGTACATTAATACTGAAGACATCCAAACTATGAAAGAATGCGTAGGGAATTATGTAGTAAACAAAAAGTGTTAAAGAACCCAGATGATATTTTAGATCAGCAAAGTAACTACACTTGGCGTTGCAGACAGCTTGGCACTCCCATGGCGTTCTCTCATCAGACTCATGAGATGGTCATCTGGAATGGTTTTCAATTCACAGGTGTGCCTTGTCAACAGTGACCTTTGGTCAGGACTGAAGGTCAATCAATCCAAAAAATCTCAAGAACTTTGAATCTCCAAGTGCAGTTGCCACAACACATCAAACGTTATGATGAAACTGGCTCTCATGAGGACCGTCCTAGGAAAGGAAGACCAAGAGCTACCTCTGCTGCAGAGAATAAGTTTATTAGAATTACCAGCCTCAGACACAGCTCATTTACAGCACCTCAGATTAGAGTCCACATAAATGCTTTTCTGTGTTCAAGCAGCAGACATATCTCAACTGCGAGAAAGAAATCATTACTTTGGAAGAACAACAAACAGAAGAGCTTTGCCTGGGCCAAGAAACACAAGGAAAGGACTTTTAGTCATCAGTGGAAAACTGTCCTTTGGTCTGATGAGTCCAAATGTGAAATTTTCGGTTTTAACCGCCATGCCTTGGTAAGACATTGAGAGGGTGAACGGACAGCTCCTGAATGTGTGGTTCCAACTGTGAAGCATGTAGGAGGAGGTGTGATGGTGTGGGGGTGCTTTGTTGGTGACTAGTCAAAATTGAGGACACACTTAACCAGCATGTCTACCACAGCATCTTGTACCAGCATGCCATCCCATCTGTTTTGGATTTGTTTTCCAACAGGACAATGACCCCCACCCCTCCCCCCAAGCACATCTCTAGGTTATGTAAGAGCTGTTTGTCTATAAGTTGAGTGATCAAGTGCTGAATCAGATGACCTGGCCTCCACAATCACTTGATCGAAATACATTTGAGATGAGTCTAGAGAGTCAGTAAAGAAAAAGCAGCCAACATGTACTCAACAGCTCTGGGAACTCCTTTAATATTGTTAGAAAAATCATTTAGGTAAGAACCTCATGAGGCTGTCCGAGAATGCCAAGAGTGTGCAAAGCGGTCACCAAAGTAAAAGGCGGCTAGTTTGAATATTTTATAATATATAAAACGTATTCTAGTTTATTTAACACATTGACTGGTAGTGTATGACTAGTAAAACTATAGGGTTGCTACTGTTGGGCCTTTAGACAGAGCTGTTAAGCCTATACCCAGACAAGTGTCGCATGTGGAAGTGGAACCCACCAACAAAAAGGGATCATCTAAAAAAGTCGACAGTAAAAAAGCAGATTAAGTTCTGGATGCCTGGAAAGCTGTCCATCTGCGCTATGGTCTACCCTCACTTGATGACTAACAAAAAAAAAAAATAGAAATTCAACTATGTTTACTATAGTTATATAACTTTCTAGGCTAAACTCGTTGTAGTGCAGAGTTCAGCTTTCAATTTCATTTAACACACCACTCAGCTGCACAAATCTCTTAAAGGATTGAGTGAGTTTGCCACTCCTGGGCTTAAATCAAACACGTTTGGTGGGTTATACTGTAATAACTAAATTGTTTCACTTAGGAATGCACATCACTGTAGAAAATCTGAGAAAATTTGAGAAAAACATAAAAGCTTTAGATGTGCTTACCTTCCTTTTTTTTTTTTTACTTCATGGAAATTTTCATTTCACTGCACAATCCTGTACTCCAGCTTGGCAAATGGCTGTGGAAATGGCATTCTGAAAGCATCTGCTTTTTCCTGAGAAAATGGGGGTGGGATAAGGCCCTGTAAATATTATTTTCGCTGTGTCAGTGTGTAAGAATGTACCCCCAAACAAGATGTTTCCCATATGAGAGAACGTTTCATTCCTTTACCACTATTAGCTGAGCTCATCTGTCAATGTACTCACTGTGTGTGGGTCAGTAGTCAGTTTCACCCTAAAGTTAATGTTTATAGGCTCTTGTTTTTTTCTTTTTCTTTTTTTAAGAGTTTCCTTTATAAGAAGTCATTTGGGTTTTACTTATTTGAGATGTTCAATTCTTCATTCATTTAAAACAATCAGATACAGTACAGATGTGTGAGTGGTTTGTGGCGTTTTGTTTCTATGTTGTAAAGAAACTACTTGTGGGAATGTCTGTGGTGTGTGTGTGTGAGAGAGAGAGAGAGTATAAAAATGATTGAAGTCAACTCAGTCAGTGGTTTTGATTAGCCTCTTTTCTGTATTCTTGAATAGCCTCGCATGGACCAGTATTTCACGCAGATGGAGAAAATTGTCAAAGAGCGCAAGACGTCATCCCGAATCCGTTTCATGCTACAAGACGTAATCGACCTCAGACTGGTGTGTGTGTGTTTGTTAGTTTGTGATGTTTATTAATGTCTTAATTATTGTTACTTGATTGAAAAAAAGAAAAATAAATTGTTTTTTGGTAACTGTTAAACCTCTGTGCTCTTAGCATAACTGGGTGTCACGCAGGGCTGATCAGGGCCCGAAAACCATTGAGCAGATCCATAAAGAGGCCAGGATCGAGGAACAGGAGGAGCAGAGGAAGGTCCACCAGCAGCTGTTGTCCAAGGATAAAAGGAGGCCAGGTCAGCAGCAGCAGCAGTTTTTAAAGAAATGGTTTGAGAACAGGATTCAGTTATGTGACTTAATAAAAACAAACAAAAAAATATATAAAAATATATATTTTCATCCTATGACCTCATTAAGTTTGTATTAATAAATGAAGCCTGGTTAAGGAAGTTAATACGACAGTGTTTGTGTTGATCAGTAAAGCTGCAATTAGATAGTAATATACTTGTGCTATATATTTTTTCTTTATTTCTTTCTCTCGTGTTTGTCTTACAATGAAATGAGAACCAAGAACACAGTTGAAACTAGTATTCATTTGCTCTTCCTGTTTTTTGCTTTACTTTAGACTTCGCCAGAGAAAGAGAAAACAATAAAACAGCAGGCATGCCAGATTCTAGTGTGTAGTAAATTAAGTTATAAAGCTGTAGCGAAATGTCATTATGATGTTTACAGACCCGAGGGATCAGCGTGGTTTGAGAGAAGAGACATGGAGCACTGTACCGATGACCAAGAACAGCAGGACAATAGACCCCACAAAGATCCCCAAGATCTCCAAGGTCTGTTCACTATATCCTCATTGATCTCATGCACACAGCGGCAGTAACAAGCAGCCCTGTGGACGTTTATGTCGCTTCCAACCAGTTGACAAATAATATTTAATGCCAAGAACTAAAGCGTCAGATAAAACAATATTCTCTCATTTCCACATATGAGGGAATATGTTAAAACCTTTGGCCATGGCCAGAACAGAAGGAATTTCATAACTGAAAGCTCTATTTATTCATACTTTTTATAATCTGCACACAGCACGGTGCCCTTCACCTCTGCGATTAAGTGAACACAGCATCTTGCTGGCTAAACCCAGGAGTTAAAAAAAAAAAGATTTGAGACAACATTAAAGAACCATGCAACCAAAAAGTCGCATTCTTGTGTCCAAGACCAACATTTTACTGTAAATGTAGAGTATGACTTTTCTCACCATCAGAATGCGTAAGTGGATTGTAACAAACTATTGAAAAAATGAACTGAATGTAAAGTCAAATGTAATCGTTTAGGTGTGTGTAGTACTGTAGAGTAAGCGCTGATTGCTGTTTACTCACTCGACCTTGTAAGTAGATAGAAAAAAGGAAAAAAAAGAAACTTCACTACATAAACACAGAAGTTAATCCATGGTGTATGAGTCACTCCATTTTCCTGTTTTTGTCATTCTCTTTCAGTCTCAGTTTGATGATAAGATTCAGCTCGGGCCCAGGGCTCAGCTTAGCTGGGTGAAGGGCAGCAGTGGAGGAGCCAAAGCCAGCAGCAGTTCTGGTGAGAATCTTTCCACTTTAGAGAGACACAGCTCTGTTAGATAAAAAGGAGAAACAGGATGTGTTTTTTTTTTTTGGTCTGATTTATTCTTTGCTTGTGTGGGATCTTACAGAGTCACACTCGGGTAGCAGTACTCTGAACCGCTACTCGGCTCTGCAGCCGGCCCCGGTATCCCCAGCCCAAACCCCTGATCCAGACTCCAGACGCTCTCTAGCAAGGTAATACCTCTCCCAAAGTCGCCAGTTAATCCATTTTGATATGTGAAGCACAGTTATGTAAAGTTTGCTTATTGAATTGTGACGTTTTGCGTCATGTTACTTGCTAGTGTATGGCCTTTGCCAAGTGATTAACTAAATGATTGACTTCTTTATCAAGTAACCTACAGTGGCTTTAATGTTAAGCCTTCACTGCACAGTGAGCCATACAGGTGGTATAATTGTTAACTTGTGGCTTGGTTCCAGGTAATATATTTTTAATAAATTTTAATTTTGGTAGCAGCTACAGTATCAGACACAGTGGAGGCATTCTGCCTGACACTCAGGCTTTTATTAGTTGGTCCTTTGCCAGCCATTGATGTTAGGTTATCCCATTCACTTAAACGGTTCTCTCAGACAACTTTGGTGACATTTATGCCTCCATACTGAGCCAGCTGACACCCACAGGACTTGTGTTTCTTTACTTGTTTGTATATCGTGTTTTCGCTATCTCTAAATAGCTCTGCATTTTCTTCCGTCTGTGTCATTCTCAGTCGAGGCAGCTGTGGTCGGGAGCGAAGTGAGAAACCTCAGAGTTCAGGCCCCTCGGTGCTCCTCAGTCGCAGTAGCAGCAATAAGGAGCTGGTGGAGAGTGCAGCTGTTGAGGAGCCGTTCAGGGACGCGCAAGCCACACCCCGCAAAATGAGCATCTCAGAGGACAGCAGCAACATGGAGCACAGCCAGTCCCGGGATCCTTGTGAGACAGCATACACACTCTTCTGCTCAAGCACACATACACATATTCCTTACTTATTTAAGCACTTGGAGCTAAGTGTCACATTGCTGTAGTTATTTAAGCTAAATGATTTTATTGCATGCACAAATTCATCTACACTACATCAGACCACATACTGTACAGTACCATATAAAAGTCTTATTTAGTACAGTTATCAAATAAATACCGTATTTATTAAATATATCCAAAAATCTGTTATTCAAAATAAAATGAGTCTTACAGAAAAATGTTTGTATGTCAGTAAAGAAATGAGCATACTGTATTACATAATAGATCAGTTTGCCTATATGAGATAAGAAAAATAGATTTTGGGAAGAAATGTCAAAATCCATTATTGAGGCATTTTTCTGCTTTCCTCATGTGTCTCAGATGTTTACTTGGTGCTGTGTATATGATGGACAACATGGCTGTGGACCTATTAGTAAACACTTTCACTTCCGCAGTTCCTTAAGTCTTAATAGTTTTCTCATTTAGAGCGCTTGTTAATTCCCAGGTAGAATATCCCCAGGCCCCACAGGGTCTTTGAACCTTCTCTCATTTTCAGCTCGCCCCACTTGAGCGTCTTTCAGTGGCCATGACAGAAGTTTGACTCTGTGGTCACTGAACCATTTGTGTGTGTATTTTGACAAACAGTATGTTATGGGTAATTAACCGACTTGAAAATCCAACTACAAC
This sequence comes from Clarias magur, assembly GCA_013621035.1. Classification (NCBI taxonomy): domain Eukaryota; kingdom Metazoa; phylum Chordata; class Actinopteri; order Siluriformes; family Clariidae; genus Clarias; species Clarias magur. The sequence goes on along the minus strand of QNUK01000011.1, from coordinate 2,605,094 downwards.
CCATTTGTTGTTCTCTGCAGAAGCAGGCGGATTTAAATGCTCCTTGTTCTTCATAGTCAGTGATGTACTTGGCAAGTGAAAATATCCTGAATGTAGTCAAATTTGTCTACCATTTCTTAATAGAAGATTACAACAAACCAAATATAAGATTATTAAACCTATTTCTGGACAATTGTTTTTTGCCAATAGGACGAGAGGTTTATGTTTAAAATTAGTAACATTTGTCTAAAACAGGCTTAATAATCTTAGACCTGGTTTGTTTTAATCTAGTTTTAAGGGATTTTTAGGTATTGTAGATTTGATCAGATTCAAGATATCTTTTGCTGTGTCACACAGGTTGTCAAGCTTTTCATAGGGAAAAAAGACCATCGCCATCACAGATCCTTTACCATACATATTGTTATTGTATAACTGTAAAAATAAATAAATAAATTAATCCTGCATAACAATATTTTGTTTTATGCCAGACACACCTATCTCACTTTCTGAATACATTTTAGGACAGATGAAGTAAAGAAAACCAAAAATGTACATGCAACATTTTAAAAAATAATAATAATTTGTCTTGTTTTTCCATAATAGTAAAAAAGGAAATCTCAGAGAGTGCACTTCCGGCTAAGCCGGTCCTGTCTGAGGAGGAGATGGAGAGGAAGTCTAAATCCATCATTGATGAGTTCCTGCACATTAATGACTACAAGGTAATTTTTGCTCAGCTCTGAGTCGTCTATCGATCTGTTTCCTTATACATCTTAGTGTTGTATTGCAAATACAGTTAATAACAATTTTTGTACAATTATATATGGAAATCTGAATGCATGTTTGTAACGTTTATTTTATACTAGTTCATTCCACAGCAAAGTTAAACTCTTGTATGATGACTGTAGCTCTGACAAGAATTCCTTCTGTTCTTCTCATTCAATTGTGTTTTGTAGTAACCATAGTAGCAACTCCTACAATGAATTTATGGCTGGCACCACCATACTCTAGGGCTAACAGTAAACATGTTACAGTGTAAACGACAACCCCGAGCACTTTATTAGGAGCACCTATACAGATATTAGAGAATAGAAGTAGAGGATCCTTTTGCTCTCAAAACCTTAAAAGCTTCTGTGATTCATGGGAAGGATTCTATGGGAATTCTATATAGGATTCTATATTAAATGTTGGAAAAATTACTTTGAGATTCTGGTCCATGGGTTTTTTTTTCCACTTTCTCTTCATCTACTGGATTCAGATCCGGTGCTTGGGAACTCCTCAGAAGAACACTGAACTCATTGTCATGTTCATGGAATCAGTTTGAGATGACTTTGTTTTGTGACATGGATGTAGTCATTAGAAGACCGGCAATTTGTGGCCATGAAGGAATGCCCATGCTCAGTAACACTGCTCAAACAGGTGCCAGGAAAACATTCCCCACACCATTACACCAGTTCGGACCGCTGACCCAAGGCAAATCAGGGTCATGGATCCGTGTTGCCGGGGGGCAGATTCTGGTTATAAAATCTGTGCGCTTCATCAAAAACCGGGATTCATAACACAGAATACATTTTTCCCTCTCTTCAACTCTTCAGTTGTGGTCAGTCTGTGGCCACTGCAATCTCAGATCTCTGTTGTTGGCTGGAAAAAACGGTCTATAGAACCCCAGTCTTCTGCTGTTGTAGGTCATCTGGCCAAAGGTTCAATGTATTGTGCATTCTAAGATTCTTTCCTACACAATACGGAGTGGTTATTCCTGTTGTTTTAGCCTTTGTCAGCTTGAAACAGTCTGCCATTCTTTGCTGACCTCTCTGAAAGGTCCAATTCCCAGGCGTTCTCGCACATTAGTGGCGGAGAACAAATGTTTTTGTAGCTGAATGAGGAATATTCCCAGAATAATGAAAAAAAGGAACTATATCTGGAATGGGATGTTCAACAGGTACATGAGTGTGCTGGTCAGGTGTTTACAAACCTTTGGCCATATAGTGTAAGATACAGAGCATTAAATTTGATGTGTTGTTCATTACTAAATGGGGGGGGGGGGGGGTTGTGAAATTTCTTGTGAATGAAGATCTATTATCGTTTTAAAGAAGGCCGCACATCCATGAATGACTGCCGTTGTTCCCGCGAACATTTCCAGAGTGGACTGCCTGATACTTTTTAAATCAGCAGATAACTTGCAGCCATAGAGTGCAAGTTCACAACTCTGTCTGCGGGACTTGCACACACAATCATTAACGGACACCACTTGTGCATTACAAGAACTCCGCCACATCCCCAGTACAGTCAGTCCTGACCTGAATCCATGCCATTTCCACATGTTTGGACCATTAAAGGAGAACACAAGGCTGGCATTTTCAGTTGTGAAGTCAGTATGGCTCTGGTGTGCTGAGAACCTTGATGGTATCCAAGCGCTAGTGAATCGCTGTGATAAGTGCATTAGTGTAGCAGGTGGTTATATAGAAAAATAAAGGGAGTTTTTACTCTCATTACTGTGTTCTGTTCTTCTGCAAGTCCGATCTGACTTAAACACCCCTCATATATTCTAATCAAGATATTATTGGTCTTTATTTAGTGTCCCTGCTTAAAAATTGTCGCTTTGCTGATGTTATGCCTCACGTACATTTAGAATCCGTCAGTTATCTCTCCTTGCGATGTAATATAGGATTGATGAACTAACACAGTGCTTATTACTGTATGTGTCTATTAGTAAAGAATCACGGGTGTGTGTGTGTGTGTGTATGAATGTAGGAGGCAGTACAGTGTGTGGAGGAACTGCAGAAGGTATCCCAGCTGGCTGTGTTTGTGCGAGTAGGAGTGGAGTCCACATTGGAGCGTAGTCACATGGCCCGAGAACACATGGGGCAGCTCTTCTACCAACTGATCCACACGGGCAGCCTGCAACGAGCCCAGCTGTATACAGGGTAAATTCCCAAACCACACACATTCCTTCCCTAGTTTTAACTATGCACAGATTTCAGCCATGGACCATTTAATTGTCATTATAAAACACAAGGCCACAGTCCTAGTAATGGTTTCACATATTGCATATACAAATATAAAACATTTTGATGGTTAAAAAAAAAAAAGTCATGTTCCTTGCGCTTTGTAGCTTGGTGGACACACTGGAAATGGCTGATGACATGGCCATAGACATTCCTCACATATGGCAGTATCTGGCTGAGCTGCTCAGTCCTCTGCTTAAAGAGGGAGGCATCCCCATGAAGGAACTCTTCAGGTAAGATCACCACAGAAGGTCAGAGTTCAAATGGCTGCAAACTGTATTTGTTTCATTTTGCATTGTGGAAGTAATTAATAGCACATACTGTAGGTTCTCTTGTAATGCGAGACTTCTGGGTAAATTCATAGTCACTTGAAAATGTAGTAAAATAACAAAAGTATAATAAGTGCCCGCTGCAAAGCAAATCCCAGGTTTATGTAAATGTACCTGTTCAGATGTCACATTTATATCTGTACAAAAGTGTATCTGCTGTATATAACTGCTTTTAGCCATGTGACACTTATTTGTCTATAACAGCATGTTCTGTTGCATTTTGTATCTTACATTTTTGACAATTATGACTTTATTAAGCAATAATAAAGTAGTTGAGTGAGAAACAAGTCTTTTTGTTCTTTACAGTGAAATAAGTAAACCATTGCTTCCAGTGGGAAGAGCTAGCATCTTAATGGTGGAAATACTGCACCTACTATGCAAACAAATGGTGAGATTTTTATAATTAGTTCATATATGTATATATCGGGGGGTGGGGGGGGGGGGTTGAAATGGCGAGTAGGGATCACTGTTACATGCACACACAAACACAATGTAAATAGAACGCTGAGTATTGGGACTAAGCGCTATACGGAAACCACTTGTTCGCAACTTTAAAGTGAAGTCATCTGACTTCACCACATTAATTGACCCCCATATTGTCAACTGCAATCAATGCTATTGATCAATGGTGATCGAACAAAGGATGTGTGTGCGCCTGTGTAGTTCATAAATTTTTGTTTGTGTTTTCTTATGCTTACTATTAACGTGGTGCATCCTATGTTTTGCTAGTGATGTAGAAGTTTTTGGAAATTTTATTTTGTCCCAAACCATCGCCAAACCTTAGAGCTCGATTTTAAGTGTTTCTCTCTAGTAACGCATTCATGTGCCCAGGTGCTCACATCAGTTCAGGGCTAATTGTGTTGATGCATCTCTTCCTGCACTAGGGCCATAAGAAAGTGGGCACTTTATGGAGAGAGGCAGGGCTTAACTGGAGTGATTTCCTGTCAGAAGACCAGGAACTCCAAAGCTTCATCTCGGAGCAGGTGAGTCAGCAGGGTGTTGAGTTTGTTCTTTCCTACTTCATGTGCATTTACTCTTAATTACAAGAAAAGGAAACCAAAAAAAGCTTAAAGATCTTCCCTAAAAAAGGGTATTTATTAAAGATATGACTTTGCTGTGACATTTTGCTGCAAAATCCATTTTTATTTTCTGTCAGTTCACAAAAATGGAAATGTATAATTTTCCTTTTGTGTATTAAACTAATTTTTCCTTCCATTCTTTTTCTTCCTCCAGAAGCTGCAGTTCACACTGTCTGACTGTGTCTCTGCCCACTCCGCTCCTTCTATGCCCAGTCTCACCCCGGATGAAATGCACAGACAGCTTGAGCGTCTCCTACTAGAGGACCTGGCCAGTGATGAGCAGATATTTGACTGGGTGGAGGTAAAGCTGAGCACAGATACACATGCACTCATACATCACATTCCCTTATTAATCCATCATTTTTTTTCTCAATCATACAACTTTGCACACATTACTCATGTATATACTGTATTCTTCATTAATGTTATCTTATCTTGGGCTGATAGTTTTCCTATCTTGTGTCTCCAGTGTGCTAATGCTCAAAATTAGAGACCTCAGAAAATCTCAGGCACCGTGCCCCTCCCCTCCTCCTCTCGCCTTACCACACACACAAAAAAAAAATCCTGACAGAGAGAGAGAAAATGGATCTTTAACCTCTCTAATGACACTTACTTTTGCTTTACACACGTGTGCACACGTGTGTTAATAATAAACAGTACACGTGCGCGTGAAAGGACGACTTTTACACACGCACCCATGTGAACACAAAATAAAAGATGCCTTACACACGAACGCGTGGTCACAGTGTTGTAGTAAACAGTAAACACACACATGGATGTTGATTTATACCAGTGAAAAACGTGCAATCAGACCAAGCAGGGGAGACAATTACCCACAATTCTGCAGCGCACAAGAGAGAAAAGCCATTGGCTCAGTTGAGATCACGTGACGCTCGGCATCAAAACAAGAAGCGCAGGCGTGCTACATGATACTCGGTACTCGTAAACCAAGACTTGCTCATATTTTAAGTCAAAATCCGCAATCTGAGGTTCCACTGTATATACATTTACTGAACATTTGTATTGTATTGTTATGGTGATAGCGATATGAACCAGCAACCAAAATACTTTAACTCCAACGCAGCCTCCATTCTTCGCTGAAGATGAATAAAAAGGCACACAGGAAACAGAAACCTTAGGGGTGGGGAAAGATAAACGACCCCACCAAATCACAGACATGTTGATTCGCACAGGACTAATATTATCACAGGACCTCTGTGTTCAGCGAAATATTGTAGATTTTTTGTGTTGGAATTTTTTACTTTACAAATTATAGACATGGATAATTTACACAGGATTAAGATAACACACAACCTCCACAACTATTACAAATCACACGAGGTCCCCAGATAATACTAATCCCCTGCAAATAGGACACTAGTTGGACTTCTTCAATTCGGTGCCAGCCGTAATTCATATTACAGTTTTTAAAATTACTAATTACTGCCGTCATCCTAGTGTATTAGTAATTAGTAAAGTAAAATTAAGCATTACTGTATATAGTGCCTTACTAATTTTAAAAGGCATTGGTGGCTCAGTGGTAGGCTTTTTGACTGCCATGCGGAAGGCTCGAGTTTAATTCCTAGCCAGTGCCCAAACCAAGCCACTGGATGCAGTGTAATCCTTAGTGATGGTTCAAGTCAGGATAGAACGGGAGGATTGTGCCAGGAAGGGAAACCGGCACAAAACAAGAAACAGTTGAAAAAGTCATTCTTTAATAAATCACAATTGGTTAATCTTGGCAAATAGCCATGGTACTGTATAATGTGATGGCAAACTCCAGGACGTGCTGTAATGGAAAAATAATAAACAATATTGGGCAATATTGTACAAGTGCTTCTTTTTCAGCCAAATCACACCATCATTGATCTTTTATACATTGTCTATGAAGAAAAAATCTATAAATTTTCTCCATTCCAGGCCAATGTAGATGAATCTGAGGTGACCTCTTCCCCATTCCTAAGAGCTTTAATGACTGCAGTGTGTAAAGCAGCTGTTAAAGGTGAGTATTTACTTTATGCAAAAAAAAAAACTTCCCTATTCTTAAGCTTCTCATGTGACCATTTTGTAATAATTACCTATTTATCCCTTTTAAATATGCATATTAAGCACACCTCATTAAGATCCAGCAGCTGGCTTGTGAATAAGCATTACAGTGATGTGTTCAGTGCATCTGTAGCCCCAGCATAAATGTTTTCTCCGGCTTTATTTCTCTTGTGCAGATGAGCATACGTCCTGCAGAGTGGACACAGCTGTCATACAGAAGCACCTCCCTGTGTTACAAAAGTACTTTAACTCAGACACCGAGCGTCAGTTGCAAGCACTTTATGCACTGCAGGCATTAATAGTGACCATGGATCAACCACCCAGTAAGTGAACACATTTTTTGTTCTAGATATTCACTTTTTTTTTTTTTTGGTCACGTACACAACTATATTCAGTACGATATACAGTGAAATGCTTACAAATAAAATATATACATACAGTACTGTGCAAATATTACGCCTCCACCCCCAATTTCTTGGCATTACATTTGATGCAAGTTGTGTAGAAAAGAAATTTTAAAAATGAGTTGTTTATGTAAACCCCACAGCAGCAACATCATTTTCCTTCTTGTCTGTTCCAACCACTCAGCATTTAGCATCACCAGTATACTAATCACCTGCCTGATCATCTGTCCTCAACTGCACCTGTTTCTCCCTGGTTCATGCCTTAAGTTCAATGTTTTAATGCTTGAATGAATCATAGATCACTGTGTGGCTTAAACAAAAACTGGTCAGGTACAGGGGCTGGACTGAAACTGAGAGCAAAAAAAAAGTCCTACAAAAGGCCTGGAGAACTATTCCTCAAGACTACATTAAAAATAAGTAAGTTCATTTACACTTCCTATTTTTCCCTTTACCTATGCAGATCTCTTAAGGATGTTCTTTGACTGCCTCTACGACGAGGAGGTGATTTCAGAGGATGCTTTCTACAAGTGGGAAACGAGTAAAGACCCAGCTGAGCAGCCGGGAAAGGTCATAGCGCTAAAGTCAGTCTCCGCTTTCTTCACCTGGTTACGGGAGGCCGAGGAAGAGTCCGAGGACGATTGATGTGAGGAGGCGGCGGCCACCGAGTGACGCGTGGAGGCACGCTGCCAATATAAATGGGGAAAACTGTACCCTCTGTACTCAAACACACTACCTACACACATGTTTTCACTCACGGTATGACACAAAGTGTCATGCCTGAGTTTCTTGTGGTATGGATTCCAAAATGTTCATTCTGGAAGTAAGGGGCACTAAAAACCCCTGTATCATATATATAGAAAATATTTTTGTTCCTCTTTTTTTTTTTTTTTAAAGAAGAAACTTAAAAGAAGCAGGTTGTGAAATTCTTAATTTATTATTTTTTTAAACATTCACAAATACAAAGTCTATTTAACATTTGCAGGTCTTCACAATAAGGGGAATGTTGATAGAAATAACAGAAATACCATAATATTAATGGCTATTAAGAAATATGTACTCACCATTCCTGAAATTCATGTACAAACTTGAAGGGAAGGATTTTGGGGATAAAGGGAAAGATGCAGTTAAAAAAAAAACTGACTGTTTTCTCAGGTTGTGTTGTTCTTAAGTAACCCCAGTAACTGCATCTGTTGTTTTAATTTTATTCAGTGTTGAAATTGGGTAAATTCTCACCATGGAAAAAAAAAAAAGCGTGTGCAAGAATGCATAGGTTTTACAAATAGAAAAACTTCCTGAAGATTCTGAACACTAGATGCATTTAAGGAGTACGATGAAAATACTACTAATGCAAGTTGAAACGTTTCATTGTGGCCCTGCCTGCTTGTGATAAACAGCTATTGGAGAACATGTAAAACTTGTAAATACATTAAACACCATCAAAACGATTGCAGAATGCAGTTTTTCTCTGTTTATATTTTTGTATGTTATTCTTTGTCAATGTTGCAATAGTTTCAGAGGGGGATGGTGAAGAAATGCTTTAAAGTAAGAATGCTTTCAGATATATATTTTAATTGTTGATCACTTTACAAAATGCAAAGTGAGCAAACAGAAGAAAAATGTACATCAAATCAATATTTGGTTAGACCACCCTTTGGCCTCATTTGGTATCGGTTCTTAGCGTGCACAATGTCAAAGGATTTTGTAGGATCAGAGTCCTCTGTAAGATTAAACTATTATACCAAGTAGGTGCTAACGACCAACTTAATGATCTATTTCATATGTAGGTTTAAATAGTCATTAACAGAAACAAACAGCTGTGTAAGAGGCTTTATACTGGGTGAGGAACAGCCTAACTCTGCGACTAAGGTAAGGATGTCACAGGGCATGCATGGCAAGACTGAGCACAGCAGCAGTAAACAAGGTACTACATCATTAAGGACTCTCCCAGGCAACGGGTTTAAAGCAGAGCAGTGCCGTGTGTGCATGCCTTGGCACTCATGGGTGCATCTCAATTTGTTTCAGTAATTTAATTCAACAAGTAAACTGATTAAATAGGTTCATTACACATGTATTTCAAGTGTTTATTTCTTTTAATTTTGATGGTTATGGCTTGAAGGTAATGAAAACCCAAAAGTCTGTAAATTTAAAGAAAAGGATTTTAAGCACAGAAAAGTTGGACTACTGAAAAGTATGAAAATGTACAGCACTAAAGGCTTCCGTCTTAGGTCATGTGAGTTTGCTGGCCAATCAAGCACAGGAATACTGTGGTCCTTAAACCTGGTATTAGTCCTTCTGGCAGTGTGGGCAGGTACCAAGTACTGTACCAAGGAAAATTAAATTCAGCAGAGGTAGACTTCCTGGTAGACGGCTGTGGTGACCTTGGACCTGATAAAAAACAGTGGACCAACACTGACAGATGATTTTGGTTCCCCAAACCACCACAGACTGTGCAAACTTTACCCTAAACCTCAAGCAACTTGGATTCTGTGCCTCTCCTCTCTTGCTCCAGGCTCTAGGACTGCAGTCTACTCCTTATGAATCTCCCCTACAAGGATTCAAATTCTTGAATCGGCTTCCATTCAACTTTCCATTAATGTGCTTGAATACAGCATTCTGTGAACAGCCAGCTACTTTAGCAATGACCTTTCATGTCTTGCCCTTCATGTGCTGGGTGTCAATTATCGTCTTCTGGAGAACTTTTTCACAATATTTACATTTTCTGAGATACTGAATTTTGGGTTTTCATTAGCTGTAAGCCATAATCATCAAAATTTAAAAGAAATAAATACTTGAATAATATCAGTCTGTGTGTAATGAATTAATATAATGGGTTATAAATTGAAATAAACTGAAATAAATTAATGTTTTGATTATATTCAGAAGCACTTTTTTAAAAATGTAAAAGACCATAAGTTGAATTTTGGAATGAATTAAAATTTTTACGCGTTACCATGAAGTGTGCGGAATGAAGGTGTGAGATTACAATAGTAGATTTCAATAGCACACACATAAGCGTGTATTTTTTAAAAAGTACAGGGACATCTGTGAAATTTTTAGATTTTTCAAGGTAAATTTTTGATGATAACACTACTACACAAGCTGGTACATTTACACTATTGTACTGTGGCGACATGCAGGGACTTTTACTTTAGCGGAGAATTTCCCAGAATTCTGTGCGTGGCTTTGGCGCTTTTAGGAGGCGTGTGTTTTGTTGCTAACTCTGGTAAGGCATTCATTCACTTGGAGATTTACTTTTTTAAAGTGTTTATTTGTGAAGTCAGATTGTGACTGTTTACTCGTTGTTTTTTGAGAAACTGAGTGGTGCTTGGGTTTTTCTAGCGGTTAAGCTAAGTGTAAACAGCCAACTGCTAGCTCGCTTTGCTCTGAGCAACACACAGACATTAGCCTGCTAGCTAACTGAAGTAAGATAATGTTGCACAGATGAATTAGATATGCAGACTGTGGAGGAGTCGAGTTTACTAGGAATCAGCGCAGAACTTGTGATACACTACAAACTAAGAATTTCTTATATAAGACGTGTGTGTGTGTGTGTAAGTAAAACAATAAAACGTTTTAATATCTTGAACAGCTCGGGTTAATTGTGGCACGACATGTTTTGCTCATTTTAAATTTTGAGAGTTCAGCACATCCCACAGATGTTAGATTAGACTGACAACTGGGGAGTCTGGACACCAAACTCTTTGCCATGTTCGTAAAATCATGCCTGAATACTTGTTGCATTGTGTCAGGTCACATTATTTCCATATTATGAAATGCCCGTGCCATCAAGAGATGTATGTGGCCTGTTTAGGTAAGTGACAAAAAGTTTCGAGACTAGTTTTCTACCGTGCCAACAGATGGCAGCACACAGTCACAGGGAGCACCAAGCTTCATAAGTCAGTGTGCCAAAAGACATTGTCCTGTGTACGTTGGGTGCTGCACAACTGGTGTTTCAGTCATGGACAGCAATTTAGAACAAAGAGTGAACCTGAAATTATGAGTGAAACATGGGCAAATCTGCCACAGAGACGTTTGGCATTATTGTACAAGTTCAGTGGCGAAGCTGCAGTTATTTGTTCAAGGTGTTCTTGAGTGGCACGTGCGCTTCAAGAGCGGAAGAACATCACTGGTGGACAATGAGAGATCAGGAAGACCTTCAATGAGCGCTACCACTGAAAATGTTGAAACCAATCGGCAACTTGTGCATGTTGATCGTCCGAGAACAACCCAGAACATTGCTGCCATTTGGTGGCCGTTGGTGCATTATATGGAGGCAGAAGGAATATCCTGTTGGAATCTACTGTGAGCGTGCCATGGATGAACTGCCCTTCATGTTGAGGATGATTACTGGTGGTGAAACTTGGGTGTATGGCTGAGACAAATCAACAGTCTTTACAGTGAAAGCCATCGTGTCCACAATTGTAAAACGCAAGGCAGGTCCACAGCTCGACCAGGTGTATGCTCATCACCCTTTTCAACATTGCCGGCATCAAGAATCCGTCCCCAGGTGCCAGACCGTCAATAGCGAATTCTATTGCAAGGTTTAAAGGTGTCTGTTGGAGGATGTATGGAAAAAGCGACCGGATCTGTGTCGCACAAATTTCAAAACTTTTTGATATTACCTCATATGTGAGTCAAACTAAAATCCACATGCATGATAGTACGCAAGGTTTCTCTGCAGAATTTTGCCCAGAGCACGAACACTTCTTCCCATAGTGCATCCTTTTTAAATTGAATTACTTTTTCACACAGGGCCAGGTAGGTTTGGACTACTTTTCTCCCCCTAAGTAAATGAAATCATCATTTAAAAACTACATTTAATATTTACTCTGGTTATTGCCAAAATCAGCTCTTCTGTGAGATCGATCGAACCAGGCAACCTTTTCTTCTCTATGTGCATCACCGCCCTCTTTACGCCAATGTTCCCGTTCCCGCTGTAACCCAGTCATCTAGCCAGCACAACTTGGCCCATTTAAAAATTACTTGCATCATTTCACTTGCCCAATTTTCCTGTATCTAACACATCAATTTTGAGAACTGGCTGATGTCTAATATCTCCCACCATTCAGAATGGCCGTTGTATAGTGATAATCAATATTATTTACCCCACCTATCAGTGGTAAAGACATTAGAGCTGATCATTGTGTACATGTTCTATATCCACCTTTCTGTTCTGTTCTGTTTTCTGTTATATTATGTTTCAATCAGATTTCTGTTAGGCAGCACTTTATTTCAAATAGGCAGCACAAAATTTGTAAAATAAAGACACTTATGTTTGAAAGCTATCTGCCCTAAGATGCTCCTTATTTTTATTTAATTTGAAGGTTTTATTGTATGCTTGCATCCTTTTAATGTCTTAATGTGCCACTAAACTGTGTGTTTTGTCTTGTTACTTTTGTTCAGAAAGTGCACTGATCACAAATATGTATCGCCCTAAACCGACTCTGAAAGACAGACAGCACTTGTATAAGCTGATCATCAGCCAGCTCCTGTATGACGGTTACACCAACATCGCCAACAGCCTTATAAGTGAGGTGAAGCCGCAGAGTGTGGTGTCCCCATCTGAGCAGCTTATGCAGCTTGCCAAAATCGGTAAGATGCCTAAAGTAAAGACTCGTAAAGTCAATGGTTTACCGCTCATCTGGTGGGAAAACAACTCGGTACTGTAATTTGCCATGGTTTGCCACACTAACATGAGAATATTTAACTGGTGGCTGGTTTATGTTATTATATTATTGTTAGTGATAAACCATTAGGTGCATTTTATAGATTTTTTTTTTAATAACTGTCACATACACTGTTATACACCGTATGATATAAAGTGAAATGCTTATGCGACTGCTGATGACCCTAAAATTAAAAAATAATAGTTTTCAAATAAGAATATAAAATATACTATGAGGGGGAAAAATGACAAAAATATAGGAAAAAATTTAGCTCTAAAATGACATTATGTACAAATGATAAAAGTAAGTATAATTGAAATGGAATTGGGATATAGAAAGCAGGGCAGTCATGAGCAAGACAATGGGCAGAATAATGAGGAAATTCAAAGTTCTGTTTTTGTGTTGCTCCTCAGTTCTTTCGTGTCTCGCCACACCGACTTCAAAATGTATTCAAAATTGACTCTTAACACCCGCTTACACAAGACTCAAAACACCTAGCGAGCGCAAATTAGTCTTGAAACTTGTGTCCGTTAAAAAGCGCCGCATTCTAACTCAACTCAACTTGAATCCTCTCTGTCAAGTTGAGTTTTGAGACTTTGGAGGCATTTGAGGCGATAAAAACATCACAATATGTACAAGTTCTACACTCTAAACTGTCCACATACTTTCATATTGAAGCTGGATTTTTATAATATGTTAATACGTATTGAATTCGCTATTTTTATCAAATCAGCACCTAGGTATTGTGATATCATATCGGGTCATATAAATAAACAGTTAGCTTGTTAAATACACTTTGTGTGATTACAGGAATGGAGAATGACGATAGCGCGGTGCAGTATGCGATTGGACGCTCAGACACGGTGGCTCCAGGTGTCGGCATCGACTTAGAGTTTGACGCCGACATGCAGACCATGTCTCCCGAGGCTTCGGAGTACGAGACATGCTATGTGACATCACACAAAGGGCCGTGTCGCGTGGCCACATACAGCCGAGACGGACAGCTCATTGCCACCGGCTCTGCAGACGCCTCGATTAAAATCCTAGATACAGAGCGTATGCTGGCCAAGAGTGCCATGCCCCTGGAGGTGAGCGCAAATAATGTTAAACACAAACGATAAAGTTTTAGTGTTAACCATGATGGGTAATGTGTACTTTTTTTTTTTAAGTGCTAAAGACTTTTGACCTTTTCAGGTGATGATGAACGAGACCGCGCAGCAGAACATGGAGAATCACCCGGTTATCCGAACCCTGTATGACCATGTGGATGAGGTCACCTGTCTGGCCTTCCACCCCACCGAGCAGATCCTGGCCTCGGGATCCCGTGATTACACACTCAAGTTGTTCGACTACTCCAAGCCTTCAGCAAAAAGGGCTTTTAAATATATCCAGGTATAATTCGTTCAATGGAATACAATATGTATACATTTGATTAAACCCAGAACTCGAGGAACCAAGACTAGTGTATTTGTTATTGTCAGACAGAACGCTAGGTTTAATAAGCCATCACTCTTGTTCAGAACAAACAGAAGAAGAAAAACTTTCAACTTAAATCGACTTAAACTTAAAAAAAAAAAAAAATTATTATATCTGCACCACACATACTGTTATCGTTTAATTGTTCTCATTGGGTGGAGGTTTGTAACATCTTTTTCTTCCACAGGAAGCAGAAATGCTGCGCTCTATCTCCTTCCACCCGTCAGGAGATTTCTTGCTAGTGGGGACTCAGCATCCTACTCTGCGCCTTTACGATGTCAATACATTCCAGTGTTTCGTGTCATGCAACCCTCTGGATCAGCACACCGACGCTATCTGCAGCGTGAGCTACAACCCAGGAGCCAACACCTACGTCACGTGCAGCAAGGACGGAAGCATAAAGTTGTGGGACGGCATCTCCAACCGATGCGTGTCCACGTTCGAGAAGGCGCACGACGGGGCCGAGGTCTGCTCAGCCGTCTTCTCCAAAAACTCAAAGTACATTCTGTCCAGCGGCAAGGACTCTGTGGCCAAGCTGTGGGAGATCTCCACTGGTCGCACACTGGTCAAGTACACGGGTGAGATTTCAATCCAGCTCGGCGTCAGCATCGGCTGAGAAATCTTTCAGTTAGTTTGTACATCTAGTGGGAGGAAGCGCACAAAACCAAACTTGTCTTGTAATTGTGAAGTGTAATTTGTGCAAATTTATAATAACTTAGAATCCCCATAGTGCCATGCCCATATGTGGGAAAAGTTTAAAAACACCATATACTCTGGATGTAAATGATGGATTTTTCCTGTCAATCACTGTGTGTGTTTGTTTTAGTGATGGGAAGTTTCAGCAAAATTAACAAATCCTTTTTTCGTTCATTTAAGCGAAAAAAATTTTTAATTGCGCAAATGCTGATCATACAAAAATGTCTTATAAGAAATATAAAGTTCAAGAAAAATAAAAGATTAACTCGTTATTTATTTGGGTCTTTAGTCTACAATAATGACTCAAGAGATGAACAAATCAATTTTCTTTCCGGTTCAGACTGCATTGGTTAAGTGTGGGGCATCACACGATGAACAAATGATTTGGGGAAACCCGGTTATTCTAAAAATCAGATTAAATAATTCCTGAACGATTTTCATTGAACAACATTCGGCGACTGAATGAATCATTCCCCAAGACGATTCAAGAAACGGTCAAAATGAACAAACTGTTCAAGAACGCGCATGTGTTTATGAATGAGTAGATTGTAAAACATGCCTATGATGCAGCATGAGCAGCAGTTTAGATAGATGCATGACTCAGGGGAAGCTCATGTTATCTTGACCACATTAGGGATAAAATGTAGAAATGATGCTGTTGGTATATATAAAAAAAAAAAAAAATGAAATCTGCATAATACTTTTTTTTTTTTTTACAATATGCAATGTACACTACTATGATGGCCAACACAAAACTGTAGTAACCATTAGACTTCTAAATGTCAGAAAATCTTGTTAATCCTGTGAATAACAGTCAATGGTTGTTCTAAAAATATTGACAAGATCTGAAATGTATTATGACGTATAGTAATGATCAGAATGTTTAAAATGTCCTCGTATCACTTAAGTTCTACTACAAACCCAAAGACGTAGTAGTTGATTTAGTAGTTGATTAGTTTCCTGACATTTCCTGTACTGTGTGTATTACAGGAGCAGGACTGAGTGGCCGTCAGACGCACCGCACGCAAGGTGTATTTAACCACACAGAGGACTATGTGCTGTTGCCGGATGAGCGGACGGTTAGTCTGTGCTGTTGGGACTCGCGCACAGCTGAGCGCAAGAACCTGCTCTCACTTGGCCATAATAATATCGTGCGCTGCATCGTGCACTCTCCAACCAATCCAGGCTTCATGACGTGCAGTGACGACTTCCGTGCTCGCTTCTGGTACCGTCGGACCACCACTGACTGAGCAGCTGTGAGACTTAGGTCTGTGTGTAGAAAAGGCTTAGACCTACAGTAAGTGGTTTACCAGATAACTTGTCCCGGAGATATCAGGACTGTAGTTGTTGTGTCTGAACTTCACCTCTAGAGAGCACCATTGTATGCAGAGGAACTTGTAGAGGAACTTTAGCATTTGTAAGTCTCTGCCAGCCATCTGAGCGTAGCGAAGTTGTGCCCTGTGACGCATGACGTGAGTTCTTTGTAAGAGACAAGTGAATTTTTTTTCCACTTTCTCAGTTCATGTTTGATACATTTGAATTAATGTTTTTTTCTTTTTTTTAATAAAATAAATAAATTGTTTTCCTTGTAAATGAAACATCTAGTGAAAGCAAATCAATAGGTGACAAAAATATGTTGTACCAGGATACGGTGTATCCTTTTCAAGAGACACTGGGGAAAACAGGGAGGATGTATTGGATGTGTCCCAAAAGAGATTTTATCAGTAAAAAACATGGCCAAAACCTTGTTTTGTGTAAAATATAAAACATTTCCTTACAAAACTCAATTGTGTCTAAAATGAAACAGTATTTTAAATAACAAATCTATAGTGTAAAGTTTAAATGAATAGCTTTTACATTTAATCAGCAACTCAAATGATTTTAGTGCTTCAGTTTAATTATAATTACCATTAAAAAAAATTAGGTTAGATTTTAAATGTATGTTTTTTTTATATTTTCTTTTCAGTCATGAAACTTTTGAAAAAGTTTTTCCTCATTTGTTAAAATGTTTTTAGTGGCATCCCTAATAAATATAATTAATAAGTATGTTCTTATTTAATGTTAACATAATTGAACATACATTTATATACACATTTATATATGCCTGGTGAAAAACAAAGTCGACAGCTAGATTTGAATAAGTAAATACTGTAGTTAAGAGCTTGTGAATGAAGCGATTGATATGTTTCACTTATCAGAAATTCTTTTAACCCTAACTGATGCGATGAGTAGCTTCTCATTTCTTAAATAATTGTCAGAAGAAGCATCGCTTGGTCAACTAAAACCTGTTTCTGTGTTTCGAAAGGGTCAATTATTGGCTTGCATCAAGCAAAGAAAACAACTTGCTGTAATTACTGTCCTAGGCCCTGTTTACACCTAGAAGGACAGCACTGAACTGTTGGCTTCATCGAAGAAATGTTTTAAGTAATTTATTAACGACTGTGATCAGAGATCACTTGAACTCTTGGTGAAGGACTAAACAGCTGTGTGGTTATAAGAAAACAACTTGTTAGGTTGGCTACATGGGAGAAAAGACTTCAGTTTACTACAGAGTATAAAGATTGGACTTCTAGAATAAGGGTGCAATAGAAAAGGGTAATATGGTCTAAAAGCGATGCAACCATTATGTATAGTGGCCACACAATCCTCTGGAGGCGGTGTTATGATCTGGGGTTGCTTCAGTTGGTCTGGTCTGGGCTCAGCAACGTCAATAACATGAAGTCAGCTGAAGACATAAATGTAATAAGCAGGTTATCAGATCAATGCATTTTTTTTTTCTACACTGATGGCACAGGTACATTCCAGGACTCAAAATATATAAGAGTGGTTCTGAGGGCATGAGGAATCTTTTTCACACATGCATTGGAGACAAGATCTTAGCTGAAAATTAATGCAACTCTTGACAGAAATAAATGTTGACATTGCTTAAGTTTTTCAAAAAACAAGGCCGTAATCAAAGTTAAAGTCTGTGTGTGAGGTTTTTTAAAAAAAAAAAAATTGCCTGTATAGTATCTAATTTCATATATACAATGTGGGAAATGTAAACACATGACCATAATTTCTACTAACTGTTGCCTCAAAGTTGAAAATACCGAGAACCATTGGGTGGACTGCGAGCCAGGCCTTCCTTTTCTTGCAAAGTCCTGCAGTCGCACTCCAAAAGCCCGTGAAAAGCTCAGTCGGAGAGTGGAGCCAGTTACAGGAGCAGAGGGAACTTGGAAAGAGGTTTTGAAGTGTTGGTGTGTGATGGATGGGTCTCCAAAAAATTATATACATCATAGAGCTTCTGCAAAACAGCAAAACATTCCAGTCAGTCGACTACCGTTTTATTAGGGGAAGAAAAAAAAGAGTTCTCTTTTTTTTTTTTTTTTGTATTTAATGTATTGAATTTGGTGGGGATTTCTTTTTTTTTTTTTTCGTTTCAGAGATTAAAGTTGGCAGGTCTGAGAAATTTAAATATAGTTGTTGTTGTTGTTTAGTATCTGTTTTATCCAGGAAATGATTGCGATAGGGTCTTACACCCTACAAGCCTGCTGCAATAACAGGAAAATAAACCCCCCCATACACTTGTACAATGTCAAAGGTAGCGTGTGGGAGTAGTGCAGTTTGTAAAAAGAAGAAAAACGTAATCATAATGTGACTTCCCCAAACCACTACCCACGCCAATCCTATTTAAAGTAGACACTATGTTTCCATTTTTGGTGAATTAGTGTGTATTTACTGCCAAAAATATGATGACAAGGTGTAGTTGTTCTGAAGGGTCTTTAATTTAGAAAGTGACAAATGGTGTAGACGTGAGGATGTGCACAAGACCGTGTTTCCTATTAATACCAATATTTTCGATATAAACAAGTAAATGAAAACAGTTTAATGCAGTTAAAATCAAAGTAAACCTTTGTGTATATCTCAGCCGCAATTAAATTGAAACAAGTTTAGACTAGTAAATAAAATAACAGGCCAGTCAAGTTCTACACTAAGTTCACTCATGCATGTCTTTGTGGACATTGCTTTGCGCAAAACCATGTTGGAACAGGAAAAACAGTTCCGACAAAGTTGGGAGCATGAAGTTGTCCAAAATGTATTTGGTAAGCTGAAGCATTGAGTTCGTTTCACTGTAAGTAAGGCGCCGAGCTCAACTCCCTGAAGAACCACCACACACCAGTTCCAACATGACTGCACACCACTGGGTAGAATTAGAGCGGAGACTGCGAGCCAGGCATTCCCGTCTGACCTCACACAGCCAGTGTGGTGTTTCACATCTATGCTCGTGTGTTTTGACATGCCAGGAGGTCGGTTGGTTTGGTACAATTACATGTACACGCTGTGCTATAGTGGATCCAATCCAGGGAATGGTCATCGTCATGAATCCACATAGCAGTTCCACTGCTGATTGTGTTCTAGTTCAAATCAACCTTAAATCCAGAGATTCTTATCTGCAAGTCTGGTAGTTCTAACAGCTTTGGCGATCGTGCCAACTCAAGAGTTCAAAGGGAAATCAATCCTTTGTTCTAGTTACGTAAAAAGGATGTGGCGTTTGGGTTGTGTGCCCGTAAAAAAATGAATTCTACAGTATGACCCTGGCTCATACCATTCTTCTTTCTGCCTATTAATCACCATGCACCCATGGCTTCATGCATATCTAGCATGGTTTGTGGCTTCTTTCTGGTGCAACCTGTTTCTTGGAACAGTTTTGGTCAGTCTGGTGCAAACTAATGAGCTCCAATCATGACTGAAATACTGTGTGGTTGGCCTCTTTACTAAGCATGTGAGCATTCGACATTAGCCACTGAAATTGATTTTTGGTTGTTTAGCAAAAGGGGGGCAGTCAGAAAGTTAAACCATATACAGGTTACATACTGTAGAAGTCAAATTTAAAGGGAATAGGCTTTTTTTTATATGCTGGAATTCAGCATTGTAAATCATTACACATCATTTTGGGGCATCTGAACTAAAATCCAAGATGAAGTAGAGCGCTGAAATATGAAAACACATATTGGTAGAAAAAAACTGAGCTTTTGCTACCAGCCTGAAGTTCTTTTTCAGTAACAGCTGGTCTCGAGATGTTTTATTCTTTCACGCAGTTGCAATTTTACATTTATCAAAGAATGATATACTTTTCATTAATCTATAGTGACGTTTAATGTTGTGCAACATCCATGAGAAAAGTTAGTTCCTTACATAATAGCAGCCACTAAGAGTCATTTCCTCCCTAACCAGTGTCTGTTTTGTCTCTTTTCGTGTTAATATAACATTCGAGAAAAACCAGAAAGTGCAAACTCCTTCGTCCTGAAGACGTTCCCATGGTGGAAAATGTCCTGATTGCTACAGCACTGCCGACTCCTTCCACACGTAACATAATCATCTAGATTTACCATTGTGATTACTCGGTGTCTACCATACACATCCCGGTGAATTAACTTGTTACCATAGAAACGCCAATGTATTTGAATCGACATATTAATATAAACTTGCGAAATGAATTACAGCTGGTGGCACCGTCCTTTCAATCTGTTAACCAGATTCAACAGTGATGAAGTGTGAGATCTATTAATAATCTGCAGGTACAAGTTGTACAGTACACGTTCTCAGAGCGAAAGAGATGACCTTTCTCATCTGTAAATAACGGAATGACGAGACTAATTGTAATTTTACTTTATTTTTGGAATATGTTTGGATTTGACAGCTAAAATAAAATGTAAAAAATGATGGGACAGAATTTTAGCTTGAATTTCCCGATTGTTGTGTTTAGATGTGTTAACCTAGAACGTGGCTGCTTCTGTGGCAGACCACCCGAGCAAAACGATTGAGACAGACGTGAACAGTCGTAAAGCAAATTAAAGTAAATAACATGTAATATTTGGTTGCATATTCTTTGCTTGCAATAATTGCATCAAACTGGCGTCCCACTGACATCACCAAACTGTTGCATTCTTCTTTTGTAATACTTTCCAGGCTTGTAATGCAGTTTCTTTTAGTTGCTGTTTTGTTTTGTTTGTTTGCCTTGGTGTCTCCTTTCTGGCTTTTCTTTTGGAGGTAACATATTCAACTTTTTTTGGATCACTTTTTTTGTGTTGGCAGAGTCTTTTGGGTCATTGTGCTGCTGTGTGTTGACACTGACGTTCAAAGGAAAGTTTCTGCAGACCGGTCTAAATGCTATTACCATCCTCAGTTACATCATCAATAAAGATTAGCGAGCCAGTTCCAGAAGGATCCATGCAAGCCCAAACCATCACACTACTTTAATCATGCCTGACTGATGAGTTTGTAGGTGTTGGATCATGAGCAGATCACTTCTGGGGGCAGTTGTGGCTCAAAGGGTTAAGGCACCGAGTTACTGGTCAGGTTGATGGTTCGAGGCCCAGCCCTTGAGCAAGGCCCTCAACCCTGATCATGGCTGAGCCATATGGTGCTCTTAATCCAACTATGCTGGAATATGTTCAGTAATGTACAGTATATGTGACAAATAAAGGCTTAACATTGTCCATACTTTGTCCACTACATTTCTATCACCGTAACTAATCTCTGGATTTCTTAGAAGAAAGCAAATTCTAATGTGGCGTTCTGATTCTCACTGCCTCTCACTGCCTTCTGTCTCTTTTAGGACATTTTAAATAGTGTATTGCTCTACCCAACGATTGTCAAATCACTCTCGACGATTTCCTCTTTTCTCAGGTACACAATGGCTTGCTTTTCTCCCATAGACAGCTCTCTGGTCTTTCATTTTGGTTGACCCTTTTTGACAACAAATGTAGTCTTCAAACTCGCAAACCAAGACATTTAGAGTTTATGATTATTGAAATAATTGCTTCAACACCGTGTACTTTCAGTAAAATTTCAGTCGTGCATTTTTGATCGCACAGCATCGCGTTACTGTACAATTACAAATTTTCCTTCACTGGAACTAAGAGGCCCAAACACGTTTCAGCATGACAACGTCCATGTGTGTACCATGAGGATGTGGTTTGCCGAGGCTTATGTGGAGGAATTTGAGTGTTCTGCTACAGAATAATGATCTCAGTCCCATTGAACACCTTTGGGATGGACTGGAGCTCCGACTGTGCACCAGGCCTCCCTAAACTTTATAATGGTTGAATAGGTAGCTCTCAAGAGACACATTCCAAAATCTAGTGAAGCGACGTCATACCACATGCAGTATAGTATGTGTGTGATTCCTCAGGTATCCACAAACCTTTGCCCATTGAGTGTAATTTTTTGACAAATGTACAGTTCAACATGAGACAATTGTATAATGCAGTTTTCGATCCTATCTACTTGAGAACTGGCTATTATGTGATAGTATTCATGCTTAAGGTAAATATGAAACAGCTTGCCAGCAGGGTATTCCTGCATTTAATTTTAAAACAAAGGCTTAGTTGTATATGTATTAATAAAGTCACAGCTAATACAGTTCCTAGTAATAGTTTCAAGATCCTCATTCATTATTTAGTTTTGAATGAGCTTTTATTGCAGTTAAGACTTGCCCACACAGTTTAATCATACTTTACTATAAGTTTATAGGTTGTCAGAAATGAAGGGTCTTTCACAGCTTTATCTGGATCAGTGATGAAACTTGATGCTGGAGCCATGACACACATCTGGTTATCTTTGTGTTACTGCTCATGCTTACAACAAGCAGTTTACTTGAGTTCTATACATTATAATTAACAGGTCACTCACTCGCTCATCCTGTATACAGGGTTGCGGGGAGCCTCGAGCATATCCCAGGTGGCTTAGGGCACGAAGCGGGGTACACCCTGAACAGGGTGCCAATCCATTGCAAGGAATACGTATACACACACACACACACACACTCACTCACTCATTCACTCACGGGGAGAACATGCAAACCACACATACACAGGCGGGAACTGAACCTGCCCGTGAATCGAATACAGACCCTGGAGGTGCAAGGCAACAGTGCTAACCACTTAGCCACTGTGCTGCCTATAATTACTAACATATTATAAATAATAATAATAAAATCTTGATATATCAATAGAATTAAACAAGATCACATAAGCAAGGGTGGTGTTATACTACATAGCGACCCTGGAGTACTGGCAGATATGCCGATATTCATCATAACAGCACTCTTGCTCATATGATATTGCTTTTATATATCTATTCTAGAAACAAGGAGTTTTGTTGTTTTCCAAGGAGGCACACAAAATTTGTCTGAATGGAAATGATAACAAAAGAACAAAACATGCTGACATTGTCAGTGTTAGAAATAATGGTTTTGATGGAAATGATGAATGTGTTCTTCAAACCTTGCCTTCGTCAAAAAATAAATAAACAAATAAATCACCTTTTGCAGCAAAAGTAGTCCATACGCATTCTAGCTGTGAATTTTCCAAGATAATCTGATGTGATGTCACCCCATGCTTTCTGGAGCATCTCCCACAAGATGGATTGGCCTGATCGAGCCTTCCTCCTTACAGTATGGTCAAGCTGCTTCAGCAAGCACTTTGTAGAGTTCAAATCCGAAGACTGTGCTGGCCACTCCATCAGAATTCCAGAAATTTTCATGAAACTAAAATAAAAAAAGCAGCCACAATTTTTTTAATGTGAATTACATGAAAATGTGGTTTGGTTCTTGCAAAACAAAGAAATTTGAAAGTGATACCAAAACTTTGAGCAGTAATGTGTATTGAGTAAGTGACAGGTGTATATATATACACACACACACACACACACACACACACACACACACCTGTCACTACCAACATATTGGAATGTATATTCGATTTCAATTCAATTCAGTGTTATTTTATTTGGATAGCACATTTAACAATGGTTATTGTCGCAAAGAAGCTATAAATCTCAATATATATACAGTATCATGAATCCTGTTTGATACTCCAGCAGATACGTTTGTTGCGTTTCTTGGTGTCTGAAACTCTCAGGCTGCTTTCCCAGCATGCCACAGCATACAGGAGAGCACTGGCCACCGCAGACTCATAAAACGACCATAAAACAAGTGCTGAGACTGCTGTCTGTTGAACGCTACCTGGCCAAAAACAAGAAATCTCACATGCTAAGGTTTCATTGGACTGCCTTTAGCTTTCATTATGGCGCACAATGTGGTGGCAAGTTCATGTCTGAAAATGATTCCTCATGCTCTCAGAACCACTCTTTCACCATTTGTGTCCTGGAATATGCGTCCTGAGCCGTAAGATAGGAAAAACTCCATTGAAGGGATAACCTGGTCATGAGCCAGGACATTCAGGTCATCAGCTGACTTCATTTTATTGCTGAGCCTAGGCCCAAACCAACCCAGATCATAGGATTCTGATAACTTAATAGTTTAAAGGACCCCATTGATCGCGGAAATCAGAGTACCAGATAAAATACAGTAAAAAGAATCTGACACCATTTCGTATTCTAACAGCATAGCCAGTTCTCACTCGAGTGATCTCAAATTTTAACGAGTAAAAACGAACTAAGTTTAATGTTCTACATTTAATTCTGTGTCGGTATGTACATGTAGCGTAAAGATTAGGAGTTCTATTGACAGTGGTGGGTAGAGTAGTCAAAATATTTACTCAAGTAAGAGTAGCTGTACTTCCAAATAATATTACTCATGTAGAAGTAAAAAGTAGTCATCCCAAATATTACTCAAGTATGAGTAAAAAAGGATTCAATGAAAAGACTACTCATGTACTGGTTAAATGTTTCAATTACAATCGCAATTTTATTTTTTTTTATTTTATTTTTTTTTAGAAATTACGCATATACAATGTGTGTGTGTGTATATATATACGTGTCTGTGTGTGTGTGTATTTCTAAAAATATATCGATTGTGATACACACACACATCTATCTATCTATCTATCTATCTATATATATATATGTGTGTGTGTGTGTGTGTGTGTGTGTGTGTGTGTGTGTGTGTGTGTTCAGTTCTATATATAGAAATATATATATATGCTGAAGTGCAAACGAAATATGGTTTGTATATGATGCCATAGATGCATCATATTTCTTTTGGATGCAACACGTGTGTTGATGATTAGTTCTGTACTGAAATATACTTATATTTTCATAGACTGTTAAAATAACATTACAGTATATGTACAATTAAAGTTAACATATAATCACATATGATACATGATACATTCTATATTCACCGCAAGATCCCACTATTAGCAGCATGGATTTAAGGGCGTTCCGCAAAATTAGAGCAAGATGCGGAAACTTTTGTTTGCGCATGCGCAGCGAGCGTACGTATGACGCATTCACAGGTAGGATGACTTTATAGATTATAGAACGCCGGATGAAGATGTGGTCATTGTGGCTGATTGGTCAAACGGAGTCATGTGATCACTGTCGCTGCGTCTGATTGGTGGAACAGTCATGCGGTTGCTCTACCGGTTACATGTATTGAATAAATGGTTAGAAAAGTAACGAGTCGAGTGGAGTTAATGTAGCGGATAAGAGTAGCGTCTCTTCTTCACAAGTCTACTCAAGTAAAAGTAAAAAAGTATGCTGCAGTAAACCTACTCATAGAAGTAAAACTTTCCATAAAAGTTACTCAAATAAATGTAAGTCGTTACTACCCATCTCTGACTACCGACTTGACGTGTGTCGTGTCACATACAGTGTATTGGTTATAAAATCTATGTCTAAATGTTGTTGGAATTTTTGAACATGAAACCTATTTAATTTCGTTTGCCTAGGACATGTAGTTACTCAGCCATTCATATTTCAAATTATTTCAAGTATTTTTTTGGGAAAAAAATTATGTGGGTTAAAGATATTTTGGTAGAGTGGGATTCATGACTGATTGAGTGCTGTCAAAATGCCCAGTGGTTGGGAATTAGGATTATGCTTGACCATCAGGTCTGTGTGCATGGAGTTTGCATGCTCTCCCAGTGCTTGGTGGGTTTCCTCCAGGTACAATGGTTTCCTCCCACAGTCCAAAGACATGCAAAGTAGGCTAACTGGCATTCCCATATGTGTGTGCTCTGTGATGGATTGGCACCCGATTCAGAGTGTACCCACCATGTACCATAGGCGTCCTGAAATGAGCTTCAGTTATACTTAGGACTGGGCGATATGGCTGAAAACTGTATCACGATATCAGTGTTTCATATCGGTCGATATCGATAATTATTAATATTTTTTATGACCCATTTAAAATAAGAACCAGGAGAAAAATATATTACATTTAAACATTTTTATTTTAAACTTAACCTTCCTCTGATCATAATCCCCTCAGTTATTAAGACAGAAATGTCAACAATTGGAAAACTTAAATAATTAAAATGTAAACATAAGTCTAAAGTCACAATGGCAATTATCTCTTAACATTTAAGATGAAAAATGAAAGAAAATGTAGGAAATGCTTAATAAAGTGTAATAAAATAGTGCACTTAAATATAAACAGAGAAACCTGAGAATTTAGTGCAAGTTTAGTATAAGCTTTTTATAACCTGGCTTCTCGACAGTGCTAAGCGGAAGCATGTCTTTGGCTATATGGTAGCCTCTGTTGTATCTTTGTACCATTTACATTCTTTGTCATGAGACACTGATGCAGAGTACCTCTCCATGGTGATCTGCTGCTTGTGCAGTGTTGCAGCTACAGATGTTGTTGGTTGAATACGGCTGTGCTCCAAAGGGTGAGCGTGGCTAATACCCCTATCTCACCTATGTGGTTTGACTTGCGGTGAGATGCGGTGTTAGGCACAGTGAGTCGCCGCGATTGACCGCCGACGTTCTGCAAGGTCCTCAAGCATCCACAAGGACCGCCAAAACATGATGAACTGTACTTACGTACACTGTGCGAAACCACGTAGGTGAGATAGGGGTTTAAGGTGGTACATGAAGTTTGTTGTATTACCAGTCTTGGCAGGGACAACGGTCTTGTATAATTTGCAGACGACATTGGTCTGACTCCGGTCAGACTTATAATATCCAAAAAACTGCCATACTGGCGAGCTGACTTTTCCTCGTTTATTTACAATTTCCTTGGTCGCTGCGCACTAATTTTCTGCTTATGAAGAGGAATCCAGCAGACTAGCACGAGACAACGATATGGCGAACCAAACGTGATATTGTTACATGATTGGCTGTTAGCGTATCACTCCCTACATTACTAGGTTACCAGAGAGTGTGATGATTGAAGGTGAGTTTTTATTTCTGCCCAATGGAACAGTGTTCCTGTAGCTCAGGATTACCCTGTTAACATGTACCTTTTGTTTTTGGCCACATAAAGCTAAGCTAAGTCAGGGGTTTCAGAGCTGTTTTTGTACCTAATGTTTTGTAATCTAAGGCTATGCCTTTGTTTGATTGTTTGTTTGTTTGTTTGTGTTTTTTGTTTTGTTAATATATTCTGAGGCGGCACGGTGGTGTAGTGGTTAGCACTGTCACTTTGCACCGCCAGGGTCCGGTTCAATTCCCGTCTCTGTGTGCATGGAGTATGCATGTTCTCCCCGTGCTTGGTGGGTTTTCTCTGGGTACTCCGGTTTTCTCCCACAGTCCAAAGACATGTAGGTCAGGCTAATTGGCTTTCCCAAATTGCCCATAGTGTGTGAATGAGTGACTGTATGTGTGTGTGTGTGTGTGTATGTGTCTGTGTCCTGCGACGGATTGGCACCCTGTCCAGTGTTTACCCTGCCATGTGCCCTAAGTCCCCTGGGATAGGCTCCAGGCCCCCCGTGACCCTGAATACAGGATTAAGTGGTATAGATGATGAGTGAGTGAGTGAGTGAGAATATATTCTGTTAATTAACTTTCTTAAACTAGGCTTTAAAATTACATCTTAAAGTATATAAGTATATGCGCCATTGTACAATAACAATTAGCACCGGAAACATTTTAATGAAGGTATTTATTAATTTATTATAAAGCTAGCATTTTAATTTTTTACAGTGAACCAATTTGTAAATGGAACATACCAACTGGCATCATACTGTATATTTTCCCTGTTTAAAAGCTAGCTTGTCAGATAGCGTTAGTGATATAGACGTCAGAGCTTGTGACATAGCCTTTATAATAGGCGTATAGTATGTAACATATGTTCCCCTATGTTCCCTGTCATAAGGGACTTTTGGTTAGAACTATAAATATGAAAATGTCATTTAATGGTTTAGAATGTGCCTCAAAATGATAACGCAATCATGGTTTTATCTTGTGAATATCTTTATCACACTGAAAGTAGTTCCTGTTCACACACCGCTGTCCATATCTGCCATGCTCCTGAATGGTTTGAGATGTGAATGTAACTTCGAAACACAGCAGACAAAGTGCTGATTTTAAGAGGCGTCTCGGCACTGTGCGATACGAGCTCTCGCACGCTGTTCAGTGCCAGTCAGAGTTCTAAACAGTGTACAGCTGTACAGTAGTAGATACTGCAGGCTTTCATAACATTATTGTTATGGCGTCACAGGGGCTGAAATGAGGCAGCGGACCATAGTTGGCTTGCTGGTGACTTTTGCCTTGGTAAACCTGATTTAATGACTGTCTATATCTTATCTGGCTATGCTGTTTAATTTGTGTAAAAAAAAATAAATTCCTTTTCCTACACAAAATGAATTGGAGGGCTTTTGTGTGTCTGTGTGTCATTGTCTCATATGAAGTCCCTGTTTCAAATAGTGTAGGTCTTGATACCTTGTTAATGACTAGATGATAGTTAGCAGTGGCCAGGCCTGCAGTCAAAGGACAGTTTCATAGCTGACTGCGATAAACTATAAATTATTCTATATTTTAGAAGCTTTAACCTTGCACAGGTCAGCATGGTGGCTAGTGGTTAGCATTTGCACCTCCAGGTTTCGAGTTCAATTCCCACCCCACGGTTTGTGTGTATGCAGTTTGCATGGTCTCTTGGTGGGTGTGCTGGAGGGCCTGCAAGTACTCTGGTTTCCTCCTACAGTCTAAAGACATGCAGATTAGGCTGATTGGCGTTCCCAAATTGCCTGTAGCGTGTGAATGAGAATGTGTGCAAATGTGTGTGCCCTGCAATGGATTAACACCACATCCAGGGTGTACCCCACCCTGTGCCCCAAGTCTCCTGCGATTGCCTACAGGCTTCCTGCGACCCTGATCCTTGTTCAACACAGCAATGCAACACACTCAGCTTAGAGTGGTAGTGGTTGGCTTAGAGCCGCAATTGATATGAGTGCCTCCATTCCCTCTCCTTTGAGAAAGCTCAGCCAATCAGCTGTCTCCAGGCCCACAGATACGGGATACTACAGCATCACCCAGGAATCGGACCGGGTGATGTCTCCAGGTGAATCGATCACCAGATGAAATTGCGATCAGCGCTGACTAGCTGAATGTGTCCCCTGTAGGCAACTCCTTGTTAAGAATGTGATGTACCTTGATGACTTGATTATTTTTACATCTTCGATGAGCTACATAGGCTTGCTAAAGCAATATTAAGCAAAAGTTAATGTTTGTAACTAAAATATGCATGTAGCTTGTAAGCAAGCTGCAGGGACACCCTTAGCTTGACACTCACATTTTAGCAACGGAAAATATGTAAGTACTGCTACGGTGAAGCTTGGTGTAAGGGGGCTTATTTAAAATCCATGAAAATACTTCAGTTTCTGTCCTAGAACCACTAGGTAAATGTTCATCTTTAAGTTTATTACCACAAGGAGAGGCATTAAGACTTCAGTTTCTGCTGCTGGTTTTCTCTGAAAAAAAAGTAAATAAAAGCGAAAGACAGTTTATAGCTGTAATAAAGAAACAGAAAGTAACAGGAATTTCTTCGATGGATTTTCCACAACATGAGATTAGTAACCTGAAGCTTCATTCTTAAGTAGATACATAAACAGACAGACTGTCAAATAGACTACAGTGAACTATATGAACTAAAGCATCAGGTGTTTCAATCAGGCCATTTATCCCCAGTGAAGGGCAATCTTAATGCTTCAGCACACAAATACATCTTGGACAATGCCATGCTTTCTCCAACTTTGTGACAACAGTATGGGAAAGGCCCTTTTCTATTCCAACATTTCTGTGCCACAAAGCAAGGACTATAAAGACATAGTTTGATGAGTTTGAGAGCCCTGTGACCTCAACCCCATCGAGCACCTTTGAGATGGACTGGAACAGGGATTTCAAGCCATTTCAGTCCAACTTCAGTGCCTGACCTCATAAATACTCTACAGAATGAATGGGCATGAATTTCCACAAAAGCACTCGAAAATCTTGTGGACAGCCCTCCAAGAAGAGTGGAAGCTGTTATAGCTGTAAAACGGGGACTAAATACCTATTTGAGTATATGTATTTGGATACAATGTCATTTCAGGTTTGGCTAAATACTTTTATTTTGATAGTGTAGATAATTGCTGTGGTGTAAGCATAATAAAACACTTTGAGACATGCTCTCTCTCACTGTCTATACCACTTTATCCTGTATTCGGGGTCACCTGGAGCCTATCCCAGGAGACTTAGGGTACGAGGCGGGGTACACCCTGGACAGGGGGCCAATAGATTGCTGGGCACACACATACTCACACACTATATGCAATGTGGGAATGCAAGTTAGCCTAATCGGCAGGTCTTTGGATTGTGGCCGGAAACCGGAGTACGCGGAGCGAACCCACCAAGCACGGGGAGAAGAGAGGAATCGAACCCGGACCCTGGACGTGAAAGGAGACAGTGGTAACCGCTACTACACCATGCCACCTAAGACATGCTTATAATGAAAAATTAACCAACTACCATTATTGGTTCACTTTGATATTATATATCTAATTTAAATCATAGATGGACTGTAAAGAGATTTTTTATGTGATTTCTTTTATTTACATTTAAACAGATCAGAAAAGCTTCATAGAGGATTTGCACAGAGACTTTTCTGGCAAATTTTTGTCAGTAAATACAAGTACTCTGTTCCAAACAATGCTGTTCATGCTCTTGCCACAACTCCTGAGCTTTTTTTTCTCTTCTGCACTTCTGCAGTTTTAACCATGAACTTTAGGTTATTAGTTTCAAATCCAGGAATGCCAGCCCTCAACCAGCTCAGCTCTGTGCATGGATTAAATTCTTTCACACAACAAAGAGTGTGCCTCACACTGTTTTTTTCCCCTTCACATCAGTAGATACAAGGTCAGTGTGTAAAATCTCCTCTTATGCCTTTTATTCTATGCCTCCCAACCCCCAGCAGGTCATTCTTGAGGCGTTGCTTCATTGTGTGTGTGTGTCCTGACAGCAAAGCCGAGATGCCTGGGAATGTCAGGCTTTAAAATAAAGCCATCAGAATAAATCACACAGAGCTACAAAGAGACAAAAGCAGGGGACAGGATTTTATTTCCGCAGGATATAAAATCCGAACGCAGAGTGCTGTGAGCATTGCAATCTAAAACTGAAAAGACTGGAAATAATCAAAACTATCTGAAATCCTCCCGAACTTCTGCTTTTCACATAGGAAAAATGACCACAAGTATAAACTTCATAAATCAGACTGCAGGTTTTTAGTTGAAAAGTGAAGGGCGTGACATAGAACATGGGGCTGGGAACACTGTCGAGGTGTACTGTGATTGGCTGAGCTGTTTGTAAGGCAGAGAATATGGTATAACCGCATGCCTCTCTGCCCCACCCCTTATTGTAAAGTCTGAGCTTCAGACAGTCTATGTTTGTGCGTGTGAGAGAGCTAGAGAGAGAGACAAAGACATAGATACACAGATACAGTGTGACTTTTTAAAAAAGTTGGTTACAGTAAATTCATCTGTTCGACATGGTTAAGCTCTGAGTTTTACCTCTGGGTGGAATTTTACTTTTGTCTTCATCAAACATGGAGGTAAGCATTGTATACACTACATTTATTGACTTTATTGACTTCATATTAAGATATGAATTGCAATGTTATATGATATATATCGATATACAATATAAAATGTCATTTATGTGATGATATATATATATATATATCATCTATACTATACGAGTATATTGTATATATATTTATTGTATATATATTTATTGTATATTAAATTGTATATATAATTATTTCCATATACAGCCGGTGCAGATATAACTTTTACCTGTGCAAAAAGTTCTATTATAAATTATAAAATGCAGTTGTCTTTTCTTAAAAAAAATAAAAAAAAAGTCATGTTTAGTTCAATTAGTCATTTTTATTCTGATATTATTACTATGTAGAGAGCAGCAGTCTGGACATTGAGCATGTTCTTGCAGTTTAGAGTTTTAGTATCAGTGACAGGAAGGTTTTATGTTCAGATCCCTGAACCACCAGAAAGTAATTGCAGGATCCCCCCCCCACTCCCCTACCCCCCCGTCCCCCTCTCATATCCCTTCTACTTCTTGTGCACACTTACGTTTATGCATTGTATAAAAAAACTTGAAAATAAACTCCATACGCACAAAAAATGTGAATTTGCCTGTCAAATGAAATAGAAATATTGCCACTTTTTCACTTCATGATTTTATGAGCGTCATATTTTGTCCCTGGACCTCCCGCTGTCAGTAAATTGCTCTTCTGGATGCTCTGTGAGTCCATGCGCCCCACTGACCTCCTTTCAACCCCCCCTGCCTTGTTTAGGTCCAGTACTAGGGCAGTGTAATATGATCCCCTGGCTAAGGCAGAGAAAGAGAGAGAGGGAGCTGAGACTGGAACTTTATGAGTGTTGTTAACTAGATGCTTTCCATCAGAATGCGTTAAATCATCTCACATATTAACATTCTGGGCCAAATTAAACACAGAACAGTCTGTAACAGACTGATTCTGATTTGCTTTCTGACAGTGTGTAAAAGTCGCAAGCTTTTAAGGGCTAAATTTTTAAACTTGTGAATTACACAAGTGTAACAGTATTGCTTAGATTTAATTGCAGAATGTGGTCACAAATTTACAGTTTTATTTTCATGTCGCAATCTTTTGTTTCAACATTTTAAAGGCATCTTTTCTTTGCCGAAATTCCTCCCACATACCCAACATTTTGACCCAGTTCTATATAAAACATCATTTCTCTTTTGAGAAAGAGAAGTGCTACTTCTGACTGCCAGTTGTATGTCATCAGTTGCAAAATCATCAAGGATACATTAATAGCTATTAAATGAATTCGGACCTTTTGAATTTAAGAAGCAAGTGCTGAGACAAAGTGGCAGAAAAAACAACAACAACCAAGCAAATAAAGCGAATCAAGAATCATACCATTCTGTCCTCTTGTAATGAATTATTGAGCAACTACTTTCAGTTCCCACCTCATCCTTGATTTCATCCATTACTGATTCATCATTTAGCGACACAAAGCACAAACAAGAACTCACTGCATCCTTTGGAATCTTAAGCAACCCATGAGACGACTCGTGTCTAACCCGAATGGACGTCTGGATCTCCAGATGTTGGTCTCAGGCTTTGCCTGTGTGTCCAGCTTGTTGGCACGTAAGCTGTAGTGTGGAGCAGGAAGCTGTTGGAATCTGGCAAGTGTCCTAGTGAGCGGCTGATATCGGTGTCAGCGTCATTGTGAACCGCTCGATCAGATCAGGTTATCTTCTTCATATTAACATCGACCTACAATATCAACACCCGGATGTTTGTTAACTGGTTGCCTCGTATTTTTCTAGGAATTCACTTCAACTGAAAGTCAAAGGAAAAAAAAGTCGTTCATGCTCAAACTTTGAGACCTAAAGAAAAAAAATCTGATTATTCACTATGTTAAATCCAAAAGTAGGTTACCGTGGGACCGTGTTTCTCTATATTTAAAGCATACCACAAGCTTCACACTGATGTCATACTATGGAAAATCTGACTACACTCCTTTTAGAATGGGTGCTGACATAAGGCAAGCAAAGGTAACGTTTCCCTTAAAAATTTGACCCAGTTATCAATGTGATGATCGTGGTTATTTCAACATTTGTTATCGCCTTAGCTTCTGGATAGCCAGAAAATGTTTATAATGTGCAGTTGACTCAGTGAATCATTATTTTTCATTTGTAGTATACTGAATATGGTCATTTAATCGACTGCCTTGGACTTGTTGCAGGCTATCTATTCAACCCACCCAAACATTTATAATAGATTTCTGTGGTTTTAAGTGGGTTTGTCCGGTGTCTTAAAATTATCCTGTCAGATTAGTTACATTTTAGTAACAGTACATTTTTTTCCAGTACACCTAAAATTAAACATCATGTAGAAACTTGAGTTGTATAGATATTATTATTATTATTATTATTATTATTATTATTATTATTATCAGTTCCCATGAAATGAGAATTTACTTTTTAGCCAACACACTATATGTTTCAAACCATTTGTGGCTTCTCAGTTTCCTGTTAATGTTTTTCATTTGTTATACTTTCATATTTATTTCTGTGGCATTTTGGATTAGTGGTGAGTGATTAGCATCCAGCGTTGGTGATTCGAATCTTGCCTCTGTGTCTAATGCATGGAGTTTGCACTTTCTCTACATGGTTTCCCCACACATTCT
Source organism: Clarias magur (assembly GCA_013621035.1). Taxonomy (NCBI): domain Eukaryota; kingdom Metazoa; phylum Chordata; class Actinopteri; order Siluriformes; family Clariidae; genus Clarias; species Clarias magur. Next base: position 2,571,017 of record QNUK01000011.1, on the reverse strand, counting down.
AAAGACATGCGTGTTTCCAAATTGCCCAGAGTGTGGGCAATTTGGTGCTTGTGCCCAGTTATGGGTTGACACACCATCAAATTCTGTTGGTAGGCTCCAGGCTGAGTGCCTCAGAAAAGGGGTATAGAAAATGGATAAAGAATTACCTTATCTATTTCTTTCTTTCTTTCTTTCTTTCTTTATTTATTTAGCTGCAGATTGTTAGATTCGAATGCACTACTTACTGGCTGCTAGTTATCCAGAAAGCATTGCTAACTTGCAATTTAGATCAAAACGTGTATTATCCAACAGAGTTGAGGTTTATTAATGCTTCACTCCAATGCAATTGTTGATATAATAAAGGGATGTGTTTATATATATATAGCATTCAACTTGCCCAGAGCTATGCTCGGTTCTCCAGCTCAACATTTCACTGGTATATGCAAAACATATTTTGTTATACAGTTTTGATGTTTTTCTTCACCCTTGTGACTCAAAGTAAAAATGCACAAAATATTATTTAACAGCTTGTAATGTGTTTTTCTGATTTTGAGAAAAAAAAACATCATTCTTCTCAAAACTGCCAAAATGGATGCATCTCATTTTGCTGTCAAACTGTTTGCATAAACTATAAAGCATGATCCCTGACTTCTTGCAAAACCTCCCAACTGCAAAATGATGCACAATTTACTCTACATTAATAATTGGTTATTAGTTCTGGGAATCATTTTTGACCTTTAATTTTCACTCCTCAGACTACAGTAAGTTTGTTGCCTATTGGAGACTAGAATACGATGGAGCAAAATACAACACAAGAGGGTATTCCATTTGCGAAACCACATAAGCTTCATAAAGCCTGTGTATCTGGGTCAAATAAAAAAACTATATTTGTGGCCCAGATTATAATTCACACGTTGTCACTTCACATGGTTGCAGGAAGAGGTTTGAACTGTGGTGAGGGTAAATGCAGAGGGGAGCAAAAGCAGAAGGCGTGAAGGTCTAGGAAGTCAGCTTTAAGCTAAACCACAAGAACTGATAAGCATGTGTGGCAGCAGTGCGCACAAACACTCAAAGCATCCCTTCTACTAGGTTAAATTGCACGCGTTCATGCATTTAAATGAGACACACACTATCCTACGACTGAAAGAATGCATTTGCGATGGAACACTTCGTACCACTTTGTACGGCATTTTCTTTATACGACCATGCTGGAAGTGTAACTCCTTTTGTATATCTCTTCTCTGTGGTCGATAAAGCATGTGGTCATGAAGAAGGAAAACGCATCATACGTCATATTTTGTTATTGCTCAGCAGGTGCTCACCACAGTCCACACTGCAAACAGAGCCTGCAACCGAGCAATTTTTGTCATTTGCTATCTGAAACTCAACAGCATTCGATCTTTCAGAGGCATATCGTCCTCCCGCTAAATAAATGAAGCCATCAGAAAGATGGAGCCCGGAAAGCAGACGCTGAGAAACATAGCACTTGTGTACGATATCCGTCATAGTTCAGAGACAGGAAATACCAGGGCAGCTAATAAGGCAAGTAACACAGACTCGTTGGGGCCTGAAGGGGCAATAAGTCTCAGCATCCTCCCTCCTTAGCCCAATTTATGTATCCTAAGATGGCCGGTGTGGACAAACTGGCTGCACAGTGTGATCATCGGTCACATAACTCTTGAAACTCTCATAAAAGTAAAGCTTCTGCTTATGCCTTGTCTTTCTTTGCATTGCAGTTTTCTTTAGTGCCTTCCAGCTAGATTCATTGTCCGGGGTTGCCATAACTGTGTTTATTTTGTGTAGAGGTACTGAGCTTGCACAGGGCATTTCCCACTCCCAAAGGTCGTAGGTTAAAGTGAATTGGGGGTGTAATTCCCACAGGAATCACCCCTATAATGCCAGTTATTGGTGGACTGGAGTGAAAAAGAATGTAGGATGTGTTAGTGGCAATTCAAGCAGCACGCAAATCCACAATCAGTTATTATGCCAAATTGAGCTCGTTTTGGAACTTGCTTGTAGGTGGAAAATAAAAAGTAAATGAGAAATGGCTCATCACAGATTTACTCACAAAGCTCATTTACATCACAGATGCTGGCTTTACTTTTTATTGCAAAGATTGAAAGAAATGCAGTGCACTGGCATCTCATCACGGGTGCACTTCCATCCATTATGCCCAGTACTCCCAAGATAGGCTCTGCATTTATCTCAACCCTGAAATGGGTAAAGCGCTTACAGAAAAGGAGTGAGTGAGGGTAAGGGCTGTATGAGATGATGATAACAAGAAAAAACTGCAGATATTGCAAAAAAAAAACACACACATACACACACACACACACACACATACACATGCCATGGTTTCCCAAGGGTGGGAAAACGAAGAAAATAGCATCTACCTTTTTTCATGCATATGTTTTAGGTCATTTTGTGCAAATTTTGATATGCATTTGCTCTGGATATTTTGCTCTGACCTGGCAACCCATCAAAACCTACTATTTGAGGCTGTCTTTTGGAAATGCAGCTTGCTACACAATGGCACTGAAACACAACAGTATTTCAGGCTGTAATTACGAGGGTTGTTCAGGTCAAACCAGGATTGTGCAGATTAACAGAACACAGATATGAAAGTATCTAATAAATTGCCTTTATGTCTCTATATAATCCCCTGCTACACTAATGCACTTATCCCAGCATTTGACTCGTACTTGGATGCCATCGAGGTAGAAAGTTTTCTCAGTTCCCATGATCGGACCTTCTGCTTCAAGTCTGAAACGCTGGCCTCCCAGAAATTCCCTTAATGACCCAAACATGTGGAAATGGCTTGAAGTGAGGTCAGGATTGTATACGGAATGCGATAATAACTCCCAGTTGAGTTCCTGTAATGTGTTTGTAAAAGTGGTGTTTGTAAATGATGGTGTGTACAGTTCCCACAGACAGATGCATCTCTTCCGCACGTTTTTTACAAATTATCTGTGGACGTTCGAGAAGCAGGCGTAGAACTTGGTATAAGTTCACGGCAACGTCGGTGGGATCGTCATTCACGGATATACGGCCTGTGCTTGAAGCCTCCTGTAAACGTCAATGTATTTTGTTTTTACGCTCTCATTCAACAGAAATTTCATCACAATTCCCGGATTGACTCGAACACCCCTCGTAGATTAGACACATATAAGACGCTAATATTATTCCAAAGCATGATATCATAGTATTCACATTGTAACATGACATATTTGAGTCAGAGAGAGAGAGAGAGAGAGAGACAGAGAGAGAGAGAGAGACAGCTGCAGAAAGAAAGTTCAGGCCAGCTGTCCTTGCCTCATCCCCACAAACATACACTACATGGGCAGAAATCCCAACACACAGCTGACTGTGACAACATTGCCCACAACACACATACTTAGAAGCGTTCTTAGTCAGCATCACTATAGTGCACTCACATGTTAGCTGTGCACACACACACACACACACACACACACACACATCATATAAGCACATCAGAAAATGAGATCATACCATTTTTCCCCGCTGTCTGGAGATTATACTACATCACACTTTTTGTGTAACAGTGGTTTTTTCACAGGATTACGTGTCGTCCGCCACCTTCGACTGAGTCACAGTGGAGCAGTGTGGCTGTTATGATTGGTCCGCTAAATGCGGTGCAGCACAACAGGTGCTTCTCACGTAAGCCTGCCGGGCTCAATAGAGCCTTTGTTGCCAAAGATTCATCTATGGAAGAAGAAAAAAAAAAAAAGGAGACCAGCTCCATTTAAAGCTGTTGCTAAGACTTATCAGCGGGAGGCTGACGACTGAGGAAGGAAGGCAGGCGCGTGTGCGGGGTGAGGATAGTGTGATCTGACTTCAGAGTAACTGGATGTACAAATTTGAACGTCAGAAGCACATGCATATGCCGAGTACACAAATGTGTGTGTGTATATATATATGCTATGAACATATATATATATATATATATATATATATATATATATATATATATATATATTAACGGAAGTGTCCAAAATGAAGGGGAATTCATAGCACGGTGAGAAATACATGACACAAGACTGAGTGGGGACAGAACGCCGTCACTTAGAGTTCTGCTAAATTCTTCTTAACATTTCATCACTTCCCATTCAAATTATGATTCACAGTAACACACACACACACACACAGATAAATTGGGCCTCCGTAGCGGCGTCACTTGACTGTCAAAGAACACATTCGCCTTTTTCTAAGTGATGTTTCAATCGTTCCCCGTCGATACAATTCAATATATATATAAAATATATATGTGTGTGTGTGTCTGTGTGTGTGTGTGTTCACGTACACCCTCACTGGCTATGGAGCGGACACATAGAAAGTATGAGTGTGTGTAACTGTTGCTGCTGAGGAATTTCTGAACACATGGGCCTCGGTTTAAAGGGCTGTGTGGACATGTGTGTGCATGCATGTCCATGTGCGCGTGTGTTTCTGCACACTGTCAACAGCATATGTTTATGCTGAATTTAGGATTTGCAGGTGGTGGTGATGGTGGTGGTGTGTATTTCTGAAAAAGAGCCATGTACACAAGATCCTGAATGAAACAGCAGAGGAATACTTAAATGCGTACAAGTAAATATTGCCGAGTGATGGGTTCGACTGGCCTGGCCTGTTCGGCTTTTGTCCTCTCTATCATGCAGTTTTGCTGTGGTCTGAGATATAAATGGACTTTATTTGGAGAAGTTACGGAGAGATGACTTCCTTTTATTTCTCCAAAGGAAGCTGTGACAGGAAGCAAGCGCCAGACACATGAACTAGCGTTTTTGTAACTATTTACACCTGCCTTTAGTTCATGGCGTCCTACTGCAGCTCAGATGCATGGAATCACTGATGATCTAGTTGTGTTTGTCTTTTATTGGACAGCCAAGTCTTTTAGAGGAACCAGATAAAAAAAAAACGGAATGTTTAACACATACAACATAACAGAGAGAAGACAGTAGTGATGAATTACGGCATGATTCATAGGGAAACCCCAAGAGAGTTGATTTCAGAACGGAGTGTGTGCTGTTTTCCCAGGGAAGATTATACACTGGATTAGATGGCTATGACTTCAGATGTTGTGAGGCTCTGTTTCTCACCACAAAGAATCCAGGGAGTAGAGTCACTACTAACATTCCTAGTAGTGCCTAGCTATGGCTGGGCCTATTATCATCGTCACACAAAAGCCTTGTTTGTTCTGGCCATTACTTCAGGAAGGCACTAGCATCCCCGTTAGCCCCCGTGCCTGTGTGTGTGTGTGTGTGTGAGTGTGTGCAGAGTTTTTGTATTGTGAGTATAAATGATGTCACGTTTTCTCCCTAGGCCATCTTCGCCAAAGCGCTCTATGACAACACAGCCGAGACCCCAGATGAGCTGGCCTTCCACAAGGATGATGTTGTGGTGGTGATAGAGAAAACCGTCGAGGGCAGCTTGGGCTGGTGGAAATGTTCCCTGCATGGCCGGGAAGGCCTGGCGCCGGCCAATCGGCTGCGAATCCTCTCACCATCCGAGAGCATTTATCAAACCCCGCGGCCATCAGAAGCAAACCCGACTTATGAGCTCATGGATGGGGGCTACAAGGTGCCATCAACAACAAACATAGTGCACAATCCTGTACTTTTCCCACGGAAATCTGAATCGCTGGAGAGAAATCACTCTCTAAATAAGGTATAAATTCTTTTTTTTTTTTTACATTGTGGTACGGTGGAGATTAAAAAAGATCTCCAGATGTGTGCACATCAGCCTATGAGTAAACGTGAATGGTGGTTAACCTTAAGACTAACATTGGTGCCGCAAAAATGACGATTCCGTTTCAGAGATGTGTATTATTCGAAACTGTAAGTGAAATTTGCTACTGAGATTATAACATGGTATTCTCCTCATGAGTTAGTGTGATCAGAAAGACCTTGTCGCGGTACAATTGCAGGTTAATAGGCAGTTATGCGGTGACCCCTGCTGGCTAAAGCACTTGCAGATGCTCTGACTCTGGCTCGGCCTCTGCCTGTGCGTTTTTATGGGCCCGTAAAATAACCTAGGGGACAGACTTCAGACACCGCTAACTACAACCAGCAGGAGGAAAAAGCGGGATAGAGAAGTGTCCGTTACGGGTGGGGCTATTAGGCCCACATGTTGCTGATTTCCCCTCCTGCTTCAGGGAAATTTTTTTACCTTTACAGTAGTTCTCTTCCAGTTAATGTGCTTGATGGTTTTAATTAGAAAACTGGGTTAAATCTGAAGATGTACAGAGCTTAGTATGTCTGCCCAAAAATAGGCTCTAATGTGATACTAAGGTGACTTAAAGATGATATTTTTGTGTTTTAAAGATGATACATGATGCCTCCAGACCCAGTCCTCCTGGTACTCTGTATGCTGTTCCTAGTCTTGGAAGAAAGAGCTCATTATTCACAGTGAGACCCTTTTCATTTACTTTAACAATTCAGTTACTATGCATTAATGTTGCGCAGTGGCTTGGTCGCCTTGCACCTCCAGGATCTGGGTTCGATTCCCGCCTCAGGTCCATGTGCATGGAGTTTGCATGTTCTCCCCGTGCTTGGACGGTTTCCTCCCAAAATCCAAAGACATGCAGATAAACCTAATTGGCATTCCCAAATTGCCCGTAGCGTGTGTGTGTGGGTGTATATGTGTGTGGCAGCCTGTCAGGGGTGTACCCTGTCCTCGTGCCCTAAGCACCCTGGGATAGGCTCCAGGCCAACCTGTGACCCTGTATACAGAATAAAGTGGTAGAGTGAGTGAGTGAGTGAGTGAGTTAATATATGCTGTATTAATGTTTTATAAAACACTTTCATACACTATTTTTATTTCTCTTAATGATCCACCAATTGTAATATAAGTAACAATTTATACCTGTCCATAAACACAGCCGCCATCGCCACGCCCTATGCTGCGGAAAATGTCAGTTGCTGACATCCAGAAGAGATATGAGATCATGGACAACAGCAAATGCAAACCAGCTGAGGTAAATATATGCACTGAATACAATAGATAGTCTTGAATATCTGCAATAAAACGTAAGTTTTTACAACCTCAGCAACAGTTTACCACATACAGTATCACGTACAATAATGCAAAAAAGTTGCTAGTGTAACAAAGTCTTTTAATGTTTCACAGATGTATGCTGTACCTCATAACCCTTCCAAAGATTCCAATTATGATGTTCCTGTTCCTTCTAAAAATGTGCAACACCTGAAGCAGGTTTCCAGTTGCAGCACTTTGCCTACCCCACGGAAGTTAGAACAGATATATGATGTGCCTGTAGCGCCCGAAAAGGCACTCGTTGCACGTAGTTTCTATGGCACAATGCCGGCCAAAGGTTCATGTTCAGGAAATGATCTCTATGACACTCCACCACCATGTGTTCGTCCTTCAGTAGTCCCTGGAGGCGTCCTATATGATATCCCGAAATGTAGTGAGAAAGCACAACAAACAAAAAACTCACGACCTGAGGAGGAAGGCATCTATGATGTTCCACCTAGCATCAAGCAAATACAACCCACTGTGAATGGCCTTACAGTCTCAAATCAGACAGTTAAACACCCAGGTAATTTTGAAAATGTTTCGAAACCTTTGGAATACAGGTGTAAAGCTGGACCGGGTCCTGATCATCCTCTCGGACGATCATCATGGGGCCGAAAGATTATATTGTCTCGAGAACTACAGGAGAGGGGCGAAATAGGTATTGATGATGAGGTAAAGAATGGCAAAGTTGTGTCTGTTTCTGCAAACCAACGCAACTCCACAGTGTCCACTTCATCCACCACTTCCAGCTCTTCCAGCTCTTCCAGGAGCTCTTGTGACTCTCGGATGTTTAGCTCCCCCTCACCGGAGCCACTGCGGGAGGTCACGCTGTCTCCAGAGGAAGCAGCCCAAAGACTTTTGCAGCTCCAGGAAACAGTTTGTCAGGCCGTTCCCAAACTCATGAACTTCGTAAGTAGCCACTGGAGAAGCCGCGAGCACCTGAGCCAGCATCTCCAGGAAATCCGTGCATCCTCAGAGCATGTGGCCAATTCAGTCACCTCCTTTCTCAGCTTCGCTCTGGATATCAGAGGTAACGCGCAACGGCTGACTGACTGTAACCTTCAGACAAGGCTCCTTAAGCAGCTCTCCATCGTGGAGGACTCAGGACTGATTCTGCAGACATCTGTGAGTGCTCTAGGGGGCTTAGGCTGGTCCCTGGACGTCCTGGCTCAAGTTCACAAGCCGCCTCAGTCTCCAGACCAGCTGGAGCGCTTTGTCATGGTGGCACGCACTTTGCCCGAAGACATAAAACGATTGGTGTCCATCACCAATGCCAACAGCAAGCTCCTGTTCAGAAACTTGTCAAAAGAGGAAGAAATGCCAAAGGACACAACTCCGCCACATGTGAGAAAAAGCCCTGGGAAGAATGAACCGCCGCAAGATACACATGGAGATGAAGATTATGTGCAACTTCAGGTAAACAAACCTTTTTGGAAATGCATTTGAATACCTTGGTGTGTTGTCAATCTCATAAATCCAGATCCATGTCTTTAGACACTGACCTGTGGATATGTTTTACAGACTAAGACAGAATTTGAAAAGCAACAGCAACGTGAAGCAAAAAGCAGCAACAAATTGGACACAAATGGAGAAAACAAGAAAAAACTGGTAATACGGTTACCCATTTACACTACCGGTCAAATGTTTGGACACACCTTGTAATTCCATGGTGTTTCCTGATTTGCATTTCTTGCAGTAGTATACAGAATATGCAGTAATCCTCCTTTGAACAGTTGATATAGAGATTTGTCTGCTGCTTATGCTCTGTAAAGCCTTCGTAACGGCTCTAATGTGAGGTGCTGTTAAAAGTTTTGGCTTTGCTTTGCTGGGACGATCTTCATGAGAGCCTGTTTAACCATGGTGCTTGATGGGTTTTGCACTTGACAATACTGTTCTTGCAAAAACTATTCGAGAACAGCTGGCATTTGTGTCTTAAAATAATAGTTGCCTGTTGTAGTTGTTCCTTAATCACCTAATACCATATGTGGTATTTCATAGTTTTAAAAAAAATCCAGTATTGTTCTAGAATGTAGAAAATAAATCCAAATTTTGACTGGGGGTGAGTTTGCGCCAGCTCGGTGTCTTGAAAAGGAACAGACATTAAAGTCAGCAGGATACCAGGTCATAATACTTGATTGCTTGCAAAGTCGCTATAGATGTTAAAGCTGGAGGTCAACATCCTTTCATCAGAACTGCTCATTTCCTCTTTGACTATTACAGCACTCATCCTGTTTGGGTGTGCAAACACACACACACAGACACACACAGACACACACACAGACACACACACACACACACACACACACACACACACACACACACACACACACACACACACACACACACACTCCACATCTCATCTTTGTAGTTAAAAAATAACCTGTTATTTTTAACGTCGTTTCCTTTGCTCTTGTAAATTTCAGGTTTCCAAACCAGAGCCTACATGCCCTGACAGCACGAGCCAACAGCCCTGCAAGACCATCGTGTCTGACCACTGCCATCTGCGTTTATATTTTGGTGCCATCAAGAAGGCCATTGCTGTGTTCGTTACTAGCCTTGAGAATCAGCATCCCCCGGAGAAGTTTATATCCCACAGTAAGCTGGTGATCATGGCAGGACAGAGGCTAATAGACACCCTTTTTTCCGAAGCCCAGAGCAGGCAGGACAATCAGGAACTACTGTACAAAAGCAACCACTTGTGCGCCCTCCTTAAACAACTGGCAGTGGCCACGAAAAAAGCAGCGCTGCACTTTCCTGACCAAGTGGCAATCCAGGAAGCAAAGGACTTCGCCAAAGAGCTGGCTCAGAGGGCACACCATTTTCGCATGTCTCTCGACATCTAAGGGGTCTGTGAGAGGACAGGAGTATGAAGAGTTTCCATCAGACAACAGACACATACCTGCATGTTTTGCACCTGAGTTTTTCTGGTTTATTCTGTCACTTCAGCTATAAAAGTGTCAGAAAAAAAAGAACAGCATTTAGTGCAACTGGTGTCTTCAGCTATGACTAATGCATATTTATTAAAGCAACACTGGAAAAGGAATGAAACACCAGAATAAGGCCTCCAAATGACGCAGTGGTAAAGTGCTCGCCCTATCATACCGAGATCGCGAGTTCGATTCCCGGGTGATGCTGTAGCCGGAGGTCTAGAGAGAGCTGATTGGCTGAGTTCTCTCAGAGGGAAGGGATGAGAGGTACTTAGTGCTCTCACATTTCTCAGGGATCTACAGCCAATCAGGGGCGTCTGTGAGCTCACGCAAGCGGAAGGAGTTGATAGCGCTGTCCTCCGCAAGCAGTTCGGAAAGATGCGGTCGGCTGGCGTCACGTGGTTCAGAGGACGCACGACTCCCGACTGAGTGGCGGTAGTAGCCTTACGGTGGGATCCCCCTAGTGACAGAGAGGAATTGGACAAGACTAAAATTAGGAAGAAAAAAAAACCCCAGAATAGGTGGAGAACTTGATGATCTGCATCGTTCGCAAGTAGCATACAGTACAAATATGGGATTACCCAAGTGTGCAGCTCACCGCATTTTAAATATTAAGGTTTATTATTTTCACTTAAGCAAAACTTGCACTTTTTTTTACATCAGATGTGGTTGGAATTTTAAAACGGACAAAACCTCAACAACAACAAAAATCCATAATTTCTCTCAAACATAGGACTATATGCTAAAATGATTGATAGCCTAAGGAGTATTTTAGGGTAATGCAAAGTGTGTTATTTTTGAAAAACTTGTATTATTTTGCAAACGTTACATAGCCATGTCCTTTTCCCCCAATTAAATTATTTCCTCTCATAAAATTATGAGATTATACTGTATACATGCAAAATCATTTATCCCCTGTTATGTAAAACACAAAAGAGATTATTATTATTACCCTTTTCTTTTTTTTTTCTTTTTTTACAGACATTCAGTTGTGTTATTTACTCCAAGGCAAGCGTCATGATATTGTAATCCATATTTTTAAGTGTGCTGATCATTTTGAAAACAGTGTTTTATTGGGAAAAAATGAGTAAATAAAAATCTTTCATATGAAAAAGAAAAATATATATACAGCATATTTAAGCACAAAACTTTACTCTTGCCATTGGTTATTCCTTGCAATGTTGTTATAATTACTGTTGTTTATTTTCATTAAGAATACAAACAAAAAATTCTCAAAGCTACTGTTTGTACATTGTTGAGGTATTTACTAATCTTAAGTGTTTTTATACGTTTTATTCTCAGTGAGCACCGTGTAAATAGGTTTTTTAAATGTTTTTGTCAAATGTAATTTTTACATGTTTTAAACTCACATTTTATTTAAAAAAAAAAATATATATATATACTGTACATGCTGTGATTTTACCAACTACCAACCAAATACCAAATTTCAGGCTATCAAATAATATATTGCTTGATTAAATATAACCTTTTTTGTTTATAAAGATATGGTGGAATCAATACAATTACAAGAAAAATCTCCATGATTTTGAAAAGTCATTTAGTCCCAGTTTTATGATGTTATAATTTGATGTTAGTGGAAAAGTACAGTTATATCAGTTTACATGTTACAAAAGAAATGTACACAAAAGAAATTTTACCTTCGTGCTATACCTTTTCTGTCTCCTCTAAGCCCATGGTTGATGAAGGAGTGATCTGGGATTTTGTTACAGTGGTTGAAATCACAAGGCAAAATCTTTAAAGTTATTATTCCTATAAACATCATCCTAAATCCAAATACTATTTTAATTGAACTGTGTGTGATGTGTGGAAAATTCTCATATTAAAAAAGCTCCATGGCCTCGATAATTAGACAAAATATTACTGCACTCATTTCCTAATATTTGATTGCTTGGATTATGCTGCTGAAATAAACTAACTGATAACCAACTTGTTCATAATCAGAGTCAGAAAAGGACTGGCCTAAAAAAACTGTTTTATCAAAACACACATCAGCATCGTCTTAATCTAAAGGAAAAAAGTTTGGGTCTACAGTATGAGTAATTATTTTTTCATGAGTAATAATAAGTAATATTTAGTTTGTCACATCATAAGTCACGTAAGTCAAATCATAAATATTAAATTTGTCTCCAGGATCCTAGATGCGACCCTAAGCTCAGGTTTCCTCTCTGTGTGGAGTTCCTGTGCATGTTCTCCATGTGTCTGTGTAGGCATCCTCTTTGTTCCTTGGTTTTATTCCACCTTTCAAAAAACATACAAGAAGGTGGATTGGCTAGGATCAATTGCCCCTAGCTGTGAATGAGTGTATGGAAATGTGTGTGTGTGTCCAGTGCCGGCCTGTGGGTTTGTGAGGGCCTAGGTGAGATCATAAAAAACTGGGCCCGCTGGTGTCCAATTTCACGAGTTAGGAGAAAGCACAAAGAAATGACATTATTTAAGTTTATAAATGTGCATTAAGTATAAAATATTCAACATACAATACATGTAATGTAAAAACATTTAACTAGATTTAAACAAGTTATCAAGTAAAGTATCAAGCAAAGTATTGAAATGCAAATAAGTGTGCTTGAAAAAGTAAACTATATACAGTATATATAAAATACACTGTAGTATATTAAACAAATAAAATAAATATACATTAATAGTACAAGTACTAATACTATAGCAATAAGTCATGTATTATGTATAGCAGAACATACCTTTAGTTGGAGCTTGCTTTTCTTCCTCTGTTTTTCTCCTCTTCCTTTTTTCGGCTCCAAAAAGATACCGTTTGGTTGCCATGACATTTCAAATTAAAACAGCACCAATGTGCATCGCACAGATTAAAAATTGCACCGTGTAAACGAGACAGACGATGTTGTCAGAGGCAATACACAAATCAGTTAAATCTATAATCTATATCATAGAGATTAAAATATCGGGTACTTTATTTTTGACACACTTTTTCTGTCATCCAACTGCCTAATAATCAATGACACAGTAATACACACGTGGACAAAATTGTTGGTACCCTTCGGTCAATGAAAGAAAAACTCACAATGGTCACATAAATAACTTTAATCTGACAAAAGTAATAATTTAAAAAAAATCTATGAAGGTTAACCAATGAAAGTCAGACATTGCTTTTCAACCATGCTTCAACAGAATTATATTTAAAAAAATGAACTCATGGAACAGGCCTGGACAAAAATGATGGTACCCCTAACTTAATAGTTTGTTGCACAACCTTTTGAGGCAATCACTGCAATCAAACGATTCCTGTAACTGTCAATGAGACTTCTGCACCTCTCTGCAGGTATTTTGGCCCACTCCTCATGAGCAAGCTGCTCCAGTTGTTTCCGGTTTGAAGGGTGCCTTTTCCAGACAGCATGTTTCAGCTCCTTCCAAAGATGCTCAATAGGATTGAGGTCAGGGCTCATAGAAGGCCACTTTAGAATAGTCCAATGTTTTCCTCTTAGCCATTCTTGGGTGGTTTTAGCTGTGTGTTTTGGGTCATTGTTCTGTTGCAAGACCCATGACCTGCGACTGAGACCCAGCTTTCTGACACTGGCCAGCACATTTCTCTCTAGAATCCCTTGATAGTCTTGAGATTTCATTGTATCCTGCACAGATTCAAAACACCCTGTGCCAGATGCAGCAAAGCAGCCCCAGAACATAACAGAGCCTCCTCCATATTTCACAGTAGGGACAGTGTTCTTTTCTTCATATGCTTCATTTTTCCGTCTGTGAACATAGAGCTGATGTGCCTTGGCAAAAAGTTCCATTTTTGTCTCATCTGTCCATAGGACATTCTCCCAGAAGCTTTGTGGCTTGTCAACATGTAGTTTGGCATATTCCAGTTTGGCTTTTTTATGATTTCTTTTCAACAATGGTGTCCTCTTTGGTCGTCCCCCATGTAGTCCACTTTGGCTCAAACAATGACGGATGGTGCGATCTGACACTGATGTTCCTTGAGCATGAAGTTCACCTTGGATCTCTTTAGAAGTCTTTCTGGGCTCTTTTGTTACCATTGGGATTATCCGTCTCTTTGATTTGTCATGAATTTTCCTCCTGTGGCCACATCCAGGGAGGTTGGCTACAGTCCCATGGATCTTAAATTTCTGAATAATGTGCAACTGTAGTCACAGGAACATCTAGCTGCTTGGAAATGGTCTTATAGCCTTTACCTTTAACATGCTTGTCGATAATTCTCTTTCGAATCTCCTGAGACAACTCTTTCCTTCGCTTCCTCTGGTCCATGTTGAGTGTGGTACATACCATGTCACCAAACAACACAGTGACTACCTGGAGCCCTATATATAGGCCCACTGACTGATTACAAGATTGTAGACACCTATGATGCTAATTCGTGGACACACCTTGAATTAATATGTCCCTTTGGTCACATTATTTTCAGTATTTTCTAGGGGTACCATCATTTTTGTCCAGGCCTGTTCCATGAGTTTATTTTTTTTAAATAATTCTGTTGAAGCATGGTTGAAAAGCAATGTCTGACTTTCATTGGTTAACATTCATAGATTTTTTTTTAAATTATTACTTTTGTCAGATTAAAGTTATTTATGTGACCATTGTGAGTTTTTCTTTCATTGACCAAAGGGTACCAACAATTTTGTCCACGTGTATAAATGTTAAGGGCAGGTAATGGGACATTTGACTTTCTATCAAACATGAGGAATTTGAAGAGATATAGTGGAATCTATGTGCATGATACTATGACCATTACGACACTCCAGTTCTCCCAGAATACAGTATCACAGGCAGTGTTAAGCAAATTAGTATGTGGTGCTTCTCTGTATGTTTTAAATCTTTTATGCTTTTATTTATGCTGTTGTTTTGTATTTATTATCGTTTTCAGCAATTTGTCATGTGTTAATTAAACAGAGTTATCCATTTTATTTACTATGGTGGGTACTTTTTTTCTCACCGTTGTTGTGAATTGTATCATGTTTAATGGGTCCATGTTGGACGGGGTGGCACTTTGTATTCATCCGTCTATTAATCTAGGAACCTCTGTAGTCTCTCTGTATGTCTAGGGACGGTAGAGGCTAATAATGACCATTGTATTTATCCCAATTTTACAACTGTGGTAAGACCTCCGCATGCACCAACATTCACCCCCTACAGGTATTTTGGAAAAGCCAATGAACCTAACCTCCATGTCTTTGGACTGGGAGGAAACCATGGCACCCAGAGGAAACCCACCAAACACAGGGAGAATATGCAAGCTTCATGCACACAGACTCTAAGGTGGGAATCGAACTCGGCCCCTTGAGGTGCGAGGCGACAGTGTTAACATGTGTGTGCATGGTCTATTTCTGCAGCATGTGCAGTACTCTTAGAACAGACTGGATCTACCAGGAGAAAGTGTTTACTTCAAGTCACGCGCAGTCACGTGCGATTTCCATACAGATATTTGGCGCCATCTGCTGGTTCATAAGTATTAATTTGTTTATTGCACGTTATTTAAGTTTACTAGGGCTGCTTAATCGTGCAGATAAACAAATGCAGTAGATACGTATGTGAACAAACATAAAATAACAACTAACACAAATACTGAAAACGCTTTGTATTTAGTACATTTATTTAATACCGTTGATAATAATGTTTTCAACACGTTTAAACACGTCGTGTCCTGTTTATAACCCAAGCGCTGCAACAAGGTACATTGACGATCTTACTGATAACAGCATGTGTGTTTAAGAACTATTCAACAGATGTATTGAAGAGCCACATGAACCGAATCTGAGATTTTCAAATCACACTCACAGTGCACTATATTGGGTGTTGACGAAGATATTGTTTTATAGTTCACAAAGTGCACTGGAATAGGGACTAAAGCGCAGTTTGAGATTGGACCGTGAGCACGTTTCTGTGAGACTCCGCCCCGTGTTGCGTCACCGCGCTCCGTCTCTCCACTCGGCTCACTGCGCTCCAGACCACAGACATGGCTCCATAGGACTGCACATGGCGGCCAGCGGCCATGAACCAAAATACCCCCTCAACTCACCAAAAATAACAACAAATGCATTTTTAACAAACCCAATTTGATTTATTTCGGTCTCATCAGTTTCATCCTTGGCAATATTTCTTTTCGGTTTCTTTTCAGCGTAGGCGAGAGAGTAAGAGGCAGAGACTTGCTTGGAACTCCTCGCTTCTTCAACTTGCATTTATTTTTTAACCGCCCTAGTGTTTTTTTTATATCCCCTTCAACAGCAAAGCAGTCATGGGCGTGCAAGGATTTCAAGAGTACATCGAGAAGCACTGCCCGAGCTCCGTGGTGCCGGTGGAGCTGCAGAAGCTGGCGCGGGGGAGTTTAGTGGGAGGCGGCAGGCAGAGGCCGCCACAGGGCCCGCTGCGCTTGCTGGTGGACGCGGAGAACTGCGTGCACCGGCTCTACGGCGGCTTTTACACCGACTGGGTCGGCGGCGGCCAGTGGAACCACATGCTCGGATACCTGGCCGCCCTGGCCAAGGCCTGCTTCAGCGGCAACATTCAGCTGCAGGTGTGCTTCAACGGCGCGCTGGAGAAGGGCCGCCTGCACGAGTGGGTCAAGCGGCAGGTGAACGAGCGTCAAACAGCGCAGCAGATTGTCAGCCACGTCCAGAACAAGGGCACCCCGCCGCCCAAAGTCTGGTTCCTGCCTCCCGTGTGTATGGCTCACTGCATCCGCCTGGCGCTCCTCAGGTTCCGGATTGAAGTAAGTTGCCTAACTAACGTTACCTTTAAACCGGAGGAAAGCTCCGTCAAGCTTTCATTGCACTTGTGTCCAGTTTTCTCTTGGAGAATTTGGAGAATCGTCGCATAATTTTCGTTAATCCATCTTTCCTAGGTTATCCTCATGTCAGTTAGCAAACCAGCACTAACGGAGTAGTGAATTAGACGCTAACATACTAGCTGCCACTTGTTAACATGTTTTCACAAAAATGTCTTGAAACAGATAACTTGTCAACCCGTGTATGACACTTTATGTTTTAATAAAAGTGCTATCCGTGCAAGGAAAGTCACTTTCAGACATACAGCGGTAAAAGAATACCGTTATTTTAAACCGAATCTTCTACATTGCTAATATTGGACAGATTTGGCTAGTAAGCTATTCGGCTGTTGATTTCAGCCATCTCTTCGTCTCAGAGGTTGTTGTCAGGCTCATTATTAAGCGTGTAAAATCTTTTTCTAAGTCGTTATGTTAAATTAATGTTGGTTAAACCCGGTTGAAAGCGAGGTTCACTATAAAACTGTCAAAAAGTCCATGCTGTCATTTAGCTGTTTAGTTCACCTGGCCTCGGGACCTGCTAGCATTCCGGGCCTTAAAATCCACAGCCTGCTTAAGTTAAAGAATAAATGTAGGTTCTCATTGGTATTTATATTAAACTACAGTTTAATTTAACCAATGGATTATTTACTGATCCTTTTTCTGTTATTTTATTTAAAAAAAATTTAAACAAGGCCTTAATAATTTGTTACCTTTTTAAATTACCTTACAGAATTGCTCAGTTTGTGTCTAATTGGTAAAATGTTTAGCGTAACATAAATAGATTCACAGTTTGCGTGTTATTATTTTCAGACCAAAATGATCATCAGATTAAATTTGAGAAATCTTCATAATATCAGGCTGTCTGGGTTGCCCCGCCTCTGTCCTGCTCTGATAGGCTGCTCACTGTAGTTTTACATCGGAATCGTAGGAAACCCTGCACTCTCATAGGCTACACCAGATGTCGATCACTTGAGCTGAGTTTCCCAGCCACACAAACCAAACAGGGCCTGGATCTTGAGCTGGTGAGCTTTTTTCCCCCTCTCCCTGAAATGGTTGAAGAGAAACAGAATCTCAAACCATGCTTTTGTGTCAGTTAATTACTAAACATGAACCATTTTTATGCCATTTCCTCATGATTATCCTCCCCAATAAATATACTTAATTAACGTAATTAGGGATAGAAATAGTTATTATAGTCTAATGTTAGCCAAATAAAAAACACTTAGGTGATCAGTTTTATTTCACGTTAATAAGCTTGCACGTTATGTGAGTTCGTCATGATGCATTCTGAACAGATGCAGATCTTATTAAAATTATATATACTGTAGAGTTGCTGTTTTTATCTTTGATAGGTTTGTACATGAGGTAACTTTCACTGTGTTGATGATATATAGAGGGAGAGAGATCAATACTTTGTTGACCCCAATTGAAAATTCCAGATTGAATGCAATTGGCAGGTTTTATATAGAAATCACTGTTACAGGGTCTGAAAATGTCTGTTTTGTGTCATTTCTTATTGCTCAATCCAAGAAGAACCAAGCTTATGTTCATACCACAAATAACACATGGATGGCCTCAGTCATATTAGCTGAATTTCTGTTTCGGGAATGCTGTACAAGCCAGCTCAACAGAGTTCTTGTAGTTACATGATTCGCAATCAAAACATTCACCATTTTGTCTAGCAATCATGCCCGCCATAGATAACGATATAATAACAATTATAACGTGGGCTAAGTTTATCCCATGAAGTTAATTGTCTGAAATAAAATTGCATTGTTAGCCAGCGGAATCTGGCACCTGGCAGTACAAAAGTGGTCTACGTGTGATCTTTAACACAATATTGTGATTTTTAAAAATATTTTTATTAGTTTCACATTTTTGATATCCAACCTATTAACCCTCTCCTCCAGGTACCCATATGTGAAGTATAAGACAAAGTAAAAAAAAAAAAAAAAAAAGCACTAAACACTCTTTGGCATACAAATATGGTACTGTTTTTTCAGAGCATATAATCTTTCTAGTCTTTTAAAAAAAATTTTTTTTTAAGAAGAAGAAGAGCTCCAACCCCCCTGCGCATATGGCAGTGTCTCAGATGCTGGACCATTTATCGATATTCAGCGGCATGCATGCAGGTGCTTCCTTTTTAGTCTGTATCTCAGGTCAGTTTTACCTGACAAACAGATACACATTTAAATTAAGTTATTAAAGTTATTCAATTAATTAACTTATGGTAGTTGGAGAGGAGGATTAATGGGTTCCTCATGCCATTTTCTCTTAAAATCTTTTTGAATATTCATATCTGCTGAGTAAGTGCACAAAAAATTTGTGGTCTAACATTAGCTAAAGTTCACTGTAGCCTACAAAGACATTACGTGTAGTCTTGTAGTTAACAACACAGCATAGTTGGTGCTTTCTTTCAAAGAATTAGAAGTTAGAGAACAACTAAACAATGAGGGTTACCTCACCCGGCAACCTGTGTTGTAATATTTATGTCTTCAGAGAACGCTTCTGTCAATCTCTGTAGTATCTTTCTCCCAGTCGCTCAGCCGGTTCACTGTGCGAAACTGTTTTTCTCTGCAGAGCATGCGACTGTTAATACGCCCTGTTTATTATTTTTACGGCAGCTGGCATCCGTTGCATTACCTGCCTCTCAGAACACCGCTCTCGAAGCAAAATAAAAGGGAACTGGAGCAGTATTCTGAGAAGGAACTGTCTTCTACTAGTTAATCGATTGCAGATGGCAATCTCCCTGACCGATTTTTAACAAGGATGGGAAAATATACTTGGGCCACTGTCACTATACTGTATGTGTGGGAAAACACTGGATTTTACTAAACACATAAGAGACCAGATCACAGTGTATGTTAAGAAACTACAGTCATTGGATATTATGTTTTTAATAGTCTTGTAAAACATTGTTTACGCAGAATATTAATTTACATTTGGAGAGCCTGGTTTACATTTGGTTATTAAACCCGTCAATTTCTGATCTGTTTTCTCCCTGCCTTGCTGTTCACCCGTCCCCCTGCTTAAGCTTAGTAACTCTAACTACAACATAAAGACAGCCCGGCCCATTATTAACATCTGCTTGTACTCTAAATTAGCGAATGTGGTGCATCACGTTTACGTGTGAAATGGACTGGACCTTTATTTTATGATGATGCCACCTGAAATGAAATGGTCACTAAAAGCCAGTGACGCCAACAGGAGCTCATCTTTGACCAATATCAGCTTTGTCTCCCTGCTGGATGGGGATTAACCACAAATTTCTTTCCTTTTTGTCATGATGAAGCTTGTCTTTCTGTTTTTTGACCTTGTATGTCATGGCATTCCCCACACCCAAAACCTGTCTAGCACTGTAAAACCACAGACAGATCTCCAGACAAAACAGCAGCTGGTTTGGTTTTACATCAGGTCTTACGTCACATGCAAGAGCTCTTAAAAAAAAAGAAGAAGTTTTCTTCCTGTCCTCTGTCAGGATTTCGTGCAACAAAATAGTCACATGACACCAACAGTCTATAGAAGAGAATTCGGTAACCTCAGTCATAAGAGATTGGGCAAGTTTCACTGGTGCACTCCATTTTTCCATGTGTCATAGTAACAAGAGATATAATGTTGTATAATAAATTTCATACAAACAGTTGCTCTGAGGTTTTGCAGACATGTGTTTTGCATAGGTGTGGTCTATGAGATCACAAGTTTGATGACGATGATGATGATGGCGGCTGTTTTAGCATGAAAGTGGTGAATTATAAAATTAGGACAAGATGACAGAGTAAAAAAATAGCTGTTGTGTCTCATACATACCTATAGGTGGTGGTTGATTCTGGGAATGTTCAAGAAATCTTCTGGAAATAATTGCTAAGAATTTGGGAATGTAAAGTGAGTAATGATTTGGTGATTGGGAAGGTATGAAGCCTGCATCCTGTTGAGCACAATGTTTATATTAATGTTTTTTTCTTTCCCCAGGTTGTGCAGAGCATCGAGGATCATCACCAGGAAGTAATTGCCTTATATCGAGAGAACGGGTTTCATGGCTTGGTAGCCTACGATTCTGATTATGCCCTGTGCAACATCTCATACTACTTCAGCGCTCACGCTCTAAAACTCAGCCGCAACGGCAAGAGCCTCACCACCAGCCAGTACCTGATGCACGAAGTTGCCAAGCAGCTGGATCTCAATCCAAATCGCTTTGTTATTTTTGCTTCACTTTTAGGTAAGTTATATTTGTTCACGAAAGGAGTTTGTGTTTTTAGCTCTGTAACAGAATGTGAAGCTGCATTAGTCAGCAACAAAGCAGGAGTTTATCATCTCTGTACATGATGAGCCACAAATTTCTGTGAGAGTGGGAAACAACAACGTGACAATGCGACAAGTCAGATTTAGTTTAAATTTCCTCTATTCTACACAAATTAAATATGATGCAGATAGCAAAGCTACAATTCCATGATACGATTCCTTGGACAAACTGCACGGCATATCTATTCTGACATCTTTTTTCCATTCCTTACTCAAACCAAACTTTAGTTCCTCCCTGCAGTTAGGTTTTATTTAATTTAATGCAAACAAATGAAATAAAACCCTGTTATGTCGTCATGCTTTTCTTAATATGGTAACCACGGATGCAACAAAATCATTGTATTCAACTAAAATGACCAAATTAGTTGGTGGTATGTGTTTCACAAGCTGATTTTGAATGCTCTGACATAAAAGCAGTAAGGCTTCCTGGACTGAACAGTAGCACAATGGCAACACCTTCGCAACCAAAAACCTCCAACGTGTGGGTGTATTTTACTCGTAACTCAGCCAAAAACAGCCACTAGCATCAGGAACAAGTGCGTTTTTAATGATGGGGGCTTGGTCAAGCACCGCTCTGTGAAAGGGGTGGGAAAGACATCTGAGGAGAATGTGGTTAATTAGTGACTGTGTGTTCCTGGGACTTTATTCTAGGTTACCTTCATAAAGATTTTTAAGTAAATAAACAACATACACTTGCTCTTGCTGGTTTCAGAGATCTGTTCTCTCTCTCTCCTCTTTATTATTTCCTGCCTCAAAAACCACACAGAGATACTAACGACCTACATTCCCCTCAGGTGTGTGTTCTTTCCCACTTACCTGACCTGTTATTTGCCTGACCACGCCCTCACCACTGCAGATTTCATCCCAGTTTCATTAATATTTTCACTTAATTGCCATCTTTAATCTTCAAGTCAAGTTGGCTTTTACTCATAAGAAATTAACTGGTGTTGGTGCTACTTTGCTTTAACTTATTTTTAGATTTTTACCAAATTTTCCCTTATACTTTTATCTATTCTATCAAGATAGAAAATACATATTTTTAAATAAGGTATTCATCTTCATGTTTTTAGTTAGCACAAGCTTAAAACAATCTCAAGCTGATAGCTGAATAGAAGCCATAAAATAACTGCACGATTCATGGTCCGAATAGTCGATTATTCATTTCAGTATTCAGTAGGTTACTCAATTATCAAACTGTTCACTAGTTGCATCCCTACTGCTAAACCTCTACACAGTGTAGAAGTGTACAAGTGACGACAAAGATGACCCCAAGAAAACTATCTGAGCGTTTTGTCGCTTGCTAGTGTGAACGTAACATTACACCACTGTTTAAAAAGTGCTTGTGTTGCTTATTGTAGGGAATCACATTTTGCCTGATGAGGATCTTGCTGCCTTTCATTGGAGTTTACTTGGTCCAGACCACCCTTTAGCATCCCTGAAGGTACAGTAATCATCCGCTCAAAAACAAGGGTATGTCTGTTCATAGTCTTGTTTTGGTTTTCTGTTTTCTTCTTGAATTATAGGTGCTTTTTGCATGCACGATTCCTGCATGTACATAAACACTAAGTTAGTCTCTGTGTTTAATAGTGATTAAGGACGAGACTCTCACTTGGGTCAGATTCCCTCAGCCGTAAGCCTTGGTACTTAGGTTCCTTGGCAACCAGGTTGAAGTGAGGTCTGGGAAGTGCGGTGTGAAATCAGGTTAACTTTGTACTTGTCTCTTTTCGTCTTACCCGTGTCTCTGTGCATAGCCATTTGACCCCGTTAAGCGTGTCCATATTTTGCACTTCAACTGTGGTAGTGATTAGGTATTATGAATCTATTAAATAAATAAAAAAAAACCCAGAATGTTGAAATTGCCTGTTGGTTGCTTCTCTGACTAAAAGCCCTCCATGTTCAATCCATGACTTGTGTTGGAGAGTGTCGTTTAAGCAGATTCATGGTTGTGCCATGTTCAGTGGAGCTGAATACATACATACATACAGTATATGTGGAATACTTCAATCTCTGATCATGCCTTTCTGTGGTTTTCCTCAGTGTTGGCTCTTCTGATGGATGCTTTTTCTTCGGTTCAGTGAACTAGTTAGAACTAGTGATGAATGTTTCAGGACCTGGATGTTTTGCCCTGTTGCTGTTTTGTCAAGACAAAGATCTGGAAGTCTAACAGTTTTTATTTATTTATATATTTTTTATCTTAGGTCCGTGCCCATCAGCTTGTACTTCCTCCCTGTGATGTTGTGATAAGGGCTGTGGCAGAGTATGTGCGCAATTTGCAGGATGTCAGTGATTTGGAAGCCATCGCTAAAGAAATATTCAAGCACTCCCAGGTAAATGTATCTGTTTATCTTGTATCTCTTTTTGGAGTTTTCTATATGATTTAAGCTGACCCTTTTTTTTTTCTTGCTGCTTCCAGTCCAGGACTGATGACAAATTTATACGCTTCAAGAAGGCAGTGGAGTATTACTCGATTGCCAGTAAACCCATCCACTCCTCATATATTGGTAAGCACTTGTATTTTCATAATTTTCCTGATTTCTTTCTGTACTGTGCTCGTTGAAGTCTTGTTCCTACAGAGTTTTTTTTTTGTGTGTGTGCGCGGCTAGCTCGAGTTCAGGTTGGACAGACAGGCTCTGTCTTTTCTAAGCGCTCTCCCAGCCTCGGACCTCTCAGTAATGCTTGAAATTTTCCCACTAGCCCCCAGACCTTGTGTGCACTTTGGAATGGCTGCTATGCTGCATGCATACAAATAGGCTTTTTCAGAATGGTTTCTTGCATCAAAGTTGCTAGTGTGGAAAAAAAAATGCAATTGAGAAAGCACAAGCAATTTTAGCAGCTTCTTTCATAAAGGCAGAGTAAAGAATTTCTTAAATAATATCAACTTGATCTTGGTCTCCAAATTGCAATTAACTCAAAGTTACCAAATTAGCACTGTTTGCATCTCGAGTATATTTTGGCTATTATTTTACAGTGTTTGTGTAATATGTTGGTATGTGCTTTGTATGTGTTGTACATTTTTATAAAATGCTTAATAATTCTTAAGTCTAAAATGTATGAAAGAGTTTCATATCATGCACTGCTTTACACTGTCCTGTAGCACAAACGTTAATCTCATGATTAAGTGTGCCAAGTAATAAACACTGAGCGAGAACATAAGGCTCCGGCCCCAAAGTTTTAGAAGAATTGTTTAACTTTATCTCTGATACTCACTGTTCACACATACCAATTGTAAGGTCTCAGAAAGAATTTAAATGCTCTTGGGTAATGTCAGTTGATTATTTCTTACAATGACCACCTGATCATGCATCCTGCATTTCTTTTCTTCTGTAGAGTAAATGCATCTCGGTGATATCAGAAACAGCACACATCCTAAATAGCAACCCAAGTTTCAGTGTTAAGTTCCATCTTTAGTTAAATTCTTAGCTGGAGTATAGACAGAAATTCTATTTATTTATTTGTTTGTTTATTTGCTTATTTATTAAGTTGACCCATCTCTAAAAGATGAACGATATAGTTGTTGAACATACCATTGACGAGTGACTGTCCTAGTTACTGCCTTTAGACTTGGATCATAAGTGAGGTTGTGCTTTCCTTTTCACTATAGGAGAAGTGAAATATAGGTACTCATAGATAGCACATCCAATAAATATAAAAATTCTGTATGCAGTATAACTCCATGTATGTGGTTTTCAAATTAATATTGGTGATTTAATCCCATCACTTTGTATAATTTGTAACAGGCTATTGTTTAGGCCACTTGTAAACTCCTTTTGCTGTTTGTAAAAAGCGACAATGAGGTTTGGTCTCTCGTTTTATTCACAGTGAGAAAAGTGTCTTGCATTTGAATCCTATAGCATATTTTTCTCCTGTCTGCCTGCAGCCAGACCAAATCGGCATGGAGTACTCGAATGTGTGCCACCTTACGCACATCCACCAATGCCCAACATTCCACAGCCCTCCCTCCCGCTGCAGCCTGTGGTGAGTGCTACGCTCATGCCCCATTTACAGACAGCTAATGTTTATACATGATGACTGTGCGGAGTACACACGCGAGACAGCAACCATCGGTTATGACAACACAGTAAATTGTTGGAAAATTTTTTTGTATCAGAAAAAAAGTATTATGGCCATAATAATCATTTATGGTTTTGCAAACGGACAACTCATGTTCATGTTTAATTTAGGACATTCATGTCTTCAGCTGACTTCATTTTATTGCCACATAACATTCCTGAGCCTAGACCTGACCAACTGAAACGACCCCAGATCAAAACTGGGGACAAAAGTAACCACTATGTACTGTATGATGGATGCATCGCCTTCACGTGCTTCTTTCTCACCCTGATGCAAGCTGTTTTCTTTGCTTCATGCAACCCAATAATTTTATATCAAATATTGATAATTGATGATCCTTTAACAGCCACTATTCATGATGTGAAACTGCAGTACATGCTTGATTTAAAATACATTTTAACATACATTTATCTGTAAACAAAACCGTATCTCGGTCTTAGTTCTCTGGGTTCTTCTGTTTCAGCTGTGCTACTGTAGCCTTACTAAATTGCCTCTAGGTGTGATTAAATGTAATATGTGTGAATGTCTTTCTCCCTTTTTTCAAGTTCCATAACTGAAGATGAATTATTGAATGTTATTTAAATGGAAATCCACAATCAATTATTGAAAAGTGTATTTTTGTTCTCAAATTTTTACCCCGTTTTGGGCAGTGATGCTAAGGAAAAGGTTGACAAGGGCATGTGAAATTTAGCTTGATTAGCAGATTTGAAGATGGACAAACTCTCTGGCCTGCAGCCTCGAATTTGAAAGCCGGCACAAATTAGGTTTAGAAGTACAAAAAGGAAGCAAATGATGTGTGCGAGTACCGTTATACAAGGATGAAAACTCCTCAGAACAGGCAGAGAGATTTATCCCGTCCATTCTAAATTTTATTTGGAAATACTGTGTAAGACCATTCTTACAAGCCCAGGCTTTTACTTGCTCTCTCGCTGTAGCCGATTAATTGAAATAGAATTGCATCTTAGGGGCCTAACGATTGTAATTCCTAACAGAAATGTACAGCGTACGCAGCTGTGTTTGTGACTACTAGGTGATTCAAAATAACCTTCAATATGCTTCATTGATGTTATTTGCATCCTCTTTATTCTCAGAGCCAGCAGAACTCATCTGTGCTGGCGGCTAAAGGGCCCTCCGATCAGAATAGCTTCAGCAACATTCCACACGAAGGCAAGCAGCACACACCTTTGTACGAGAGGGCTTCTCCAAACCATGCCGAGCCAGCCTTCTTCAACACCTCGTCCACGTCGTCGTCGTCCGAGAACGAGGAGAACACAGGCCCCACTGCCAAGTGAGTAGTGAAATGTCTGAGAAACCTGCCACTGCAACTCGTACTGCAAACAGCTTCTGCTTATATCATAGGTAGTCCATTTTTGCTTTAGTTATGGTGCAACTAAAAAAAAAAAAAAGCATTAAGAATCTGTTGAGCATACAGGTTCCTATTTTTAGTTTTTCTGATCTGCACATTTGCTTTGGGTTGTGACCCACTGTGTATTAAGTATATTGTTTTTAAGGTTATAAAACAGCATGTTTTTTGCAGAAAGAAAAACTCTTGTTCTTTAGTAAATGATCCAGCACGTCACATATTCATTTACAGCACGTCAAATCAATGACTGTTTATGCTCCTTAAATGTAGCATGTTTGGGGGAGGGGAAAGCAAAAATATTCTTACTTTGATTATTTACCAACACACAAATAAATGGCTGCTGAAATTCTGCAGTCAGAAATCAAACCATTGCTGAAAATGACGTAGTTTGGGTAAGTAGTATCATATGTATTAATAATGTAATAAAACAGCAATCCTCTAGGTTGTCAGGATTAATAATATTAATAATAGTGCTGCACCTGATTAGTTTTTTAATAAATTAATCAAAATATAATTTTTTCAATTAATTTAGCAATAATTTATTCATTATAATTAATATATTTGATAAGTTGACATGTAATAATAACCATAGGTTTGATGTTATATTATTACATACTTAATAGTAATAATAATAATAATAATAATAATAGTAATAGTAATAATAGTAGTAGTAACAGAATATATGTGTGTGTGTGTGTGTATAAATCATTTAATTGATAAAAAAAAAAACTTGCATACAGTTTTGCCTCTTCATGAGACCCACGTAATGAAATCAGTGACATTTTAAACCAGTGACATCATAAATATCATCTGCATTCCTGTCAGAAAGGATCATACATTTGTCACTTATTTTAATATGAGATCTATGCAGGAAGCAGCCATTTCAAACTTTAAGTCTAGACACGCAGAAACAGTGTTTACAACTCGCCAATGTGCTGGAAAGCGGCATTCAAAGATTAGGTGTTAGCATCTGGTCTGGAAAACACGCAGACTAAACTTACTCAAATACACACTTGGTCTCCTGTCTCAGGATGAGAGAATCGTGACGTCTTATGATCTGCATGTGTGCTGTGGTGAGCCATTTAACCATTTTATAAGGAGGACTTTATACCGGGATAAAGTCTGATATTCTATCATATGCTGGCAGAATTGAAGACAAAAGCAGTCACTGCAATACATCAATGCACTCCACAGGTGGTGACATATCTATGTGATCAACATAACTGATTACGTCAATGTGTTGGTGTAGCTTTAACTACTACTACTACTAATAATAATAATCATAATAATAGCCATGTTCATACCTAGTCCTTGGATGAAATTGGGTAATAATCTTTCATATATTGCCAAGCTGTTTTTTTTCCACCCCCTCTACTTTCTGGAAGTAATTGACCTCTCAGTTATTATACTAGTTTGAATCAATTTATTTTCATTTGCACATAAAACTAAGGGATTGCCCAATAATTGCCCTATAATCTATAGTGATGGGAATTTTTTAAAAATATTTTAATCATTCTTGTGTCCACCCTAATTTTACCCAAAGCACAGTAAATGACTGCTGGTATGATGTGTTTGCTGACTATGAAACTATTTAAAACCATTATATCAAATCTTAAAATGGCAGAATGTTTTAATGTTTTTTTTTGTTTTGTTTTAGCCATATAAGTGACCATAAAGGATGGGACAAACAAAGAGATCAGGTGAACAGCGTGCCAGGAAGAGACCTGGAGGACCAAAATAAAGTGAGTGATGTACATTCTAATGGCATTATTTCCCACAGTTGAGATACTTGTGTAGTATGTGGTATATAGTCCCAAATAACGGTCTGTTTATTCTCTTCGTTCAGACTGACCCTTCTGTGACTTCCCCTATGGGTCAAGGCACAGAGGTCGGAGGTCACCATGGAGTCAATGCTCAGATCCCGTCACTTCTCTCAATGCCAACTAGAAACCACATGGACATCACCACGCCTCCTTTGCCTTTGGTGGCACCCGAGGTGCTGCGAGTAGCTGAACACAGACACAAGAAGGGCCTCATGCACCCTTACATCTACCACATCCTCACTAAGGTCTGTTTGCTATCCGCAACATGACTTTTGAGCTTAAAAACCAGTCAAAAACAAAGAGGGTTTTTTTGCCATTTGGCCTTTGTATACCACAACATATGAGCGTAGTCAAGACTTTCCGGTTTAATTTAAGCCGTTTGACAAGTGTGGCATTATCTATTCATGAATTACAGCTATTTTTTTTTTTTTTTACACAAACCTATTTTACAGCTTCATAAGTAATTGAACAAATGCTTTAGAAGCAGGTGCATTGCAAGGTGTGGACTGTACTCTCGTTACTCAACGAGTGATCAGGCCGATAAACGGCAAAGAGGTGGTTCAGTGTTGCATTTGGTAGTTGTTCACTTGACCCCAAGTGGGTCTATGCAAGTGAAGGGGGCCATCATTAAGCTTAAAAAAGAACTCCAAATAGAACCATTATAGAGATGCAGAAACATTGGGATTGGCCCATGTAACAGATTGGAATGTTCTTAAAAACAAGGAATTAACTGGCAAGCTCAGAACACGGGTTAACAACTAAAGTTGATGAATGCAGAATTCTATCCATTGTGAACAAGAACCCTTTCACACATCGAGCCCAGTCGGGATCACTCTTAAGGACGTAGATGTTTCATTGTCAGCGTCTACAATCAAGAGGCGGCTCTATGAAGTAAATACAGACACTTCAGGTCAAATGCAAACCACCGATGACCCTCAAGTACAGCAAGATCAGATGAGATCTTTGGACTAAGAATCGTTGGGCTGGTTAAACCAAAATTAACTACAACTAACTGTTAACCGGAATGATGGGAAGAGAAAAGTATGGAGAAAGTATGGAACAGCTCATGATTCAAATTATAGCACATCACTTGTCAAACATGCAGGCAGTGTTGTTCAAAAGCCTATATGAGTGCCAATAGAACCGGGTGACTGCTGTTAATTGATGACCTGACTGCTGATAAAAGTAGCAGGATTTATTCTGAAGTGTTTAGATGTTGATTCATATTGCAGATGGATAATGACCCAAAATGTAGAGTGAAAGCTACAAACAAATCAAAAGGCATATTCTTTACTAGTTAGGTCAGTGTTTAGATCTCAACCCAAAGAGAGTAGATTTGGCCAACCCTGAACCTCGAGAGCCACTGCCCTGCATGTTTTCCAGTTATTCCTGCAATACTCACAGGTGATTTCCTGGATCAGTTTTTTAGTCAGTCAGAAACTGGAAGATACTACCTTAAATAAGGTTGGAATGGGGAGGACAAACTGAATGGAATTCCTTAGCTTCTGATTGACTGAACACCTGATAAGTACTCCAGGTAAACAGGAGTACGTTGTGCAGGGATAATTGGATAACATGCAGGGTTGCGCTCAATGACCAGGATTCGTCACCCCTGGAATAGATTCTGCTTTTCACTTACTGAAGACAATACTGAAGCTAGAACGTCTCAGCAGCTGATTGCAGCTGCAGTAAAGGCCTGGCAGAGCTGGTCTTTACTTTGATTGAGGAAAGTGGGGGAGGATTTGGTCACATCCATGGGCTCTAGATTGAATGCAAAGCATTTCCAGTCCTCATTTTTGTAATTGTTAGTTTGTTCCATTATTTATTTGAATAATGACCCCCTTTAAATAAGACTGAGGGTATGTATGTATAATAATTGTTGTAATTCCTGAATGGATGTTGCCACACATTTGTCAAACACCTTAAATTAAAGCGGAGGCCAAATGCAAACAAAAAACGTCAACCCCTATATCCGTCCATATCCAGACTGTGTGCATTTTGTAGCTTATATAGATTTTAACGCAGAGTGTATCAAGCTCATAAGAATTAAAAACTGATTATGTAGACTAGGTTGTTCATAAAAGTGACTGTCAGGCCGGTTTTTCTTCCCCACCTGCAGGGAGAGATTAAGTTGTCAGTTGCAATTGAAGATGAAGCTAATAAGGAGCTGCCATCCGCTGTGCAGCTGTACCGGCCGATCCGTCAGTATGTTTATGGTGTGCTCTTCAGCCTGGCTGAGGCCAAGAAGAAAGCAGAGAGGCTTGCAATGAGGAGAAATCGCCTCCCTGAATGTAAGTAGCGCCACAAAAAAAAGAAGAAGAAGAAACAAAAAACAAACAAAAAAAACGTTCACTGTAAACATCTGAAAATACAGTTTTACCCATCCTTATTTGCTCTATTCAGAAATGCTTTAGTGTTATAGATGGGTAATAATGCTTATACAGTTCAAGAGCATCAAACACCAGAATGAGAGTGTGTGATCTCTGTGACTTTAACGTAATAAGATTCATGGTTTTGGTGAGCCGTTTGAGTTTTTCAGCCATTTCTGAGCTCCTGTGGATGTTCACATACACAGTCTCTATAGTTTACACAGATTGGTGCAAAAAACAAACATACTGTGTGTGAAGGGTCTGCTGGCTGAAACACCTTGTCGATATAAGAGTTCAGAGGGGAGAGGCCAGGCTGAGCTGAGCTGATCTGGCAGGAAGTGTATAGAAAAAAAAATACAGCAGAAGACCACATCAGATTCTATTCTACTCTTATAAGTCATTAATCTGAAGCTGTAATTGGGCAAAGCTGGACAGCTGAGGACCAGAAAAAGACCATGTGTTTCTGGGCATACCCTGCTTCACTCATAATGCTAGAGAAGCGCCTGTTTTGACAAATCGCTAAAGCCTAGACAGGCACCTTATAAGCTGCCACAAAAAGGAATGATGGTGTTCGTGTAAAGGGTACCAGACTGGTATAATGGTTCTTTTACAATTTGCCTTTGTTATTGATAACATCACCAACATCTATGGGGGTGGTGAAGGCAACCCAGGACTTATGATGACCTTTTTGAATGGGGGCATAAAACTGATTGGCATGCACAGAAGACCTCAAGCACAGCGCAGTAATAAGACTCAGAACATTTGAATGAACATTTGAATTAATTTCAAAGAACTGTGGTTGGTGTCAGATAAGAGAGGAAGGAGGAGGGGGTGTTACGGTGTAGGACGATTTTCACACACCTTCACCCGCGTGCACACAGACACTAACGGAAACACTGCTCTCTGAGTCAGAGACTCCGGAAACTTAAATCTTTAACCATGATCCTCTCTAATGACACTTACTTTTCATGCTTCCATGTGCTGACTGGCTTTCTGCAATGCCAAATCTACCATTAATTGTTTTGCTGACCATATTACAGTGCTTGGCCAACTTACCTGACCTGAACCCCAGAGAGGGGTATTGTTGGGTTGGGTGTTTCTCCTCTTCCTCTAAACAATACAGACGAGCTGAGGGCTGCTATTATAGCAATAGGAGCCATGAGGGAGGCAATGGAGACACAGAAGCACAGCAGGGCTTTGCAGTTCATTCACTGCCCATGTGCAATATTCTTTGTCCCGAAGAGATGCTGGCTCCTGACTTTATATCTCACTTTTCATTTAAAGCTGGTTTGGTCTGTGTCCTCTTTATAGTATCTGAGTTAATCAACTGGACTTGTGATTCATTGCATGCTTTGGAATGTTACAAATGCATTATTTGTTTGAATATTTTACTTTTTGTAACTTATCCGCCACTGTGGCAGTTAGATTGAGCAAAATCACCCACATTTGACTAAATTTCTAATCCTGCTTCACGCACACAGCCAGCCACCCACCACAGAGAAACCCGATGGAAAAGTGTAACATGCATATATATGCTTCATGGTGTTAAAACGAATAAATCGCACCTTTTACACCTTATTTTAATTGGCTGTAATAACCAGTGTAGTGTGATTTGGTTTGGTGGTTGAGCAAAGTCACAAACTTGCCGATTGCTACGCAGCTATCGTGCATGTTTGTTATCTATGTCAGTATTCTGAAAAGTACACTGTAAGAAGTTGTGTATGAACGAAGACAGAGTCTGTATTTTAGTAACTTTTGCCAGCTCCCTACTTAAAGGAGTGTTCCTGAAGTGATGTCAGTGTGTCATTGCTTGTTCTGTTGGATGTTGCTGCAGATTTCCCATGAGAACTTTCCCTTTTCAAGTGATAATTTTACTCTACGTCTTAAGTTATTGTTAAAGAATATTCATTTGGAACGTGTAATCAGTATAATTACTCCATTCTCGAATATTTTGATAATATTAAGTGTATTTTAAAAATATAATTTGTTAGTAAAATAATTTCTATTTGTGAAATAAACTGGAGCAAACATAAAATTAACAAATTAACAATTTGTCAATTTACTTTGATGTATCTAACTCAATCAATCATGTGATTTTCCAAGGTTATTAAAGTAATATAACTTTTTATTTTTGTGATTTTTACAAAGCATCAGAATAATTAAGTGTATATGTATAAATAAATGATCTAAGGTAGATTGCTAGTACTATGTATCTGTTTTTTATGTAAACATCTAATATAATAACAGGTAATTGTTGATGGCTATCGATAGATATGAATATAAAGTGAGGTGGGAAATAAATGACTGTACAGAGCTCAGGCCCAGAGTAGTTACCGGAGAAATTACACTAGGGATCATATAGCAGTTAATAATAAAACATTGTTTTACCTGAAAGAAAGATACAGTATATGTAATCATTGATGATGAAACCATCAAACATCTCAGACCTCAGCATAGGCTAGCTCTCCTCTACGTTTCAAGTTTTTTCTGGATTACAAAGCTTGTGAGCTAACAATTGTTAGCCATGTTCTCTACGTTTAGACATTCCACACTAAATGCCCCTTTGTAAGCCAGCAAATACATTTATTATTCTATTTGACAAAAGACAGAACCCATGTCATTTGAGTGTTTATGTTCTTACAGTAGCCTGAAATAATCTGTTCTGAATCACCAGAAACAAATACAAAATGCATTGCTTGTTTTTGGAAAAAAGTTTCTCAGGCTGTTTAGAAGTGTAGTGTTCTTACATTAATCAAACTGCACCAAAACCTCATGTATCACGCTAATGTTTTCCCTGGATTGTATTGCTATTTTCACCAATTTACTCATGTGTTTAAATAGGCAAGTTGGTTGCCCTAGAGGTTTTAAGCAGCTGCTGTGTTGTAATATAATGGCGTTGAAAGTATTCAATAATCTTTTGTTTCTGCTAGCTAGAAACAAGTGTGCAAGTATGTTTGGCACAGCCTTTATGAATAATTCTCTTTCTATATTATGAACTCATTATATTGTGCTTCTGTAGGGTAACATGATTTGTAGGCATTTTATAGAAGTGACCTTTCACAGAATTGGGCGCAGTAAATGCACACCAGCAGCCACTGAAATCCAGCTCTCTCTAATTGCCTGTTCCATCTAATCACAGATCAGCCTGTTATTATCAAAGAGTGGGCAGCCTACAAGGGTAAATCACCGCACACCCCAGAGTTGGTGGAGGCTCTTTCCTTTCGTGAGTGGACCTGCCCCAACCTGAAGAAGCTGTGGCTGGGCAAGGCCGTGGAGGACAAGAACCGGCGTATAAGGGCCTTCCTGGCCTGCATGAGGTCCGATACTCCAGCAATGCTGAACCCTGCCAATGTGCCCACTCATCTCATGGTGCTCTGCTGCGTACTGCGGTGAGAGAACACGCTCGCGCGCGCACACGCATACACACAGCTGCAGGCCTATATCCCAGCCAAATGTGAATGTTTTGAGGATACTGTCTGTCCCACCCACATGATTACACAAGACTTGCAGATTTTCAGTGGCTAGATTAAACAAATACTTCTTCCTTAAAATAATTTTTTCTCATGTTAAATAAACTTTACTTGGAAATAACTTCTGATAATTACTTATTTGGTTCAGATATTTCTACAAATCCACACAATTATGCAGGTTTAAGTAATTAAAATTTTGCAAAGTTTTGGTGCACAACTTGATCTGCATCCAGAAAACCAGTCTATAGTAACAGGAGAGCTAATTGGTTCCTGTCCTGTATTTCTGTTGTTGTTGTATTTCACTCCTTTCTGTCTCGCTTCAGGTTTATGTTACAATGGCCAGGAGTAAGAATTTTGCGTCGTAACGAACTTGACGCTTTCCTAGCCCAAGCACTTTCTCCTAAACTTTATGAGCCTGACCAGCTGCAGGAACTGAAGGTGATTGTGTGGCGATTATTGTATGTGGAATGTCCTGGGAATACACACTCAGACCCCAGACTTATTTTCAGTGCTGTTTATTATCTCTGGTTAGCCTGGGTTTTAAGGAAATTGCCCGTCTGGCACAGAGTAGAAGTTAGCTTTCCCAGGACACTCCACACATCCCAACATAATGTGCTTAGTGCATAAATTTAAAGCATGCATAAATTTATTGTCTGGCTTTGTAGGAAAAGAGGCTGCATTTTTTTTTTTTATTGCTTTATTATCGAGCTTAAATATAGGGAAATGTGTGTCTGTGTATTTCCTAATGCTTTTGGTTGTGCTATTTCTGTCAGTATATTTCAGTTTGCTAAACATGTTCATGAGTGCACATGGACATTTGCTAAGTGCCTAAGCTATCCACGTTAGGTGTGTGCTGTCATCTGTAGTGTGTGTAAGAGGGCTGGGCAATATGACTGAGCATTATAGTTATTAGTTAAGGCTTGGCAGAGGATGATTGCGCAATTTGGAAATAAATGTAAATGTTTATTTGGATAAAACCTACAGAGTAACAGGTGGTAAAATGCTTAGGAAATCAGATAATGCATAAATGTAACTATAGCAGACATGATGGATGAACTATTCATAAAGTGACGACGTAAGAGTTACGAAAACAAGATGTGGTGATGCATTTAATTTATGGATATAGTTACTACAAAATGTAGGGCAAAAAACTTGTATTATTATTTTATTATTATAAGGAATTTACAGTGCCATGAAAAAGTATTTGCCCATTCCTAGTCCAATTATTAACCCAAGTAAATACAAAATGCAGTTGAAAAATAAATGTTTATTTTTTAATCATATTTAAGGGGTATGGGGGGGGATGCAATGCCCCTAATCCTTATTATTGACCTGTTTAAGGTCATGCCAGTTTTGGACTTTGAATAGGCCACTCCAAACCCTTCCTCTTTTGAGCCATTCGGAGGTGGATATCCTGGTGAGTTTCATTGTCCTGATGCATAACCCAAGTGCTTTTGAGGTATAATAAATATTAAAACCCAAGAACATTATTATACATGTTTTCTAAGTATTGCCCAGCCCAAGAGCGATCGAAAGAGAGAGAATGCCTGTCTATGTCGGACCTGTCCTGCTTCAGTGGCTGTATAGGATGCTTCCACTGCCTGTGTACCTTCCCCCTTGTGCTTGGTTCTGCATTCCTTGCTCTCAGTCTGTGCTTCGCTGCTGCTAGATTGGGATGCTTGCTTTTGAGAAGGTTTTCCCTCCATTTCCTTTTCCGATCTAACAATCCGTTTCTCGTCTCCAGATTGAGAACCTGGATGCGCGAGGTATACAGCTGGCGGCGCTCTTCATGTGTGGCGTAGACATGGCGCTGCTGGCAAACGATGCGTGTGGTCAGCCAATACCCTGGGAACACTGCTGCCCGTGGATGTACTTTGACGGCAAGCTGCTGCAGAGCAAGCTGATCGGGGCCACCCGAGAAAAGGTTTCACTCCTCGACCTCTGTGACGGTCAGGTAATAATAATATTAATAATCAGTAATTTTTCAGTAGTATGAAAAATATTTTATAAACGAAGGTTGTCGAACCAGGGATGTGAGTGAAGACTCGGGAGGCAGGCAGAATTACAGCTGAGGTTGAGGCTCAGATTTATTCAGTTTGTGCTTTTCAGTCCACTGGAGACACACAAATATTCCAATACTTTATAGTCTACTGTAAAAGAGACACAAGTAAGTCGACTAGCTGCAGTGACGGGTGAGAATCATCTGCCTCCTCTGCGTGTGCAGTTTGTGCTCGACCATACCCCGCTACAGCCACAGAGATAAAGCAACAAAATATTAGAGGGATGAAAATATTGAAAGAAAATCCCATTAGCATTTTTTTCACTTTAGTTATCTCAAAAAGCAAAGATTTCATAAAGGTTTTTATAGAGGTTATAAAATCCTACCTGTTGTAGTTAAATATTTAAAAGGAAAAGCTTTTACATCTATTTGCCTGCTCCTATTTGCATGAATGTTGAAAAACACTTATTTCCCCGTCTTATCCGTAGGCTGAGCTGGTCGCCAAACTGGAGAAGATGCGCCAGAGTATTATGGAGGGTCTGAATTTCGCTCGGCCTCCTCACCCCCTCCCATTCCCACCTCCACACGCAATGCCCTTCTACCCACCCAACAGCACTTTCTACCCCCCTCCTCCCCTGCCCCCTCCGCCAGGACGGGGCAGGGCCATGCCAGGTAAACCTGTTACACGTGCTCTGGTACATTTTATCCTTGTTCCCATCCTAATTACAGCTGTCGTTCTGACACAAGTCTACTTTAGATTTAATTTATAATTTCATAGAGTTGTTGGCTTTCCCTTCAAACCACTGATATTACATTGATGTTATAATTAGATTGGGGAAGTAGGACAAAAATGTGTTTGCTTTTAAATGTTGCAGCAACGGCTCAGTGTAAATGAACATTTGAGTGAGATCTGAACTTGCATTTTTGTATTAGTTTCGTACTTCTCTTTTTAATTTGTATTGTGTATTTGTAAGCAGGGATCCAGGCCATCCCGTCACAAGGGGGCAAACTTGAGATCGCTGGCACAGTGGTGGGACAGTGGGCAGGCACTCGGCGTGGCAGGGGCCGGGGCGCCTTCCCTATTCAGGTGGTATCAGTTGGAGGACCTAGCAGAGGGTGAGTCTTGGCGAAGTTTGAACATTTTCCTTAAAATGCTTGGCTGCAGTCACAGTAGGTGTCCTTAAGAGAAGAAAGCTCATATGTCCCATGATGTCACACCGGGTGTTCACTTTTGTAAAAATCTTAAACAATGATAGATTTTATGTCCTAACTCTTTATCTATTGTTGATCTTTTTTTGTACGTCATGAATTTAGTATAACGTTAATATTTTTTTCAGAGATGTTTTACTTGCAAAACTTAATTAACCCAAAATGTGCAAAGCAATTTACAAATGTGAGTCAAAAATTATCCGCACTCCAGTTATATTAAAACTTCTGTTGGCCGCAACGTCTTATCAGCACTTTCTGTTCAAGGCTAGTCTTCCCAGTCACTGTTAAATCGGTTCATTTGTAACTGCGATAAGAGCAAAAACGGCGTGAGCAGCCTGAGCAGTGTGCATTGATTCGGTTTTTGTGGTCCGATAATGTACCTGGTGCCATTATCGAAGATTTTGTACACAGTGTGGAGAAAGTGTTTTGTTGCGAAGAAGTGTACTGTATATGAATGGGGATAGAGAAGTTCAAAGAGGGTCACACAAGTGTTGCACCTGTTCATGGCTGATGACAAATGTCCACACACTTCTGCTCACAATGTCGACCATCTGCCAAAGACTATTTTCGAGGCGTTAAAGCATCTCTCTCTATAGTCCTGATCTTGCTCCAGGACGAAGATTCACTTTTGATGAAAAAGTGAAGAAAGCAGTTCATTCGTGGTTTGCAGTTCAGCCTAAAACATTTTTAATGAGGTAATGCGAAAGCTTGTTAACAGATGGACATTGAACAGATGAACAAGTGTATTGAAAAGCAAGGACATTATCTCGAAAACTTATGTATTGTCTTTTGCAAAAGTAAAGAAAAATTAATTCTAGAAATGATCTAGAGTGCTGATCATTTTAGACCCGCTCTCATATTTGAAACGCTGTTTGATTAGTTATAAACATTTTATGTACGTGTTTTTAATTTAGTTTGTTATTAAAGCCATGATAAAAAAAGTTCACACTTTACTTGGTTCTGTAAGGTTGGTATCTGCCCAAGGGCCAGTCAGCATTGTTATCCATGTTCATTTTAGTCAGTATAGTCACCCTGTTCCCAGATTTTTTTTTCTTTAGGATAGTGATGCATGCTGAGTATAAGCAATCTCAGGTGCAAAAATTTATTATTTGGTCTTAACAATAAGCTTTCCACAATTGTACTGTATTTTATAATAAGTTTCCTGAGAATAAGATTAAATGTGCTAAAAAGATTAATAAATTGTGTGGAATTTGACATTTGTAAACCTCACCACTAATCAATTTACCACCACTGAAAAGAAAAAAAAAAGCAGCCACATGAATATATATTTTTTGAAACTTAACTTTTTAAATATTAGGTCATTAGGTGCTTGTTAGAATACAGGTTGGTAACTATTGATGGATTTTTATAAGAATATGTGAAGTATGATTGATCAATAGATGATGCTCTGTTTTCCTATTTACAAAAACATCATGAGACTCATACCTGGGTCTCCTGCTTAAAAGGTGGTGACCAAACCACTGAATTATAAGTAGTGCTATTTAGTGGATAATCCAGATCACTCGATGAACATGTATTAGATATTTTTCCCTTGGCCAACTGAATAACTACCGCATTCCACTTGCTGGGACACCGAGCTTATTTGCCCCAGGCAAGTGGGCAAGCGTTAATGTCGCTCTGGATAAGCATGGGTTGCTATGACCAGAGGGCATACTAATGAGTTCCTTGGCATGAGCAGGTTCTGGCTGAGAAAAAGCACAATTTTAAAGATGTATTTTTGCTACTTACCCTCAAAATAATTTTACATTAATTTTTTAAGGGACACATGTGGGTTTATATGGTCATATGCAAACTATTTGATAATTTCTAGAGATGGTGGAAAAAGTGAAGTCATGATTCTTTTGGGTGGCAATTTATGTATAAACCCCTTGAGTCAAAGCTGAAGCTCTATTCTATTGAATGTAGATTGCTTTATTTAAAAAATACACACATTGTGAATATTTGTGGACATGACTTAACATGTTATTCCTCGTAATAATATAAACGTACATCTTCTTATAACCATGTTTCAATCTGTATAAATACTTGGGAAAGGTGTACACACATACTATGTCCATGTAAAACTTGAGTTTTTCCTAAGTTATCCTATTTTTAACAAACACAGAACTACAAATGTGTATTTGGCTTATTTGTTACATTCTCAGTCCTTGTCACTTTGGTCACACTGTCTGTGCTTTTGTCTGTTCAGGTGTGTGTTGACTGTAGAACTACACTAATAATTTCTCCTGTGGGCACATGATACAGCTGCTGATTGTGGTTAAAGTGGTGTCAGTGGTTCAAATTTCCCAGCTGTTATCGCCTCCCTTTACAGTGTTATCATCATGGAATCATATTGCAAAAATGATAAAATGATTACTCCTAAATAAGTGTTACAAGACAGAAATGCAATACTCTGTCCATGTGTGATTGTGGTAATGCCATCCTGCTTTATAATAAGACCTGAAAATCTCTACATTTTCTGCAATTAACTTTTTGTTGTCTTTTTTGTGTAGACGACCAAGAGGTGTGATTTCAACCCCTCTTATAAGGACCTTTGGTCGGGGGGCCAAATACCATGGCAGAGGTTTCAAAAGTCAGGGATTACACCAGGTTAGTTGCACTAATCATTATTTTCCCCGAGTTCCTTGCTTTACATACCACTGTGATGGTCTTTGAAATCCTATCTGATGTTGCAGTGGCTGACTTTAGGCAAATCACCCAAATTGTTTTTTTTTGCAACCTCTTCCAAGTTGTTTAATAGCTACATTCCACAGCAAAAAGGAGACACACCTAATTTATTCAGTTTGTTCATATGAACTTTCCAGTTGTTTGTGGTTCATTTGTGCCTTAACATAAGTCTAAAAAAAAAAAAAAAAAAAAAGCACTTGCGCACCATGCATATAGCAATGGACAAAGTTTGTCATAATTGATTGACCTAATTAACATATTTAGCTAATGGACTTTAGCTAACAAAACCATACCTACTATATGTTTTATATTAGCTTTTTTATTATGATTTCAAAACTGCCAGGTGGCCCAAAAGTCTGTATCCAGAGGCAGCTTTTTAAAGATATAAATTACACCTAATGTTAAAATTGATGGCCTCTCATTCCATTGCACTTGTATATATGCTAAATATAAAAATGTTGGACATTTCTTAATGTCTGAGAGATTTCTCCTTTAGTGCATTGATAGTTTTGGACTACTGCCTTCAGATGACCCCAGAGGGATTTTTTTCCATGACACTATATAAACCAGGTCTTTTGAGGTCACCCACACTGCCAGTCTATTTAAATTTCACATACCAATCACTGGTCCTCTTAACTGGCCAATCTTTCCATACTCGTTTCTGAACCTTTAATTTTGTTTCATGATACCAGAAAACGTACATGACTTGGATACTGGTGATTACACAGAAAAAGATATTAATTGGGATTAGTCATGCCACAACATTCAAGTTTTTATTTAGCATAGTTTTCAAAGATATGATTATACATGATCTAGGATGAAATAACATGAGATAATCTAGGATCTCATGGTCATATTTATTATTTGCATCTCTTCTTGATTACATTTTTGCAATTAATAAAATTTTATAAATAGCAGTTTTCAGGCAGTGTGTTCCAGGGTCTTTCACTGGAATTAGATTGGTGTCTTTTTAAGTGCAGGTTTCCCTCTTTTCACTTTGTTGATTTTTAGAATGCTAGAACTTTGCGCTCTTACAACTTTTCACAACTTTAGCCAAAAAAAAAAAACATCTCAAGATTTTACTGGGTGAAGCATTTCACTGACTGCAGCACATATAGTATAAGGACTGAAATGTTATAATAATTATATTACATTATAACACACCACAACTTCTAATATTAAACACATCACACTTATTTCTACTAGCATACATATTGTAAAGACCATTTCATATGTGCTTATCATGGTAAAATTATGTCATACTGGTATAATGGCACACCCTGAATTAATTTTTAAATATTTTCTGCTTCTTTTCTCCAATCAGTTGCGTCTATGTAGTTAATAAATATTCCATATTATCATTTATTTTGTGTGTACATTATCATTGACATAATATTATGTATTAATTAAAAATTAAGTGATTATCAGGTCCATTTTTATTTCCAGAGTAAACCTGCATATGCTAACTCCACCAATGATGTTGGGAAAGAACGGAAGAAGCCCAAGGCAGAGAGTAAAACAACATCTCAAGGGTCCGCCCTGGCCGAGAACGGGGTGGAGGGGAAAGAGGCGGAGCTTGACGGCAACCAAGTAGCTCCTAACCAACCAGAAAGTGCCTTTAGCAACGACTCCAAAATGTGCAATATGAATCCTCATTTAAATGCACTAAATACAGACAGTGAGTGTCACAGAGACGAAGCTCTGAGCGCTGCTGTCTTAAAAACAGAAGAGTAAATCTATTTTTATAGAGAGGGTGAAGGATGGAAGGTTCAGGGTTAAGGAAAATCTGGAAAGATGGAAAGCCTACAGTTGGTGTACAATTTTTCCTTCTCCGAAAAAGTGATTAATGAGGACTTACTGTATGATTTTTTTTTTTTTTTTATCTCTTTGATGTCAGCAAGCAAGTACAGGTTAATGATATTGCTCAATAAAAGCATAGACATATGAAGTATACCAGTTTTTAGAAAATACTACCAATATATAAGGAGTTATGTCTACTCCCTCCTGACTAATTTACCTGTCTCAATCTGCTTATGCAGGAATTTTATTTTACATTCTCTTGAATTGCTGAAGCCAAAAATCATTTTGGCAGTCTTTTTATACTCATAGGTTGAGACGTTTTACCAATAGTTGGCACCATATATATTTGCCATTGTAATGGATTTTGTGTTGTGTCACAGTAAATGCTTTTTTTTTTTTCTTTTAAGAATGAAACAACAAAAAAGAGAGAAGCAAGAATACATTTCTGACCTGGGTCATCGCTGTGGATTTGCTCGAGCAAAAATGTGCAGAATTGTTTGGAAATTAAGTAACTAGTATAAATACTGCAGCTTAGTTCTGATGATCTCAGTGTCATGCTACTAGCAATGTAAGACATGTCAAGAAACAGATAAATCATAGAAAAGATGCAAAAGATCCAATAAAAATGCCACTGTTTTCTTTGTCAGGAATTGCCATGCAGCAGTGATTGATATTAGTGTGGTTTCTTGAATCAATTGTAGAACATTAGTATGATGGTTTCAGCAACTTTTTGCATGGTTCACAACTTTAAAAATGGTGTGTAGTTATTATGCATGTTGTCCTTTTTCTTCCATCCCTACAAGTACTGTGCCCATTTGGAAAATCTTAAAAAGGCTAATGATCAGTAATAGTCCTAAAAATGTGTTAACATTTAGTCAGTAACTGATTTGCTCTAACCTTAAATTTTTTTGTGATTATTGCCCTCTGTTGCATTTACTCCCAAATATCAGATGTTATCTAGCCACTTTAAATATTGTTAACCCTGGTATACTCATCCATCTCTGTATCCGTTATTGTACTTTGTTGCTGTTTTCTGCATTCAAGTTAGCCAATCATATGTCTGAGGTGGGGAAAAAAGCTTCGGTCTCCAAATGACCAGCCTTTCCCTTTACCTCTTTTCTTAGCTGGAAAACCAAGCAATGAAATTATATGAACTACCCATTACGAGAGTTTAGCCTAAGCAAGTAATCTTTGGTGTTTTGTTTAGTGTTTTTTGGACCTTATTGTACTTCTGAATGAGACTCATTTATTTCAAGTTTTCCACCTAATCCTCATGATGCTTTCCATTGCACATTAGTGATCAGAATTATGATGTATCCCCCTGCCCGCAAGACTAAATAGGCTACCTTAATGTAAGTTGATCGGAGTTACTTCCTTACTCATGGGGTGTCAAAGAATGATCTACTGTTGGGTTTGAGTGATTGTTGATGGCTTGTGGTGTGATGTATTTGAAGGAAATTGAATGCAACTTACAATGCTTAATAAAAGTCTATTCTTTTAGTATAGTTTTTGTGTGTGGATATTTTTTCACCCATGCCTTTTAAATGACGCTTTTTATGTTTAACCTCTGTTAATAGCACCTTTCCACCAAAAATTAGGATTTATAATATTACTAATACCAAACGTTTAATTCTGCCATGTTTCACTTAATAGTTAAAGCTCAGTCAGGATTTTAGTGTACCACTCACAGTGTACCATTAAATAATGGCAATAAGTAAGCATGAAACTTACTGCAGGTTTAGTCTAAGCTTAAAGACCTCAGGGAGAAGTTTTATATTTTAATCTAGTTTTTTTTGGTGGGGGATAGTTTCAGACGCCTTTCATGCATGAGACCTTAAAGGAGTTTCCATTTCATCCATCCATCCATCCATCTTCAGCCGCTTATCCAAAATTGGGTCGTGGGGTAGCAGTTCCAGGGCAGGGTAGAGTTTCCATTTATGTTTGCTTTTCTTTTACTCTGTAGTACAACTCATCTCATTTGGGTGTTGGTCAGGTCCTTCACTCTCCTTTTGGTTACATGGTATGTCTGGAGGTGGAATTTGAGTCATTGTCATTTTAAAAAACAAATGATCGTCCCACTGAGAGCAAACCAGATGAGATGCTCTTTTGTGCCTTCAATTTTTTAAATAAACTGCCAACGAAGCACCTCCATACCATCACATTTCCTCCTCCATGCTTCATAGAGAGAACCAAACGATTTCATCTCATGCAGACAGTGGTTGGAACCAGAAATCTCCAATTTGGACTCATCAGACCAAAGCACAGATTTCCTCTGGTCTAATGTCCATACCCTGTGTTACATGCCTCTTCTTTTTGACCTCAGTAGCCTTCCTTTCCTGGGAAAATTCTCATGAGAACCTATATGGCTATTTATTTTATACCTCATCACAATAAACCTAATGGCTGTAAATGCATTAAGAAAGCCAAAAAAATTAGACAAATTATCTTTCAACAAGACATATTTGTTCATTAAAAACTACTTCATGAGGCTGGTTAAGATAATTGCAAAGCTGTGGAAGTAAATGTGGGCTACTTTGAACAATTTAAAATATAAAACCTTTAATATTTTTATCAAATAATTAGTTGCATGTTTTTTAATCTCTTAAGTATTGTACTACATTGTAGAAAATTGTAAAAAAAAAAAAAATGAGATTGGGCCAAATGCACACACAGTCGGGTTCATAAGTATTTGGACAGTTTTAAAACAACCATAATGATTTTCAGT
Source organism: Clarias magur (assembly GCA_013621035.1). Lineage (NCBI taxonomy): Eukaryota > Metazoa > Chordata > Actinopteri > Siluriformes > Clariidae > Clarias > Clarias magur. The sequence goes on along the minus strand of QNUK01000011.1, from coordinate 2,526,479 downwards.
TGAAGAGATTAAGATGTGGTTGTTTTGATGCAAATATGTTAAAGATTGAAACATATATTATTATTATATTAATATAATGTACATCATACTATTTTTCTTTTCCTGAAGTGTGTATAGATTTTGCTCTTTTCTTTTGCAAAACAGAAGATCAACAATTTCTTAATACTTAAAACTAACAACTATGGTTAATCTTCCCCTATTTTTCTCCTTACATTCTCATTTATGATGTGAACATTAGCTGACATTTTTGACATACGTACGCAAGATTTTATCCATTGCACTGTTAAGTGAAACGTTCAGAAATAACAGCTTATGTGCCTTAAATATATAAATAATCAGCATCTTACTGTATGCATTTAAATGTCAATTTTGGCTGCAAAATGGTTGAGAACCATTGGCTTCGGTAAGTTGACGCCTACAAGATGAACCTTCCTGGTACAATACTGTTAAGTATTAATATATTTTGCAATTAGCTGGAACGTCGTGCTGTTTATAGAAATGTAGTACTGTAGATCCTCGTAACTTCTACACGCATTGAAATGGTGCATCTACTCATAGCATTTCTACAATACATGCATCCTGTGGTTATTTATAGGATTTGGCTGTCCAATATAGTACAATGCAGGTCACTTGTTTCTGCAAATAACTCGAGCGCGTTTGGTTTCTTCCAGCCCCTACAGCAGCTTCCCTCGCCCTGGGTGAGCAGAGCTGACGGTGAGCTCGGTGGACGGTTCCGCCGTTTTCTCCGGTGCACATGAAGCGTGCACTCAGTGCACCGGCGCAGACGCTCGCGCTCTAACCTCCCGCAAGGAGCCGCGCTAATGCCCTACACTCATCTCTCTCTCACTCTCTCTCTCAGCGATATCATAAGGAAAACATAGCTACATTGTCTTATGCTTTTCGGAAACACTACAGTAGAGTGTAGTCACCAGGGGGCACGCACACGGTCTCGCGCTTCAGGAAACACTGTAACCTCTGCGATGCGCTCGCGGAATAATTCTGCCGTGTGCGTGCGTGATTCGGGATCTGCTCGGGTATGAGTGCGTGTGCGGCGGAGCTGGCACGAGCGTGCTGACGGTCTTCACATTGCCGAGTCGGTTGCGTTGCCTTGCTGCCCCCGTCTCGTTCTCTCGCTCCTTCTCTCTTTCTCTCTCTCTGTTTCCCTCCGCCGCTGTTGGGAGCTGAGCTAACATGGCGACTGTACCAGTGTATTGCATCTGCAGATTACCGTACGACGTAACCCAGTTCATGATCGAATGCGATGCCTGCAAGGACTGGTTTCACGGCAGGTAACGGCTTTATATCTATTTTTTTAAAAATATTTCCTATTTTGTGTGCGGATGTGCCTCTATCTCGTACAACAGCTCTTGCGTTTGCGTTCGCCCAAAAGCGCGAGAGGCCGCTTGAAGAAGAAGAAGGCGGAGTTACATTTAGCTGTCTTTCTAGAGACATTCTTTTTTTTTTTGGTCAACATTTTGTCAGTTCTAACCGTATTTCTATCGATTCCCGTGTCATTCGGGTACTGTCTCGTGTATTTGGTGCTTTTTTTTGTACGTTTTGAGTGTTTACCCTCGGTGTGTAGTGTATGTCGGGGGGAGTGCAGAGAGCAGCGGCTGCCTGCTGGGACTCGCGCTTATTTCATTATTCCGAATTAATAGTCTAATGTTGTGTAATTAAATATTATAATGTCGTATCACCATGGCTGTGTTTTAAACATGTTCTTCGGGGGTATTTCTATATCCTGAATCTGCCCTCGCTGTTTTAAGAGGACACGGGTCGCTCGGTGCTGGAGGAATAATAGGCTACTTGTGCCAGCTCTTCTATCACCTCATAGCCACACACACACATCATAACTGGTCATATTTAGCATATAAAACACACTTTTCTAGTTCCTTGCTAAGCGAGAATAAACGTTTAGGCAATTGGAACTCGTCCACTGTCAGCCGTGTGGAGAAAACGAGTTCAATAAGGGATATTTCGGATCATTGTTTAATACACACGGACACTCAAATATACGCCTGTTTTTCTCATATTTTGTGTCCCTGAGGAATGCATGCACGCGCCACGATTTTGCGCGCGAGCCCGCTCAGCTCGTGAAGGCTCTCGTGTTGTTCATGTAAACAGTTGAAGCAGAGTTACAGCTCACTGACAGAGACATTTACGCGCCTATTTTAACCCTTTGATATTCCGCATGTTCGTTAGGATGGGAAAAAAAGAAGAAAAGATCAAACGCTAGCAGTATATTTGGATCACAAAGCACTGTGCTGTTGTAGATGGACAATTTGTAAAAAAAAAAAAAAAATGTATCTGCTAAATTGTCTATAACTCTATTGGGGGAGGTAATCGCGTACTGCCCGAGGGGTCTTGCCCTCTAATCTGTAACGATATCGTTATAACACCATATTAGGCTTTGCAAACCTTTATCGAGCATGGACAATCTCGGTACATGGACACACACGTGACACACGAGTTATTGTGCTGGTCAGACAATGGCCTGGCCCGAGTGCCCTGTGTGTGTGTGTGTGTGTGTGTTCTCTACATGATGCTGCGTAATGCATGTGTGATGGCTTCATCCCTGCTATTTCTTCATATGTTCAGGATTTATACTATTTCTCTAGGCATTGGTTGTGTGTAGATATGGTGTAGATCAGCGACAGAGATCAGAGATAAAGCATCATTCTCTGTCTTCAGTGCATCCATCCATCTATCAACCTCTGTAGTCCGACAGTTGTATTTAAAATTTATATATTTTTTAAGAACAGTCCAGTCAACATTCACAGACTAGGGGCAATTTGGAAACACTAATTAGCCTAATCTGCATGTCCTTGGATTGTGGGAGGAAACCCACCAAGCACACATGAAAACTCCATGTACACAGACGCCGAGGTGAGAATCAAACCCAGGATTCTGTGCAACCATCATCATTGCATGTGAAGCCTTTATCTTTTGGAGAGAGAGAGAAAAACCTGTGTCAATTTCGCTATGTACATGTTGCACTGACACCTGCAATGTGGACCAAACATCAAGTTTGCTGAATAAATCCTAACAGAGTTAAGTGTACTTCTAGAGTGTGGTTTCATGCCTGCTGTATCAAGTGCACCTTTACTTATTAGCACTAATGTGTTAACAACAGAGCCGAATTTAGATTATACCGTTGTATTGTTCTGAATGTTTTATAATTACGATATATAATTTGTTCTGCTCATTTTCTACCCAAAAGTGATTACCTGAAAATTCCTAACCAACATGAAGCTCTCCCCTGTTTTCCACACTCCTGCTGATGCTGTGTCACGGCATTGTAACACACTCCTAGGAAAGAGCTATTTGCTGTTCTTGGCAAACATGAGCTCACAAATTCCCATGATTGGCTAGTGTCACTGTGAATGACAGTGGATAGAGTATGCCACCCAGCCCACTTAGAAAGCATAGCCAGTTTTACTCCCTTGGCGCATATCCACAGATGGCTGTGGCATCATGGTGATTTCAACTTGCAAACTCCTAGTGACAGGGCAAATACTTTTCTGTTGTTCTACTTTTAGTTTTTCCCCTGAAAAAGGTAATAAGAATAAATTATCTGCAACAGTTTATATAGCTCACAAGGTCGGATATGTCAAAGTTACAAATGTCCAAGAATGTTAACGTTGGACTTTCGGCTGTTCCCATCGAGGGGTTGCCACAGCGGATCCTTTGACCTGCACAAAACTTGGCTCAGGTTTTATGTCGGATGCCCTTCCTGATGCAGCCGTCCCACTTTACTGGGCTTGGGACCGGCACCGCATCCTGTGGCTGTAGTTTGGGCATTGGGAGAGAATGCCCAAATGTTCAAAAATAAAATCAGTAACAAGTGATGCTGCCCAATGTTGCAAGCTACTGTTCATGGATTTGTTTTTTTAATGTACTGATTAAATATTGCCTTAGATTCCAGACCTGCAGATTTGTTTGTTGACTCTAATAACACTGAGATATGTGACCTTCATTCACATCATCTTACTCAAAAGTTAACCTGCAGTTTGTTTTGAACATATGCTTGCTTGCATATAAAAATCCATTCTCTGGTTTGAGAAACACTGCACAAGGTTTCATATATAGTTCCAGATATGGTTCTAGCTGGCATTGTGGATCTGATCTGATCGTTTTTTTAATCCAGTTTTTATCAAAAAGTGACAAATGAGAACGGTAAAATAGAGAAGTGTTTGTGTTTGGGTCACTATATAACATTAATGGGATTTTAACATACAACCTTTCAGTCACAAGCACATGATATTAATCACTGAGTTATTTCTGTGCTTGCGGTATTACCACTCAGCCTCACAAAAACCGATAAAGGCTTCTAAATGAATGCAAGAATAAAATGCAAGTTCATTATCCATGACATAGCAATTCAAAGACATCCTCACAGACATACCTGAGCGTAAAACGGATTTCTGCGGATTCCTGCCTTCTAGCTCGGCCTCGCATGGTCCTGTTTGTTGTGGGACTTCTTGTTTTGAGGTAGCAATGAATGACATCATCGCTCTCTCCTCGTCTCAGTCTGCTAGGCACAGAGCCAGTCTGAGTAACTGTGCGTCGCAGACGCTGAGGTGTATTCCATTAACAAGAAGAGAAGCATATTATCTGCTGCTTACTCTTTCATAACAGAGACGAACATTACATGGAATTTAACTCATTTTAATCATCTGTATGTGATTTAAATTCTGTGACAAAGCATTTCAAGGTCGGAAATCTAAAAATATCAAGCGAAATTACATGCGTTAATGGCCGTGTTTTATAACACATTAAACTTTTGCCTGCTGAAGAAAGAAACTTACTGTGACTAGAGTCTAGTTTTCAAACTTACTTAACCTTAACTTGCACATCCGGTCTTTGTAAGCCACAAGAATCAACAAAGATTAAGAAATCTATTCATAAAACAGTGTGTTTCTAAGCGCAGACGTGCGAACACGCATTACCAACATTTTAATCACCGCACAACACAATCCTTCTTCAGAACAGTAGGGACACCTGCACATATAATAGCATGGATAACATAGAGACCGTGGCCCAAACTTTAGCACTTAGTGTGCAGTTTGAGTTTAGTTTGCATTATTTGTAAGACATGCTACATCAAATGCGAGTCATTACTGTATATTTCAATCCAAGATTCTAAAGACTGTGTAATATACTGTCATACTGTATGTGGTGATCTAGCCAGCATGGTGGTGCAGTGAGTTCACCGTCCCTTCCTCGGGTTTTGAGCTCAGGTTACTATCTCGTTTGCTCTTGTCTGTGTGGGTTTACTCCCTGTTTTACATTTTCCTCTGACTATCCAGGAACATGCTGGCTGTTGAATTGCTGCACTAAATTGCCCTTTGTGTGTGCTGCCCTGGCATCCTGTAAAGGGAGTATGCCTGCCTCGCACAAATTGTACCCGGGATAGGCTCCAGATTCACCATGACACTGACCAGCTGTTCCTGATAAAGGATAAATGTTTGACATACATGATCAATAATTAGTAAATAAGTCAATAATAATAAATTGTCTCAATATTTTTCAATTTTCCGAGTCTGAAATTCCCAGGAGTCCTGGCCAAAACAGCAAAAAAAGACATTGAAACAGATACATTTCAAACATAGTAAAAAAAAAAAAGGACTGAAAAGTAACACACAAAAAAAGGTTATACAGGCCAATTACAGTCAGTAATATCAACAGCTTGTTCCGCTTCATAACAGAGATTATGTAAAACAGCGACATGTTTGCTTTAAGGCAAACTGTAAAAGCGATCTAAAGGTATTCAGAAAAGAGAATGTTTCTAGCATTATTCATAGGATGAATGAGTTAAATAGTGCATAACATTTCTCATTCATAAAATGAATGAATTAAACAGTGCATAGCATTTCATGGCGGCATAGTGGCGTAGTGGTTAGCAATATGTTCATGTACGTCTAGGGTCGAGGGTCAGATTCCCACCTCGTCTCTGTGTGCAAGATTTTTCCGTGCTTTGTGGGTTTACGCCAGGTATTCTGGTTTCCTCCCACAGTCCAAAGACCTGCTAAGCTAATTGGCATTTCTGGTAGTGTGAGTGAGTGTGCAGGTGACTGGGACTTGGTTACTTTATTACATATATGTGCTTATTTGATTCTCTGCACTTTGTACACGATTCCCAGGACATCTCTGTGTGATTACTGCCATACTGTGTGGTGTTATAAATAGGAAATATGAATATTTGTTGCATACAAGAATCAAGGCCCTGAGGCACATGTTATGAAAGGCTGCTTTACAAAAAGGAGACAATTTAGATTAAATAATCATTTTCTTTGAATATATATTTTAATATTTGGTATGGGGTTGTTTCTCAGTATGAACAAACTACTGTTTCTTAATAACATTAATTACACCCAGCTTAAGGTGTGTTATGGTAAAGTGAATTGTTTGGCACCGTTTAACTCCTTACTGTTTAATCCTTACAACTCCTTAGGTACGGTGGATTAATCAAATTAATATGGGATGTACAGTTTAATTAGACAGTTGAAATGAAATGATCGGACATTACGTTGAATAAAGTTACGCGGATACCGCACACAGATCCGTGTTTGTAGATCATTTTGTTATGCAGTGTGAGAAATCAAGATACTGAATTTGACACAGTTTCAAATGAGTATGTGATGACTAAAGGACGTAGCTTAGCTTGAAAGCTAACTTTGATTTTTAAATAGAGATGCACCGCCAAAGGCCAAAAAAAAAGAAAAGAAAAAAGACAAGTCTGACACCCAAATCCTTATTTTGGCCAATTCCGATTTCTAAGAACTATAAATTATTTCAGTTTTATAAAACATGAAAAAACTTTTCTCCAAAATCTTACAAACTTACGGACTTTCTCTTACTCAAACAGAGCTTAAAAATGCTCTAGAGCTGATTTGTATGAATGAAATTGAAATGAAAATGAGGTTACAGCTACTAGCCAGGCAGGCAAAGACTATCACATGCTTCCTCGAGGACATGTAAAGCAGACAATTTTTTTTTTTTAACTGTTGCTCACGCATCATTAGGAGTGGGAGGATCTGCTATCTGCATTCACTCTGATTGGCTAGTGTCTCTATGATTGATTGAGTGCAAACATGACATCCCTTCCCTTAACAGTACTGTCAATCTGCTCACTGGACTACAGATGGCTGTTGCAGTGGCTGGGATTTGAACATGTGTTCTTCGATAATGACGACGACCCCATGCATGATTGGCACAGAAACATTTATATCTGAGGATGATCATTTCTGGCCACTGGCTGGTCAAAAATCTTTTTTAATAAACTTTCCTGATAGCATAGAGTTGGAGGTTAAAGCTGTACATTTTTGATTGAGGGAATGAATGTTTTAGATATTTCAATTATTTACAGTAAGTCCCCAACATACAAACAAGTTCTGTTCCAAGAGCTCATTCGTAAGTACAATTTGTTCGTAAGTCCAACTAACATTGTCTAGGTACTAGGATACCAACACAACTGGTTATACACAGTATAAAACTAAATATGTTACTTGATCTTTTCCTTGTTCTTTAGAATCGTGCCACTGGTTGAAAGATTCATCTTAAAAGACTAAGCGATGCCAGGCATTGTTTCAACTCACACCATTCTCTCAATTATTTTCGTTATTGCTTGCTTCTTAGCCCTACCAGTTTCAGCGCTGCTGCTTTTCCGCTTGCTTCCAGACATCCTGGGCTGCACCCTGCACGCATGTGACAATTTACATCGGACATGTGATCTAACTTCTGCGATTGGACAGGCGCAAACGCATGTTCGTACCTTTGAAAGTTCGTAACTCAAATGTTCGTATGTAGGGGACTTACTGTACTCATAATGTTAAAGCAAAATTTCAGTTCAAATCAATTTTATTCATGTAGCGCTTTTAACAATGGTCATTGTAGCAAAGCAGATTTACAGAATCAAAAGAAAATTTGTTTAATATGTATGAAAATAAATAAATAAATAAAACAAAAAAAAAAAGAAAAGAAAAGTAATGAAGTCTAATAATTATTGAAAAGAAATTACAATCATAAATTTAAAACCTTAATAATCCAAATCTCATAAATACAGAACTTGTATAAAACAGGTCAAAGGTGAAGCATCTGGAATTCCCATGCAGAAAAAAAAGTAATAGTTTTAAAGAGTACCTAAGAGAGTAATTATTTAGGTAATGTTCAGAGTAGGTATGTTAATGTAAATTTTCTGCCAACTATTAGCAAGTAATAGCCAAAGTTAGCTGCTTAGTATGAAGTTCATTAACATAAAAACTGTAGATACACTTACTACCTCACTATGGTTCATATCCTCCATTTTGTCTTCACTTATTCCGCTTACTTGGATCGTGACAGATGGCTGCAATTTGCTAAATGCTGAATTTAGGCCAACTGAAAGTGTCTACTTTTCCCTGGGAGTCCAGAATGCCACACCATTGGCCTGATTTCCATAAAATCTTTTTTTTGTTTTTGTATTAAACAATTGAGATTGTTTATATATAGAAGAGAAAATATTTATATTTATTTATTTTTTATTAAAAAAAGAAATAGAGCATGTAATTTTCATGTATGGTAGCGTTTCTCTCATATTTAAAACAAAGAAAATACATTGGCACCAATGTAATGTCATTAACTATTATTAACTATTATTATTACAGATGGACACTATTTTATTATTGCAGCTCTAGTACAAAACTAAAGAGACTCATGTTGAATAGCAAACATAAATTTATGTTGGATCAACGTTGAAGATAATGTAATATTTCATACTATTTAGTAGTATGGGGTGGACAAATCATGAATTCATTACTGTACGTATTTCACCAGGCAAGTAAAAGATCTGGTTAGCTGGTTAGTCCCACATGCAGCACAGACGTAATAACCTAAATGACTAGGTTAAAAGCGGTAGCTATCAAAATGTGCATTGAACAAGCTAGTTAGCTAATGTAGCACATGGATACACGCTCAAGGAAAATAAACAATTTTATGATAATTAAACCTTTTAAACAATGTGACATTGCATTTAAAATATATTACTTGTGTCATTATCTATGGCGGGAAAGTTATTTTTCAAGTTTGTTCTGTTTTTCACCGCTTGGTCCAACTTGTACCACATAGTTAATAAATTGCTGGTTCAGTATCGTGACGTGTCCAGTGTAGCAGGCAGTCGGATTTTGAAAGTGTATGGTCACGGTCTGTGGACACGTGTGACGTTTAAACAACACTATTCTAAATTATATTGTAATTCGAAATGGCTGTATAATAACCAGTATATTAATATATTTGACACCAAATATTATACAGTATATCTTCTACACAGGGAAATTAACATTTAAAACTAATGAAGCCAACACTCCCTCCTTTCAGTTAGGGTTAGCTTCCTAAAAAACGTCTTCTAACCATGTTTTCACAAACTAGTTTGCTACAGTAGTATACTTGTGGCACTAATACACACAGAAACACACAGAAAGAGAAGAGTGACTGTGTTTCATTCACATAGCCTTTCCCGGCTGGTTTTAGGTTAAAGAATGCCTGAAGTTTTTTGTCCTAGATTCTTTTTTTTTTATAATTTTTTTCTCTCTCAGCAGTCGAGATGTAATTGGGGTTGACATTTTGCTTAAGGCCTGGTCAAAGAGCTAAACTATTTTGAAAGTCGAATTATCAATCGATTAATAGACCATTGTGGAATTACAAGATTCGCTTGATGTTGTTTTAGGTGTGTTCTTGTTAGTCTTTAGTCTTGTTAGTTCGGACAAGCCGAACTGGACAGAACTAGGCACAGGTTTTTATGCCGGATGCTTTTTCTGATGCAACCATCCTATTTTATCCAGGCTTGGGACCAGCACCGCATTCAGTGACTGGGGTTTGGATGGGAATTGAACCCATGGCAGGCGAGAGATCTACCACTGAGCCAACAATGCCCTTCCAGATCGTTTTTTCCCCAGATTGTTTTTTCCAGTTTGTGTTCCTTGTATTCCTTTTATGAAATATAAGCAAATGATCACCAACAAAATATCCCAGTTACTTAAACATGAAGATCGCAATTAGGGCACTTAAACAGAACCATTAAAGATAAAGTCTGTGGTGGGGGTTGTAGACAGGTGGCAGGGGTATCGTCAAGTGCCGCTCTGTAAAGGGACACACACCTGAGGAAAAAGTGGCTGGTTAGTGTCTGTGTGTTGCTGTGAGCCAGGAAATACTAAAGGCTCAAGCTGGGAGAGAGTGAGAGAGAGAGTGCAAGCTCTCTAAAAGAGTTTTAGTTTTAGGAGTTAAGAGTGAAATGCTCCCATGGTTTTTAATCGTAAAGGTGTTGTCATTGTGTTATGGTTCACTCCAGTAAGCGGTAATGTCTACATGTCAGAGCTCTCAGAGTCGACGCGAAGAATGTCGTCACCAAATAATCAACGGTTAAATTAAATATATTGTCATCACAAGTGCTATAGTGTGAAAGTGTAATGTATGTGAAAGTGCATGAATTGCTTATAGTATGATCAATCAGTTAATCATGTATTTGATCTCTTTAATGTGAGTCTTGTATTAAAATACACATTAAAGATCATTGGTGACGGTAACACAGCATATGTAGGTCAATGACAAATTAAAAAATATATATGTGCTCATATGGAAGCCTTACCGATAAAATTCAGTTCATCATATTTCCTAATTGACTTGATTCTGCTAGTAAACGTGTCTCCCTAGATATAATTTTACAATTCCAGTAGTTTTAAGGCTAACTGGGCAGAAATAATGAGCTGAAATTTATGATCACTGTTTGGTGCTAAATCTTAATGAAGAGTGTCGTGACGTTCACTCTTATTCCCTTTTGACCAGCCCCGAGATATGTCAAAAAATGTAGCCCAGTCATAACAAAAAAAAAAGAAAAAAAAAAAGAAGCTTATTATGTCTGAGATCAGACATGTTCAGTTTCAGTGGAAGGCAAAAGATGTATTATTTAACCACCTTAATGCTGACATTGAAAAATAAAAGACCTGGTTATTCATGAAGAGCTCACTGGATATTTTTCTCTTTGAATCCACAGGCTGCATTTCTACCACAGATGTGTTATCACTTATCACGATGATGTGTTTGTTTTGGAGTGACTTGCCACTTAACTGAGTAATTCATTAAGGTGCTTTTCTCCTGCTGCACCATCGATGTTAATCAGGTCGCTCTATACCAATTATGTTAATTGGTAGGGAAAAGTAACCTAGTCCTACATGGTGAAGTGTGAATACATTGCATTGTTGATTTAGCATATTTTCACTTTCATCTCTTGCTCAGTTGGAAGCAATTATCAGTTACTTAAAAACACTTCTTGCTGTTCTGTCTTTGTTAAATGTGTTCATGTGAGTTATTGTTACTACCGAGGCTGTAAGAGAGCATTAGTAATGTATTAAAAAAAAATTCTGAAGTCACCATGTTGCTAACTTTAGACAAGCGTCTGAGATTCTCCAGCAGCATGCTCTTTATTATGACTGCTCTTGATGCTCAAGAGAGCTATGAAAATGCATTATCTTGAAGCACTCTATGCTTAGCACAGCACATTCAATGTTCCATTCCCTCAAAAAATAAAATTACTTTAGAAGCTTCAGAGTCACTGGTGACCTTTATATATATATATATTTCCCCCTCCATAACCCTTTTACGTATTTTTACCAAGGGTGCTAATAATTCTGGTGCACAGTGCAGTTTTGGCCTTCATGGTTATTTAGCCTAATCTCACACTGAAAATATAAGAAGTTATATCATAAGTATTAGTACCCCTACCTCTATAAGCAAAAAAGGTAACTATATGTTACTGTAACTGATGGAACTGATAGTGTGCTTCTGTACATTTCTTAGTCTTGAGGATTCCTTAAATGGACAACCGTAAATTTGGGGAATAAATGTGAGGTGATATAGAAGCCCAGTTCCTTTCCATTCGTTAGCATAGGGGACATTAGAGAATACACAGATGAAATGAAACAAGAGTGTATTGGCCTAGATTTAATCATGCAATTTCTAGAGATGTAACAAAATCACATGGGAGAGGACATAAGTTGTTTGCTACTATGCACCAACATTGTAGGGTCGGTTGACAAGACAGGCATGCAAGGATCACAGAGATCTGCAGATGGTGGTATCATCAAGTCTCTAAATCTACATTAAGACACCACGTCTATGCAAATTATTTGTACAGCATGCCAAAAGAAAGCTTCTGATTTCATTTAATTGAAATGCAGGCCTACCAACATTAAATAAAATATTTTACATTCAAAAAACAGGAATTGGCGCTGATTTTAGTTTTTTTTTTTTTAATGTTATCAGATAGCACAGAAAATGTCTGTGCCAAAGAAGCTACTTCTGAAGTTTTGCAACATGGAAATGACCAGTCTTACTTCCCCAATAATTTCAAGTTGCTCACTTCAGCTGTATATGTGCCCCAAAAATGTTATAGTGTCTCGCTTTGAACAATAATAACTCAAAATGAAAATTATTCATATTTCTTTGAGCATTGATGTTAAAATATAAATATTGGTGTAAGCTTTTAGATGTGTATGACCTGTAAAAATTGTTGCTTAAATTAAATCATTCATGTTTTTGGTAAAAGCGTAAAAAGAAAAATAATCTGTAGTGTCCGGAACCATGTCAAATTCATGTTGCAATATCTTAACAAGTTTGCATTTTTTTTTTCAGGTCTTTTCATGTGAAATCTACTGTATATCGACCAAGTTTCTTTTGAATGACAATGAAGATCATTGACAGATTTTAATTTAAAAAAAGTTACGGACACTACATAAAACGGCATGAAATTATATTTAGCAAATGCATTTTTTTTTACTAATAAAAATAAAGCTCAGATCAGAAGGTGAGAAGCATTAAGTATTATGAAAAATGGAGTTATATTATTCTATCTGAAAATTCACTTTTTCACCTAGGTGAGACACGTTTTAGCACCAATACCATGCTTTGTCCGATTGTTATGTTATGACTTGCAATACACCAAAAAATACACCAAAAGGAATCCTTCCCCCAATAACCATGTCAGGTGAACCATTCAACGTCTGAATCTATAATAACTGACAAATTACCTAGGTGTTTTAAACTCTTTGTTTTTACCTGATACCCCTGAAAGCCGCACCCGTTCCCACATTTGTAATCGTTTCATCTGTGCTCTTTTCTTAACTTGATTTAGTTCTTGAATCACGCAGTGGCCTCGCTTTCTGTACAGTTTGCTAGTGGGAAATCAAATTATGTAAGTGTAGTATAGATGTAACCTACTTAACATTAGATAACATCAATATGTTCTGTATATATTTAACATCATTAATGACATTTATTAGTGATGCCACACAAAGTTTTTAGCCTGGCAGAAACCTGAGGGGGGAAAAAAAGCCTTTCCATTTTGATTGAAAAATAAATAAATAACTGAGCCTACAACAAAGTGTCCAATATAATATTTTACCAATGATTGTAATTATAATGCTAATTGAAACTTTTAATATGACACTCACCCAAAACATACATCCAAATCCACACAGAGATCGACTAGAGAATCAGACGTTCTCATGGCTCCCCCTGACCTCCCAGTGAAACATGAGGCGAGTCCACAAGAACAGGATAAAAGAGCCTGGAGGTGGTTATGTTGAGGTTAGATTTAAGGTTAGGGTTTGATCATATTCCACTGTGTTATTGAGCTAACTGACCACTTGAACATTTTTACCCATATTTAATATTCTGCCACTGATTACGTACAGTACAGTGCTGTGAAAAAGTATTTGCAACCTTCCTGATTTCTTTATTTGCATATTTGTCACATTTAAATGATTCAGATCATTAAACAGATTTTAATATTACATAAAGACAAGCCTTGTAAATACAAAATGCAGTTTATAATGATTTCATTTATTAAGAAAAAAGCTCAAACCTGCCTGGCCCTATGTGAAAAAGTTATTGCCCCTAAACCTAATAACTAGTTGTGTTACCCGTGGTGGCAACAACTGCTGTCAAGCGTTTGTGAGTCTTTCACATTGCTTTGGAGGAATTTTGGCTCACTCTAATTCAGCCACATTGAAGGGTTTTTGAGCATGAACAGCCTCTTTAAGGATCTCAATTGGATTTAAATTCAGACTTTGACTAGGCCTCTTCAAGACCTTAATTTTGTTATTTGGAGCCATTCAGAGGTGGACTTGCTGGTGTGGTTTCGGATCATTGTTCTGCTGCATTACCCAAGTGCACTTGAGCTTAAGGTCATGCACTGATGGCCGGACCATTCTCTTTCAGGATTTTGCGGTAGAGAGCAAAATTAATGGTTATGTCATCCAGGTCCTGAATCTGCAAAGTAAACCCATACCATCACACCAACACCACCATGTTTGACTGATGGTACTGTTAGTTTTACGCCAGATGTAATAGGACGTACAACTTCCAAAAAGTTTTGTAGAATATTACCCTAAAAGTCCTGGGGAAAATCAAGATTTTTTGGCATTATGAGACAAGCCTTTGTGTTATTTTTGGTCAGCAGAGGCTTTCACCTTGGAACTCTCCCTTGGTTGGCATTTCTGCCCAGTCTCATTCTTATTGTTGAACCATGAACACTGACCTTAACTGAGGCAAGTGAGGCTTGAAGTTCTTTAAATGTTGTTCTGGGTTCCTTTATGAGCTCCTGGATGAGTCGTCGTTGACGTGAGATCTTTTAGAGTGCTTTACTTTGTCACACAGGTCTTATTAAAGGGATTCCTGGATTCTACAGGTCTGGTAGTAACCAGGCCTGGGTGTGGCTCACTTTTCCACACACACAAAAAATCACAGTTCTAATCAGTTCATTCATGAGTTTGCGCGATTTCTTTTTCACATAGGACCAGGTAGGTTTGGACATTTGGTCTACCTTGATAAATGAAATCATCATTTAAAAACTGCATTTTGTATTTACTCAGGTTTTCTTAGTGTAATATTTAAATTTGTTTAATGAGCTGAATCGACATTAAATATGCAAAAAAAAAACATCAACAGTTGTTTCGAAAGGCCTGAAAGGAGAGAGACACAAACGCTTGATACTAACGTGCTACCTCATGTAGGATGTGTCCTCTACAAGTATTTCCTAGTGAAGGCGCTTGTGTCCTCTGAGACACTGATGATTTAATGCTCATGTTACGTACATGTGAACAGGGTGCATAAAGGACATATTTATGCTTAGTAATGGGTTTCAGATTTTTCCCTTTTAAGGTCCACATTGCCCACTGTGTGAATGAAGTGAACACACAATATTATGTTCTCTGCATATGGCAGTAATATTCTGCTGGCAAGAAGCCCACATGGGTGACTCCTAGCGCAACAGTTCCATCCCACTCTGTATGGTTCCCCCTTCTGGCAGGAATGTGGAAGGTTTGCATTAAACCGTGTTGATGAACCAGTGATACTAAGGAGCTTTTAATGAACTTGTATATTTTGCTTTTCATCAAAATATTTATTGCATTTGGTTTATTTATGGCTTATAAACTCCTTGAACGCAAGCACAAATTTAAGACAGATTTGTCATTTTAAAACGATTTCCAGTTCCATAATAATCATATAATGTTGGTGAACGGCAGGGATTTATTGAGTGGCACTGCCACCTTACACATTTATAGATTGGTCCATGCTCTCCCAGTGAATGTGTGGGTTTTTTGGGGGTTTCCAGTTTCCTCTCACTTCCTAAAACTTGCTGGTAGATATACAGTAGTTGTGACTTGTAGTCTTGATTTCCTCTAGATGTAAACGTGTGTATTTAATGTATCTGACTACAGTAGTTCCTTAATAGCTGAATACAGAGCTGCTTGGTCAAGGGTTGTTTGTTTTGGGTATAGTCATGCATTTCCTAGGAAATCAGATAAAAAGATCCACCTTTAAACATGAATAACAACAATAAATGATCACTAAAAATATCATTTTCTGTTGATCGTTGTTTATTAAAATTTTTTTTTTATGTTTAGTCATAAATAGTCCAAAGAGTATCTTGTACTCATACGACGTTTGATGTAAACATTTGGTGTAAACTTAATTAATGTAATCATAGCACTATATTTGTGTGTAATAACAAAGACAGGATTTTGCAGTAACAGCAGTGTAAAGTGACAGCTGGCATATGATACAAAGAGTTTACTACTGTACGCACAATAGGTAACACAATGCTTCTTTGTGTAGTTTGTGAACTATGAATATAATATGTTTGTTTGGATAATGTGGTTTTAGCTGCATTTAAGATATAATATATCACATAGGCTCTGTTTGTTATATTGTTCATTTTTGATTTTGACCGATTGTTTTTACTGTACCTTAGTGGTTAGCACTGTCACCTTGAACCTCCAGGGTCCGGGTTCGATTCCCGGCTCTGTGTGCATGTTCTCCCCGTTCTTATTAGGTTTCCTCCAGGTACTCTGGTTTCCTCCGACAGTCCAAAGACATGCAGATTAGGCTAATTGGTGTTCCCAAATTGCCTGTAGTTTGTGTGTGTGTGTGTGTGTGTGTGTGTGTGTGTGTGTGTGTGTGTGTGTGTGTCCACCGTGCGATGGATTGGCACCCCGTCCAGGGTGTTTCCTGGGATAGGCTCCAGGCCTTCCGTGACCCTGTATACAGGATTAAGCGGTACAGACAAAGAGTGAATAAGTGTCTTTACTGTTTTTTATATGACAGATCATTATTCATGTGTGCTGACTTGTTGTCACTTTGCCTTGCGCGTTGTGCGTCTGCCCCAGGGTGGAGTTTCAGCAAAAGGAGTTGGATTGGATGGGAGTGCTTATTACAAGTGCAAAAATGCCAAACAGCTTATTTAAACGAAAGGACATAATAAAACATTTGTGGACTGTATAATACAATAAAGACAAAATCCCAGTGTAATAATATCCAGTTTTCATCTTATCTTTGAAAAGAATTGAATGTGCTTGAGCACTGAAGGTTTGATTTGTACTTTCTTCTGTCTCATAATCTTTGCATATGTTTATTATATTGTAGCTGTGTGGATGTGGATGAGGATGACGCACCGGACATCGACATTTACCACTGCCCCAACTGCGAGAAAACACACGGCAAATCCACCTGTGAGTACGCTTAAGCCTTCACTGCTTCAGCTAACTGAGCTGAATACTTAATTTTGATGAGACAAGCGGAGTTCCGATGATTATTTATGTAAATGCTACAGTTTGACTCCTCAAAAGCTCACAGAAACATTTATTTGGAGCTCCAGCTGCTCACAACACACAATATTGACTTTAGATTTAGAATTTGTCAGAGGACCCATTTATAATTTCCCCCCTCTCCAGAATTATAATACATTTGTGATATTGTGCAGCTCTTTATGCATTGTGTATTATGTTTTACATACTAAAAAGATAAAAGTATTATCATTTTAAACCTCTACAGACAAACATGTAAATAAACTATTGCTAGAGACAGTTTACATGTGTATGTGATAGCATTGTTACTTTTTTGTCCTCTAAATGATTGATCTACTGCATGTCCTTTTATTGCATGGAATTTTTATATACATAAGTTAATACATTTCTGAATTACCCTTTAATATAAATGTTGCTTTGTTGACGTTTTTTAATTATAAATTCAACAAATGAGTAAATGCACGACAGCAACGCCACTTCCCAGGAACTCAAGCTATGCGTGGGTAAACCGGTGACTTTGGCTGAAAAAATGTGCCTTTGGCACTTTTCTTTGCAGTGAAAAAGAAAAAGAACTGGAATAAACATGACACAGGGCAAAGCGGAGACGTCAAACCGGTTCAGAACGGCAGTCAGGTGTTTATAAAGGAGTTGCGCAGCAGGACATTCCCAAGGTACAGCAGTGTTTGCTCGATTTAAATTTTTCATTATTACTTTATATTTTATTTAAATTATGTATTAATAATGTATGGAGCCAAATCAACCCTTTTTGTCTGCCTCAACACCATCAGCAGATCTTGCTTAAGTTCAATCTCAAAAGTCTCGAATATATATACATTATATATACATACAGTTTATAGACATGCAGAGTAGAATGAATCTTAATCTCTACACAAGGACAACAATGACAAAAATATAACACGCTTTATCACACCTGATGTATCTCACATGCATGGTTCGAAATTCTGACCTGACACAATTCTAAGACCTGAAAAGGACACAAGTTCCCTCAAAGCCTCCGTCGAGACTTAAAAAAAAAAAAAAAGGAATGATATATAAATATGGAAACGTTGTGTGTCCATTTTCCAAACATCTGTCGCTAATAATTAACACAATTCTGTGTCTATTCCTGCTGTGGCCACGCAGGCATGGCAGTGCTCCGCTCGAATTATGAGATTGATGTAGCCACCTGAGCTCCTTATCAATGAGTGGGTGAGGTATTCAAATTGCAAGTTTGCAAGTCGTTAATTAGGAAAATAAACTGTTTATTCAATATGTCATGGTGGTTTATGGATAGTCAGAATATCAAAACGGAAACAGTCCTGGTGTTCGGACAATTTGGGTTGATTTAACAAACAAAGACAACAACGACTGACAAAAGCGGTGTTTATTAGATTCAGAAAGATACCCGTGTCCTTTTTTTTTTTTTTTGAGTTTGCGTTTTTGTTTGCTGTGATTACGATATTAAACATCTTGCGTTTATTCTTATGTTGTTGTTGTTATTGTGCCATTATGAAATGTTGCTGAGGGTATTAACTGCCTGCAGTAGTAAGATCAGATTCATGTACTTCATGCAGAAAAGTATTTTTTTTCAAGTTGTTGCACAATTTATGTATGCATGTGCATGTGATTCGAACCCTGATCACAAGTTTTTTCTATGACACACTGTGTGTGTATATACTAAAAGTTTAGTCACCCATTGATAAACAACAGATTTTGGTGTTTTTTTTTTATTTAAAAAGATTAACAAGTTAACAAGTCTCTTGGAAATGAAAAAAAGCACAATATTTTTATTGCAAACATAGTTGCTTCTTATGCCATAAATTGAACAAAACATTATTAAAAATAAAAACATTATTACTGCACTGTGCAAAGGTTTGGGCACCCTAAGAGTCTCAGATTCTTCGTACAAGGTTTCAGACCTTAATCAGCTCGTTAGATCTGATGCATGTCATTAGCAAATGCCAATTTCAAAGCTTTACAAATACTTTGACTCTTCAAACCTTGTGCACACACTTGCGGACACTCAACAACCATGTGTTCCTCGAAGCAGCTGGGTAAGACTCTGAAAATGAAAGTTATTGATGCCCACAATGCAGGAGGCGATTGCAAAGCATTGCGGTTTCCACAGTGAGAAATGTTATTAAGAGATGGCAGGTCAGAAAGACAAATCAAAACCCCCATTTAACTGCAAAAAACCTGCAGGAAGATTTAGCAGACTCAGGAGTGGTGGTGCAGGGTTCCACTGTGCAGCGATGCTTGCACAGACAAAACCTTCATGGAACAGACAGCAGAATAAAACCTTACCTGCGTCTCCATCATAAAACCCAACATCAGCCTGAAGCATTTTGGAAACAAGTGCTGTGGACTGATGAAGTTTAAATAGAACTCTTTGGCCACAATCAGCAAAGGCATGTTTGGAGAAAAAAAGGAGCAGCATCTCATGAAAAGAACACCTTGCCAACTGTTAAGCATGGGGGTGGATCTATCATGCTTTGGGGTTGTGTTGCAGCCAGTGGCACAGGAAACATTGCACAGGTCGAGGGAAGGGTGGATTCCACTAAATACCAGCAAATTCTGGAAGCAAACATCACACCACCTGTAAAAAAGCTGAAGCTGAAAAGAGGGTGGCTTCTACAAAAGGACAATAATCCCAAACATACCTCGAAATCCACTATGGAATACCTGAAGAGAAGCAAGCTGAAAGTTTTGGAATAGCCATCACAGTCCCCTGATTTAAACATGAGTGAAAATTTGTGGGTAGATCTTAAAAGAGCTGTGCGTGCAAGACGACCAAAGAATATTACCGAACTGGAAGCCTTTGCAAGGTAAAATGGGAGAAAATACAAGTACAAGAATTGAAAGACTTTTAGCTGGCCATAAAAAGCATTTGCAAGCTGTGATATCTGCCAGTGGAGGTGTTACTAAGTACTGATTATGTAGGGTGCCCAAACTTGCCACAATAATGTTTTTTTTTAAAGCTTTGTTCAATTCATGACATAAAAAGTAACTATGCACCAATGTTTGCTGAAAATATTGTGTATTTTTCCATTAAAAGTAATCACCAAAATCTGTTATTCATCAAGGGGTGCTTAAACTTTTGCATAAGACTGTGTGTAGATAGATAGATAGATAGATAGATAGATAGATAGATAGATAGATAGATCATGGACATTCTTGAGGGAGATATCTCTTTTTTTTCTTTGCACATGCACAAGGTATATGTGTGCTCCAGGGTTGCCAGATCACAACACAAACTTCAGCCGTTATTATCATATTATATATGATAATAACTTCAGCCTGATTGCGGATAAATATTATCAGTATTAGAACTCATACTGTAGGTCACCTATCTGGCCATGCTACTTGTTCAACTTTTCTTTGTCAATACCTGCTTCCTTGCAAACATTGAATTGCAGCTGCTCCCTCTTGTGGTGTATAAATTAATAGCCATGTAAGCTATGGAGCATTATTATCCAAAACAAACATTTTCAGTTAATACATTTTTAATCGTTAAAAATCTTAAAATTCTTAAATTAAATTAATGGGTTTACATGAATATTAATATAATGTTAATGGTATTATTGTAGTATTTCAAAGTAAAACAGGTGTGAATTGCTAGTTTACTAAAAAGTAAGCCAGTATCCAACAGAATTTACTATTTCTCGTGATCTCCGTGTAAGTGTTCTGCCCTGGACTCCTGTATAAGAAAGTGACCTGGCACCATTTAGGACACAGTGATGTGCTTCCTCATTGCAGCTCAGAGGACGTGGTGGTCAAGCTCAGTGGGAGCCAGCTGACCTTGGACTATCTAGAAGAAAACGGCTTCAACGAGCCCATCCTAATCCAGAAGAAAGAGGGCCTTGGGATGACCATGCCTGCTCCCACTTTCTACGTCAGTGATGTGGAAAACTATGTTGGTAAGAATTTAACCTCTCAAAGGTTCATATTTTTAAACGCTTGTTTTATATCTGTGTTTCTTAACTGGAAAATGTGAAAATTATTATTAATACATTGAATGTATCACTGAGAAATACAGAGAGAGATTTTTTTTTTCATAAGTCACAGTTAAGAGGGTGTGCTGAGCGTATATCAGAAAACCCAAAATAGTAAAGCAGGTCACAGTGCGATATTCCAGTATAGATAAAAATGGCATTAAACATGATGCCCAGTGCAGCACAAGATAAAAAAAAAGCAACTTCATGCAGGTTTTTAAAATCTTGTGTTGCACTGGGCATCATGTTTAATGCCAATGTCATCTATACTGGAATATCACAGTTATTATCTAGATAATAAGTCTATTATCACCTTTGTTTGATGGATACATTATATATAATTTCATAGGAAAATTTGTCTTATAAAATGTAAATTCCTCAACCTATTCAAAACTTGTTAACAGCACCATTCTTAACCATTTTTGAAAGGGCTTTTATGTCTTGAGTAAAGAATCACAAATATATGTTTGATTTTATTTCCATTTTATTGACTATCGCAGTCTGCAGAGTGCTTCATTTTGAAAAAATCGTTTCTGTCTGCACATGGCAACATGTGATTCACATGCTCCAAAGCCCGCTCTGTATAATGAACGTCGTGTAAAAGTGTGTTTGAAGCAACTTCCACTCTGCTGACATTCTGGATTCAAATCAAGGTGGAATAACCTGAAGTTGCCACAAAAGCACTAAAAATCCTGCTTCCATTTCCAACAACCTACCTCTGTGAGACGGGGTTGTCTGCAGTGACAGCAACGAAAATGAAATTACCCAGCAGATTGGACATGAGGAATGCACTTCAGGTGTCACTGTCCCTCATCACTCCTAGAAGGGAACATCCCAAAAGAAGCTCAGAGCGCACTCTGATTCTGTGTTACAGTACAGTATGAGGTATATATTATCCATGTTATTGTGCTCTGTTACGAGCGAAAAAAGTTGGAGACCATAGATCTAGAGCAGGAATTTTGGAAAGGGCAGCATATTAAAATAATAAAAAGATGCAGTATATACAGGTCATATACATGTACAATGCAAAGCAAGCGAGTCAATATTAATTTTAAACAATACAGTACTAATGTTTTAACTAAGTAAGATTAAGAAATCAGTATTTTCTGGATTTCACAGGATTGTGATTACTGTGTCTTCGCCAGTCTTTGCTGTTAGGTAACTTTATGCCAATTTTGGCACAAAAATTAATCATTCAACTCATCTTTGTTTGATTACTTGTGACCATCCAATCTTCCTCTTGCTCACATTCCAGAGGTTTGTCCACATTTCACAATTGGCGCAAGCCACTGGCTAGATGGAGACCTGGGGATAGCTGCAAAACACATAGGATAACCAGGTGTTGAGAATCTGCCTCATCAGAGAGGATGACCTTACGGTGCAATTCCTGTTGTCTTTTCCAAACTTCAGCCTAGCTCTTCTTCGCTTCTCATAGATGAAGGTGCCTTTTTCTAGCTTTGAATAACTTCAGCCTGCTTCTAGGAGCCCGTTTTGAACTGTTCTCAGCATGCACTTTACCCAAGCTTCGGTTTGCCACTGTGTTGGAAGGTCACTTGATGACATCCTACGGTTGTTGAGTGACATTTGAATGAGTTTACGGTCCATCCTGTCAGTAGAGATTTGTTTTCACTCTCTGCCATTCTGTAGCTTTGTTGCCCCCAGTGTATACTGCTTGACCTTGCTCTTGTATACTGCCACCTTTGAGACTTTTAAGAAGAGAAGCGACCTGATACTCATTGTCTCTATGTGTCAGTAAAGCCAGGATTGAACCCTTCTTTTCCTCATGTGAAGATATTTTCTTTTCAACTCTTTATTCATTGTCAATGGTTATTCCAGTTACCTCTGAGGGACTACTGGTACGACTATGGTCACATTGCAAGAGGAGAGTGAAAATCACCAGGTGATCACCCTATCAGTACCTCATAAAGCAGACTGAGGTGTTCTTCTGTTGGAATTCAACACTGGAATGGAATGGTTGCCAAATTTGTAGAAAGAGTTGTAGTTTCCTTTTCAAGAGCTGTATACAGTATATTTTTATAATTATAAATGCAGTAAGTATGCAATTTCTAATTATCTAATTTATTATTTTTTGGCAATCTGTAAGACTCTGATAATTTGATTATTTTAGGTGATTATGTAACTCAGTGTTTTAAAAAAAATCTGTAATACTGCTGTATTACAAAACTTTTAAAAGCATGTGAAAAATTCTAATACTGTATTGCGACATTTAGTATAATTTTCCAATTGTCACAGCACTGTTTCATATGCAGTTAAAATAGGCATTAAGTGTAAGCAAGAAGAAATCCCATCCTGTTTTTACAGAGTAAAATACTCACTCACTCATCATATATGCCACTTATCCTGTATACAGGGTTGCGGGGGTTCTGGAGCCTATCCCAGAAAACTTAAAGCATGAGGCGGGGTACACCTTGGACAGAGTGTCAATCCATTGCAGAGCACACTTACACACACTCCAGGCAATTTGGGAATGGTAATTAACCTAATCTGCATGGGAGGAAACCGGAGTACACGGGTGAGAACTTGCAAGCTCCATGCATACAGACCTCGAGGCAGGAATCGAACCCAGGCCCTGGATGTGCGAGGCCACAGTGCTAACCACTAAGCCCCTGTGCTGCCCAGAGTAAATCAAGGGGCCTGGAGCCTGAACACAGGGAGCTCAGGGCCCAAGGCAGGGAACACCCAGGAATAGGTGCCAACGTATTGCAAGGCACATACACACTCACACACCCATTTTACACTGCAGACAGTTTAGAAACACCAGTCAGCCTACAGTTCATGTCTTTGGCCTGTGAGAGGAAAGTACCCAGAGAACCCAGATGCAATCACAAGGAGAGCACACAAACTTCCTGTTGACCCTGGAGCTGTTCGTTTAAACCATTTACAGTGCTGTACATGAAGCTCAATAATGCTCACTAGAGGGCACCAGTGCATAACAAATTCCAAACCCTGAACTAAATTATACTGATGCAGTCTTTACAATTACAGTGAATAATCCTGGAATGTTTCTCTAACTTATTCCAGGACCTGATGTTCTTGTAGACGTTGGCGATGTCACTAAACAGACACACAGCAAGATGAAGTTAAAAGAATTTGTGGATTATTATTACAGCACAAACAGAAAGAAAGTATTAAACGTCATCAATCTGGAATTCTCACAGACAAGGTGAGTACAGCAGTTAGATTTCTTGAACATTCATGGCATGGTGTGTTTAAACAGTATGTGTTAACAATAACCTGCTCACTTGCAATTAAATTTTATTTATGTAGCACTTTTAGCAGTGGTCATTGTTGCAAAGCAGCTTAATAGAATCTAAAGAAAATTCTAGAAATTAGTATAAAATGTGTAAGAAAATATGTATGATCAGATGCCGAGGGCGAAAGTGGCAAGGAAAAACTCTCTGACATGGCAATAGGAAGAAACCTTGAGAGGAACCAGACTGTCATTTGGGCGATATTGGATAGAAGGGATTGACAGACTAACCCTAGGCTGGAAGTTTAGTATAACAGAAGATGAGTTTAAGTTAATATGGCCGTCCGATTTCATCACTTCACTCTTAAAACATGTCACATATATAGTCCAAAAATGGTCTAAAAATGTATTTTCCTGACTTTAATCTTAAAAACAAATCATGACTTGCTCTTTAAACACATTAACTTTTAATGAGATTAAAATGTTTAAAAACCCCTAATGAGAAAAGCTATTTGCACCCATGTGTAAATAAAAATGTATTAATGCATTTTTACAATTTAACCTTGATTTTTCTTGATCCCAACATAACATGTCGAGCAAAGATTGTTGTATGTAAAGACATCTTTTAAATTTGTTCAAGACCCTGTGTTTTTTTTTTTTTTCGTTAAAAAAAATATCTGCATAGTATATAAAATATAAAGATTTATATATGTGTCTGTTTTTTTAAAAACAGTTTTAAAAAAATCAGATTTCAAAATATTAGGAGTATTCTAGCAAAATTAAAAAAGGAAAAAATCTCAGGAAAATACCTGTAGACCAGAAAAGAAATCTGTATATTATGCGAAAGATTTTTACCCTAAAATAAAGAAAGAAATATATGAAAAATGACAAAGTGTGTCAAAGACCTCAGAAGGACCATGGCTAGTCCTACAGGATGTTCAGTAAAACTAGGCAGCAAATTTCCTTATAAAACTGCACAAATTGTACCCGAGACTATATTTAAAGTGAATTCCGTCACTGCAGTTATTGAATTGTTTTATTAATTACTGTTTATTGTGGATAATATGGAAACTTTTGTTAAGACATCCTTGCTCTATTGCATATACTTGCACAGTATTGTACATTGTTGACATTCCACCAGTTTGTTGATAGATTTGGTGACTTTTAAATCCCCTTTAGTGACTTTATTATTGACAAAGCCTAGGGACAAATCTATTGACGTTTTGAGAAGACATGAGTGACTCTCCTGCACTTGATACGGCTCTCCAGTTCATATCACAGCTGTTGGCTTTACGAGATGTTTGTCGCACATGCACACTTTTTTGTTCTAGATGATTCAATAAATGTCCAAATTAGCCCATGATTTCATCTGGCGGCTTGTAGAGCATTCAATAGCTACTTCCTCTGACAAGAGTTTGCAGCACTGAACACATGGTAGCAGAGTTGGTTACTTCAGTTTAGTTAGCTCAGTGTGGTTAGCTTGATATTAAATAGCCTAATGTTAGCTTAATATCACACTTAGTTGCATGCTTACACATAACCTTGCATCTAACGCCACTTAGCTATATGGGTTTAATTACATCATATACCTAACAGTGCTTAGTAAACTTGGCTAGTAAGTCTAATTTCTACAGTTCAGCGTGTGTATATAGCAGCTACTGTTAACTAATGTTGCTAATGAGCGATGGATTGTGTGTTTAGGAAGATATAATTATAATGTTCTTATTGATTCTTTGTCTTATATATGACAGTGGTGTTTAGCAGGATTTAAAAAAAAACATTTAAACAATTACCATTGTAATGGTATTGGTGAGGCTAAGCTGTTAGCTTCTTCTCTCACTTTAGCATAGAAGTGTGAGCAAATGTTGTACCTTGGAAGTGCAGTTGTGCTAAGCGCTTTTCAGATAGATTATGTTCTAAATGATGATGAAAGTAAAGATGTAATTAGCATGAGAGCTAAATTTTTGCCACCTGATTGTTTTGAGCAGACTGTGCAAAGGAAGCGCTGACAGAGTTGGATGGAATAAGCGACTTGCTGCTGCGTAGTTCGTTTTACGTCGAAATGAAACAAGAACCATTGATTATGCGTTCTGTAGAAACTAAGTTACTAAACTGAGACCAATATGTTTATGAAGGGGATTAAGTCAAACACATCACCTCAAATTTCAGTTAAAAACAAATGCCAATCAAGATAATATTAACTGCAAATATGAACATGCAAATCATTCAGGATGAGTATTTCCTCCAAGGGTGCAAATTACTAAATGGTGCATCCTCTGCTGCAAATTGATGCTCTGTTCCTTTACTCTGTGATGTCTCTATTTGCATGAATAAAGAACCCAAATGTCATGGACATTAATACAATTGTAACAACATACTGTATATATGGGCACATTTTGTCTTTATAGTATGTCAGGACAGGGGTAGCTCCAGGTTCAAACCTCAGGACCTTGAGTGGGGCCCTCAACCCCTGCTCAGATGTATAGTGAGATAAAAATATAAGTCACTTTGGGTAAAGGCTGTCTGCTGTAAATGTATATCTGTCTTTTTATTTTCAGAATGGCTAGTATTGTAGAGAGTCCGCAGATTGTGAGAAGACTGTCATGGGTGGCGAACTACTGGCCTGATGATGCTCTACTCGGGAAGCCTCAAGTCAACAAATACTGTCTGATCTGTGTGAAGGACAGCTACACTGATTTCCACATTGAGTGTGCTGGTGCCTCTGTGTGGTACCATGTCCTAAAGGTGAATCTGCTGACAGTTTATATATATATATATATATATATATATATATATATATATATATATCAGTGTTGCTGCTTGCAGGTGCAACAAATAGATGGGTATTTGTTGCATGAATGAATTATTATCGAGCAGCATCTCAAAAATACTTTTATATTGGTTACAGTTTAGAGTTAATCGATATTTAAAATATAAATAATTAGAAGGTTGACCTATTTAAAAGTGATTTAATTGAGGAAGAGTTTGCTTGTTTTGTTTATCTAACTACATAAGATGCTCAATGCTTATCATTTTGTTGATCTGTTATATGGAATATGATACTAACAGCTTAATCCCAGCAAGTCTTACACCAAAATGTGCTAAATTTTTTAAAAACTTGCTGTAATTCATGAACATGAGAATTGAAGCAGATGGTATCTTCCCACTCTGCGATGGCTGTACGTATGTTAAGATGGGCATTATGATAACTTATAATTTCACTCATATCCCACAGACCACCATCTATTTTACTGTAAGGTTTAAAAAACACTTCCTTTGACAAAATAAGACAGTGGTTTCTCAGTTTAAAAAACTCTTGGCCATGACTCATTTAGTGTTTCATCGACTCAATTTGCAAGGTTTTCTCTATAAACATAAAGGGAGTCTGTGCTACTCACTTGTTCCACAGACCTAATGCGGTAATATGTAATCAAACAGGCCACCAGAAACTTTCCACTTTCTTATGACAGCTAACAGCGGTAACATTTAATACTGCAGACTGACAGGGTCAAAGTAGTTAAGAAATCATTATGCAAAAATAAACAGGTTTCTGCACTGAAACAGCTAATAAAAAAAAAATATATATATATATATATATATATAAAAATGTGTTTCTGACACCAAGAACACACAGACTTCATATAGAGCTGTGAGACGCCTTCTGTGAGTTCTAGCTAAAATGGCGGTAAACTCCCAAACTAAAGGAAACAGGGAAAGGAAACACCAACAGCAAGTATTTTAATAGTGCACAAGGTACCAGAACAGCTCCAGTTTTCCTTGGCATGGATTCTGCAGAGGTGTGGAGCTTTACTGCAAGGGTGAAACAATAAATTCCACCATTTAGTATGTAAGTATGAGGGTGAGGGCAAAGCCCACACCTCCCATAAGAGTTCATTTGGGTTGAGATCTGGTGACCCAGACTGTGATGGAATAAGCTTTCAGTTACTGCCTTAAAAATCCCTTTTCTTAGGGATTCGTGGTTTCTAAAGTGACAGAATTTTCACACATACCTGCCCCTTATACATTTATACAGTATATGTGTGTATGCTTGTATGTTTAAGTATGTGATAAAATAGCAAAGTATTATAATGACGTAACAGATATTCACAACAGTATCAACACCAACAAGAAGTGAAGTTGAGTTAAAGCGAAACTTAAATAAAAGGACACTCAGCTTTTTCCAGTGAAAAGTAATGTATTGTTCTGTCAATAATAGTTCCTAAGTAATAAGTCCTAAGGCTGAACAAATATTTGTAGCTACTCTGAATTCAGTTCAACTAAATAGTGGCAAACTATCAGACAGCAGCACTGTAGACATTTCAAGTATCTGTGAAAGAAATTCTCATATGTATGTGGTGCATTATGGAAAAATAGATAGGCGCTCCACTGTATTGCTGTTATTATGGATTCTGCGTATTCCAGCATTTCTAAGAGGATTAAAGCTTTAAAATAAAATAAAAAAAATAAAAAGCATTAAAGCATTTGTGACACAGCTTGCAACATATTGTTTTTGCATTTAGGGTGAAAAGATCTTCTTCCTAATCAAGCCCACCTCAGCCAATCTGTCACTGTTTGAGCGCTGGAGATCCTCCTCCAATCATTGTGAGATGTTCTTCGCCGACCAGGTGGACAAGTGCTACAAATGCACGCTGAAGCAGGGCCAGACGCTCTTTGTTCCATCAGGTGATTATTGAATAAGGGAAAATCATAAAGGCATTGCATGTAGAACGGTCAGTGTGTGTTTTCAGAAACTACAACCGACTAGAACAGACAGTAATAATCAATACGTTGACTGACTTCTAGGACGGCTTTACACTTTAGAGGCTTTAGAGTTTGGAGCTCATTAGTCAGGTTGGAGTCAGTAAGTAAGGGTGTACTCAGAAATACAGTTTATCTCAAAGGTGTTTCAGTTGAGGTTAAGGGCAGGGCTCTGTATGGCCACACTTGTCTTGGCAAACATTGTCAAACTGTTTCTCCCCTGAATCCTTTAAATGAGAGAAAAAAGTCAGCAAGATTTAATCGAAAGCTGAGTCCCATTGTTTCGCTGCTATTAAATGTATTGTGGTCTGGCAAAAACCCGTTAGATTTTAATTCTGACAAAATGAATTGATTAAAGTTGGGATTTACTACTTATAACACTTGTTGGTATCTCAACCATAAATATATTTTAGCAAACAAAAAACAACAAAAAAAAAAAACACATATAATATATACTGTATATATAGCTGAGCAAGGAACCAAATAAGGATCACTGTGGCTAAAAAAAAAAGCTCTGTGGTCTGCCTAATAATGTCTAAAGTCTTGCTAGCCACACTTGCAGTCAGACATTTACTGTACCTACGTTCATCCTGAGCATGAATGTTATTATAATCCTTTGCGTTCAATATTTTTCAGCTAATCTTTTCCGGTGAAAGAATGATTTGGGTTTAAATTATTTTAGGTTTTTCTGATGTCAACACAGGGTCAGAATTATACATATAGATATATACACATTCATATTAATTCATTCATTTAAATTTGCCAGGATTCTCTCAAATCTCTGTTAGTGACCACAATTGACTACAGCTGGTAGATTCTCTGTGCCAACATAAAAAGTGTTTGTTTGACAGCAGTCATTGGATTGATCAACACATAGTACAACAGAAATGTCCAAGGAGCTCAGTTCAGATCTGAGAAAGAGGATGAAAGAATTACACTAATCAGGAATGTCTCTAGGAGACATTTATAAACAACTGCAAATTTCAAGATCAGTTCAAACGATTGTACATAACTAGGATGTGTAGTTACTTTGCCAAGGTCTGGAAGATCCCCAAAGCAGTCATGCTTAGCTGAGAGGAAATTGGTTTGGATCGTGAGGAACTTCCATGAATTGGAAGCTGCTGGAACACCAGTGTCACTGTCAACAGTCAAATGAATTTTATATCGCCATGGATGGAAAGGCTGCTTTCCATGAAAAAAGTCCCTGCTTCAAACCTCAAGCTTGGCTTAGGTTTGCATGGACAAAGCAAAAGCCTTCTGGAGGAAAGCCTGGACCAGAAGTATGTTTGAAGGAGTGAAGGTGAGGCATTCCACTACACAGCAGCAACACTGTTCCAGCTGTTATGCATGAGGGTGGTGTCATCATGCTTCAGGGCTGTTTTTCTGTTAGCGAAGCTGGATGAAACAATGAAGGAAGAAGTCTGTGCCAGGAAATCACCAAATTTAATTCAACACGAAGAATGATCTTGGCCATGGTCAATAGCTTGGAAGAGTGGTCAAATGTCCAACTACATTTCTGTCAGAAACTTGTCAATGGCTACCAAAATCATCTAGTAGAGGTGAAACTTTTGAATAGAGATTGAACAAAATATTATTATTGACCCTGTATGTAAATTCTGAGCATGTGTTAATTTTGGAGTACCCAAATAAACAATAAATAAAACAATTGAGGACCAAATTCAAGATGTACAGTATGCTGTACAATCATTCTACCCACAAAAAGTCTAGTAAGAATAGTTGCTGTATTTGTTCATGATGAGTGCAAGTCAACTGTAACTGTGCGTCCTTCACACATTGAATGTCAGTCCATGATCAAGTTTTTGAATGGGAATTTGTCATATTGAAATTAATATTATTCTAATGAATTTACTTCTTAGTCAGATACCAGCTGGTACTCTGTCTGTGATGCTCCTGTATCCAGAATTAAATCTTCAAATGAAATTTTCTTTCTTGTTAGTTTTGGGTATAATTATATTTTGAAATCGTGAACCTTAATTGGATTGAAGATTTTCACCATGCAAAAGGTTTTTCCAGGCTGATAGACAAATAGTAAATATGTGAATGGTGGTTGAAGTCACGTTTTATTTTCCGGCAGGATGGATTAATGCAGTATTGACGCCTGTGGACTGTCTCGCCTTTGCCGGACACTTTGTCCACAACCTAAGTGTTGAGATGCAGATGAGGTCAGTGACATTTCTAATAATGATGATAAATGTTTTTCAGAAGAGGTGTAGAATTTCATGATGGGAAAGCATTACAACAGATTTGCTACTTTAGATCCATGCTACTTTAAAAAATGAGATGCTGATCACGAAGTAGTGTTAAACACTGTTTTTCCGGGGTCCTATAGTGTTGAAATCCAAGAGTCAGACTCAAAGGCCTGTAGCATGCTGGAGTGTGATTCTTTGTGTGAACTTTTCATTAATCCAAATAGAAAAAGGCCAATTTGCTTCTCTCCACTCAGGGCATATGAGCTGGAAAAAAGACTCAAGGTCGCTAGTCTCACACCATTTTCCAACTTCGAGACGGCATGCTGGTACGTAGGGAGGCACTACCTGGAGAGGTTTAAAAGTGAGTACTACTTTTTATATTAAAGGGTGTTGGGGCAGTGAGGTCATTTATGTGCTCATTTTAACAACTACAAGTCTATGTTAAAAATAAATAAATAAATAAAAATTCAGTCTAATAGTTTATTAAGCATTGAGCAGTGAGGGTAGCGTTTTGGTATTGGCGGGTATTGTTTAGTGCTGTGAACGGAGACAATATAGGTACAGTAAAGAAATGTGAAATATGTATACAAATGTATATGTAATGCAAAACAAGTTTAATTAATGACATATGGAATAGGTCCAGGTGGAGCGCACCTTATATGCTGTGCTTTATATCCTTAGCAGCTATGAGTCATTCTGACAAAACTGTAATAGTGATTCACACTCAGCGCTGAATTGGAGGGAAATTTGTGCTATACATTATATTTAAGTTAACACTCGCCAACCTTGTTTATCATACTCAAACATCATCATCAAAATAAATAAATAAATAAATTCCAAAAAAGTCTAAAGAATGTGAAATAGTTTGATATTATAATGAATAAGAAATTATTTGTGTTTTAACACTAATCTGAAGTTAAGAAATGTTAGTCAAGCATTTTATCCCTTTTATGTTGCTTAGCTCATGATAGCGCATGATAGTCTGACTCTGAACAAAATACAGGAAATCCTTTTTTTTTTTTTTCAACTCTGTAATATTTTTTTCAAGAGTGAGTCATCTGAGGCTCAGTTAAGGCATTGGGCTAAGGGTTCAAACCCCATAACCACCAAATTGTCCCTGTTGAGCCCTTGAGCAAGGCCCTTAACCCACAACTGCTCAGATATATAATGAGATAAAAATGTCGCTCTGGATGAGGACGTCTGCCAAATGCCATAAATGTAAATGTGTCTGCTGATTGCCATGCTAACACTAACTTGCTTAACATGACAAGCTTGAGAAGAAACACTGTTGGGTAATAAAATGCACTGTAGGTAATAAAATATATGGGGAACATAGATTAGTTAGTATATATTTTGTCATCAAGCAAAAGCAATATTTTAGCTAAGTGGGATTAGTGGTTCTTTGGCTTAATAGATGCACTGAGATCCGTAATGCATGTGGAATTTAGCCAGCAAATTTAGTATGATCATAATGGTGCAACTTGAGTTGGTTTTGTTTTTTCACCTGGTACTCAGTAATTGTGACAGTCACATTAATGGACACATTAAAGAGTTCTTTTTTCTTTTTTTCTTCTGTAATACTGAGGAAATGTCAGATTTTAATTATAACCTCAGAGTCACAAATACTTAGGCCATGTTCCAAACCCCATTCCACTGTTATTGCTTTATAGGCATGCTGTTTAGAGTTGGTTAGTGTGGTTTGGACTCATATCAAACAGTGAGGAACAATATATTTCTACACAGTTTTTAAAATCCTAAAACTCTGAGCAAGTCTGGTTATACAGCCATAACATTAAAACCTCAAAGCATTAACACTGATTATGAGTTATATACCCGTAAACTGGTGACAGGGTCATGGGCACCCAAGGCTCATCTACGCCTCTGTGGACGTAGGACTAGCCCGTCTGGTCTGATCCCACAGAAAAGCTAACACAGCGTAAATTGCTGCAGAAAAGTTAATACTGGCTATGAAAGAAATGTATCAGAACACCCAGTGGATCACAGTTTGCTGTGTTTAGGGCTTAGCAGGCAAAGAGTTCAAGGTTGTTGATCTGGCCTACAAAATCCACAGATCTCGATCCAATTAAGCATGCATGGAATGTGCTGAACAAACAAGTCCACTTGTCCATCTACTGCGACCAGACCTTGCAACCTAAAGCATGTAAAGGATCTGCTGCTAATTTCCTGGTACACCTTCACAGGTCCTGTAAATACCTTTTGATGGCACAATATTGGACATAATGTTTTGAGGTTTTTAATGTTAAGGCTGATGGTAAATATCCTAAAAATGATCCTATTCGCTTTTATGTAACTTATAATGAGTTCTGTGGTTATCATTTCTTTTTTGTTTCCTGTTACACTTTTGAATTCATTCATTTAAATCTCAAATAAAAAATCAAGGGCCAGAAAAGTAACAAAAGGAGCTGGGTACTAATGAATAGCCCTGTTTCCAGCTGAGGCCTGCTGAACAGATGAGGAGAACTCATACAGCAAAGAATATTATTGCAGTTGTTAGATCAGTGCATCATGGAGTTCACAGATGATTAGCTTCAAAAGGCAGAATCACTTGCTCCATTACAACCCAGTGTTTAAACTCTTCTCAGCTGGCCTTCTGCTCTCTATTTATCTTTCCACCATTTTCTCCGCTGCGCTCACGTTTCTTAATTTCGCCAGATCTCAGTAGTACACGCACAGCTGGAAGGTTTGACGACAACACTTGCTCCCTGGGCTAATCTAATGTTCAGATACTTGGGAAGGGGGAGTCCGTTTTCAGGGTCATCTTTTTAAGATCCATGTGTGATTCAGGTGTGTATGTGCGTGTGACTCATTTCCCCCAACAGGCCTCCTGGATCAATGCCAGACCCAGAGCTCCCCTTTGTCCACTCTTTTCAGCCTTCACTTTATGTTCATGTTGTTAATTTTAATGCAGTGAGCAGCATGTTTCCTGTAATGGCCATGTAGCCAGTCCAATGTAATCAGTGTCGAAGCGTGTGTTCAGAAAAGGCACGCAAGTGTTTCAGGCCCCAGCAGATTGGAGCAATCAGTTTGATGTATGAATGGTCATTGTTATTGGACAGTAATGGCTGAAGTTGCCAGTGAACTCTATTTTTATTTCTGATATAATATCCCCCCTGCCTTTTAGCGGAGTGTCATGCTTTTCATTGAAGGACCGGTTTCTTTTAAGTTGGACGTAGTTAAGAATTACTTAGCAGTGTCAAAGAAGTCATCCCCATTTGCTATTTTCTAATGAGGATGTCAAGTGTAGCTCGTAAAGCAGCAAGGAAAAAGAGTGAAAACAGAAATATGAAACATGAAGGCTCAATTTCCATAAACATATTAGATATATCACTTTATTAATTTTTCGTCTTATGTTAATTTCAAATTAAGGACCCATGAATTGCTGTTGGTTTGCTCAGCAACTTGCCGCCTACTATGTGTGAGATTTGTTGCATGAATACAGCACACATGTTGGAGATATTTTTTGTGTTTACAATACCATTATAAAACGGGCTCAGTGCTTTTATCATTTTCATTAACCAGTACCAAACGAGATCTTCAAATATGATTTTCTATCAATTGCTTTATTTTCCATGTAGTGTTTAATTTGTTTTTTTAATGATAAAAACACTTCAGATAAGCTAGTTATTATTTAAACAGCAACCTGAATATGAACAGACATCTGTTAGGCTCATGCACCTATAGTTGCATTATTCTGTAGCTACCAGCTTCCAGTTGTTGCTGTTTAATCAAGTCATTCCTTTAAATAAAATATATTCTCTTACCATATTTTTAAATGGGACTGGCTTAGATGCTGTTTTATATAAATACACGTGGCGTGTCGCGAACAGTACCTCTCTGTTATTTAATAGAATTTTAATAGCATACCTCCTTGCCTTGTTAAATTAATTCCAGTAATGCATACCAATGTAGAAACATGATTACATATTTTCCTCCTATTTAATCTATCTTGCAGGTTTACATAAGGCAAATAAACAACCAGCAGCTTACCTTGTACATGGTGCCAAAATTATCAATGGAGCCTTTAGATCATGGACTAAAAAACAGGTAGGTATTTTATTATTATTATTATTATTATTATTATGAATTGTTGATCCAATCTGCCTGAACTGGAAATCTGTCAGTATTGGTTCATTAATGTTTATATATTTTTCTCACTAAAGGCCCTTCTAGAACATGAAGATGAGCTTCCTGAAAACATGAAACCCACACAACTTATTAAAGACCTTGCCAAAGAGATTCGGATTGCTGAGGTGAGATGTATGGAAAGTAACTCTAAGAACTATAATTTCTTACATGTTTTATTCAACAGATTTTCTTAGAAATAGTAAATATATGGTTACAGCAAACTAAAACAATCTGGGAATATTGTCTATCGTCTTCCAGAATGCAACTAAAGCCATAAAGAGTGAGATAAGCAACTCCAAGCCTCCAGCAGAGGAACCTCCATCAGCCCCTTCAGAACCGGAAGAGCCAATGTCTCCGTCCCATATGTCCACTCCACCGCGAGACAAACCAGCCAGGAAAAAAGCCACAAAACCTCCGAAACCACCTAAACCACCCAAGATGCCCAAAGCCCCCAAACCCCCTAAAGTCCCTAAAGTGAAGGAGGGTGGCAAGAAGAAAGTGAAAAAGGTCAAAGAAGGTGGCCTGCCAGAGAAAAAGCCATCCAGCCTGGCAGCTCTCGAGTCCCATGCAAAGGACATCCTCAGCAAGATGGATCAGCCAAAAAAGGTAAACAGTACTCCACAAAATCAGCCAGATCTGAGCTATATATATATATATATATATAAAACATTTAAAGTGTGAGAAGTCCTTTTAGTCATTTCATGATAATCATCTTTCAGGCTCCAAAGACAATGATGAGCTTCATGGAAAAAGAGTCAAATAAGCAGAACAATGTGGAGAAGTTTGAGATGCGAGAACCCAACAAGAACAAAACAGAAGCAAAATGGAAATACAAGGTAAGACTACCTACAGTTGAAAGAGCTGAAACTGGTGTTTCCTGGAAAGCATGCCTTATGATCAGGCTTTAGCGTTAAAGAAAAATCAGCCCAGAGCCTGCTTTTAACATTAATGTAAATGGTATTAAACCACTGCCAAGTGGGGAAAGGAAGAGCAGGACTGTTCCAAAAGTGATTTACACATCTCGGATTAAAGCAATCAGGAGAAATAATTCTGTGGCTCAGTCATCCTTTCTGTTTGGAGCTCATCAAAGGCAGCAGCCCTTCACCCCTGCTCAGAATTTTTACCTAATGCATTTACACTATGTCATATCCCTGACATCCACACTAAGTGTTTACATATGCCTCCCATTTCTGCTGCAAAAAGTAAGCATGTTGTGTGATTATTGTTAGATGACATGGGAGAGCGTTTGAAGGAAAAGCTTAATTCTGGTGAACGGAAGACATTAGAAAGCTTTGGTTTCATGGAAAAGTCAATGCCAAACGGCCCTGGGATGTTTGTAGTCGCTCCAAGTCTTTCCTTCCAAGCGCTCCTTTGCAGCTCCCCAAGCACTTACAGATGGAGGGAGTTTTGGCTATATGTTCACCAAGGTCATCAGACCCCATGTGTTCTGTCTTTCGTTTTTGATCACTTTCAATGCTGAAACAACGGGACTACCCAGATTGATTTAGATCTTGACTTTGTTACATTTCTTCCATTAAAGAGCTTTCAGTATTTTTTATTTTTTTACAACTCTCTGATTTACTGTCCAGGTGTTTATCTCCTCTATCCTTTATCAGAATGATGCCTGGCTAGTATAATCTGTTTCTCTTTTTGCAGAATAGCAAACCAGATTCTTTACTAAAAATGGAGGAAGAGCATAAATTTGAAAAGACACCTCTAGGACATAGAGACAATAGATTTTCCTTTGCAATGTCGAAGAAATTGCTGGGGTATGTATATCACAGTTTGCTCCATATGGCAGTTTTATGGACATTACTATTCTCTCAATGTGCTCTGTTAATCCTTGTGGTTCATATGCAGGTGCTACATTTACATAAATTGAAGTAAATTTAATACATTCTACAACCCAAAGAAATGATAATATAGGATACATTATAAAAGCAGGATATATTTTACACCTAAAGCTTTTTGGCAGGTCTTGACCTCACATTCCTCTTGATGTTATAGTTATGTCTCTCACTTGTTAATTTTATGATTCATTTTGGTTGTTTAATCCGTAGTGGATGCTCTGATGGTTCTAACAGAGTGATGTTTCCCTCAGGGCAAAGACACTGAAGCCGCAGACCAACTCGAGTTTGTTTGGATCCTTACAGAATGTAAAAGAAGACAAAGCCAAACCAGTACGAGATGAGTATGAGTACGTCTCAGACGAGGGCGAACTCAAAATTGACGAGTTCCCCATCAGGAGGAAAAAGGCTCCAGTTAAAAGGGACTTTTCCTGTAAGTATTGCCAGTGAAACAAGTTATACAGAATAAAAAGCGACATTTCACTCCATATGGAACAATTTATTGCTAGTACTTGAGATGATAATTTTTCAGGAAATGAATTATTAAGCCTTTGGGACACCGTCTATCATTTATGCTAGTTTTCTAGTCTATATTACTGTTAAAGGTGACTTTATGCTTTTTTCAGTTCTATCAAACATCCGGGCAGCCGAGCCCATCCAGACGTCAAAAAAGCCAAAAACGCAATCTTCAGATATTAAGGTAAGCTAGTTCTTCTTAGAGGACTCGAAGCCAAAGACAATTAAAGGATCAACAACCACAACCCTTTTCTCTAAACAGACAATGACACGAACTTGAAGATGCTGATTAATTTCAAATTCTACAAAATTGGGACTTAATCACCATCCATTATTTCATGAAGTAACTAATAGATTCCTCCTGTGTGTGTTTAAAACATACTCTCCGCAATAGAGATCATATGTGTTGGCACCCAGATCTCATTGCTGGGCGGGTGTTCAGGCATTGCAATAATTCCCCTTAATGTTCCAACTTAAACCAACACACAGAGGAATTCAAAGAGAGAAAGCCACAGTGCTGAGGAAAGTGTCACCACATGACTGATGAAGGAAATATCTGTGGTGTAAATCGACAGCATACACAATAAACATCATCCACAAGGCAGACAGTGCAAGGCTGAGGGGGGTCACCGAGTGAACTTTTCTGATATATGGATTTTTGAAGAGAAAAACACTGAAAAGAACACTGTCTCTTTACTCTTCTGGGGAAAAAATTATCTGTGCATAAACAACTGTTCCCCCTTGCATAATAGTTTATCAAACTAAATTTATAGGGATATTTATAATAAATCATCTAAAGTTTAACTATGGATCTGAAATTAAATATGGTGCTAGAGGTCTACACAAATGTGAGTGATGTTTGAATGATATTGGAACTTAAAACCTAAATAATATTTATTTATTAACATTTCTCGGCATGATTTTTTTCTTTCAAAAAATCGTGAAGTGTGTTTGAAAGGGCGCATTACTTTCTCCTGTCACATTCAACCCTCAATTGTACAGAAGAAATAAAATATTTGTTATATGTTATTATCTTATAATATATTATTATATTCTTTTGTTCTTAAAGGAAAATAATTCGTGCCAGCATTATTATTATTTTATTATTATTTGATGTGTTCATTATCAAAATTTCCCCAAAATCAATTTAATCTGAAAATAAGTGTCGGAAAATATATATTGTAGAAATAGGAACTATAAAAAATAAAAAAAAATCTTTTTGTGAACAGGGCTTTTTCATTAATTTTTTTGATTTTGATTAATTCCCAGGCCATTGTATCATTATTATAAGATTATGCAATTATTTTCATATGTAGTGGTCTAAAAGGTTCAAATGGCCATTATTTAGAAAACAATTCAGTACATTTCTTTATATTAGGTAATTTGAAGGTGTATTATAATTAGTGTTAATAGTAAAGAGATAATAGCACAGGAATTAATCAGAATGTAAAAAATAAAAATCAGAATAAGAAACTGATGAATAAGAAGCCTAGTTGGGCCTCATCACTTAGGTACCTCATTAAACTACTGAATGAAATGAAGACACTTGCATTATAATGAAATGTGTGTATGTACGTATCTTACAACCAATTCAGTATATACAACCCATGTTATTTTTGCCAGCTTTTTAATGCAACTGCAATAGTTTGGGTATCTAGATCACCTACAGTACCACTCCAAAATCAGTTGTCCAATAGAAATCTAAAAAACTGAGTTCTATTTTTAAAAATGTACCAAATCTCAGACGCAAAAAAAAAAAAAAAAAAAAAAATTCGGAAAAAAATCCACAAAAACATGTTTTTTTTTATATTAATTAGCCTTACTTTTATTTCCAGTGTACCTTTTTCATTTTGATAATTAATATTTTTCTTGTGGATAATATTATTTCATTTGAACAGTACCATAGTCATTACTTAACATAACCGTCTCTTCACTCCTAACAAGCATGTTTTGTGTCATCTATAGGAAATTAGTGGAGGTTCTACTAATGTCAGCTTCCTGCAGAAAAGTAAGAAGATGTGTGAATATGTTTTATAACTGTGGATTTCCTAAACCAGTCACTGATGATATCATGGCCTCTGTTAACTCTGATGAGAGAAAAGATGCATTTGGCTGTGTAAACAATTTCTTAAAAGAACAATGGAAATTCATCCTACTCCTCATCCTGCTCAATAATCATCCAACTAATAAAACAGTGGCTGAAAATGTCTGAATATTCGAAGACATTTCCACAACTGCTTTCCCATTCAAAGAACTTCCACTGATTTCCTAAAGATAACACAAACCTATGTAAGATAAGGTATTTTAGGATGCGACCGTTCACAGTGTCATACATGAAAAATTATCAACCATGCCACTAAATTCATTTTTAAAAAGCAATGCATGACAGATATACTACAGTAAGCATGTCAAATTTTCCGAAGTCTACTAGAGGACTTCTACTTAAGTATTTCAGAAGACCAAAGCAAATACATGAAAGAATAGTGCAGAAGAGTTGATAGACAAAAATGTGACCACAGGTTTCTAAATGGGACCAAGCTTGCTTTCTTGTACAGATCCTATGCTACATGTTCATTTTTGTAAATTATTTAGCTATAATCAGAGACTGTACTGTATCTTTATCAAACTTTATGGAGCAAATCAAAAGTAGTAACATTAACCACTACACTGTAAACCCTAATGCTCAAAGTAATTAAACATATTGAGTAATGTTAACTTAAATAATTACAATTAGTTCAAATGAATACCTTGATGAGTATTCAGAACTTTTTGGTATTTATGAGTTTGTAGAAATGACACTTTTCAAGTTAGCTGAACAAATTGATCAGATATTTTAAGTATCTGTAAGTACTTAAGTAACAGTAACTGTCACTTTAAAGTTCCACCAACTTAAAATATTTCAGACTAGCGATTTTGTGTCTGACGTCATCAGGGCAATAGAGTACTGGTGGCTCAGTGGTAGGTGTTACACCTGCCATGCGAAAGGCCTTGGTTTGATTCCCAACAATTGAATGAAGTGCCTGTCCCAAGCCCAGATAAAATGGGAGGTTTGTGTCAGGAAGGGCATCTGGTGTCAAACCCATGCCAAGCTTGCTATTAAATAGTATGAGTTAGGCTGCTCAATAATACAAGTAAAGAACAATTAATATGAATGAGTACAACAAACTCAAAAACTTATAGTTCTGTTTACTTAAAATTGGAAACATCATTACTTAAAAAATTTGATGCAATTTTTTTTTTTTTAGTTTTGCCAGCCTCATCCGGTTTACTGTGTACTACAAAACTAATGGTTATTCTGGTCTAAGAATGGTGTTTAGTACAATAAATTTATCATATTTCATATTTCAGACTAATCTACCCATTGATTTGATGGCAGAAGCTGGCTGAGATTTTCATATTATTATTACACTCTAAATTTGGGTCATAATGCAAATACCCCTGAATATGACTCCCATTGTAATCACCCCAGTATTAATGAACTACAGGTGTTCACTACTTAAAGTTTGTGATACATTCTACAAAGTTGGACATTATGTGATTTAAATGTTGTGCGAACACCATGTTATGTGCATGTAAAAAAAAAAAAGCTGTGTGGGATACAGTGTACTGTAGGTTTCTGTTTCACTGCCAAATCGACACTTTTCTTTCTTCCTCTTGCTCCTGTTACACTAGCTGGTTTTTCTGCACTTTTCAGAGCCATGTTGTAGAGATATAAGACTACAACCCTCAAGACATGCATGAGCGCTAAGAGACATGAGATCTGGGTCTGGGAAGCTGTTACGTTTGCTACATGTGTTTCTGAACGCTCCATCCTGATCTCCTCTAGGATTTAAAATTGTTCTAACCTTATGAGGCACACAGTATGTGCAGTTGGACAATGCATGAAGGAACATTATATGGTTCATAATTGTACTTTGATAAGGTGTCGTCACCTACCAAGGTGAAAGAGGAGGATGCTGTAAACTAAAGTTTTTGTATTGGTTTTGATATTTCGGCATGATGTTCAACAATATTTGAATTACAAACAAAATTGCGTGCAAAAAATAAAAAAAACACATCAACACTTTTCTTTTCGTTCCAATTTGCTGCCAGTGACCCAATACAAAAACACAAAGTGCAGGTTTGCTCATTTTGAATTATTATTTTTGTAAACTCAATTAACATATTATCGATACAAAATTGCATACCTAAATGACCACAAACACAACTGCAGGCAGATTTTTTTCCCATTTTGACAAAACTGTGAAAAATCACACAAAATCTACAATTATATAACTCAAACAATCTTTATAATATTTTGCCATTTGTACTTTTTAACACCCATGTGACTCCTAGATAACATGTACATGCACGCTATCAATTTGCAAAATGTACTACTTTATTTAAAAAAAAAACTTTTTTTTTACTCGAAATTGTAAAAATGGATTTACCTCATTTTGCTATCAAAATATTTCAGTATAAAGCAAAATCTGAAAACCGGATTAACTCCAAAACGTTGGTGTCCAAGACTATATGTTTATAGTGTATTGCCTCTTTTGCTTCAGAGTGCAGACTCCTCAGACGAAGAGTCTCTTCACATAGACACAGAGGCCAAACCAGAGGTCAAAGGCCGTAACTCCAAGGCTTGCAAAAAGAAAGCAGGCAGCGCAGCAGGGATTCTCGACCTCCTGCAGGCGAGCAAGCAAGTGGGCGGCATTGACTACAACAACAGGTACATCCTTATACTGTACTGTTCTAAACTGCAAGAATAATTAAAGCCACTTTCGAAAACACTGTGATTATTGGTTGTTTTGTATCAGTTGGGTAATGCAATTTAGTTCAAATTTATTTGGATAGCACTTTTAACAATGGATGTAATCAGAAACAGATTTACAGAAATCCTTTTGTAGATTTTGATGCTTTCTGATCAAAGAAATGACTGCAACAAGGAAAAGCCCCCTGAGATGACATGTGAGAAAAACCTTATAAGAGGAACCAGAACCAAAAAAAGGGAACTTATCTCTGGGTGATAGTGGAATTATAATGCATTACCCTTCTGTACTTGTATTAAGCAGTGATAAATGTGTTTATGCAGGCATATTGTGAATAACTACTAAAGTATTACAGAACACAGCAGTAGTCTATAGTACTACAAGTGGAAAGCTAGACAGCAAGCTGAAGCAAATGTGATACTTGGGTATAAAGTGTTTTTGTGAATCTTTAGGGTATCCATGTGAGTGCATCCACAGCAATAGCAAGTCACAAAACAGATTATTTACTAATGAATTTTTTATATACATCATTAGTGTACTTTATGAAAACACAAGAAAATTTTTTTTTTGTAATTGTAATGTAATGTGGTGTCACAAAATTGGTTCTATTTGAGTTTTTGTGCACAAACAAAAAGCCAGCGGCCAAAAAATTGGTGCAAAAGTATTGGTGCTAAAAGGTTTTTTATTGATATTTTTTATCAGATAAAAATAAATTTGCCAAATACGATTTCATGCGTTTGTATGTAGTATCTGTAACTTTTAATTAAAATCTTTCAGTGATCTTAACTGTCATTCAGATGAAACTTGGCCAATTTAGATTTCACATGAAAAAACATAAACCTGGAAAAGTGTATTATTCTAGAATGTAAACTTGTTAAGATAAGAGAAGATATAACATTATTCGTTCCACAAAGACTAATATATTGCAACATGAATTTAACATGCTTTTTAAAAGCTTTTAGCAAAAAACTATTTAAGCAACACTTTTTATATGCTTCTAGAAGCTTACATCAATTTTATTATCAATACTCATGAAGAAATATAAATAATTTGGATTTGCATTTGCAAAATATAAATATATTAAAATATTCATTTGAGTTTATTTATTATAATAAATCTGAAAAATGGTCATTTTTGGGGCACCTATAAATTCATTTCTCCAAAATAGCAAGATCAGTCAATTCCATGTTTCATAAACTTCAGAAGTAGTTTCTTTGAGACACACTATTTCTGTATTTTACATTTATAACATAGAAAAGTACAATCAGCACCAATAGTGTGTTTTGGCTGCAGGGTTTTATACATTTTCGGCTCGGTGTGGAGAGAAGCAGACTGATTAATGTGAACCTTTCAGCTAAAAAGGGTGTAGATATATCCATGGTGCCGTAAAAACAATTTAAGATTGTAAAAATGTAATCTCAGATTCCTTTTTTATAAACCATATTAAAACCAGATTGTGTTGGTAGGGACAGGATGCAGGCAGTGAATAGCCGAGCTTTACTTCCCCAACATTTTATTTTAAGCAACAAAAGTGTTTTTCACTGTCGGCAATGCAACAAAGAAGTTTGTGCTTAGTCTGCTGCTTTTAACTCAGCTCCACATCACTACTTCCCTCGTGGGTCATTG
The DNA here is from genome assembly GCA_013621035.1 of Clarias magur. Classification (NCBI taxonomy): domain Eukaryota; kingdom Metazoa; phylum Chordata; class Actinopteri; order Siluriformes; family Clariidae; genus Clarias; species Clarias magur. Next base: position 2,482,305 of record QNUK01000011.1, on the reverse strand, counting down.
ACAGCCTGCTGAGGAAAGACAGGCACATGAGTAGGCTGCCATTAGCAAACAGGTGTGGACAATCACTCATTACCTGCTCATTCTCTCCAACCCCTCATTCCTTCCTGCAAGCGATGCTCGAACATCCCCCACATTTAGATTAGTGTTTTTTTCTGACTTAAATACACTCTTTATAATGTAAAGCTTTTTTTTTTTGCTGTAAAGAATTAATGTTAACTAAAGGTAAAAATATGTTTTTTAAGTAAGTGTATACATCGTATACATGTTTGTTTAGATTGATTAGCAGTATATCTTTATGAAAATGGACATATGTATGGATATAATTCATATAAGTATCACTCAATATGCAGTTGCATGTTCTGAAAAGTAGAGGAAAAAATGAAAACAGAACGCATTGTAAACTGTCAGTTACATTAGGAACATATAACTATCAATGCACACAGCAAGACTGGACACTTGTTAACTTGTTTTCCCTCTCTCTCTCTCTCTCTCTCTCTCACACACACACACACACACACACACACACACACACACACACACACACACACACACACACACACAAGATCAATGCACATTGAACGTTTTCCATAACCATTTCTACCAGAGTCACAGGAGGGCCTGGAACCTATCCCAGTGAACTCAGGGCATAAGGCAGGGAATGCCCTTAATGTTGTTTTCACCAATTCTAGGGCACAGGTGCATACACACACTTAAACTCCCAATTATAAACTATAGCCACAGACCCTACACCACATGTCTTTAGATTGTGAAAGGAAACCCAGAGAGCAAAAGCAGAAAATAAAAGCACTGCAGCTAAAACCTTTCCTCATACTTTGCTTCATACATTTTTGTATAGTTCATCTCTCAACAATCTACTCTTTAGAAGATGAAATGCAGTCGGGTTAACGTCTGGTGACTCGAGCAGTTGATTCGAAACGTTCGGTTTCCATTTTTCCCCCAACTTTTCTGTCTACTCCAGAACATGCAACTGCATTTCAGTTGCTCTTCCATCAGAATTCAGATCCAAAAATGTATGTGTTTATATAAAAGAATCAGCTCTGAGGCTTGTCAAACGTACTGGTCTGACATGGCTGTTAATGGGGAGATAGCTCTAGCTAAGCTACAAAACTATAGTTGCCCAGCGCTAGAATTCTCAAAACTGTAGCGATGCATGAAATCTGTTCATGGTTATGCATTTGTGTAGATATAGTAGGAATGTTTTCAGGCTGAACAGAAGTTTCCCCATGAATGCATGTAGTGAATTTAATTCACATAACCAGTATTGTAGTATTTATATAAATAGTTGCCACTTTGTTAGAAGTGTACATATGTACCCATTATTTGTTTGATATTCCTCTATTAATTTGTCAAAATGCAGTGAATGCTTAGGGCCATTCTTCTTCATTTTCCTGCTTGTTGTTTTGAACCGTTCTTGATGGTCTATTTCAACTGGGCTGAAATCTGCAAATTGGCAGAAAGCTAAGCAAAGGAGAAAGAAAACATTGCTAAAATATGTTAATTTCTCAAATTATTTTTTTCTCCAACTGTATGACTGCGGATTGTATGGAGGAAATGACTGCACTCAATTTCAACCACATTAAACAAGCACTTTTTCCTCATTGTTCCAGCTCACTGCTTAATGACTTAATAGGTGGTAATCTGGACAGGAGAAATTTGTATTTTTCTGCTGGTTTCTACAGGCTGGAGGCAGATGGAAGCACTGTTCTTATATCCTGCACAAGGATAAAAAAAACACCTGGGTTCAATAACTTAAATGAACAACAACAGGCTCGGCAGTGCCTAAATTAAAGACATCAAAATATTATGCCAAGTGTGTTTCTTTGTGTTACTAATTTGTGAAACCAAATAGTCTGTTATATAAGTGAAAGTTCAACTAGGTGTCTTACCATTTAAAAATAATAAGGAAAAAAAATAAGCTGAGTTTAGTACTGCAATCGCTATTTGACCTTATAATTATAACGTTTTCGGGTAAGAGCAAGTGAGCAGGGAAGTTTCAGAGAATCCCTACAGTTTAGTGTAAGTGTAACGAGATTGTAGTAAAATAGTTGACATTTGAAACGTTGGAATTTGCCATTGCCCTTAGATTAAATACAGTGACTTGAATCCAAACTGCATGGTGTGTTTTTTTTTTAAACTTTTTTGCTGCTCAAGCAGACACACCCTCAGGTTTGAGTGTTTATGCATTTTTAGCCGCCTATTTCTGGACTTGTCTGTCAACTTTTTGACCTTTCTCATCAGTCCTAGCTCCTTCCCCAGTCCATATTGAAAAAGCTTTCTTTTTTCCATACAGTTACAGCTTTTCTCAACACAAAACAAAACCTGAGTTCATATGTTTCAGCAGCAGCAGCAGCACACAAACACTGCCTGTAGTGGAAAAGCATTTCTCGAATTCAGCGAATTTAGCTGAACTGTTGTCATTGTCCCAAGCCACACCATCAGTCCTCATCGTGTTTAATACTTTCTCTGTAACATCTGCTAGATTTTCTTTCCTCTTTAAAACTTAAAAAGCCTTTTAATTCTCACTGACAAGTTGGAAGTAATGTGCATACCGTATGATTCCTCACTGGACTTACTGCCATCTGCATAGCTTCTGGTGCTTTTTATGTTCCTTTGGCTGCTTTCCTCCACTCTAAACCCTAGAATACTTCATGTTTGCCCTGGCAACTTGAGAGCAATGCAATTGTGTTTTGTTATTTTTTTGTGTTAATGGATTTACAGTCAGCCACCTGCATCCCCCAGTACACAAGAGGCCATCCAGGGCATGTTGTCTATGGCTAACCTGCAGTCCTCGGACACCTGCCTGCAGCCAGCCTGGAACAACAGCCAGGCCAAGAGCAACTCTCACAGCGGGAATGTCGGCAAAAAACCTGCAGCAGCCAGCAACAGCAAGCGTCCCCCTGCCAAACGACCTCCTAAGAAACCACGTAAAAGCAGCAGCGTGGACAGTGGTGACATGTTTGATGACGACGATGACCAGGACCACCTTGACGCCTGCTTCAAGGACTCAGACTATGGTAAAATGATCTATACTACAACATTGACTATAGAGCATTTAGCACTGTTTGGTTCACATTGGCGCCATGGCTTCCAGTCTGTTTAATATAAATTATATATTGATTCATGAAGACACATTTACCATTGCTGAATAAGGTAATAAATTTTTCAGGTCTATGCTTAACTTCCAGGTCATGAACGCTTCCTATGCTTGTATAACAGTTTGACACTATCTTAATATGCACTAATCAACCACAACATTAATACCAGGAGAATTGAATAACATTGATTATCAATAATATAACATTAAACTGGTGACAGGATCATAGGCACCCAAGACTCATCTGTGTCTGTGGGGATAAAAGGCAGGCCCATCTGGTCCAGTCCTACAGTAGCACAAATTGCTGAAAAGATCAGTAATGAACACCCAGTGCGTCACAGCCGGAAGAGTTCAAGAGTGTTGATCCACCCTCCAAATTCCCCAAATCTTAATCTGAATTGAGCACCCGGGGAAATCGCCAGACAAACAAGTCCGCTCCATGGATGCCTCACCTCACAACCTACAGCACCCAAAGGATTCTCCGCAAACGTCCCGGTGCCAGACACCACAGCACACCCTATAGCATCTGCCTCAAGGAGCCAGAGCTGTCCCAGCAGCACAACACTATACTGGGTTTAATGATTTATGTATTAATGACTATGACTGATTTTGTATAAATACTTTTTAAAAGCGTGATTTATGGGGCAGCACTTAATGTGAACGTCACTGATCTGTGTTCCCTGGTTACATGCTGTGCTGGGGTTGTTGTCTGAATGAAGTTTCTCTGCATGGTCTCCATGTTCATGTGTTGTACCTGCCAAAACCATTGCCAGTAGGCAGTTTTGATTATAATAGGGACATTGCATTGTCCCTAGGTGTGAATGAATATGTCTGTTCTGATTGGATTTAACCAGAAAAAGCAGGCACTATCCTATTCTCGATTATTTTTAAAGGAGGCAAACAAAAATAGAGTGCAGTTCTGCTAGGGCTGGCTTTTAAATGGGACTAGTTTTAATATCTAGTTTTTTCCTTCTTGAATACAACACAATGGTGAATGAATACATTTTTATTTGATGCAAAAACATCAATATTGTCTTGCTAAATATCTAAATGTACATATAATGGAAAATATATGAATGCAGTGCTGTTTTTGAGGGAATGTTGTAGCTGTGTCATTCCAGCAATCGAAATAAACACTCCACAGAACCAAAAGAAACAGAGTCATTTACAATTGCAATTGCTTTTTTTGATTTTGACTAGGAGGTTCTCATTAGAGCCAAGTGACAGGCGTTTTGTTTATTCCGCATGGAAGGATCTCCAAATCTTGTCTTTGAGTTCAATTCCAACAAACTACTTTTTCAGCTGGGCGCTTCTTGTGAACCCTTTCCAAAAACAGCAAGACCATTAGTAGCCCCGTTAATAATCCATTAGCCATCGTTCTAAACTGTTGTTTTAAATGCTTTTTGATCTGATACCCTAATTAGTCATTAGTAGCACACATATTTGCAATCTAGATCACCCTTGGGAGCATTTTATCAAGCACACTGGCATTTTTCTCTACTGTAAACAGATATATTTTTTTCAGCCTTGATAATTATTGGAAATTGCGTGTTTTTTGTGCAGGAGTTCAAAGAGAGTAGGTACATCAGGCAGGGTATTAAACAGCTGCCTTGCATCTGTTCATTGCTAAGACTCCATCCGTTTGGAATCTTTAGTCCAAGAGTTTATTAAATGCACATTTGAAATGCATATTTTTTTGTTAAATATTTGGTATTGATTTGTTTGGAGTATTGAAATCTACTGAACTGTTTGCTTCAGTTTACCCTTCTCTGGAATCTGAAGAGGACAGTCCCATCTTCAAATCACGATCGAAGAAAAGGAAAAGCTCAGACGACACCCCGTACAGTCCGACAGGTATGGGTTATATAAAGTCTGTCCTAAATATTGCCCTTACGGTTTGCTGAAAGTACAGAATGTCTCTGGTATGAGAAGTGGATATGTTAAATTTGTCCCTGGTGTATTTTTGCAGCACGAGTCGGGCCCTCTGTACCGAGACAGGAAAGACCAACGCGTGAAGGGGCTAGGGTCGCCTCCATAGAGACTGGCTTGGCCGCTGCTGCTGCCAAACTCTCTCATCAGGTTAACAACTTCCACTTGCCATTTTGGTCTTCACATAACATAATTAAGCAATATCACACAAGTGGAAGTGCTGTTGTACTGACTACAACCTTATCACATCTGTGCCGATATTCAGCACAACCAAAGGTTTGATGCCGCTTTTACACAACGATTCCACAAGCACCATTTATTATCAACAGATTATGATTTTTTTTTTATTTAACCAGCTATTTTTTTTCATCAACACATATGCACATCTGCACCTGGAGGGACTAACTAACGGATTGGTGGACCTGGTGACCAAGAGTTAGTGACTGACAGTTAGTGTGATTAACAGAGGTAAAAGTAGTCTTACCCGGTCCTACTGTATGTAGCCAAAAGGTGAAGAGAATAAACCATGAAGGTGGAGGACGGTACTGAGAAATTTATGAGATTTACTTTATATTTTCACTTGCGTAGTCAGCTTTAGAATATCAGCCAACTCTCTAATGTTCTTAAATGGAAGGCTAGTGCACGTTTGAAGTGTGCAAGTTAGTGCCCTTGATTAGGGATTAGAAAGGGATTCAGCCTTGTGTTAGAAGCTAGTTAGCTTTGTGGCAATAAATAAAAGAACAAAGAAATTTCAGACACAATTCGGAATGACTTAGAAGCAATTGCTAAAGAGACAAACTGTTGTTTAACCTGCCATGACCCCAGCAGTTGTGTTTTCTTGTTGAAAGTGCTTTTATATGTGAGATTTAACAGGCAGCTGATCTCGACTCTTTCCAGCAATGACCTACTTTCCCCCCATGCTGCTGAATGACAGTTAGTGTAATTAATGGTTATTAAAACACCTGTGACTCGGAGTGATAAATACAGTTAAACATCCCAGTGTCGTTACTGTCTGTTACTGTCTGTTATCACCACTCATGGAAAGCCCTTCCTCCTATCCGATAGATTTAGGACAGTGCAGACTATTGTGTAGTCTGCACTGTCCTAAGGAGAAGCATGGCTTAAAACAGTATTGTAGCAGTGTGGACATCAGTGAGGACAACCGTGGAAAAAACTGAAACTATGAAACATGGCCAATCCTGATTATTATATAATTCTTCATTGAGGGTAAATTCATGAATATACTTAGAAACATAGTAAAATGACTTGCTACTTCCTTGCTCTTGTTTTTGATTCTCATGTCATATGTAATGATCGTCTGTGTATTATTGAATAAATCATAGCTAGTGAATGTTTACACTGCTGCACATGCTCACTGTATTGTGGCCTTCTGGAAGAGAGAGGTTTGTCCTTACAAAATACCCCGAAAAACATGACTGCTTGCCTGCACTTTTACTTCCAGTAAGTGGAGGTTAATCAGTTTTAAGGCCTTCCATAAAGCTCCTGAAGTACTTTATGGCCTAGCGTTTGTGTGTGTCCTTGGAAATAAAAAATCCTATTGGCACATTAAGACTTTTAAGATATTTGTTTCTATCCAGAACTCAAGTAAAACGAGACTACTGTTGCAATCCTTGAAGGGATCCAATGCAAATAATAATGCCAACATGTACTTTTTTCCAGTATTTGTACTAGTTTCCAGTATTTTATTTTTCAAAGCTGTTAAATGTGCTCTATTGGTCAACCTGACCTGAAAATTTTTGGATTTCAGAAGAATGCAGATAACTTATTATTATTATTATTTTTATTTTTATTTCATCTCAATAAACTCAATGTCTCTTGTATAGCTTTTTACAATAGAGATTTTTTCAAAATGGTTTTATAGAAATCAGTGGCCTCAATAATCAATGTCAAGGAAAAACTCTAAGGAAGAAAAAAACATTAGAAGGTACCAAGGATTCAGCAGGGGGAGCTCATTCTCCTCTCTCTTGCGCTGCTTTTTGATGCGCGATTCACTTTGTCGTTCTAACAGGAAGAGCAGCAGAAAATCAAGAAGAAGAAGAAGAATATCAAAAAGAAGCCTGTGGTTGTAGAGGAGCCTCAGAAACACTCTCAGGACAGCAGTTCTCCAGAGGCAACCCTGGACTCGGAGGGCAACGGGGCTGACCCGGAGTACGGCAGCGGAACAGTCAAGACGGCCGGCGGCTCGCAGCCCATGGCTCCAGGAGTCTTCCTCAATCAGAGACGTCCCTCCACTTCATCTCCAAACAATGCCTCAGCACAGCCAGCAAAAGTGGAACGCGGTAACTCGACAGATGCCAAAGGTAAGTCTCAATATCAGTGTGCTCTGTTTTGTGAGCAATTTCTTTTTTCTCACTTTTTCTATGCTAGTGTGTAGAAGGTGTGACTGTTAGTTTGCCACTCTTGGGCTGTTCACCTTAATTATTCAGATGTGTTCTCAGACTGTTTTCAACCCTAGCTACTTTGGCAAGTGAATAAAAATCATTTAATACTTGATTACATCTAAAAAACAAATACTCAAGATCAGCATCCAAGTTACGTGATTAGCCTTTACATTCATTAATCATTTAAATTTTTAATTCGGTTGTTTTTGTAGCCCTGAACACTGCTCAACAAGTATTCATTAGTAATTACGCACAATTCCAGACTTACAGGTACTTTTAACATTACTCTTTTTCTCTCCCAGCCAAGCGGCTAAAGAAAGGCATGGCAACAGCCAAACAAAGACTTGGAAAAATCTTAAAGATCCATCGGAACGGGAAGCTCCTCCTGTAACAGGAACAGCGGAGGGGATTTGACATTTTCTCCTGACGTTCTTATGGACACAATGGACTAGCCAATCCGATCCCTCCCCCCCACCTCTCTCTCCCCCTCCCCCAAACTGTGGACACGAACTGAAAGACGGAAGGGGAGTGTGCGAGTCACACAACTTTTTCGATTTCTAAGAAGAGCTTAGGTCAGAATAGGTTTTTGCTTCTACTTATACTTTATAACTTTCAGATATTAAAAAATGTACAGAATACCTGCTATTAATATTTTGTAAGAAGAATTTGTCTCGTTTTACTACAGCTGTCAGTTTATCAGGGGTTGCAAAGATATTATGAAATAATAAATAGCAGTCATTCCAAGATAAAGAAAGTATCCCTTGCATGTATCCAGTTGCATGCATGCATCGGTAGAGAGGGCTGGGACAGGGGAGAAAATCCAGGACTTCATTTCTACTCTTTGGATGTGGCTTATCATTGTCTTTCGATGTTGAACAAGTATTACTGTACACTCTTTCACTCATCTTCACAATGGCTGCCGCACACGACTCCACCATACCACATTTCCCATCGTCTTGTGGTTAAAGGATATTTCAGAATGAGTTACTTTTGTTTGCTGAGCACTATCACTGATAATATTTATTGACCTAATATAATTGTATGTCATAGATAGATTGAGGAACGCAAAAAGGCACTTAAAAAACACCAACAAAGCACAAAACCGTGATATTGTGAGTAGTTTTAAATGTCTTTTTATAACAGCTACTGTGAATCCATGAACTTATAATAGGATTTTTTTCTTTTTTCCCCCACAGACTACAATAGCAGCCAAATTTAGTTGTAATGGAACCAAAATCATAAAATTTCAGTACATCATAAATTAAACATATCTGGTGCATTATTTAAAATAGGGTCATCTTTCCCAGTGTAAACAAAAACAAGAAAATGTATGTCCGACACACTAATAGATCATACCAATAATTACTAGCAATAGTCACAAAGTATTTTTTAAAACTCAGATTATTTTCTCACTATTTTACCTCATGTTTTACATCCCTAATTAAACTGTCTTTATATGAATTGAGCTTCATGTTTCTGTAATGTTGGCAAATGTAGCTTCTCTCTTTCTCTCTCTCTCTCTTTTTCTCTTAAATATTCGTATCCTAAAATGATCTAAACTAAAACACTAATTACATGGGACCTTGAGCTCTGATAAGCCTCATCCACATTGATGTGTATCACTAAGTTAGGGATACTTTCTCTGCTTTGTTGGTCTCACAGGCAGCACCCATTAACCCTAGACTGAAATATGCATTTATATTGCTTCACAGTACAGTATGTAGAATGTAGCCTGTATATAGCTTTTTAAATAAATACGTTTTGTATCCTTTTTCCTTAATACTTCATTATACATTTTTACTAGTTTTTTGCAAAGTGTAAACAAGAAAAATATATATAAAGATATAGAAATAGTCATTTCTTTCTATTTTTTTTCTTAGATACACAATAGCTGATTTTTTTTATTCTTTTAAATTTTAATCACCTTATTTTGTCCTTTTTTTTTTTTTTTTAGACAATGGTGTTGCCTGGAGAACAAAGCATTATCATAGCATAACATCTCATATGGCCTTACATAAAATAAACTACATGTATTGTACTGAATCATTTACACAACTTCGAGGGGGGAAAATGTCTAAAGTCAAAAGTAAAGTTTCTACAACCGGCCTCATGTTTTGGGTTCCACTGCCCTTACTGGGATTCAGAGTTCTTTTACTAGCACCTTGTGAAGTGTTGTCTGTGTCGGTGATGTAATTTATTAATGTTTGTAGCCTTTTATACTTGTATAATTCTTATGAGATTTTGTTTGAAATATTTTATCAGTGTGAAAGCCCCATAGGAAACCTATCATTAAAAATGCCTTGTTGAGTTTAACGAAACTCATTTGCCTTTTATTTTCATTTTGTCAAATGAAACAGGTCATTCATTTAAATTGTTACTATTATTATTATTATTATTATTATTATGCAGCTCTTTTTAAAAACCTTATGCCATGAACTTTATTTTGATAACAGAATATGTACATTCTCAACAAGGTTTTCTGATCAATTGCAGTGTTTTAGTTTTCAATGTAAATCTTGTATCCACCTTTTCTGGAGTGAAAAGCACTCAGCTTTGTCAATGGAACTATTTCAGGTTTTATTTGTACAAAAAAATGTGTGTTGCTTTGTTGTGGTTTATTTTTATATGTTCAAACCAATTAAACACATCCACTGTACCAGGGCAGTGAATGATACCTCTTATTGTGATGATGTGATACTTCATCTATTTGCAAATACTGTAGTAATGTCAGTTCTTTTCCTTTATATTATGTAGAGGGTATTTATTTAATATTGCTCACTCTCTCACTCATTCTCTATACCGTTTATATTGTATAGGATCGTAAGGGACATAGAGCCTTCCAGGGGCACTATCTATCGCATGGCACAAGCATGCACACACACACACTACGGGTAATCTGGAAATGCCAATTAGCCTAATCTGCATGTTGTTGGACAGTGAGAGGAAACCAGAGCACCCAGAGGAAACCCACCAAGCATGGTGAGAACATGCAAACTCAATGCACACAAACCTGAGGTGGGAATCGAACCTGGACCCTGTAGGTGTGATGGCACAGCGCTAACCATTATGCCACTAAGCCTCTATTTAACATTAACATTTTTTTTTTTTACATTAACAGTCTTTTGATTAGCCGCAGTGCTGCTGAAATCATATCTTGATTCATTTTCTATAATTCTATTCTATAATTTTTTTTCATCATGCCATTGACAGTAGTACCGGATGTAATTCAAATCAGTTTTTATTAATGCACTCAGGACAAATTTAGTATAATTTAATCTGTAATTCTGCAGTAACACCTCATTTACAAGGGCTTGTGTGACAGACTTTATGTATAACTTTTCCAAAAACTAAATAATTTTTATCACACAAACATGAAATTTCTACAAAATTAACGTGATAGCTATAAATAGTTAAAAAGTACAATTGCTTTCAGGTTGCTTTAGTACAAGAGAAATAAGGATGTGCTGACATGGAAAATAAGCCACCTTGCAGTGATAACACTAACTTCACTTTGTGTTAAAACAAATTACACCACTCCATTGTTGATTATTTTCCATTGTTCCATATCCATTTAACATTATTTGAATATGCTTTTGGTTTAGCCAGGATATGTTCACACTGAAGCCTAAGCGCTCAATTCCGATGTATTGATTCCGTTTTTTTAAAATATATATAAACTGAATCTCTGTAGTCTATAGTCTGTTGCACGGAATTTGCATGTTGTTGCCGTGCTTGATGGGTTTCCTCTGGGTACTCCAGTTTCCTCCTACACAGTGTGGGCTGGTGTTTAAAAAAAAAACCCGCTAGTGATGTAAGCAGTGGCAGCCGGTCAATACAGGGCGCATTAAAGTTCGGCAGAGAAGAATGCTCCTTTAACATGTAATTTAACATAATAAGTATTTATTTTAATAATTAAATAAAGTCATTTAGTCACAATATTCTGCTGTATTTCTTAATATCATTTATTTGCAATTAAAAAAAAATCTAAACTGTATTACGTTCATTTGTGTTCGTATACGCGGGGCGCCGGACAAACGACTGTCTATGTAGGCGGGTACATTTTTAAAAGCATGTGACCTGAGGCTGAGCACTGATTGGATCTTTTTAAATCATCCTTCGGGCGCAGCACTGTGCGCCCTGAACCCTCCCACTTTTGTTCTTAGCGAATCAATATTGTTTTTAAATATCTGGGATCATGTGATTGGACCATTCTCAACGAGCCAGCGCTTCTTATGGCAAGCGGAGCTGCTGACTGGATGCGATGTGAGTCACGCCTTTACTTTATACTAGTAGTAATGATGCTTACTTAATCACCTGATGAATGGCTATTTACATTATTAAAAGTTTCATTTTAATTTTGTTTGCGCCCCGCCCCGGTTTTTTTTTTTTTTTTTTTTGCACGAGCCGCCACTGGATGTAAGTGTGTGCTTCTGCCCTGTTATGGGTTGGAACCCTTTCCAGGGTTTACAATGCCATGTGACTATGTGTGTATGTGTAAGCCCCATGATCCTACACAGGGATAATCTGTATGTACTGTATAAAGGATACATACAGTATGTATCCTGTATTTACACGGATGGAGAGAAACATTTTTTTTTTAAATCACCCCTTTTTGTGGTTCAAGTGATGTCACTACGGTATGGTGGAATGTGAAGATGTTCAGTTATTTCTGCCAGTACAGAGTTGTGACGAATGTCCATCTAGGGTGGCGTAAAGAAATTGCACGAATTTGTGGTCACGTTGCAAATAATCAGACCTGTATCTGATTTAGGACAATACATGGAAGTGGCTTAAATCAGATTGCATATGATTTGTGCTCTCCACAGCATTATGGGGGGGGGGGGGATCTATATATTCCTCACTGTTCTGCAACATGCTGTGTAAATTACTTGGTGTGTTGTTGTGCTCAGGCCTCCAAGACCGAGAGGAACATCCTTTAATGCAGCCTCTGCTGGTTATAACTGCAGGGGCCGCTCGAAGTTGAATGAGAGAAAAGAAAGAGAGAGGGAGAAAGAGAGAGGGAACCAGTCAGTGAATATTGCATTCCCGCCAAGATCAACACCGTTAAAAGTCCATTAGCTTTAGCTGGAGCCTGCGGTGGGCCAATTCAAAAATGTCGGGCTATGTTAAACAAACACAAGTTCACTTCAGGCTCTGTAAATGTATCAGAAATGCAGCTTATACTTATAATGTCACCAAATTATAGTGATACTTATAATAGGCTAATTTTTCCATTAATACCAAAGCGGTGTTTAGGATTTGCAGTCACCATTAACAGTTTTTTTATTTTTTTATTTTTTTACATACGTCTTCTCTGTCTTGCTTTTCTCTCCTTCCTTCCAGAAAGATCCGGAGTTTTAGTCTTACTTCCTTGTTTCTTTTGTGAAAATGATTTATCTACCAGCAGGTGGCGATATACAGCTCAGAAAGCTGGACTTCCCTTGAGGAAAGCTGAGTTCATCAATCATCCAGCTGAAATTAGAGACTGCATTGTAAAAGTCTCCCTACTGTGCATAAACCCCATTATTTAATATCCCATGTAGTGCACTTACACAGTCAATAAAGAGCTAACTGGAATTAGTCGTAAATGTGAACGGTTTATTAGTGTATATGAAAAGGGACTGTGCCCTTCTGCGGTTATGCACTGCCATATTTTATGTTTCATATAACAAATATGTAAAAAAAAAACTTACTTAAGGAACTTTAAAGTAGAGCTGAAACATGTAGGAATATCTTCACAGTTAAACTAACAAATAATCATTGTAAAAAAAAAAAACGTGGACTGTTTAGCTGCTTTGCCTCCATTTACTTCTCTTCGGTCTCTGCTATTTTAACCGCTCTCACATAAATCTTAAGAGCATGACATCAATTTCAAAATAATTTGGGATAAACGGCCTTTGAGTCCGTATTTGTTATTGTTCGACGACGTTACACTGTGAACATGAAAACGCCCAACCCAGACATCAACATCTGCCACGTCTCCGAGCAGAAATCCATGTTCAAACCCTGCAACCAAGTATTAACGCTGTTTATGGCCTTCACATCAAGCCTTTCTACTGTTTACATCATGCCTCGGGTTGTTCCTGCCACTGGTTTGTTTGTCTCCGCATTGCATTGTTTAGCAAACACAGCTTTAGCAGTTAGTTAAAAAAAGAAAAGACAAAAAAAAAAGAGGAAGAGTGGATCTTTTTAAACATAGATTATGACTGATCAAGAAATCATGGTGGGTTTTAACTTCCCCTTTAGGTGGAAAATGTTTTTTTTCAAATACATATGAGAATTTTGATTTGTATTTTCATTTCCAAATTTTTTATTGTCCAATCTTGTCTTTGTAGTCTACATGAGAATAAAAAGTGTGAATGGACCTCACCTGGACCGCACCATCGTGCTACATTAAAATAATTTGGCTCATTTGATTGGAGAAATTCCAGAACTGGTTCAGTTGAATAGACCCTCATTCTAGAATTGTTCTCAATTTCTCCAATCCAGTGTGCTCAATACCCTATTGACGGGATCAAAAAACAATCAAATATAAATAATCCTGTCCATTTTTGACTACTCAAAAAAAAAAAAAAAAAAAAACACTGTATCACATTATCATATTATAACACATTATCAGATAAACATAATGTTTATATGTTTAAAATCCATACTAATGCTACTATTGCCATCAGAAACTATACAAGTCTACTGCTTATTCAGCAATGTTCATGCCGGTCACATGCGTAATTATGCGTCATTAAAATTCTATTACCGAACTTTATTTATTTTCAAAATATACACAAATAGAAACTCGTATTAACTCATGGACTTCCTGTTTTTTTCCCTTTAGACCAGCTGTCTCAAGTGAATGTTGCACATACAGTAAAGTACATATAAACTACAATTTTTAGCCATATTTTGACATAAATTAACAAGATCATTTAAAGTAAATGCAATCAATCTTGCAATGTTCTTGCAAGAACTATATTGGTGGTATGTGGTGGCGTAGTGGTTAGCACCGTTGTCTTGCATCTCCAGGGTCGGGGTTCAGTTACTGCCTCGGGGTCTGTGTGCATGGAGTTTGCATGTTCTCTCCGTGCTTGATGTGTTTCCTCCGTGTACTCAGGTTTCCACCCAAAGACATGCATATTAGGCAAATTACTGTTCCAAAATTGACCATAGTTTATCAAAGCAAGTGTGTTAATTTTTGAGGTTCTCCCATGGTCGAAAAATGGAACTAAATACAATGGTAATTACCATTGGCTGCCACAGTCCGTAGTTGGACTACAGAGGTTCCTAGATGGATGGATGGATGGATGGATGGATATACATATATTAAATTACCATAAATGTTTAAATTCTTTTTCTATGCTATAAATACAACCAGTAATATTTATTTCTTTTCCTAAAACAGTTAAATAACTACAGTTCTTTGTCTGTCTTGTAGGATATTTAATGCACATCCAACATTGTAAATTACGTATTCATTATGCAATAAATAAACAGACAGACATTTTGGAGCTGCCTGCTCTGTTGGGAACAGCAGGTGGCCCTGTGTCTTGCAGGAATTTCCCCCTGCCTAGCATCACTGATTAAAAGCATTAGACCGGGGTTTCCCTACAAAGGAAAGAAGAAAAAAAGAGTTGAGGATCACTCCTGGCTTAGTACACCTCGAGCACTTAGTGAAAATGAAATTATAATTGCTCAGACAAGGTGATTAGAATGAGAGCATTTCAGTTAGTATCGCTTCACTTTTGGCCTGTAAATAACGCACCACATACCTGTCTAAATTTTTGGAGCTTATATGGGCCCTTTTGCTTTGGAGGTATTAATGACGAGTTCACTGAAGGAGGGCGAGTGGGTTCATAATTGAGCAGCATCAGAGCAGCATGAACGAAACCTGCTGTGTGTCATGTGTGAGCTGATCTCATTGCTCTTGTATGCGCTCTTGTAGGGTAGCGCTCACAGATGTGCTATTAACACGGTCTTCAGTGGTGTGGCCAGAAGCACCGGCCCAAGGATGCTTTTAATTGCTCCAGAAAGTCTGACTACGTGTCAGTATACGGCCACCATTATCCAAAAGCCATATTTAGTTGTGTCTTTGCATCTTCATCTTCCAATAGGAGGCCTTCATTCAGACGTGACCTTCTTTCTAGATTTGCCCCATAAGAGAATGTTTTGATTTTTGTCAAAACATCTTAGTCGACAACCCTGTTATGATTTTATTATCTTAATGAGTAACCGATACAGGTGTAAGGAAAATATGTGAGAGGTTTGGCAAATAGTCTATTGTTTCATTGAACTGGATAGTGAGCAACTGAGGACCGTTTATATTATAAAAGAAGGAAAATGTCCATACTAGAAAATAGTAACATTCATAACCCTTTTCACAGCATACCCGGCAATTGTTTTGTTTGGAAAAAGGATTTACAGGATTGGCACCTGATATGTTTGAACAATGCAGCATTTGGCTACACTTTTAAAACAAGCAGTTAACAGCTGCCTTCGACTCTTGTTTTATCCATTTATTTCCATCACTATCAAAATATCCACTATGTATACAGTTGCGTAAAACACCATTATTACTCCGATTAGCACACGTAGAAAGGTTAGACTTACTTACTTACTTAACTCTAAAGAGGTTTTCACATTCAAAGAACTATATAGAGGAAGCTATGCTTGGAAATTTTAATATCATATCTTCACTTCCATTAGCCAACCCGATTTTCCATATTAAGTCACTCAACTCCTCCTGACCCCCATTCATGTGCGCGGTTGTGAAGCATTTCACACTGCAGCATGATCACATCCTTCTGACATGAATAAACACCTATAATCTCGACCTTTTAGATCTCTGTAAACACACCGAATAGCAAATGCTACAAATTTAGGCTTGAGGCTTCCAAATGCAAACATCTGTTTTTTTTAACCCATACATATGAAACCAGCCATTTTCTATGTAAGTAATCCTCATGTCCATAAGGAAACACTTGTAGCTGTAACTTCAGGGTAATGTTTTAAATAACAACAGGAGAGTTCTTGCGAGTTAATTTGAATAAGTAGTCCTTAGTGGATAATTAGCCATGGTTATTTTAAGAACGGTGAACATAATGAAGGACTTCCATCCAAATTGTTATGCTTCCCAAGAAGCTTTGTTTTCTGTTCCTGTGAGAGATTTCTTTCTTTAAAAAAAAAAAAAAAAAAAATCTAAACTGCAGTTACTATCTAAATTATGACTTATTTTTCATACTAAAACAAATGTTCATGTGACATCCAAGTGCATAGTCGCAGCTCTCCTCCAACTAAAGACTTGTAGAATGTACATTTTCTTGCAGTATACAGAGCTGTAGTCAGCTGGTGCTGGGAGTCTCCCAACTACAATTACTCCGTTTACATGTGGCAGTATGAGACGGAAATTTCTTCTGAAGGACATGGCTTTGTTTCTGTGCATGAGCCTCATGTTTATCCGGGTATTTAGATGAAACATGATGCCATGCCACGCATCAGCAAGTGTCTGAGATAGCCTTTCAAACGACTCATTTTCAGACACACTTAAGCAAGCGCCTGTTTAACATACCGGTGGTTAGACAGTTTCTGTACAGAAAAAAAAGTATCTAACTCATTTGAGAATACTTCAATTTCTACTAAACGGCTCTCTTAAATGAGTCTTATTGAAAAATCATAGAGTTAGCCAAAATTAATAATTCTATAGCCTACTAACACACCAACAATCAAGGGTTTTAAAGTTATTCAAATGCAACTCAAAACTCACTTGATTTTCATTCACCTTAGAATTTACTGGGCCAGCTTTTGCTTTGGCAAACACATAATGTTTGTAATGAACAGATCGGCTTTCATTGGCCTGCGTGTGTAACCGATATCTAAATGATTAGGGCTTTCTCTCCGCCCCATGGCACTATGCTCTCTGAAACCCACAGAGTCAAGCGGCTGCGAGCTCCCTGACCCCCAGGACTTCCTCTGAATATTAAAAGGCTAGTTATGTCGTCAAGAGCTCTGATATAGAACATGGGCTCATTTTCAAAGATGGTCAATCAGTGCAAAAGATCCAGCTTTTATGTGGGCTTTTGAGAGATGCTATGATGGCACACAGAGGAAGTGCAGGGAATTTTAAAATGATGTGGTCACATGCCTACAGGCTGTAAATGCTTTGCCTAAATCCTTTTAACTTGCTTGCTCTCTTTCTGCACTAGGGTTTATGTTATAGAGGAATATGTGGTGTGCTTTTATTTAAGACATTCCAGGTGATGTGAGGCAGACCAACACAACTGACAGCAGGTATTATATCCTCAAATTTGGGGTGTTTAAAGTGGAATGTTAAAAAGGGCGCATTTCCGCCTACTTACCGCAAGGATTCTACATTGCACACTCCATCTAAACAGTTAGCAGAACTTTGAGTGACATTCCGCCACAAAAACATTTTGAACTTCTGGCAGGAAGATTATGTCTATCTCCTTTCATCTAGTTAAGGTTGAGTTGATGTCTCTCTCCTTCACCGTTATAAAATTAGTCAAGCAATTATTGCATAATTACGACTCCTTTACCTATCTTTTTTATTGTCTTAGCTACCTTTATAAACTTTATGCATATTATTTTCGTTTAATTTTCAACTTATTTATAACACATTATGTGGATAGAGCCAATGCCTCACTGCTCCTTAAAAAAGGCATACATGTAAAAATAGCTTGTGGCCGGATGAACGCAATTGCATCGACTTCCACAAGCCGGAGCATGCAGCAGGCGCAAGGTGCCCACTCGCCAAGCTCGGCTGCGTAACCTTTGACCTCTTGAAGTGTAAATAATTGGGGAGCTCGTTCTTTAAACTAAATTGCAGGCCAAGAGGAAGCAGCAGCAGCCTCAGGCCCCTGCGTCTCCTCAGGTGCTTTGACAGGCGTAGTAATACCCCACCTTTGGCCAAGTCATTAGTGCACAATGTCTCCATTATCTCCAGTCAGCCTACTGCTTCGGTGGTACACGGTTCGGTGCTTCCTTTTCGATTAGCATGCGTCTCCTGCTTCTGATCAGGGTTTGATTTGAGTTGTGTTTTGAAAGAAGCAAAACTGACAGCATTTATAAATGTCTGACTGGACATGGTACTTGTGAATTCAATACTGTATGTGTTCTGTCAAATCTGGGAATGTTGCTGTGGTAAGACTTGGATCTCGGAATAAAATCAAGGGATTTGAACATGCCGGGTTGCTTACTAGCTTGAGAACATGATTTGTTATGACATAAAATATGACATTTATAATTTAAAAAATTATGTAGGGTGTTCTTGCAGGTCGGTATGTGGAATAATCGCTGCTGGTAAGGTAAGAGTAAGAAAAATGGCTTGATTTCATTGCAATTTATCAAAGTCTGCTAAGCTGTAACACAGTTTTGATCCATCCAAAACCATGTCTAAATCAGCAAGTGATGCCAGTAGCATGACGTAGATGAGGAACTCTTGTTTTCTTTTTTGCAGACAAGTGATTCCTTTGAGTGCAAAATAAATTTCACACATGGAGATTCATGGAAGTTTTTTTTAATATATATACAATAATAATTATGTGACACAGTGGCTTAGCAGTTAGCACTGTTGGCCTTTAATTTTTTTTTTTTTTATTATTGTAGATCCACTAAGCCATATGGTGGCTTAGTACTTGCATTGTTGCCTTGCAAGTTCAGGGTTTGGGTTCGATTCCGAGGTCTGTGTCTTGAATTTGCATGTTCTACCCTTGCTTAATGGGTTTCCTCTGGGTCTCTGGTTTCCTCCCACCGTCTAAAGACATGCAGATTATCATTGGCATTCTCAAATTGCCTGTAGTGTGTGAATGCGCTTGTGAATTTTGGGACCCACCGTGGTCGTAAAATGGTCCCTAGTTGGACCAAGATAGATGGATGTTATATTATTATAGTACATATATATTATATACAGGTATATAATGTTAGATTTTATATATATATAAAACTCACAGAGCTTTATGTTTGTCAACTTTCCAATTATACAACATATGCAAGATAATTATTGTCCAAATAAACCCAAAAACCTGTAACAGTTAATTTACCTAACAATAAGTATAACAACCTAATTATAACCACACTAATATTGGTAATAACGGTGTGTTTTCCACTAGATTAACTAGACTAAATACCCCACATAAACACATTGCTTCATTTTATTTCAAATTCTTTTCCTCAGATATTTCCGTATGTAAAAAACTCGCGGTGTTTAAACGTAAGTCATTCCGGTTCTCTCATCACCTCGAGGGTCATTACAGCAGAGTTTACCGCAGTAGCTAAAGATCAGCGACAGAGCCGGAGCTGGTGCGTCCCAGCCACAGCGCTATCAGCCTCTTTAATCTGCTATACGCCTCAGGGAGACGGGGACGCGCAAATGGAGCGCGAGGAGCAAAGCGCACGCGTCGGCACAATCGCGCGCGATGTTATCATGAAGTGAATGACGAGGCGTTAATTAAGCCGAGCTAAACCAAAACAAGCACGTGTCTCTTTCAGTATTTAAACAAACATACAGGTGTGTGTAGACGGTCCGGTCGGGTTCTCTCTCTCTCTCTCTCACACACACACGCGCGAGCGCGCTGGGAGAGTTCTTACACGCATATTGATGGCTGTTGAGACGCGCTCCATTTCTTCCTAATAACCTGAGAGAAATCAGGCGCGCCTGTGTTCCACGCGTGAGGTGTGAATCTGCGTGAGAAGATCTAAATTCAGAGATACACGCGATACTTCTCTGAGACTTCACAGATCTCCAGGGTGAATGGGTAAATTGTAGGTTACGAAGCGGAGAGTAATTACACTTCGTTTCTTCATTTGTTAGTGAAACACCAGTCCCTAACCACGCATGGGTTTACGGATTGCCGTTTGGACTGCCAAGCGTGAACGGGTGGCAATTTCGTCCCCTCTGGGTAAATAAACACGTCTAAACCGAGCAATAATGATCCTCAGCGCTTATGTCTTCATTCTGGTTAAAGATAGGACAGATTTCACATGCATTTCCTTAGATCTATAAATAGCGCTCGTAGGAAACAAAATGAATGAGCTGTCAGGGCGAAAGCACTTACGAAAAAAGACACCAATTTGTTGAATTGCTAGCCGGTAGAAAAGGGGTTCGGCTCTCACATGCATGGTTCATAGTTGAGTTAAATTGCGGAGTTAAATTAAAGCAACGACACACTGTGTTCATCTTGCTCATGTTGTAACTTCCACCCATTTTTATCGAGTTTTACACTTAATCTACGAGCTTAAGGGGAATCAAAAATTTTGTGATAATATTCAACCTACATGGAGCACGTTGTTTTACTAAGCAATACTGTTTCTATACCAGCAGAATAAATCTCAACCTGAACCATTAACAGGACGAGCAAATCAAACCAGGCGATTACAAGACAAAACAAAAAAAAGACAAAAGTCCATCAATCGCTTTGTTTGTTTGTTTGTTTGTTTGTTTGTTAAAACATACAAATGTGAAAGATCAAATTCGAATGGCCAGAGTGAATAGGCACATAATTCTAATAATTCATAATTGGATTTAGAATTGCATTCAGTCTTACTTTGGTGTGTATTTTTTTTTAGATAAAATGGAAAATTAGAATGAAACTTAAAAAAACAACAACAAACTATAAACAAAACAATAAAAAAAGATCTCAAAATATCTCAAACCTCTCCAAGGTCACCAGCAGAGGGAGATAAGAGGATTTAAACCACCCTAGACCAGCACGAACCTCAACGACCTCAGAAAATCTGAGGGAAATTATGCAGTTAATTATTTTGTCATTAATCCAGTCATTGAATCAAAATATCAGGGCTTCATAAATGACATCATTTAAGGAGTAAGAACTGTCCTAGAGCATAAAACTTTCCTAGAATGTCTGAGGTGTGCTGTCCTAATGTGTTTGCTGTCTTGGGTGGAGAAGAGCAGCGACAAAATGAATGAATTCCTATTAAAAATATTAATATATATTACATTAGTAAGAATTACATCTTAATTACAGATCATTATTTCTCACATATTTATAGATTCAATAAGACTGTTCTTCTTGAGTTGCTAACTTGGGCCAGAGATTTGTGCTACTTGGACACATGATTCTGCAGTGTAACCAGAACGGTACTTCAGCTTCCAGCATTTCCACTATATTGAAGGTAAGTCAAAAAGACACCACTACCATGACTTGAAATAATGGATGCCAATATCAAGAAATATTGCCATCCATTAAAAAGCTGTATGTCTCTATGTCACCCCTTAAAAAGTGCCAGAATGGTGGGAATCAGCTGAAATCCCCTCATGCATGTGCTGACACCTGGTGAAACCTTTCCTAATGTTACAAAATGACTTATACCTTCAAAGTACTATACCTTCTTCTTCTGTTCTTATTCATATTGGATCCATATGGCAACTTCCAGCTCTGAAAAATTAGTCCGAAGTGCCAGAAGCTGCAGTTCCTTGAATGACCACAAGGTGCTGGCTCCAAAAGTGAGTCAATCCCAATGCAGTCCCATGTTATTCACTAGCTCATTCACTCATCTATCTTGGATAGAGGATCCCAAGAGACTTTGGCCACGAGGCAGGGTATACTCTGGACAGGGGGCCCAATCCATTGCAGGGCACACACATACAGTACCCACACTTTGGGTAATTTGGGAATGCCAGTTATCTTAATCTGCATGTCTTTTGACTTGGAAGGAAACTGTAGTACCCAGATGAAACCCATCACAGGGAGAACATGCACACTCCACACACAAAGACCCGAGTGGGAATCAAACCTGATCACCAGCTAACTTATATCATTACAATTTTAACTACACAATTGTAGTTTGACTAAGGGCAAGAAATGCAGTTGAAAGAGACAATGTGTAGGGTATGAATGATGGAGTTTAATCAAATGCAAAGTAGCAATAGCATATAAATTGAGGTTAGCGACCTTAGCAGTTTATCCATCTCTAAAGCTAAGCTAGCTAGCTTGCGGTAATGTACATAAGAAGGTGTCTTCCAGCCAATAGCCAGACTCTGTTTGTTCCTCCCATTTGCCCATTTATGGATTAACTGGGGTTAGGTGGAGTCAGCTTCTGAAAAACATTCTTCAGAAAATGTTATGTGTGATGTTAAAGAGGACTTGTCCAGCTCTTATACAGCTTGTGATTAGACCTTGTACCTAATGAAGCTATCTGTGTTAAAAGCTTGTCACTGCAGTCAGAACTGCAGGTAATGACTCCTATCATTGCCTTTTATCCATTTACTTCTGCAGTGAGTATATGGCCCCATTAACACGTGTCCTGGGTGAACAGGGTCAATGTGTCTTGAAGTCGCACTGTGATCCGATCTCTTAAATCACATTTGGAGGTGGCCTGGGACACATATGGCCACATCACGTGAATGTGAAATTGTCTTGATGTGTTATGGACAGCTGGACCAACTAATCAACTGTGTCATTGCCCTAACTGGCTGGAAAATGTAGTCATAATAATTTTTACACTTTTTGTGAATTGTATTGAATGGTAGAGGTCTCTGTTGCTGGGCTAATAGCTGCAGATGAAGCAAAGAGAATGCTTTTTATAGTTTCATCCATTGTCTTTTTTGTAAAGAGACCACATGGCTAAAACATTTAAAACATTTAGATGACTTGGCAGCTTTATCCCCACACATATCTATTCCAAAATGGATATGATAATTCAGGACCATGACCCAGATTGCCTATGCCTTTTTCTCTTGGAATAAACGGACAGTGACCCAGAAGTCCAAGAGACACTTGTGAAATCAAGAGCTTCTAGTACTCAGACACTGTATGCACTCTGATGCACTCCATTAGCTAAAACATGGTGTGCTGTTCCACTGCCTTGTTCGAAGACTAATCTCTTTTTTACTGCTGTTGAACAAATACAAGTCCATATGAGCTTAGAATTATTATGCAGGATGGTGAAATGAAATGGTTTCTTAGAGAAATACGCTATACTCCATAAAAGAAAAGATAAATGTGGATAAAACAATTACCTCACGTCCCATGGGCAATTTTAACATAATTGTTTCTGTACCCTAAAATTTGAATATATTTGAATGGAGGTGGTTTCTTATTAACCAGAAATAATTTTAAATAATTTTTTGATACCGATGTGTAAAGCTGAAATTAAGAAACCATGGTGGGGAAAAGTACTCCCTTGCTGTTTTAGTAGATATTGAATGGGTAAATGACAACTTGAGTTCCCCCAGCACACACACACACACATACACGCCCTTTTTCGCTTTAGGTGACCCAGTGGGCCAATAAGCATATGTCAGATAAGGAATGATTTGCTACAAGCAAAACCTTCAAAATAAACCAAGCATTAGTTTCTCAGTGTGGTGTATGTGTGTGCGCACAGAGACTTGGCTGAGCCCCTCTAATTCAGTTGAATTACAGTCATGTTTGCCCGACTGGCACATTCACAGCTGTGATAATAGCGCGAGGCCATGCTGGGCCTTCAGCAGCCTGCACATTGTCCACATGAGCCAGCACTCAGCCTTATGTGCATGTGCAGGTTTCTGTGTGTATATGCAGGCCTACACATGTGTGTCCCAGTTTAGGCAGGCTTACTTATGTGTGTGTGTGTTCTTTAGTCTATGTTCGTCTTTGACTGTGTTACGCGCAGAGAAAGACAAAAACTGGCTCCTGTGTTTTCTTTCCCAGAAAGTGTGTTTATTTCTGTTCCTTTGGTTTCAAAGCATGGGCAGCAGACTGCGGAGGAAGTTAGACTCATTAAAATTAAAATGCTTTGATTGAATGATACTTTTCTTGCAAGTAGCATAAATATTTTGGCTATTGTCATGATATTACAGTCCCAGTGACCTTTGAGAATAGCTGGTGACGTGCTGAGGGAGAAATGATTTTGAAAAACAAATTGGTTTAACTAGTTTAACAATATTACAGGTGAAGAGAACAATATCGGCACTGGGGAATGGAAAATTAATTGAAAGAAGACAGTTTTGCACTGTATGGGTTCTACAATGATTTTGCAGTCACCAACAATATTCTGATATGATAGAATCACAGGAAAGCTATGAATACTGATGTCACAATAGCAAACCTTAAAAGAAACCTGCTGATTGATGATGTTATATAGTACAGTAAGTCCCTGACTTACGAACGACTTTTGTTCCAGGAGCTTGTTTGTAAGTCAGATTAGTTTGTAAGTCAGACAAAGTGAGTCTTATACATCTTTGACACAAATATACAATTTAAAGCATAAAAAAACAAACACACAGCAACATTTCCTCTTTATATTTTTGAGAGAACTATGCCTCCAAATCCCGAAGGGAATCCCGTTGACGCAGCAGAGTCAGCGGACCTCGTTTAAATGCTTGAACAGATATTATTTTGTCTCAGAGCTGTATTGGACTGTGAACTCCTGATCTTCCGAAATTAAGATTTTTCACCTTCAGGACAAGGTGTTCTTCTTTACAACATCAGAAGAATCCACCCATTTCTTTCTTCACAGGCTACTCAGGGGTTTGTTCAGTCCCTTGTTATTTCAAGGCTGGACTACTGCAACTCACTCCTGGCAGGTCCGCCTCTATCCACCATTCGTCCTCTGCAGCTGATCCAGAATGCAGCTGCACGTCTCGTTTGCAACCCTTCCAAGTTCTCCACTCCGCTCTCTGCCCTGGCTTCCTGTAACGGCCCACAAATTCAAAATCCTGGTGCTTGCCTACAAAGCCAAAAAACAGCCCAGCACCCACTTACCTCTCAATCGTCCAGCATTTCTTGGCTGGTCCCACCATCTCTATCACCAGAGGTCAAGGAAGACATGCAACTAGACTCTTTTCTGTTCTGGCACCTGCAGTAGGTAGTGGAATTAACTTCCTTTAGATGTCTGTACAGCTGACAGAGTGTTTGGCAATCTTTAAATGACGACTTAAGACGTATCTGTTTCTTCAGTACCTGGGCTAATCACCCCCAAAAAAATTTCCCATCAGTGTTTTACTGAAGCTACTTAGTCAGTAACCTAGTAACCCAGTTTAAATATCTATCCAAATGCCAAAATGTAAATCTAAATTGAACAGCTTTACAGGACAGCCATTTTCTATAATCATGCTACCACTGATTAATTAAAACCGGTGAGGCCGACACCATTCATTTTGTACTTTTCTTTAGTCTCTATCATTAGAGTATTTTGATTCTATAATCGAACATGGAAAACATCTTATTGCACGGTCTTATTGCATGTAGTTTAACAGTCTGAAACAGACTTCAGGCTAAAAAGAAGTCTCTAGAGTAGATGCCATATTGACCCTGGTGGAATAGAACACTTTTGCTGATCTGTTACCTGTTGATCTTTTGACATTTATGGGCATTTACAAGTGGCACTTGTGTGCTGTGTGCTTGTGGTGCCCTGAGTTTGGCTTCTTTCCAGTGTTTGATTATGACAGTATGCTCTCCCATGCTGAGCCCCACACAGCGGCACACGTGCACAGGACCAGTGGGGGTGAATTGCTGCACTGAGCTCTGCATCTGATCAAGGCTGGTGTAGAATGTAAGGAAATACTCTGGTGGGGCCATCACAGTCCATTATAACTGACCAATACCAACCAAGGACAATCCAGCTGCTCTTTGAACAGTATTTTATCTGGAGTTAAAGCTTGGTCTGTAATCTGTCTGTGGATATGTTAAGTGACAGCAAAATCAGCATTCATTTGAATAATTCTTGGGTTGAATATTGTACAAAAGCATATTTGAGGTAGTAAAGGATTGCGTTGGCATGCTAAGTGTAATGAACTTTTAACTATAATATAATATACTATAATTATACTAATTATACTATAATTATATTATAGAATAATTTTGGGTTGATGTCTAGTAAGCATAATTAATTTTATTTTGACACTTCATTAATTCACACAGTATAAAAAAAAGTTTGAGGTTTCTTAACAGGTGTGCTCGAATCAATGCAATGTGCACATCTGTGTGTGTGTCCAATGTCAGTCTTTGCCAGTACTAAGCCATGCAATTGGAGACTGTTTGTAAACAGTCTGTCCTTTCTCAAAAGTGCCCAAGAGATTTGCTCCAGGAAGTCAAATTACATCGAAACTACCTAATTTGGCTTGGGGCTTTAAGCTCCATGCTTGAATGACCTTAATTGCTACAGGACCCAGTTTTCATTTCACTGTCTCTGGGTACTCTAACAACAAATTGAAGGCACTGCAGCACTGTTTCCTAAGGGTATTGAAATACAAATATTTGAAATAGAAATGTCACAAATTTGCGGTTAAACATTAATAATAATTGCTTTTGATTTGTGAGGATCCCTTTTTTAGCGTATCAGCAGCAAGTGCAAGCCGAGCAAAAAAAAAAAGAAGAAAAAATTAGCTAAAGCATGATTAACCTTTTTAAAAAAAATGTTTTTTTGTATGGACAGTCCGAGTATATATATATATACACACAATATACATACACACAGTTATTCACTTATCTTAGAGAATCACTAGAATCTGATTCACATTTGCCAGTGATCCATCTGAGCCAACGATTTTTTCACGCGTCACTCACTGCTTAATGACTATTGTGCATGTTCTATCCAATTAGCTCTGTCAAAGCTATCTGCGTGAGAAAACGGCATCTGATGACAGCTCAGTTTCAATGCTTTAGCCGGGTTTCAGTGACATGTACATTAGCTCTTTTCATGCTCGGCTCTCAGTCACATCATGCTCTAATGGAGTGATCTTTCAGAGAGGTGTTGGCGATTATGACGTTAGCTGAAGCAGCCCACTCTAGAACAGATGTAGGATCACTGGTCTGTCAGCAAGAATGTTGTCTGTGTTCACTTCCACCAGCCTATCGACAGCTGCTGTCACCTACTCGTTTTAGAGCGCTCCACCTGCGTGTGTGTGCTCTACATGCTGTCCACACCAGCTTACACACCCTATACGTCCGCATGCACTTAGGCATAGAAATCCCTCAGTATTATGATAAGTGATGTGCATATTACTGTCTGTTAATAATATAAATAGTGCTGTGTTTCAGGAGTGTACCATTCTTTCATTTCCAGTGGGGCTTATCTGAACCATTAGGTATTTTTTCATTCTTCCTTTCTCTGCTCTGCACAAAAAAGTGGAGTGATATTTAATATGGCAACTTGAAGATATGAAGGATAGTTAGTCTAAGCAGGCCCCTCGACCACCCCGAGGGATGGCAGCAGAGTGTATTTGCTGGATGTGATAAATTGTCTGCATACTTGGACTCAAAGGTTGGCAAATTAACAGTTAATTAGCTGTTGATAAATAGCAGATCTGCACCAGGCCCTCAACTGCTGCAGCCTTGTGCTCTCCTCCCCATCTCGCTAAGGCAAGTGTTTATGTGCCGGTAACAAGTGTCAGAGCAGATTGTTATGTCTGTATTTTGTCACACGTTGAGATTGCTCTCAGATGTGCACCCCTCCCAAAAAACTTAATCACACATGCACACACACACTCACTATACAACCTTGAACACTGCCCGTACTGACCTACTGCTTTTCACAATCTCACAGACACACTTATCAACGCCCCTGACACTGATCTATTGGACTGTGTCTTTTGGGGGTCTGCTTTGTTGGCACATTTCCACAGTAGTGTAGTTACAAAGGAAAAGTAAATAGAAGTATGTGTTCACTGGAACACATTTGTCAACGTGTCTCAAGTCGTGGGGTTTATGTCAAAATTGTCTGTTATAAGATACTGATGACAACTAAAGTAAACTATAGCACAATATCCTAACCTAACAAATATATCCTTTTTTTTTGTTTTTTACAATTGAGCAGTTAAGGTTTAATAATTTAAGCTCACATTTACAAATTTAACAACTAAATTAACTGTTTAAGAATTACAGACATTTTTTATAAAGTCCCTCTGTTTTCCCAAATTCAAATGGTGATGGCCAGAAGTTGCCTGTTTCTTACTTCATGAGATGAAAGCTCTGGATTCCAAGTGTTGAATTTGCATTTGGTAGCTGCTCCATAGAACTCAAAATATGCAGTCTAAAAATTAACATTTTACTCCATTTAAAAAAAAGGAAATTTCTGGAGAGTTCAGCAACACCTAAAGGCTACAGAAGATACCTTTTATACAGATACAGATTTTCATAGGCTCAAAGGAAATGGGACAGAACTTAATCATATATATTAGACTTATTTTAAATATGTGGATGCAAAACTTGACTCCATGATGTCTGAAACCCACAAAAATCAACAAAACACTTTCCTCTCTTTACTGCAGGCGCATCACGTAAAAACTACTGAACGAATTTTAGGGTTTTCCCAGGTGTACAGTATTTGACCGAACTTGAGGTAACATATAGGCTTTGTTTCTTCGCAATCGGCCAACGGGAAGAGAATATATGCTAATTTGAAATTTTTAATGGAAAATGCCCTTATATCATAAAAAAATCATTACTTCATCTTAAAATTTTACAGATTGCACTGTAAATTTTTAATACGTGCTTATGTGTGTGCAATTGAAATCTACAGTACTTAATAAACGCAATCTCACACCTTCATTCCATGCACTTCACAGTAACACGTAAAATTTTTTGTTGATTCCAAAATTCAACAGATGGCGTTGCACATTTTGCACATAAAATGCACTCAAGAGTGTGCAATTGAACTACATGCGTTAAACACATTAGTGACCCAGTTCATTTGGCTGTCATACAGGCCCACACCACAAAACTGCCTGCAACATGTTTGATGACCTGTGCTTTGGAACGTAAGCCATTTCTTTCCTTCTTTTTTTCATTCTTTTTTTACAATTCTACTTGCACAAGTTAATCTTGTATGGCAGCACAGTGGCATAGTGATTAGCACTGTGACCTTGCACCTCCAGGTTCGAGGGTTCTAGTCCTGCTTCAGACGTGCAACTGTATCTATGGAGTTTGCATGTTCCCCCTGTGGTTGGTGAGTTTCACAGCTACTCCCAAATTTCAAAGACATGTGGATTAGGGTAATTAATTAGCATTTCCAAATTATAATGAGCAAAATAGGATTAATTGGCATTTCCAAATTGCCGGTAGTGTGTGAGTGCATGTGTGTGATTGTGCCCTGCGATAGTTGGTACAATGTCCAAAGTGTACCTGTGAAAGCTGTGAAGAAACCCCCCCCCCGAAACAACAGTCTAGTGACATCACCAGCAATCTCCAGAATGCAGGGCAGACCAGTCATCAGCAGTAAGAAAAAAAGACAGGATGGAATTTACAGATAAATACAGAGATGAGCCACAACTGTTCAGAAAGCAAGATTAACTCTATCCCAATTGCACTAATGCTCATAATTCAAACCAAACAAAGTCTTTGGTGTAGTACAGTGGATGCAGGGTTATGACTTGGGTTTGCATAGGTGTTTGTTGATGATTATAGTCTACATAAACTGCCCAATCATGCCACAAGTTAATGTTTCAAAATACACTGCCAAAGGACACCAAAGGACTTCGTCAGGAGTAGAAAAGTGAAGGTTTTAGACTGGCCAAGTCACTAGAACCTAAACCAAATTGAGCATGCATTTCAACTCTTGAAGTTGAGACTAAATGGAGACCCCTTAAACACACAATAACTGAAAGCAGCTATGATACATGCCTGGTATATATTGCCTGGTATAAAAGAATAATTCCATAGTTTGGTGATTTTGCCAATTTGATGCAGTTATTGTATGCAGCCAAATATTCAGTGCTTTTTACTTAAATTTACCAAAGTTCCTTTAATTGTTCTTAAATGGTCACAAAAGTTTGTGTGTGTGTGTGGGGGGGGGGGGGGGGGGGGGGGGGGGGGGGGGGGCTGAATAGGAATTAAGCTGCCCACATAGAAAGTATCAATGAACGCTCCTCAGAGCAAACGGTCATTCACAGTGCCAACACAGATGACATTATTAAATGGTGTTAAGAGAGGAGGGGGAGATTTTTCCTGTGCTCCGCTGGTGAGTCATTCATATTTCAATAGCCAAATATAGAGCCAGGAGACAGAAGGAAAAAGTCGCATGCATGTACATTAATTACTCTATACACAGTGCAACTGAAGGAATAATGTGTTTCAATGCATCAATGTACAGACAGAACATCAGTCCTTCATCATGTAAATCAACACTGAGAACACAATTCATTTTATAGAGCTGCAGATGATTTACTTTGTGTACTAATAAGAGAGAAAAAAATGTTACAATGAAAGCACCTTCATAAATGGAAGTTAATGGCTTTGTTTTCAACCCAGAGCATTCTTTAGTGTTGGTCCAGCTTGGCCACGGACAAACTTAAACTTGTAAAAGAAATAAACCTAAAGTAACTACCTTGGAATTTGTTTCAGCGATATAAGAATTCCTAAACAAGAAAAAAAAATAAGAGAAAGAAAACAAACAGTGCCAAGCAGTTATGGTTGAAATAAATGTTCAAATGTTTCTATTCCATTCCGATCTAAAAATGAAGTAATGTTGCTTACTTTTTACATATTTTCATCAAGAAAACTATCAAGAAATCATTTACAAACTAAGTGAGCACATCTGTAGCCAGTTAGGGCAGTTGCATGCCGACAACAATATGCCACAGTGTCAGGCCTCGGACATCCGAACTGATCCTGGCCATTTAATCATCAGTTTGTCATCCCTGATTTGAATGGCAGGAGTTAAATGGAGCATGCATTAGAATACAAAAGCAGAAAAAAGTCACACATGCAACTTGCCAAACAGTTCCTGACGGATGCATACTTTACTCAACATGCTCCCTCGCTCGGCAATCAGGCCGAATCAAAGCAGCTGCTTCAGCTCAAAATACCCCAATTGCTCTAATCAACACCGTTTGTGGCAGCCCCGGCAGCTGCGCGAGGCATGGGGCCTCTCTTAAGCAAAGTCAGGAACAATAACACTTATTTTATTGCTGCTTCTGGGAGGTTGCCAGATATGTTAAGAATCCTAAATGTGTCTAGATGCATGAGGCCTGTACATAGGTCTGCATAGAAATGATGAATACTCTGAAGGTGCTCAAAGGTTTTGGATAATTCAAAAAAACTAACTCGGAAGGAAAGAGCACATAGAAGGGGAAATCATAACATTCTCTAGACTGCACTGATCTGTTTCAGCTGCGCTCCTTTGTGTAGACAAGTCCCGTCCCAACAACACGGCACTAATCCGGCATTTTCCATTTACTTGCATCACAACTATTTAGCTTAACGTCATGTGTTGAAAATTTTAGAGCGGCGGTCCAACATAATGTCTAACTTCTAAATGCATATTCTTTAGGAATGCACTGTGGAACGGTGGAAGCCATACTCTGCACAAAAGCTAGCTAGTCAAGATCTAGGGGAAATGCCAAGTTAAGTTTTGTCCTTCAGTTGAGTCTTCACCTTGGTCATTATTTCACAAATCTCTGAGCTTCTAACAACATAATTGAGGAGGGAACAGCAGACCAAAAGTGGGTAAATGTGGTCTCTCTGGCCCAGTGTTAGACTTCCTCTTTGTTGGACACAGTCCCTCTCCAAACACAGCGCGCCTGGGGAAACAGCTTTAGTTCCCTACTCAGTGTTAATCAGCAGCGATGAATGCCTGCCAGCAGCCAGGGGCTCGTGTGCACAATTAATACACTGGTCTGCCTTCTAACAGGCAATAGCACTGCTCCTATGAAAACAGAATACCACAGAGTCTAATGACTCTTACTTGGGAGAAACCAAATGGCAACATTTAACAGAAATCTTCCTGATGAAAAGGTTTCAAAGTATCCAAGGAAAAAAGTAATGAAGAATAACATATTTAAGGGGCCTTCATGCATTTTGGACTAGGCACTTTTGTCCTTCATCTCAGTATCAAGACATAAGATACTGTATCTCTCTGGAATCTGATGATTGTCATTTTGGTGAACCAGGACATTTCCTGTAGCTGTATCTATAACTAGTTACACATCTGAACGCTCTGGGTGCTTTTGAATGCAAGATGAGGAGACTTTTTGTATATGAGACATGAGACTCTAAAAGGAAGTGGAAGACATTTCTGCAATAATCTTCAGTGAGAAGGCTGGATTGAGTCCCCTTAAATATAATGACTCAATGCAAGGCATAAATACTCTTTTTTTTTTTTTTTTTTAGGGTCTTGTGACAGTATATGATATGGCAGCTGCAAATTTGTTGAGTCCATTGTGAAAATGATATACATTTATAATGATAAACAGCCAGACAGGTATGACTGTGCAAACCATTCATAAACCTTTGCTACATAAGGATAGTTCAAAATGCTGGTGATTAATAGCCCATCATGGACATGTACACTGGCACCATGTGAGAGAGGTCAGCCTTGTCATTAAGTTAATGTTAACCTACAGTTTGGGCTAAACACAGAACCTTTTATGGAATTATCATAATTAGTCGAGCCATTAGCCTTAATGGGGAGTAATGGCCAGTTAGATGTTATTTGGTAAAACAACATGCCAGAGGCTGAAGGTGTTTTATTACATCTCTATATTAAGCCTGCGCTGGAAGGTAGAAAATGTTTCCAGATCGAGGGCAAAAATTGGCTCGCGTTAATTCAGTTTCCACATCAAGCTGGAGAGGGACCACCCACTAGGAAAATAGGACCCAACGTGTCTGTATGCTGTGTGGTGACTCAAGCAGAAGGGAGTTTTCAATGAATATGATCCGGCTTTTTTCCCCCCTTTCACTTGGATAATAAGACTTGCTTGCTGAAAGTTTTTTATTTAACAACTTGAACAGTAAAGCTTCAGTGACATTTGTTACATGAATACTTTGATTGTAAATAATTTATCCAAGTATATAGAGAAGAATAAAAACAACATAAATATGTCATTAAATATTTATTGCATACATTTGTTTATAATAAGTAACCCAACATGGATTATACACAGATAATTTAAGATTACAATCTTGCTAAAGAGTAAGGCAATAACTACGAACACCATGATTTTTGTTTAACTACTGTAGCATGTTTTAAGCGTTTGGGCTGTTTAGTCCAGGGTGGTTCTGTGTGTACCACTCTAATTGTGTTTGCATTTGTTTCTGTTCGGGCTGCCCTATAGCCTAAGACAGCCAACAGAAATGTTTTCTTTTCTTTACTTTTCTTTAAAATTTATATATATATATATATATATATATATATATATATATATATATATATATATATATATATATATATCGACTAGCAGAGCATGCCGTACTCTGAACGATAGCTCTCATTCCTATAGATGGGAATAGACTTGTTAATCAAATGCTTTCCAGATCACACAGCTCAGGTAATTACTTTTTTTCAAGGGAACTGCTTCACACAAAGACTTCTGTAAACATAGTCAATAACTACTTTAATTGCAGCTCAGACAGGATTGCGACTAAGTTGTTTGGTGTTGGGGTTGTATGGTAAAGAGCGTGAAATATGAATGAACCATCCATGCTTTCACTGTCTGTGAGATTTATTATACATTTATCAACAGGTCTTATGCCACAGTTGGTGTTTGAGTTTGGTCACGGGCCATTTGCACTACACAAGCAACATCTTTCTTCATTTGAGTATGTGGTGTCAGCCCTTAAAACTTATATCCCTAGCAAGAGTGCCTTTCAAAAGCCCTGTCCTCCCCTTAGATAAACTTTTTATTCAAGATGATATATAGGGATCTAATTGCATCTCAGTATAATTTTGAACAGAGCATAGAGATTCAGAGATATATTTTTACTGTTGACTATTCTTATTTATTTTAGTGTTGACAAAATACTATATTATCCATCACGGTAATAAAGCTAGTAATAATTAAATAATTCCTGTGACATGTATAAAACTGTTCAGCATATAAACACAGCACTGTGGAAATGTCCCAGCCATTTTTGTATACAAATATTGTCTTATGATGTTCGTTTTTGATTTCTGGATTATTAGGTCAGTAAATATTTTCTAAATTGCCAATATTACAAAAATAATGTTGCATGTTAGTAGAGCAAGTAACATATAATAGACCTCTTTACAGATAAAAATATAACAGCTTTCAGATTTTCAGACTCGGGTGCTGAGGGTCATGGGGTGGGATCTGCATGGCTCAGACTCATTGGCGCATTCCAACAGATGCTCGGTCGGATTGAGATCTGGGAAATTTGGAGACCACATCAACAACCATGAACTCTTTGCCCCATGGCCCCATGGCACAGCCTCATGCCAGGCTGTGATGCACAGGGTGTTCTGATACCTTTCTATTGTGGCCAGTATATGTGAGGGTAATGGCTGCCACATCAAAATTGCCACATCTAATTCATTATTTTTAAAAGACGTTTCTATTTAGAATAATTTCACCAGCTCATTTTGGCCAGTCAATCACCAAAGACAAAAATGTAAGACATTTAAATTATTGAAGTCAAACAAGGGAACACATACCATAAAAGCATAACAACAGGTATGGTATGGGATGGTTTTCATTTCCCACTAGCCAGCTGCATCAGCTCTTCTTGACAAAATGCATTTATCTTTTTCCATTTAACTAAACTGTGAATACCTTTCATTCTGCTGTTCCACAGTTTATTGGCATCTAATGGCTTGTATTTTGGCTGCGCTTTTCTGTTTAGACATGGACTTGTCTACTGTGATGGTGATTGAGCATTTCTTGTGCCTTTGAGGTGCTAAGGAACAATTAAGCTGCACTCAGCAATGACCTCAGCAAAATCTGAACGGGTCTCCCATGCATCGCATCAACAACATTTCTGCCATTTTAGGCTAAAGGCTGCAACCGTCCTCAGCCTTCCCAGTGGTTTATTCTCTGTCTTCTTTAGTCCTTGAATGGCTTTGTGAGTACACTGCTGTATTAGTGCACCAAGGGAACAATGCTTCCATCTGGGATTGGTCAGAGATGGCCCGAGCACTCTGAATGCTTGCAGATCATCACTGATTACACATGGCAGCCCCTGACCCTCGCAGAAGGCACGTTGCTGCCACGGAAGATTGACGATTATTGATGCAGAAACCCGTTGCTAATTCAGCGTACAAGGTTAGTACGCGCTCTTCAACAGGCCAGGCAGATAGCTGACTAACTGCTTTAACCTCATCACTGAGGAGCAATGCTATCGCAAATTTTCTTTACAGGACAGAAATAATAAAGGACAAGCAGAGTTTGTCTGGTGCTGACTTTCTGGAGAAAATAAATCAGTACTAGGGATGGATAAAAAAAAAATAAAAAAAACTTACCCATTCACATCCTCATAACTGACAATAAAGTATATACTTTATAGCACTTTCATTATATTACAGGTTATCTAAAGGGGCTTGCGACTTTTCCTACTGACTTTGATTCACCTGATGAATCACCTGTTACAAGGTGAAATAAACAGTGACAGAGAATTTACATTAGCAACACTGTGGAAAATTACACTTTGGAGAATGGATTTGGCTGAATGATGGAGTAATAAAATCTGCTTTGTATACAGTGGATATCTCATCAAGGTACCTGCACTTCCTCACCTCTAGCCCTCTAAAAGCCACTTTATCCCTTGTCTAGAAGAGAGAACAGCCAAGTGCTAACAGTTTGTTTCTGTACTGAGAGTTTCCTACTATATCACTGCCTACATAACTGAGCTGTTACAAAGGAGCATGTGGTTTTAGAATTGGTTATTGGATTAGTTCACTACAAGCAGAGTTCTTTTACAACAAACACCAGTAACCTTATATGCTATTAAACAGAAAAATGACTGATGTTGAAATTACTCAAGCAGCGCTTTCGTCTTAAATGGACTTCGTGACTTTAAATTAAGCTCTATAGCTGCTTATTGACCGCTGCCATTCAGTTGTACAGGTTAAATTGTGCCAATAGTATAATTATTTTACTAAGCGAAATGTTTTCACACCAGATGTCTCACAAACAGCTGCCAGGAATGGCAGACATTCAAAGTGTAAATTAATGTTTTACGTAGCACTAATGTAATTCCTGTAATGTAATTCCTATAAATGTGTACTCCTCCCTGGCCTGGATCCTGGCATACAAAAATGGTCAGGCTGTACAAGCAAAAGAGCCCTCATTTCTTAGCCGTTAGGAATCTGTGTTGCCAAACAGACATTCAAATCCACTCCTCCTGTCATTTTAAGTGCTTCTGTGGCTTCATTTATTGCAGGCACTTGTAAACGTTCTCATAAAAAAAAACCCTTGGCAGACGTCTGCTGAGGATGTTAAGTGTAGTTTGCTATTTATCATTGCTCGAGATGCAGCTCTGCAGATGTGCAAAGCAAAGAGCAGTGCCAGGTTTTTTCGAGAGAAATTATCGTCACTTAGCCAGAGAGCGCAATGCTCTCACAGTAATTTAGTGATGCGATTCATTGTTAATAAGCTCGTCCTAATCAGTTCCATGCTGGAGGCCTCACTCAGATAATCCCTTGTTTCTTGACTCCTATGACTTGTTTGGTGAAAAAGAATCTGCAGTTGAGTGACTAAACCAAAAGGCCTGGTGTTAACAGTTTCACAGAAACAGAGTGAATGCGTCGTAGTCAAAACAACCAGGAGGATTACCCCAGATACATAGCTGGGAAATTAGTATAACAAATTACAGAACATATCTCTTAATAATATAATCATAATATTTCCTATTTAATTAATAGGGCAATGAAGCAGTAATTATATAATAAGGAAATGAGCATGTTCTTTATCTGATAAGCTAATTCTTAAATAACTTATTATATAAATTAAGCTGTCTAGGCCCTATGGCTCTTGAGCACTCTTTAGGAATATTAAGCAAAAAAAAAAAAGTCAATGTTTTGTTTCCTCCCCGGCAGAAAGGTTGCTGTTTTCCCATGTCAGGTTAACATTCTGTAGGGAAAAGGTTTATTAGGAATGGACGTTTTTTGGGTCATTGCCCATGACAAAGTAATTATTATGTAAAGTTTAATAATTTGTGTCACAAGATTAGGCTTTTAAAGTAAAACAAACCTTAATACACTTAACTTTCCTACAATCATCAGTTGAATATACAGTAAGTGTAATTCTTCATGGATAGGTTGTAAAGACTTTCTAAGCACTGGATTTGCCTCTGTATATTTAAGAGAAAAGAAAAAAAAAGCCCTTTTTAATTTTTTTTTTTTTTTGCTTTTTAAGGTGGCTAGCATTTTGCAAAGCATTAAACATCGAAAAAATATTGGAAATTTAGAGTCTGTTTCAGAAAGTTTTTGACCCAAACACCAAAAACCTGCCCCCTTCCAAGCAGAACTCTGTATACTGTACAGTGTAAAGTTTTTTTACATAAAAAGAAAAGATAGTGTAAGTGTAATAACCTGAGCAGGCAGTATTCCGTTACAGGCAGTATTGAACAAATTGTATCTTCTTGTCTGTTTTTATGCCACAGCATGCAAATACCTTGTGAACTTGCTGCTGGGGTAACAAATTGCTGTATCATGTGTTACAATTACGTCTTCGAGCCGACCAGCTCATACATCTTTTCCAATGAAATGATTCGAAAGCTATGAATTATGGCCATATTTCAGTCTTAAAGAAACAAACCACTAATTGCAATGTGACCTCTCTGTAATTTCAAGAGAGAAAGAGAGAGAGAGAGAGACCAGAAAGCACTCCAGCATGGAGAAGGAGGAAGGAGGGGGAATCATTTACCCCTGCTCCTGCTTTATTTTGGTTTTGAATAACAGACACTACTAATTTGGTATAGGCTCAACCTTTGGCCCTCTACCTCTCCCCACTCTGCAGCCCCAGGGGAACACTCCAATCAGCCTGCAGCCTCTCCACACCCCCCACCCACTACCTCCACAATCCCTCTTTCGCTAACAGCGAACTGGAGACCAACTCCCCCCCTAAATGTTTCTGCTAATTCCCATTTCCTTTATAATCACAAACTTTCATGTGAGTGGCTGGCTGGGTCTATGTGTGTGTGGGGGTGCTTGTGGTGGTGATTACTCCAGGGTCTGAAGCATTAACCCCGCCAGGTGTCACTGGATGTGCTGTTTACTTCTGTGATTAATGAATGAACTAAAAGTCTTTTACCCTCTCTACCCCCCACTTTTCCCCTCTACCTTGTTATACAAGGAACGTGCCACTGAATCAATTGGGAGAGCCTGAACTAGCCTGCATCATATCAGGGTTCTGAGGCCAAAGTGTCCAAGCATGGCTCATTTTTTTGTATTAATTTAGTGGTGCATTTGACAGTGGATATGCACACAGGATGGTTCTGTGTGCTGAATGTTTTCATAGAGTGAAAGCTCATTTTAGCATGGGCATGGACTAACATTTATGGGCAAGTTTATATTTTATTATTAATTCCTGGGATTAACTGTAGCTCAGAGAGTGGTATGTGTTTTTCATATATTGCTCCTACCCTCTGCAGTAGTGTTCCACAGAATATCAGCGATGCGGGTTCCATAAAAGATTCTGATTAAAAATGAACTTTTAAGTCCAGATTATGAACTTAACTGTTAAACAGTCTTCATTTATAGTTCCTGCTATTAAACATACTGTAAAGTCCCACTTGCCTCTGTGATTAATCTATTAGGTTCTAGTTTAATGCCTGTAGAAGGAAGTAGGCAGCACAGTGGCTTAGTGGTTAGCACTGTGGCCTCACACTTTGCGGGTTGGGGGTTTGAATCTCGACTCCGGTCTGTGTGTGTGTGAGTAGTTCCATTAAAGACATGCATTGTACTGTAGACTGAATGGTATTAGCAAATATATGTGTGTGTGTGTGTGTGTGTTTATGTGTATGCATCTGTATGATTGTGCCCTTCAGTAGGTGCTGTGTGATGTAAGTGTTATAAGCCCCTGTAACAATATATAGGGTAAGTATATCTATCTATCTATATATATTCTTCTAGGATATTGGCAGCGTATCCTTTGGGTGCTTTGGTTTGTGGGGTGGGTCCTCTCTGGATAGAGCTTGTTTATCCAGTGCATCCCATGGGAGGTTGAGTTGGAGGCCTTTGCCTTGTTGCTTGCCAGGCGCTGTGGGCTGTGGTGCACTGGGTGCCTTTCTATCATGGCCAGCCTTGACTTTTCCAGGTAGTTGTGCTGTATTGCCTTTTCCATGGGATTAGACCAGGGAAGCTAGCCTTTACTCCCACTTGGCATGATTGAGACATCCATCCATCAAGGAACCCCTGTAGTCCAACTGGGGACCATGGGTACAAATGGTGACCATTGCATTTATTTTCATTTTTACAACTAGGTAGGACCTCCAGTCAACATTCATTTGTGCATTCACACACTACGGGCAATTTAGGAGTTTGGGCCAATTAACATAATCTGCATGTCTTTGAACCGAGGGAGGAGACCAGAGTACCTGGAAGAAACCCACCAAGGACATGCAAACTCCACACATACAGACCCAGAGGCAGGAACTGAACCTGGATCCTGGAGGTTCAAGGCGACAGTGCTAACCGCTAAGCCACCACAAATGAGATATGCGTGTCCATAACCCTGTCCCATTTCCTGGTATATAATTTATCAGCAATTTTAATGCTTTTATGGATGATTAGTGTGTGTGTGTGTGTGTGTGTGTGTGTGTGTGTGTGTGTGTGTAGGATTTTTTTTTCACACACATAGATTTTGAATCAAATATACTAATATACATACACAATGCTAACTTAACAAATTGTACCCAAATATATACCATATTTAGAACATTAATCTGATCTTATTGGTCTTTGCAAGGCAAGTTATCCGCATGTGTAGTGCTGTGCCAATTGTAATGAACAATCTGTAGTCTGCATACATTACAAACATAAGTTTTCATCATCCTTTGTATAAACATGATAAGTGAAAAGTAGACCTTGCCTGGCACTCAAAACAGCTTAACCGTCACATTCAGCATATGTGTTACAACATTTCCTGCAGAATGGCCACAGGGAAGGGTGAAAAATAAGCTGTGTGTAATGTCTGTGTTTCAGAGTGTTGGGAGAGAACAGTGAGGAAAGACTGTGTACACAGGTGATTGTTGAATTGCTGAGTCCTCTGCAAAAAGAGAGGCCAACAAAGGGTCATGTCACTCATCTGGCACAAAAAGCATCAATGCACCCTCATATCCACCACTAAGCAGCAACACTCTGGCAAAAACATGTAGATCTCACCTAATAGAGGAATGTTTGACTGTTTTGATAGAGTCATCACTTTAAACACACCCTTTCTTTATATTAAAAGAGGCTTTCATGTCAAAAAAGGATAAACACAGATGAGAATTGACATTGCGGTTTGAGAGAAAAAAAGTGTGTCATTTCCACTTACCTAAAACGCATTAGTGATTAATTAAGGAGATTAAAATTTATTTTTAATTACAAATCTTGAAATAATATGAAACTTTAATCTAAATTGCCTGGTGAGCTGTACATATCTATCTATCTATCTATCTATCTATCTATCTATCTATCTATCTATCTATCTATCTATCTATCTAGTTGTCTTTTCCGATGAAGTCTTGTGTCCTGCTGTGCCCCTATAGAGCTCTGCATTGAGAATGAGTGACTAAACAAACATGAAGTGGCTCTTCAGGGCCTTAAGGACCTCCTAGATTTGCTGATATGACAGATGAGCACATGTGCTGTGAATCACAGGGGGGACGTATTTAACTCACTCTATGACACATCGTTACAAATTAATTGCGTTGCATGTAAAGCTGCTGGTTTGGCTAAATTAAATTTCTCACTGTGGAACACCACTTAATTTGGTAGTCAAATATGAGGTAATAACAACATTTGTGTAACTTTCAAAATATTACATGATTAAGTGGTCATTAGGGTGAAATTGACATTCAAGATTTGTGTAAAAAAAAAGTAATTAAAAAAAAAAGTGAATGTATAAACCTTCTGGTGCATTACCACATAATGAAATACATCATTATGAAAAGTACAGTAATTTCCTGCATGACAGCCTGTCAAGTACATGCTTGCATCGCCCAGGTTAGGGAATAGACATGTTTTATAATGCTCTCTCCAGATGTGTTGCACTCCTTCTAGTTTTCATGCAGAGTCAAAATATGCACATGCTGTTCGACCAAATGAGAGTTCTGATCGACTAATCCTACATTTCTGATCAAAGATTTTTGTTGAAGAATTAAAAACAAACAAACAGGAAGTAATACTGGTTGCGTCTGGTCAGCCTGAACTTTTCAAAGACTGGATAAGTTAAATGCTTCTAACTATGTATTTAAACATAAATGTTTAGATGAAAGTAACTACAGTACAAGTTAAGGCAGAACTCTAGCATTCCTACAGGGGTGTACTCTCAAGCTGAAAGGACATACAATTACATCACTGCACAGCAAACCACAAGCCATTTAGCCACTTGCTGACAAACTGACTTGAAGCACCTATTATTTTGGAGCTCTTAATGGATCATGCTACAATTGTGCCAGTCAGTATTTCAACAGTCTTAATAAAATGGCTTAGGCTGTTTTTTTTTTCTTTTTCTGGTAGACATTAACTTATATACTTACAATGGCTGTTTTGAGGGGTGTATGTCAAAACATAGAGGGACATTTTGTCAACAGGATGGGGTACGTTACAGGAGTTTGGACTCTGTTATGACTTCCACAGGTAGCAATCCTTGAAAGTAGAGGGAAATCATGAAGACTCACAAATGCGTCCCAGGGCCTGTCACTGTGGAATGTCTCTATGGAATGACATTGTGATTATGTGCTGGTGCAAAAAAAAAAAAAAAAAATGGATAGATGACTAACAAATGGAACACAAACACTCCATTTAATTTGAGAATAATTAGCTCTGGGACATCCAAGTTCAAGGTAATTGTGATGGTCATGTTTTGCCGTGCTGTGTCAGTTTGCATGTTAACATGTTTATCTAACCTCGGACTGAGGAAGCCAAGGCGTAAACCAAATGGGGTTGTGACATACACTTGAAAGAATTGAAATTGCTAAGGGGTTAAGGGTGAGGGAGCAGGGCATGAATGGAGAGAATAGGTGAGTAAATGCCCTCATGTCTAGAGTGCGTCATTCAGTTGCTTACGATTGCAACGTACCACAAGAGCAATGCAACATATCCTTTTCACACCTGTTGACTCCTCACAATAGGTTGCAATTTCTACGTTTAACATCAGTAGAAATGTTTGTTTATAAAAAGGATAACACCGGCATGCTTGCTTAAAATGAAAAAGCTTGCATTTGTTTAAAAAGAATAAAACTTGCATGCTGTGATAATTTCGACAGAATACAGCTCATTTGCTTTAAATATCCAGTAAAATATTCAAATGAACAGACAAAGGACAGATTTTCTTAATTCATGTACATGGTAAAATGTAAATTTTATGACATCTGCAACTATTGATCTAAATCACACACCTAATGGAGTGTTTCATTTTATATGAATGAAGGCACTTGATAAACTGTGAGTTTCGTGGCTGTTGAACAATTTCAAAACATGACACATCTGAGAGAACAGCTTGAGTCATTTACCTAATATTTTGCATAAAATATTCATTAGAGAAATTAATTACACTTATTTCCTTAATATGAAAATAAAATCATGTATCAATGAAACAATTGTAACTTTTTGATTTTTTACTGA
This sequence comes from Clarias magur, assembly GCA_013621035.1. Taxonomy (NCBI): domain Eukaryota; kingdom Metazoa; phylum Chordata; class Actinopteri; order Siluriformes; family Clariidae; genus Clarias; species Clarias magur. Next base: position 2,439,408 of record QNUK01000011.1, on the reverse strand, counting down.
AATAAAAAAAAATGGATAATTTCATTAAAGGATTATTTCTATTTTTCTTGATAAAGAAAATGATAAAGAAGGTTATTAAACCATTTAAAACCATTGTTTTTTTAACACTATAAACATCTAAAGAATGTGTGAATTTTTCATAACAGTCTTTTTCAAATATGTTATTTATGAAATTTATTTTCTAGTCAGTATATCTAATAAAGATTTCAGATTATTTGCTCCATGTTCAGTATTTTTTTTTTTCATATTTACTCAGCACACAAATGGTTGTGTAAGTGCTCATGCATTTCAACACGGTGAGCCACATCACTTTTCTTCCCCCCTTTTTATTTAAAACTGTTTGAATTGTTACATTTTCTTTTTAATGTATTGATACTACAGTCTTCAGGTTTTCTTCAATGCACTGTTCTTGGAAATAGACACATGCATAAATTACATCGCTATAATAGTTAATCACAGTCATTATCATGAAAACACATCTTTATACTGTTTTTTTAGGACTGAGTATTAAAACGGCATGGGTTTGGAAAAATCCTTTTACTTGACTTTGATGAATGATGACAAATGTTTCACTGAAAGGTACGAAGGTTGATAAATGACAGCCAAAGAAATCCAACAGAAGTCAGTGATGCAGAACAGAACTTGAATGGGTCTATAATAGTGTGAGGTGTGATGTATTCACCCATCTTAAGTAAACATTAACAGTGAGAACAACCAAGGGAAATGGGGGTATTTCTCTTAGTCGGGCTTTAGCTCTGTATTTCACTAAGGCTCTGAATACATTTAATGTCACGTTTTGTTTCTGTAAGCTGAAAGTCCATGGTGGTTTTCCCCCATGATGGCATGAGGCCCAAAAAAAAAAAAAACTACTCACACTTCGCTCACCAAAACGTCACAAGCATATTTTGAGTCGTGTGAATAGATGTATTTCATTCCTGTTTTTTAAGTTTGAATGACGAACACAAAAAGGGCCCACTTGTCCATTTTTCCACGACCTACACAACCCTGAAGGGCCCCCCATAATGCGATTCTATTTGACATGCATGCAACATTTGTGCAAGCTATTTGGCATATGTGAAAATAGTACGGAGGAAGGGAAGAAGAGGGTGAAAGAAAGAAAGAAAGAGAGAGCGCGAGAGAGAGAGAGGCTGTCATGTGAACTCTCCCTCAAACCATGGCTGTGCTGCTCTGCTGTAATAATAGAGAGGAAATTGAGCATTAAATACAAATCAGCGGTTATTAATTTCAGCCTGACAGAAGAAGGGCGTAGAGGTTGGGCCTTTCAGCGCTCAACTGTGTGCATTCGCTGTTCCTTTACCCCCATGGCTCAGTGAGGGGGAGGAGAAGATATCCAATAAAGTCCAACCACACCGAAGAAAGAACATAGTGACTTTTTGTAATGTGGAGATGCTATTTACAGACGATCTCCCTCGTCTGAAGTTAAACTTCGTGATGCTGCTTATCATTTGGCTCTTAGATTAATAAATGGTTGTAAATACCCATTGTGTCTTTGTAATTCATATAGCAACATGAAAAGTAAAGTAAATAGGAACCTCCATTAGTACATATCAGCTTATTTAGAATACGTTCTGCTCTGTGGTTACATTAGAAGGTTATCGCCTATAATAGCTATTCAGCTGTCTTGTTTGCTTACTCTCAACCTGGGTGGCTCAGTTGATTAGGACTCAGTACAGCTGACTGCAAGGTTGTGAGTTTGAATCCCAGAAGTGCCAAGCTGGGCTCTTATGTCCTTAACCGTATACTCCTCAGCATTAATTGTGACTCAGTTTGGATAAAAGTGGCTTTCAAATGAATAAATGTGGGTAAAGAACTTTATACAACTGACATAAACTTTATAGGAGTTATATAAACAGCAGGTCAACATAAGTATTGGGGCAGTTGTGGCCCAGGGATTTGAGGCTCTCAGGGATTCGAGCCCTAACAAAAAGGAAAAAAAAGAAATCTGCGTCTGTAACTGTAAATTCCTTAAACTTTTCTGTAATATCTCATTTTTTTCTTTTTTTTGTCACACTTCTTAAAAAAAAAAAAAAAAAAAACAGGTTATAAAACATAATCTAATTTGCACCACATAAGGGCAGTGATTAATCTTCCACTTACAACCTCATTTTATGAACTGCCCGGGTCATCAGTAAAGCTTCTTACGCTATTGTTGTAAGATGCTATTGATTTGTATTGTTGGTGGGAGACCTTGAACTGTGTCTGCATTTATAAGCTACAAGGAGTTTTCCAAAGGTGCAAGCAGACGCAGCCCACACCTGCAGAACATCAGCCTGTTTAGATTCAGGGCAGGGAAGCTGATAGGGCCAGATGGACCCTAGCTCAGGATACAGCCACAGACAATCCACAGCCAACGCAGGCTGGAAAATGGATGGGCAAAAACCTCATTTGTAACATCTGATGGTGAAAGCCCTGTTGAAAATAAGATTCAAGCATTAGTCGAGGAAATTGATGCAGATCACTTACGGAACCCATTCACTGTCTAGCAAAAAGATACTTGTCTGCTGTAAATATTATTTCTGGGGCTTTTTTCAGCTTGTCAAAACAAAGATCTGCAATTGCTATTTAGGCTCCTTAATCTTTGGTAGACTGTCTTAAACATATCAACACATTCTTGACTCCTACTGTTGGCAAACATCTGGTAAAATGCCTCTTCCATACCAGGTGGAGATTTAAGAGTTCATATTTTGAGATTTCTTTTAATTTTTTTTTTAAATACCACTTAGTCCTTTTTTTCAAGTTAAAATATTTATTTCCTGACATATCTCCATTAACCCCTCTTCCTGGTGACCTTCTGATCGGTACACTTCTTTTTCAAATAATATGTCAAATGTAGCTCACTTTTCCACTGACTTACATGTTGATGTTTTATGTTCTATAGCGCTTCAGTTAACTCCTTAACACAATTAAAGTATATATTGGCATCAAGCAGGCAGATGGAAATGGTTTGTTCCATTTGCCTTGCGAAGTCCAACCCATGCTTGCGATGTGGCCTTGGGGAAAGAGGAGGAGAAGAGAGTGTGAATACGAAAGTTGAGGTTTCCGTTGTTTGTGACTATGCTGTGAAACTGTGCATGTCTCTTCTGCTGAGTGAAAGGTTAGGAGGGAAAGACCCCCATCTGGCACTCATGCATTTGACTGGCACATAGTTAAACAATGATGCAGTTTGACAAATTTCAAGCAGGGCTTATGAAAAGCTAACATAAACACAATAGTGGCTCAGAGCATTGCATCCACCTGTGTGCACGGCGACAAAGTGTGAGGTAAAGGCTGCAGCTAATGAGGAAAGCCCTGGCTTCACTCTTGGATGAAGGCCCTTGTAATGTAAATTGCTGTCAGATAAAGGGCCTGTGTTTACACGTACCATTAATATTTTGATCAGCTTGTTTAAGAGAGTCAGCTTCTTAATGCACATGCTCTCGCGCTTTAGCAGCGATGCTTTGGTGTGTCCTGCTCTGTCGTCAAATGTGTTAACATGCCATAAATCTCTTGCCAACTTTTCTCGGCCATTCTGGAGACATGCTTTTTAATGATGCTTTTGGAAAATGTGACGTTATTTTTTTTAGCTTATTTTGGCACATTAATGCTCAATTAGTGATCCTGAAATGAATGGCAATACCTGAATGAGGCACGATGGACTTGGTTGGCTTTTAGCTTTTTTCTTTTTTCTTTTTCTGGCCGAGCAATAATATTCCCCTTTTTGGCTTACATTTTAATGACTGTCTGATATTTTTCTTAGATTAAACCTTGTTTTTTCATTCATCTCCTAAAACATGGAAATCACTTTAAAACTCAATTTAATAGTAAAATATGTAATCTCATTAATTGAATGAGACTTCTTTTCTGGCAGGTATTAAGATGCTCACTGATTGGGGTCAGTTAAGTACCCCTTTAGCAGGTTGTGGTTAGCCAAAGGCCTTCAGCAGGTGATGCAAAACATGTGGTTATAGATGAAAACCAGTTCTTGCTGCCTGCATTTGTGGTATCAGATAAACTCTTGTGATCACTCTAATGCACACAGTGACTAGTTCAATCACTCAGCCTGGTTTCATACAGCTGTATGATGCATTGCTTATAATACTATATAGTATATGTTTGTGTCTGAGTGAAAGTGTGCATGATAATGTAATCAGGCAATTCAAGATTAGATTTTGTTAATAATTGTGTAATCATAGTTAAATGCTCAGGCTGTTTACAGAAATAAAAATTAAGAGGGAAAATATCTGGCAAACGTATTGACTTTTTTGCAATGTGTCAAATTTGATTGGCTGTAGAGTCCAGTTTCATGCTTTAAGGCAGCTTTTAAAAGTGAATAAGTAATGCTAAATGATAAGTGCTTTTGTGCTGATCACAACTGTGGGTGGATATTTTTCCTCCCATGTCACTAGATCACTGCATTTGTAGTTAAGAACCTTATTTTCCCTGATGAGTCAAGTTCATTGAATTTGATGACGCAATTTCCCTGCTGTATTTGGTCCATATGTGGCACATCTGGATGCTAACCGAGAAGGTCTTTCTGCTGCTACAGAATACTTGCAGTTTTAATCCTGCAATTTTGGGGATATTTTTTGTTTTTGTTACTATTACGTGACTGAGCTTCACTGGCAATGATGTAGTGTCAGACATGGAGCATTAAAAAAAACACTGATCAATCAAGCTCTGAAATAATGCAAAACACTGGGAATACCAGATGGGTTATAGAATAAAAATACATTTACTGCTATTTTCCAGACCATTACAGTCTGAGCATTGACTACATAAAAATGTGCGGAAGTTTTGAAGTCATTCCAGGATGTGAGATTGCATCTTAGCAAACAAACAGTGCAGAGACAGAAACAATAGTGCATTATTTCGCTGCTCAACCTCTAACAACTGGAATTCTGTTAAGCGAAGCCGCAAAGTCATATGCTTGACCCATAGCATCATAATGATCCTGCTGTCTCAACAGGCTGCCACGATCCCATGTATTTTATTTAGAATGAAGCACGAAAAAAACTCTTTGCTTTATTACTATTTCTTACTGGATAATGTTTATGTGGTTTTGAGAACCACTAACGGCACTGGGCTAAAGGAGAATGCGATCCAGGCTAGAGCAATAAATCAGGGCTGATGTTGCTGAGGGTATAAACTGAACAGTTTGAGAAGTGGTGGCATGAGGATGAAGAATTGCGCCACATTGCATACAGAGCAAATAAATTTCATTGTCATTCACCCACACTGAGCTGGACTATAAAGGCTAGTTGTACGAATTGTTTAAAAATACCTATAACTGACCATATAAATGATTTTTATTTTCTTTGAACTTTGATTTACTTGACCACAAAATATATAACCATTTGGTGTGTATTAAAGTACATTGAAACAGTGCTTTTTGCTGAATTATTATTCCCTAACACTGAAACAATTGTCTAAGTTGCAAAATGCAACATTGATATAATTTGTTTAAATAAAAGGAAATAAAATTATACATATCTTTAGTTTTTTTTTTTTTTTGTATTACAGTGTGGAAATCTATAGGACAACTTGCTGAAATTATTCTAAACTTTAAAATTTACTTTCTCACTCACTCATTCTCTGCACCCATATTCTGTATGGAAATTGGGAAATGAGTGCCTTTCCATCACTGGGCACACAAGCGCACACACACACGCGCACACAGTTTATCACACACTTCAGGCAAATTGGAAATACACTAATTTAACTACCACATTATATATATTTTTTTCTAGTTTTCATTGATACTGTAAATGCTTCTGTTATTTAGGTGTACATTTTTTAGTTTCATTGACTAAGATAAAAAAAATATTTGTAACATGTCCTTTACAGCACAGTGAAATTATTGTTTTTCTTATCCCACTTTGGAAGCTGGCATCAGAGCGCAGGTTCAGTCAAGATGTAGCACTACCTCTGCCACTGCCCTCATTTATGTTTTATAAATTGCTAACTAATACATTTTGGCTGACCGTTTCCTAAATGGCCCATAGTGGTATTTACCTATACATGGATCTATATTTGACTTACCTTGTAACAAAACAATGTCATTTTTACCATATAACATTCAACAAAGAAAGTATATAAAAACATAGACGCTTCAATGTCCATATTTTTCTAGCAATCTAGATAGAACTTTAATAAGTGATACATATGTTTCTCTTTGAACGGCAATTATAGTCAGTATTACAGTATTAATAATTTAATATATCTGTACAGTATCTGTTAAATAGGGTAGCATGGTGGCACAGTGGTTAGCACTGTGTCCTCCCACCTTCCTGGTCATGTCATGCACACTTGTAACACGACCGGCACTAAGACCCGGAAGTAGGACGGTCGTGAACCAGGAAGCATAAAAGGAGACAAAATGGCGCCTCACATTGCTCAGTCATTGAGTTCACCCATGCCTTTGCCGACGCTTCGCCAACTATTCTGTGAGTACTCACCGATTCGGGTTGCTTCTTTGATTGAGTGTGTGTTGCTAGAACGCGGGTTTATTTGTGTAGATCCTTGCTCTTTGCGTAAGAGAGTTCTTAGACTAAATGCGTGGTTATCCTGCCTACTCGCGCTACTTCCGCGTTTGGGTTTATCATCCACGCTACACGGGCTAACTGCTAAGGCTGTTATGTCTATCCTCCGGTTGCTCGTGACAGAATGACTGAGCCTAAAGCAGTAAACCCAGTGGAGTTTGCTCGCCTCTGCGATGTGGTTGACCAGCATGCCGATCTGATCAATAAGCTCCGTGGTGAAGTCGCGTCTCTCCAAAAAGACCTCCAAGACGTCGCAGTTTTGCGCCGCGAGGTGGCGGAGCTACGGCAGGAGAATGCGACTCTCCGCGGGGTGGTTGCTCAGTAGGCTGTTGCCACGCACGTCGCAGCGGCTGTGGCGCCGTTCCCCCCCCCCCTTCCTCTGATGTTTTTATAGCCCTGCCGGATAAATGGGATGGTACTGATGGGAAGTGCAGTGTTTTTCTAACTGCGTTGGATCTTCAAGTTCAATTCCACCAGGTACTCCACAGACCGACTGTGCGTTGCGCTTCTCATCTTGTTGCTATCCGGGCAGGCAGCTGAGTGGGCCACGGCGGTTCTCAGATCAGACTCGGACACGGCCTACTCGTATGGAGAGTTCACCCATCAACTAAACTTGACTTTCGAACATCCTGCTGCTGTGGTGGAGACCAACAGCAAGCTGTACCATCTGCGGCAGGATGGGTCGTCCATGAGCTGCTACACCGCGGATTTCCGTACCCTCGCTGTGCAGACCACCTGATTGATTCAACTCGCCCTCCGGATTGACCAGCGCCTGCTCTCTCGTCCGAGGCCAGCCCCCCCACGCCATCCTTCTCACACTCCACGCCTCGACCACCAGCTTTCACGACCACTGCTATGACACCCGCCGGATCTCCACCTCCCGCCGTGGTTGACACAGGAGCCGGGGAACCCATGCAATTAGGACGCGCCTCCTTGAACCAGAGCGAGAATGGCGTTTCAGGGAGGGACTCTTGTGGGTCGGCGACGCACCATAGAGCCATCTGCCCTCTACGCCCGGGAAACGCCCAGGCCCGGTGAACTGTCCCCTTCATTTCGCCGCCACCACGCCCAGCGTCTCGCGTCTCTTGGTTCAGGTACACCTCCAATTTGGCCACAAACGAGTCCAAAGTTCCGCGTTCATTGATTCCGGTGCCGCCTGAAACTTTATTGACTCCTCCTATGCCAAAAAGTTGGGGGTGGAAACTGAAGCGTTATCCCAGCCTGTTCGAGTAACATCCATCGACGGCCGGACCCTTTCCTCCAGCCCTATCACCACCCAGACTCGACCCATCACCCTCACCATTGATCAACACCAAGAATTGGTGTCCATCTCATCACCTCCCATCATCCTTGGATATCCCTGGCTACTTCAACATGACCCTCTCATCTCGTCCCCTAGAGGGATGTGCTCTAGGGAGTCCAAGGCCCCTGATGTCGACACCAACGCCATCCCCGCTGCATATCAGGACCTGGCTGAAGTCCTTTGTAAGAAACGTGCCAAAAACCTTCCTCCTCTTCGCCCCCACCGACCTGGCTATTGAACTCCAGCCAGGCTCCATTCCACCCCGCGGCCATCTATATTCTCTCTCCACCACCGAGACGCGGGCGATGGAGGAGTATGTGTCATCCGCTCTCCGCCAAGGTACCATCCGACCCTCCTCCTCGCCCGCCGCCACGGGATTTTTCTTTGTAAAGAAAAATTCGGGCGACTTACACCCTTGTGTCGACTATTGGGGGCTAAACAACATCACCATAAAAAACAGACACCCGCTGCCTCTTACCAACTCAGCCCTGGACGCCCTCTCTGGTGCCACCATTTTCACAAAGTTGGACCTCCGGAGCGCCTACAACTTGGTGCGTATCAGAGAGGGCGATGAGTGGAAGACAGCCTTTATCACCCCGACTGGACATTACGAAAGCCTGGTCATCCTTTTTGGCCTCTGTAACGCTCCAGCGGCTTTCCAGCACTTCATTAACGACGCTCTCAGGGACATGTTGGACCAATGGGTATTTGTCTACCTAGACGATATCCTGATTTACTCCCGCACCCAACACGTCAGGGCGGTCCTCAAGAGATTGCTCGCCCACCGACTGTACTGTAAGTTGGAGTAGTGCGCTTTTCACAAGCGCTCCACCACGTTCCTGGGCTTTGTCATCTCGCCCCAGGGTGTGGCCATGGACCCACAGAAACTGGAGGTTGTACGTCATTGGCCCCTACCCAAGACTCTCAAACAACTTCAACGGTTTCTTGGGGTTGCGAACTTCTATCGTCACTTTATCCGGGACTACAGTACAGTCGCAGCACCTTTAACCGCACTGACTCGCCCATCATCTCATCACTTTCAACTCAACTCCACTGCCATCACCACATTCCACGAACTTTGCCATCGATTCACCACCACTCCAATTCTCCTCCATCCAGATGTTAACCAACAGTTCGTTGTGGAGGTGGACGCCTCAGATGTGGGCGTTGGGGCTATTCTCTCCCAACGGGTTCCAGACCAGAAACTACAACCTTGTAGTTTCTTCTCCAAAAAATTTGACCCCACTCAGCAGCGATACGGGGTAGGGGACCGCGAGCTGCTGGCCATAAAGTGGGCATTGGAAGAATGGCGACACTGGCTCCAGGGCGCCAGAGAACCATTTATCGTCTGGACGACCACCAAAACCTCATCACCATCAGGAATTTGAAACAACTCAACCCAAGGCAGGCGTGGTGGGCTCTGTTCTTCGAGTACTATGACTTCCATCTATCATACCGCCCGGGGTCAAAAAACATCAAAGCCGACGCTCTCTCTCGACAACATGAGAAGGATGTCCCCCGGGCGGACCCCGTGCCTGTCCTGCCATCTTCCAAGATCATCGCCCCGCTCCGTTGGGAACTGGAGACGAGGGTTCACCAGGCACAAGCCACAGAAACCGAACCAGCAGCTGTGCCGCCTGGACGACTCTACGTACCCGGGAACATCAAGGCCGACGTCATCCAGTGGGGCCATTCCTCGCCAATAATGGATGAAATACATTCATTTCTGGTGGCCTTCAATGGCCAAGGACATCGAGGAGTTCGTCCAGGCGTGCCCAGTGTGCGCCAGGGCTAAGACCTCCAACCAACCAACACCAGGGGAACTCCAACCACTCCCAGTTCCCCGTCGACCCTGGACGCACATTGCCATTGATTTCATCACGGGCCTGCCGGTCTTAGAGGGAAAGAACATCATCATGACCATAGTGGATCGGTTTTCCAAAGTTGTGCACCTGGTGGCCCTCACCGGACTCCCGTCAGCTAAAAGGACAGCCGAGCTGATATTAGAGCACGTAGACGGTCTGCATGGGTTCCCAAAGGACATCGTCTCGGACAGGGGGCCCCAGTTCACTGCACGGTTCTGGAAGGCCTTCTGCCGTCTGATCAATTCTACCTGCAGTTTATCCTCGGGCTACCATCCCCACACTGGTCAGATGGAATGGGCCAACCAACAACTGGAGCGCTTCCTGAGATGTTTCATTGCCGACCGCCAGCGCTCCTGGGCCCGCTACCTCATTTGGGCGGAACTATCACACAACCTCCACGTCTCCTCCACCACGAAGTTGAGCCCATTTGAGGTATGCCAGGGTTTCCAACCTCCGATGTTCGAACATCAAGAACTGGAGGTTGAAGTACCCTTGGCCCAACAGTTGCTCCGAAGGTGTCGACGGTCCTGGATTCAAGCCAAGGAGGCCATCCAGCGCACCAACATCCGCTACACCTTACAGCATCGCCGTCGACACCCTCCTTGATTGTACCAAGCAGGTGACAAGGTATGGCTGTCCACACAAAACCTACACCTCTACACGGAATCCAAAAAAATCTCACCCAGATTCATCGCCCGTATCGTATCACCCTCCGTGTCAATCCTGTAACCTACTGGCTCCAGCTGCCTGCGGCGCTCCGGATCCACCCGGTATTCCACATCTCACAACTCAAACCCTTCACGACGTTGAGTTCACCCATGCCTTTGCCGACGCTTCGCCAACTATTCTGTGAGTACTCACCGATTCGGGTTGTTTCTTTGATTGAGTGTGTGTTGCTAGAACGCGGGTTTATTGTGTAGATCCTTGCTCTTTGCGTAAGAGAGTTCTTAGACTAAATGCGTGGTTATCCTGCCTACTCGCGCTACTTCCGCGTTTGGGTTTAGCATCCACGCTACACGGGCTAACTGCTAAGGCTGTTGTGTCTATCCTCCAGTTGCTCGTGACAGGTCAAGGGTTAATTTCCCGCTTACAATGTGTGTTTACAGGTTTTCCAAGTGCTGGGTGGGTTTTCTTCAGGTACTCATGAAGATTAGGCTAATACCATAAGATGTGAGTGAATGTGTGGCTGATTGTGCCCTCCATCCAATGGATTGGCACTCCATCCAGGGTGTCCCCATTTAATGCTCCTGCGACCGTGTACAGTAAGAGCAGTATGGAGAATGAGTGAGTAAGAGTAAGTTATCTAAAGCACATATTTGTACATACTGTACAGCATAACTCAATTTATTGAGATAATGCTGCATTGTTTACTTTTGTTTACATTTCTCCTGTGAAGTTGACCAATTCACCACTAGCCATCTAGGTTTTAGCCATACATTTGCGCATTTGTTAACCCAGTTTCTATTAGGATAATATTTTCTTTACTTAATGCAGGCCAATACTTTGACTCCTTCTAAAATGGTGCACGGGGAGTGTATAAACACATTTTATGTTTTTCACTGTAGAGATTTTCTTTATAGTCACGATTCCTTTTAGTCACAGTGTTTTTGCTGTGGCAGAAATCCATAACTCTGTTTACATTTACTGCAATGAATTTTTTGTGTCAAAAGCAAATGCATAACAAATGGTTAAAAAATAATGATGAGCAAAGATCATGTTTGTGGTTAGAGGTTAAAATGGGACTAAAACTGTTATTTTTAAATAATACATGAAAATGGATTAAATGTGTAAAGGATATATTCACGTTCATTACCAAAGATATCCTTCCAATAATGTGTGTGGTTTGAAAGAATGAAGTCAGCAACATCCCAAAGCAGCAAAGTCATTTTTGTTCTTCATCAGCTCTTATCAGAGATGTTGAATGTTACTATGATTATGCATTTCCATGTACATTTATCTCACATCGCTCTGAAAATTAGTTTTGCACACTGTAAAACATAAACATGTGCTTCTAAAAAGGAAATGATCCAACTGTCATGTAACCTGGTGAAAGTTTAAGGAATATTTAATAAATGTTTATTTACTTTAAATGCCTAAAATAGGAAGGGATTAAAAAGGAAACTCCTTTTGCTGTGCACCATGAGTATGGTTTAAATTTGTAAATAAAGATCCAGGTAGAATCGTACCACATGATCTTATGAAATTGACTGAGCTGTTGTTTTAAAGTATAGGTGTCAGCCATAAATCACCAGTATGTGCAGGTTTTCTTTTCAACCAAGCAAAGGCCATACCTGATGTCACTTGTTTAATTAGTTGTTTTTAATAAGATAAACTTTTAATAGCTTATCAGGTGTGGCTTCTGCTTGGTTGGAATGAGAACCAACACACACACACACACACACACACACACACACACACACACACACACTGGTCCATTCATTAGAAGATTTTACATGCTTGTTTTAAAAGAAAGAAGGATGTCAAATGTTTAGTACAATGGTTCCCTACACTGGTCCTGGAGGACTCCCTGCTCTGCACATTTTAGTGTTTTCTCAGCTCCTAGTTGACCTGGTTTAACTAATTAGCTAATTAACAAACTTTGTTGAACTGACCTTGGGTGTGGTAGAGCAGGGAATGTGCGGGGCAGGGTGTCCACCAGGACCAGGGTTGGGAACCACTGGTTTATTTGAGCAAATTGCTCTGTGTGAACACAGTCACACAGACAATAATACAAACCAAAAATTTGTTTTTATTCCAATTATGTTCACCAATACCACTGTAAGAAGATGAACCATTTTAGTCTGAGATTTCTCATGACATCTGCCTTTTTTTTTGTTGCATGTCCTACAAACTGTGTGTGATAGGAATAGGATAAATGAGATGACAGGAGTTGACTTGCACTGCTGCCAGAACTGGTGGTTCCCACTCCATTTGCCTATTTTAATCACAATGGAAAAATCTTTGGCATGATAGATCATTTATTATATATATTTTACAAAGGGCAGATCGGGCTGGTTTATATTGAACTGTCCAGAGTTTTTAACTGTGATTGAGCTGGAAAAACAGCCAATCCAATCAGGCATCCCTGGAGGTCAGGCCTAAAATAGGAACAACACATTGACTGCCTAACAGCTGGAATGATGCTCCTGTTTATGTGCTCTAATGCCTTTCCTCCATTAGTTTCTGTGCTTTGGAGAAGCCATCTGTTGCACTTTAGGACAAGACCTTAGAGGCACTTATAAGTCTACGTTTAAAAATGACTTCTTTATAGATGATCAGTAAAGTGCATTATAAGTCTTTTGTACTTACGTTTCCAACAAATGATTAACATTCTATCCTATTTTGTTTGAGCTGAATACCATCACTCTGGCTTTTCTGTTTGGTTACTTTTACTATCTATTTAAAGTTCTGTTCACACATTTTGAAATATCACTGAGTGACAGGCAGCACGCATACTTTTATGACTGCCCTAAAAAACACAATGTTTAATTGTTCATACACCTAAAAATAATGTTTGTTTTAAACCCTCTCTTTGGGGGGGATCCCTTACCTTGGCTTGGATTGCCTGTGGATCGATAGGACGGTCCACCCATGACGTCTGAACACAACCTCCCAGAAGTTCTATGATCGCTCAAATTCACTGAAATGACCATAAACGATTCCACCAGTTTATAGGTGTAAACCGGTTCTTACTTCCAACGCCTCAGATGTTGAAGCGTGTCCATAAAGAGGCCTTTAGCATCACTGCACGCGCGCAGGAGGGCGCCTGTGGCTTCACACGGACGCGCCCCGTAATCCTGTTGACAGTGAAAGGCCATTTGATTCAATTCTTCAAATGCAGAAAAACAAACGCATGTGCTGGCTTTGTGAAAAGACATTGCTGCTTCAAAAGTAAAACGAAAATAGTTTAATGAAATAAAGCAGAGAACGACACTTTCTGTTGGTTTAATTATTTCTGTTGGTGTGTTTCTTTAGTGCTATGTTATGAATTTGGCGGATGAAAAATTTTTTATATACTTTTTTTTATTATATAAATTACTGTCTTCAACGGACTTCTACAGAATTATATAATTGAAATAACAAAGTTTAAAAAGGTTTGTTAATTCATTTATTTGTACTTGTTTTTGTGCTTTATTTTTTATGTAATACGATGAATTAATAAGATACAAACAAACAAATAAATAAATGTTATTTATTTTGTTTATTTGTTTGATTTAGTGTTTTATACACGCACGCACGCACGCACGCACACACACACACACACACACACACACACACACACACACACCTAAAAAAATTATATGGAAAGCTCCCAAGCTACCTGATCCCAATTTACACCGCGCATGTATTGAGTAAGCACATTATCTTCCCAGACAATTAAACTTGCAAGTCACGTAATACGATAACGGAGTATCAACATTTTTACAGTTGAGGGCGTTGAAAACCTTTTTTTTTGAAACATTGTATAGGTTTAGTTATATTAGATGTATCATTGATGCAGTGTAATGACTCATCTTTTAATTGAAAGTGCCTTTACGTCACGTAATACGATTTTGTATTTCAATAAAGTTGAAAACAGTGAGAATTAAGAAAGTGTATCCATACAAAACAAGTAATTTTAGCCATGTTATTGCTTTTTAAGTGAGGAAATTCTGAATATCAGCAATTCCCCTTGCCATAACAAACATGTTAAACAGAAGTTCCTATTGCAGGGTTTGCCTTTTACGTGCTAGCAATTTCATAAAGTGACAGTTTGAATGAGCCATAAAACGTTAACGCGGTACAGATCGGCCAATTTCCACAGACAAGTAATATAGTGGTAAAAAAATAAAATAAAATAACTATTATATAGTATAACTCAATTATGCAGATATAACTATGATTAAATAACGCGAATAGAAAAGCACGAACGTATTCTAAGGTTAATTTGCAAAGCCAGTGGATTTCATTGATAACAATCCAACAAGCGTTTTAATATAGTGAAAGCCTGAGTGCGTGCGGTGAGGTTAAAGGCGCCTCCAGTGCTGCAGTATGTGATGCCTTGGGAGTGAAAACGGGCTTATTTAATAGTGTAGGTATGAGACTGTGCGTTAAACCCTGCGCCTCATAAAAGTCTCACCAAGTTGCTCAGGTTTTTTCCCCACTAGGCTATATGATGTGCTGTGTAGTATGTGCAGAACTAGTGTTAAATTGAATAAAAAGAGTCTTATCATCCTCATTTAATATGCTTCTTAATGAATAGGATTTCTATTAGGAAGAGTGCAGCCTAGCTGCGGATCATGTGCACGGCATGCGACCATAATAGCTGCAGCATCCTTTTTTTCTTAATACGCGTGCCATACGTTTGACATTATCACTTGTAATTTATTTTTGAACCCAGTAACTAAAAAGAGTGTTGTCAACGACAGTCCAACGAAAACAAAAAGGGAACGCATGGCCGGATGAATGTGGAGCAGCGCTTTGGCCGAGTTGGGTTTCAGTCTAATTGGGATCATACGCCGCATGTGCAGTTTTGGCACATTCGTTATATTAATCAGAGCTCCTTTAATCGTGTCCAGTTGCCTCCAGTGTGTGTGTGGCTGGACGGACGCTACGACTGAGGCCTCCCGAAAGTCGAGCTCAATTTAACGACCGCCCTTCTTGATTCCCGCAAACACAGAACATAAATGAGAAATGGTAAAGAATTCATACTTTATTCATAAGAAAAAGGTGGGATTTTCGTACTACATAATTCGTATAAAAGCCAGCATTTTTATTTTTAGGAGTGGGACTAATGTAATAAAACGACTGCGTAACACTAAATCCCTCACATCTCTCACATACCTCTTTTCAATTTTACCCACTGTGTGGAAAACAAAACTGATACGAAATAGCAATAACATCCAACTTATTCGTCTTGTGCCATTATTAAGAAAAAAAAAACTTAATGTGGCGTGAAAAGGGCGACCTAGAAACACCTAATTTGTCTCAGATTTTATTGATCACCCCTGTCTATTAAGCAAAAGAAAAAGTGTGTGTGTGTGTGTGTGTGTGTGTGTGTCTGTGTGTGTGCTTGGGGGGTGCGGTCCCCTAAGTGTTTTAGAACGTTTAGAACTATAAACGTTGTGGGATTCATGTTGGTTGCCAACATAAAATCACCTTTGTGAATTGTGTTAGTCATCTATTCGTATTCAAAACTAACGAGGCTAGGATATTATTTTCTCAGGGTCGCAGTCTTCGTCAGTAGCTTATGATTGCAACACAGAATCTGTCATGGCCTTCGCCTTCCACAGGGAAGTATAGCTGCACCTGTCTTTAATCTGCATAATGATCACGTTCACGGCTGAGCACTGACTGATGGTTCAGGCGTTTCACTGAGACATAGGAAGGTATAGTGAAGAGAGCAGATGTTCATGCTAGCTCCGTTCTCCATCCCCCCACACACCTTCAACCCTCCCGTGACTGCTTCAAAAGACCACCAAGTAAAACTGCACTGCCAGCGTGTGCATGTCACTGCACAATGCTAAAATAGTAAATGCTCATGATGCATATTTAGAGTTTATTCTTAATGGAACCTCGAGCATTGTTTTCTTGTCTCAGGGCTTATTTGCGCGTTTGCGTTAAATCATTCCATTTATCTACTATTTCATCCCTCATACAGTGGATAAGGCAACGTGTCCGTTGATTTTCTGCAAACTCTTTACTGAAATAGTTGAGAAAAGAAATCTCACCACCTGTGCTGTAAACCTATCTCTTTTGTACAGGAGGGATCTGCGTTATTGACGCTGGAAGAACTACAAAAATGTAATGTACCATTAGCAGAGGAGCGCTAATAGAGAGGGATAAAAAGCAAATGAACTGGTGGTATTTCGGAGATCTCATAGCGCTGTTATTGTGCACTCAGGGTATTAAGTGTCTTCAAGAACAAACACTTTAGCTGAAAGGACCACGGCATGCCCTATAAACTCTTAAAGCTCCCCGTCTACAATTTAACGTAGCTATCAGCAAGAGCTCACTGCTGTTGGACTGGGAGCTTTCATAGCCACTCAAATTAAAGATAACAACATCCCTGAATGAACACTGCACACAATCTGTTCAGTCTAAATCAGTGATTGCATATCTGCGCGGTTACTTGACCAGTAAAATTTAAAAGTGAACTTATAATTGCAGACTTCTCATAAGGCACGAAAGAGTTTTATGTATGTATGTATGTATGTATGTATGTATGTATGTATGTATGTATGTATGTATTCTAAACAATAACTTCAAGGTAAGAATAAAGTAATTTAAGATACATAAACGGACGATATTTCATATTTAGAATGATTGTTTAACTGTAGTGCCTAACTGTTATATGTAAAACATATAGATAGATAAAATAAGATAAAGTACAATTTATTACAGCTTTCCTGGCTATCATTTATTATTTATTTGTTTATTTATTTTTTCAATAAACGATTTTAATAACGATGATAAACGATGATCCCCCTTTACTTTTTTTTGCACAGCATTAAGAACTGCGCTTTATACACACACGAAGGAAGTAATTATGGACTATTAAGGATTGCTTCACTGGCCAGGTGGAAGAATCAAATAGAATATATGCAACTAACATAGCTCTACATGTCAGCATTGATGCCTAGCCAAATATAAACACTGGCACAATTATTCCTCTACAGATATCCAGACTATATTTTACTTATTATTGTGCATAATTAAGTATTAGCTTAACATATGTTCTTTTGCATTATGTATTTACAGAAATATGACAAAGTCACTGCCAAGTTCACAGTGTTGGCATTTTTGCACACATAAGGTATTAACAAATTCAGCTGATTCACTTAAAATTACATTGTCGGTCGCGATAGATTTTAGACAATAATATATTTAAAACAATTTCCTTTATTTCTGCCAGATAGCAACAGAATTAATTATTCGCAACTATTATTTTGCAGGATTATTTTTTTTACAGACAGAATACATTCATTGCTTATTAAAGAGAATAGAACATGTTGCATTTTTATGTCTGAATATGGGAAGATCGCTCTCAAACGACGGATATTTCACTCACTAAGATGTCAGTGTAATCTTGATCAAAAGTACTTTGAAGTTCAGGACCAAAATGTCTTAAAGACGCCGCGACTAACACTAAGCAGATGGATTCGGTTGTTTTTAGAAAATCCACTATAACACTTATAATTATAATAGCGTTAAATATTTTTTTCCCTATCATTTGTTGTGAAATATATGTATTGCTGTGAATAATATCTCGTTTGTTAAATTCTAGCACTGCTATTACGTTTACACTGTAGTACTGCTTGTTTAGAATATTATTGGAGAAATTAGTTAAGACAGCTTCTCAGTCGAGAGCCAAAAATGAAGGGACAAAATATTAAGCCAATTAATTAATAGAACCCTCGTGCCTTTGAGCACCGTTGTTTGTTCTATTTAGTTTTCCCGATAAAGCACTAAAACACTGATATATTGTATATATTGATATATTGAGATGTTAAATCACATGTATGTTAACATACGATTAGAACTAATATTTTCTTGTGTACAACTGAAAAAAGTACACAATTGCTAAGTGACTTGCTGTACAAAATAGCAAAATCTCGGCTTTATAAAACGCGTCCACTGTAAAACAGGGAACCTGGATATACAGTTTGTCATATTGCACAACTTTATTGAATATTGAACAACATAAAATGCACAACTCGCAGCGACACTGAAACTGTAGACGCTGAGTGTAGGATTATTCTCTGGCAAAGTGACTATAAAACATTAATTGATCTCTCTCTCTCTCTCTCTCTCTCTCTCTCTCTCACAAACACACACACACTCATAATTTCTTATTGCGCCTTTCACTTGTTCAAGACTTCTTATAGACGAACACAATCTATGATTTTAAAACATTATCCAAAACAGTACGTAAATGCATAAACCTTGTACATCATCCAGTTTTGTTTGAATTTGCTTTGTCAAAATTTAAAGCCCCTAAATGCCCTTTATAACTTTAATTTACAAGCTTACCTATTTTTCAATGCCTCTTCTTTTTCTCCTCCTCCTGTCCCTCCTCCTTCTCCGCCTCCTACTGGAACATCTTCTTTATCATCTTCTTCCATATAGCTAAGCTTTATGAGCATAACTGCTCTTGGTGAAATCTTTTATGATGTTTCATGCATACTGTGCACGTTGTAACAGATGGATGATTTAAAACGAACAGTGTAATAGCCACAGCATTAATCATCTACACAAGCTTTCCTCAAGTACGTCAGCTTTTCTTCAAATATTTTTCAAACTATTTTTCAAATTACTTAAAAAAACTTTTGTTGTAATGATGTAATGTTAGTCTGAATTTTTGTGTACAATTTTTTGTATACAATCATTGCCACTGAATTGGTTGTATTTTTGTGTAAAAAAAAAAAAAAAAGAAATCCGCAAATTGTTAATCAGATCTGCAATGGGTAACATAAGACTAATGCTATTCTATATCCACAGAAACTTAAATACATTTATATTTAGGCTACATTATAGACCAAGCGCCATTCAAATGATAATTTTTTGTTGCAGAAATTTCACATTATAAAACGATCAACACCGTGTGTTATGCAGGCTCAGGAACATGCTTAATTGCATTTGTGTAAATTAAATTAACTTTCACTGTAAATCGAAATCAGGTGATAAATCGCATTGAGAAAGTCCGCCACAGTAAACTGCGTAAGCCCAGTATACGTGGACCGATAACACATTTTTATGTTACAGCATAATCCTTGGGGCACGCATATGCGCGTAGGAAGAGGATAAAAATAAAAATAAACTTGGCTACAGCTCCTTGCTCCATTATCTTCGACAGGAACGTTTAAACTGAACAATATCGAACGCTTAGTGTTTATAAAACTTCATGTTGGTCTACCACAGAGCCTGAACGCAATTATTTCCACATGTCGCCAATTCTTTAAAAAGGAAATAACGCAGCCTAAATGAAAATGCCGTGCGTAAACATTTCAAACCCAGAGGCAGCGTTTAAACTTGGGCGATAAACAATACTCTAGCAAATTACAGAGCGTGTGCATTTTCTTTCTGGACGTGATGCGTGATACGTAAACGCAATTTCAACTATTGCACACTCATAAACAGCTTACAGTAGAATGAGAACAGGGAGTCTGCCATTTCCAGTGCCATCCATAATTTCATCACCCGACACAAATCCAGCTGTCTGCCCAAGTGTCCGTAACTCTGTTTTTCATTAGAAGTCTACATGTAAATACTTTCGGGCCAAACTTTGCGGCATCGCAACAACTAAATAAATCACTTTAGTGCCAATTAAAATGCGCCCAGGATGCATTTTAAGACAGAATGAATATCAGAAGTAGTATTTATTCAATACTACAATGTAATAACTGTATTTGTTCGAAACCGACCCGTATCCTTTGTGCATCAGACAAATTCACGCAAGTCTACTATGTCAATTCGTTCCTTATTCATTAAATAATCATCATAATCTTCGGTGCAAGTAAAAATGTAATTTAATATTTTTATCATATTATTCATACATAGTTAAACCACGGAGCACAAGAATTGCAGAGAAAGTGTCCCTGCGAAGCGACTTCTCCAATGTAAAGTGTTTTTTTAAAAAAAGATGAGACCCATTTCTGCTCAACCCTGCTCTGGATTTTTCATAAAGAGAAAAAACAAAACAAGAATAAGCAGCAGTCCGTGTTATTTCTTTTTTTAAGCAAAATTGAAACGTCATATCGGTCCACTTGTCTGGATCAGTTTTTAAGTGCCAAAACGTCGATTTCGACAAGAAACAATCCATGAGAAACATCCTTAAAGCGTTTAGTTGGTTTCCCGTGGCCGGAGAGTGGCACGTTTATTCCTCTTGACTGGGTTCAGACTGGCCTGAACACGATGAAGAGGATGACGACGATGAAGATGCTGAAGATGCGCTCTCGGCCTCCCGCGTCCTCTCTCGCTCTTGCTCAGAAAGCTGCTCACCGGAAGGTATGGAGTTCTTTTTTGGGCGCCCTTTGGGTTTGGTGGGGGATTCCAGCCCTCCTCCCTGCAATACCTTCATAATAAAGAACAAATAATAATAATAATAATAATAATAATAATAATAATAATAATAACAACAACATATTTCTCCACACGGCATGCGCTTAGTATGACCATGTGTAAATTATAAAAAAGCGGCACTTACAATTTTTTTCCATTTCATTCTTCTGTTTTGATACCACGTTTTGACCTGCAGCTGACTAAGGCCTAGAGACTCAGCCAGGTCTATTCTGTAAGAACGAAAGCAACAACTGTTAGATAAAAATATATTGATGTGATTAATCATGAAAAATATTGTTATCTTGTAAAACCATTACAAAGTTGGGGTTATAGGGCTTGATTTATAAAGTGCTAGTGAGGACGGTCATTATCAAACATAACCTAAAGACTCCCCAAATACATAAATTATTATAAAACAAATCTGAATGACTTCTTTTGGCCTAACCTGTCCGGGGTCGAGAGGTATTTCTGTTTCTCGAATCTTTTCTCCAGACCCATGAGTTGAAGCTCAGTGAACACGGTTCTGCTCCTTCTGCCTTTCTTGGTCTTGCTGAGCGCCTCGGCTCCCGGTTCGAGTTTCCCGCGCAGGTGCAGGTCAAGCGGGAGATGGTGCGATGGCGAGCCCACAGCGAGCCCCGGAGGCCCCGGGAGCAGCCCAGAGCCGAGCGGCGGCCCGAGAGAACACGACAACGGGGACACAGGGAACTTCAGCAGGCCGCTCTGATCTGCCTTCAGGACTGAGAGATGAAAAAAACACGAGGTGGCTATCAGGACAAGATTGCTCAATGTTAAAATGGCAAAAATAATCATAACGTAATGTTTTTTTTTCTCCCGCTTATTAAGATACGCCTGCGAGTGCAGACAAAAAAGAATCCATTAATAGTCTGAGTACATGAAACGCATATAGTTAATTATTTATATTCCATAAGAGTTACACAAGGGGAACTACTACAAACCCCCAGAACCAAACTTATACATTTAAAAAATGCCCATACATTTACTATTATGCCAATGCAAACCTTTTCAAATAAGCTTTCCAAAATTCCAAAAGTGTACAACGTGGATTTGTATTTCCGTTTTTTCCCGTTTTTTTTTTTCAGTGAAGCAGTGAACGGACGAGCTAAACTGGGACAATATTATCATCTAACAGGTTCTAATGCTATGACTAAATAATACTGACACTGAGAATTTCAACAGGCCCCTTTTATCTGTCTTCTACATTGAAGCATACAAATAAGACGGCTAACAGATGCAACTCCGCAACACAAGAGTTAATAATAATAATAATAATAATAATAATAATAATAATCGCTGTTTGTTTTATAATTGATCTAACATCAGTATTGCATACTGCGTTACCGCAGAGCTACTAACTGACGGAAGCTGCAACATACATTTACAAATTCTAACTGGACTGTTCCAAATAAATCACTCATTTAAAGCTTTAATACTTACTGTTCACAGAGTCCACACGTTCGGACGTTTTTGTGTCATATTATATTTCTACTATGCTGTCACACAACAGTGCATAAAATTTAAACAAGTTAAGTTATCCAATGTTGAAAAAAATATTATTTTTATTATGATTATGAAGATTATTATTTTATTATTATGATTGTTGTTATTATATGCTGCAATTCTTGTTTTTGTCTTGCAACTTAAGTTTGATACTAACATGGGTTTTTATAAGTGAAATATGTTGTGATTTTTTTTACTGATCCTAATAGCCTAATATGAGATTTGCATACACATTTATTAATCTGCAATTATCTAGTTCCTTCGTAAGATTAATAGCACGAGATAAGGAATCAGTTTCTAAACTTGGTTGCAGTAATTGCATAATGTAATCTTTATGCGCGTCCTGGATGAGAATACGGATACTTACCTAAGTGATTTGGATACGGACGTGCCGACAAAAGCGCGTGTACTCCGAATTTGAGTAAATCTCCTGCAGGAGGGGAGGCCTTGTGGTCCGGATGCTCAGTGAGGATCTCCTCGATCATAAAGCTTCGGTAGCGGTGAGACCTGTGGTCCTGCTGTGCCTCAGCAGGGTAATAGTGAGCCCCGATCTCCAGAGGATGCTGCATCGTTACTACGCCTTTCTGGACGCGACAAGCTTTTTCCGTGCTTCGAGTCCCTATGTTTCGATGGTGCGTAAAAAATCGCATCGAAGTGGTGCATAAAAATTCACATATCTGCCCGTGGCGCACAAGAAACATCCATCCTGCTCTTCCGGTTAACTGCAGCCATCCTGGACGCGGTAAAGGGAGGTTATTTAAATGCGCAAAAAGAGGGGTATCCGATCTCCGCGATCATGAACACAATAATGTCGTCCTTTGCCTCTGTGGATGTTTAAAATATGCTCGAATCCGCACCGCTGAAACTAGAAGTTTGATCCTTTCACCATGGAATAGTGCAGTGTCTTACCTTGGCCAGGGAAGTTTTGAGGCCAGAGCACACACGCTTATGGAGGTCGTGTCACACATTGCCCCTCCTTCTTTAAAGCCTGATGACACCCTCGCCCACAAAGAGGGGGATCAGTGCTTTCAAAGGATAACGTGTTTAGCAGCACTGTCTCAGCAATAGGATATAACAGCACCGATTGATGTATCGATTAAAACTAAATATATAAACTAATTATATTATAAAATAGTATGCCCATCGAATTCAGCTTTAGTATTCCAATCCAAACTTGCCAGTACTTAATGCAATCTTAAAACAGCAAACCAGTATTTTTGGCACAATGTAACTACATGTTGTAAGACTTGCAGTAATAGTTCTCCCATAGAATAAAACAACTGTGTGGTCGAGTGACTCAGTGTCAAGGATGGGGTAAAAGCTCTCAACGCTAGGAAGACATTAGTGTTTGTAAATATTATTTCATGGTAATTGACAAAAGACAAATATGTTTCTTCGTGAGGAGCATTCCCAGCTCACAGTACGGCTACATGTATACGATTATGAGTTTGCGTTGTCGAGCTATTCAAGCAAACGGCCTAACAATGTTATTCCAAAGGTACAGGGTGAAACAATCCATAGCCTTGTTCAGTCTACGTCTATTTATTTATACAAATGTAAAATGTTATACAATATCAACGACAACATTATTATTATGATGGTGATTATATATAATAATAATAATAATAATAATAATAATAATATGATTATATTATTATTATTATTATTATTATTAACAATAATAATAATAATAATAATAATAATAATAATAAAACAACAAACAAAATTATAGATTCGCTAAAAAAAAAAGCGTTCGTAATTAGTTTACTCTCTGCATTCATTCTCTACACCACTTATCCTGTACAGGGTCGCAGGAAGCATGGAGTCTATCCCAAAGGTTAAACCAGTGCGTTCCTTAAAGATAGAGCACAGTAAAAACGAGACTAACGAGAAGTAAAGAGAAGGTAAGATAACTAATTAATTATGAATAATTAGTCGTTTTAATTAATGTTACTAATGTTAATTCCGAGGGATAACATATGCACATATGCTATGCAAAGGGATTGTATAAACAACTTGGATAAGAATCATTCTTTAAAAGAGGTTTCTCTAAAAGGGGCACTTTTTAGGACGATAAATCTTTTAACTTTTTAAAACTATTGTAATGACTATATGTTATCAACAACAACACCACCACTGCCACAACAACTACTACTACAGTACTATTACGATATATATTTTTATTTTTTTTATTGTCATCCTCATCATTGTCGTCGTCGTCAGCATCATCATCAACATCCTGGGACCACTGGTCACTGATCACGGAAGCAAATCCAGAGCAAAGTACCATGCACACTCATTCACACCTAGAACCTTCACAGTCATTC
Organism: Clarias magur; assembly: GCA_013621035.1. Classification (NCBI taxonomy): domain Eukaryota; kingdom Metazoa; phylum Chordata; class Actinopteri; order Siluriformes; family Clariidae; genus Clarias; species Clarias magur. The sequence continues at coordinate 2,414,816 of QNUK01000011.1, read as the reverse complement.
ACACCTAGATATTTCATATTCATTCACCCATAGAACCTTCAGCATAGCCTGTCTACCCATTACCTATTACAGTCTACCTTACCTATATGTGTCATGGCAAGCATGTTAAATTAATAGTCAGATTAATAGTGCTACCACTAAAACTGTTGCTACTAGGATCTGAAATTATTAGCGTTTGCACGAAGTATTTTAATATTCTTCTTCTTCTTCTTCTTCATAATAATAATCATAATCATCATCATCATCATTACTATTATTCTTATACTTGGAAAGTGTGAAAACTAACAGAAAGTTAGAAGGTTTAGCTAATTGGCTGGAAAAATACAACAACGAGAACAAGATACCATACAAGGGTGTTGAATGTAGTGGTAGTAGCTCCATATTTTAACCACTAGGTGACAGTATATGCATTATGAATGCGCGGTGGTGCCTTCCGAACATAAGAAGTATAACAGTTTCAGATTTACTTACACTCATTCCACTTCTTTACCTTTTATCACTATATTGTACGGGTGTGTAGATATATTTTTAAAAGCGTGATATGAAAGTATTTTCCTTGATAAAATTTTGGAAAGTCTTAAAAGCCCATGCCAGTCAATTACCAACACTTAAAGCATACATGTACATTTTTTTTTTAACTGACCGAAATATCACATCAGAGATGCTGAACACACACAAATACATACTGTTTATATTAGATGTATTAGGTTATAGATGATGCTTAATTGCCCCTAGGGGATTGGGGTTTCTCTTTTGATGTTGCCGACTAAATATCATTAGGATCACGAATAATAATAATAATAATAATAATAATAATAAATAAAATAATAGCTGTTATTGTTGCTGTAGTGGTTGGTTGGTTGGCCTGCCATGCACGATCTAACCAAAACACCAGGTGTCCTTTTTTCTAGAACATTTCCCACAATGGCCTGTTAGAATCGTTCAGCACAAAGCAGACCACGCACAATGAACACAAAAAATACCTCAGACATTTAGATTTACCCATTGCAGACAAATTCAAAAATGTTCTGTTTGGTATTATTGGTTATTTACGATGTAATTATCCCGAGGCGTGACACAAAGTGCACCGAGGCCTCTTAGTTTGAAATGAAAGATGACCTGTTTTCAGTCCCGAGGTCCGTGCGCCTTTTCCTTTAATTCTTCAAAGCCGAAGCGCCGGCGGCCTGGCCGTGGTCACGTGATCGCGGAGGGCCAATCACACGGCATATTTCTGTCCACCAACAACCTGTTAAATGTAACTGTTTGAACATGGCCAGTGGACGCACGGTGTAAATATTGTGGATATTGCGTCCTGCGGTTTACACTGCGCTCGTGCTGCTGTGAGGACGGCTGTATTGCTAGCGTTATGACCCGGAGCTGATTAAAAAGGCACGCGGTATGTAACTGACCATCAGACATACAGAACACCCATTAGGTTAATTGGCTACTGTATCAGAAGGTGAGCGTTGCCTTGTGTTCTCTGATGTTCCAGCTTATATAACCGAGCTAACAGTGTGTTGTTGTCGTTGTTAACGTGTTGTCACTGGTTACCAAAATCCCCTGCTTCACGTTAGACAGTCTTGGTCTCGCGGAAGACTAGCCATCTTTGTTGCATATACAGTGTGTGTCGCAAATATTTGCTTGTTTGCTTTGTGCATGTATAATTGTACCTTTATAAAGATAACATGCAATAACATACCCGGTGATGTACACAGTGCGCATCCTGCAAGTGACTATTTGACTATTTCATCCAGAATAAGCAGTAGATTATCAATAACTGCAATGCTTTACGATGCACAAATTTTGCCTGTGTACCAACATGATTCAGGAAATTTACTTGACTTTGCAATTATTTTGCAGTATTGCAGTACTGATAGTTATAAAACAGTGCACATGTATCTGCGATGAAGTTAAGCCAGAACAAGTTACTTTTATTAATTTAGTAGTCTCACCAGGTTTATGTTTATTTAAAAAAAAGGGGGGGAAAGATAACTGTGGTAAATGAGGTAGGTCAGTGGTTCAGGCATCGGTCTACTGATTGGATGGTCTTGGGTTCAAACTCCACCAAGTTGCCACAGTTGGGCCCTTTTGCCATCCCCTAACCTTCAACCGATGAATGAAAACAGATGTATAATGAGATCAAATGTAAGTCGCTCTGAATAAGGGCGTCTGCCAAATGCTAGATGTGGTAGGTGTGAACTGTAGCTGTTTGTCTACTTGTAAATATGAATGGAGTTTTCAGAAGCACGTTGCATAATTTCATGAAATATGTAAGGAATGCTGTTATAGAAAAGTGATCAAGAACAGGGTAGTGTGATGTGGTCCAATAAAGTATCTAACTATCTTTGAAAGATATGACTTGTTAAGGCAGCACAATGCTTTAATGGTTCTAAGCTGTAAATTACGAGCTTATATTGATGCACTCTTTCTACTCACTCACTCACTCACTCACTCACTCATCGTTTCTACCACTTTACCCTGTGTACAGGGTTGCGGGGGGCCTGGAGCCTATCCCAGGAGACTTAGGGCACGAGGCGGGGTATTCCTGGGCGGGGTGCCATGGCAGGGCATATACATATAAACACTCACGCTTGTTCACACACTATGGACAATTTGGAAATGCCGATTAGCCTAAGCCGGAGTACCCAGAGAAAACCCACCAGGCAAGGGTAGGAACATGCAAACTCCATTCATGCAGACCCTAAGTTGGGAATCGAACCAAGAACCTGAACAGTGTTAACCACTACACCACCGTACCACCACCACTCTTTCTAATATGTTCTTATTTCTTACGTATTATTTAGATGGACTTATTAAATGGTGAATGTTCCACAACATTAAATGTAACTACAGTTTGTAAAAAGCTGTGGTATTTAGTGCAATATTTCTTTTAAACATCAGTGTTAAGATTTTAAAGAATTAAAATTAATTAACGATTCGATTTGTTTTGCATGTAGTGGTAACTTTGACAACACAGCTGTAATCCAGCATTAGATTAGCTATTCTCACTGTCTAGGCTCCTTAGATGTTTGCTAATAATTTAGAGAGTTGGGTCTCTGCAATACCTTTCATGAACACCGAATTGATCAGACTGCTTAAAATCCACTACCATCTTACTTTTCACATAAAACTGTCATAAAACAGTTTCTCTGTTGTTCTAAAACACTTTTGCATGTCAACACGTGCAAGCTTCATGTGCGCACAGAGGGGCAGGGCAGAAACGTGTCTGTGTGTGTGAGCGATTCAATGCTGTGCATCCAATTAAGTTTCTATCCATTTTAAATAACAGATAGGGAAAATGAATATGTCATGGTCAAGGCTGGTACAGTGGCAGGCCACCACAAATAAATCAGTGTGTGGGAAACAGTGGATTGAGTCTAGTAGTTTAAATAAAACAATTTATATAAATTAATTCAGAACATATTTTTGTTGCTTCATACTATTCTATCAAACTTCCCAGTAAAAAAATAAAGTTATTTGTGCATCTGTCTTTCATTAAACTGTTGTGTCAGGGAGATGAAATGTATTCTCAAGAACACTATTTAAATTTACATTTATTCTTAATAATACTAATACTACAGCTTTTTCTGTTCACAATTTGACTTTCCTAGTCTTGTATCTATCATTTCATTTGGTAATGAGATCAAGGCAATCAAGTACTGTAAAATACTGACACAGTCAAAAGAATTTGCATGGATATTAATGCATGTCAAATATTTCACTTTCCTGACTTATGGTCTTACTTGCTGACATACATCAGAATGTAATAATGTTCAGAAATCCGCCTTGCAATTTGATCCTGGTTTCACCCGTCTGGGTGGTCAACTTCTGAAGTTATACACATAAATATTACATCATCATTTAACATTGGTTTTGGAGAGGAAAAAAATGTGATTTCAAGTCAAAATCACGACTAACAAAACACACTTTACATGCATGGCATGGAATTGGACCACAGATTTTTTAAAAGACTACAAAGCTATAATTATTGCAGTGTTTTAGTTTCCCGGTTGCTAGGACATTACCAGGGAGCACATCTCTGTGAATAAAACTAACAGCAAACAAACACTATATATACAAGATGGAGTGGATTTGTTTTAGCACTCCTGCTTCAAATAAAAAAATGTTCAGTTGACAGCAACTGTCTGTGTGTTTCTGTGTTTGTGTGTGCCTTTTTAAATCTCACTTAAAAAGGTCAATTTGGGAGAATCGAAAAAATAAAAAGCTCACTTGCAACACACAATCACTAATTATCCACATTCTCTTCAGGTGTAAATCCTCTCCCTGTTACCTGACTCTCACATCTTGGCCATGCCCCTACCAGCACAAAGTCTTTCCTTCTGATTCTAATGACTGTTTGGCTCGAGTTAAGAGTGAAATGTTCGCACACTTAGGAGGTTTTTGCGTGTAGATGTGTTTGCCATCATACTATTATGCGCTTCACTCCAGTAAGGCTAACGCCTACATGGCAGAGCGTTCACAGTCGCATGAGAGTCAAGAATGATGACATCATTAACTAATCAACAATTTAATTTTTTGCCAACTAATTTGATTATTGCTTTGATGACAGCTTTGCACACTCTTGGCATTCCCTCAGTCAGTCTCATGAAGTGACCGAAGAGGTGTTGAGTACTTGTTGGCTGCTTTTCCTTTACTCACCTGTCCAGCTCATCTGGATTTAGATCTGGTGATTGTGAAGGCCAGGTCATCTGATGCAACACTCCAGCACTTTGGACAAATAGCTCTTATATAACCTAGAGGTGTGTTTAGGGTCATTGTCCTGTGGGAAAAAAATTATGGTCCCACTAATTGCAAACCATATGGGATGGCATGTTGCAGAAAACTGCTGTGGTAGCAATGTTGGTAAATTGTGCCTGGCACCAACATTGTTTTCAGCAAAGCACCTCCACACAATCACACCACCTCCTCCATGCTTCTCAGTGGGAGCCACACATTCAGGAACCATCTGTTCATCCTCTCTATGTCTAACAAAGACATGGCAGTTAAAAGCAGAACTCTCAAATTTGGACTCATTTGGACTACAGAGCTTTCCACTGATCTAATGTCCTTTCCTGATGTTTCTTCCCCCAAGTATGGCACTTCTGTTTGTTGTTCTTCTGAATAAATGTTTTTTTTTCGCTGCAGTTTGACCATGAAGGCCTGACTTCCACTGACAGTGGATGTTGAAATATTTCTGCCTCTTGACCTCCGAGAAACATTTATGTGGGCTCTAATTTGAGGTGCTAAATATGTGCAATTTCTGAGGCAGGTTGTTCTAATAAACTTATCCTTTGCAGCAGTTGTAGCTCATGACACTCAATTCCATCATCATTTGATTGCTTTTTAAATTATTATTTTTGCTTACCAGAGTTAAACGAAAACACTTCTGCTTCTCAAGCTCCATTGTCCACAGTTACCATCGAGCACAAGATGTAAGCTGAATACAAATACAGTTCAATACACAGGCATGAATACCACAAATATATTTCACATCACATTTTTGGATCAGTCTCTAAAACTAGACAAAACTCAGACAGGAATATATGTATGTACAACACACTCTCTGCTGCATTCAGGCGCCGTTGCTGATTCCCAACAAAAAGTTCATAAATGGTAGTGGGTAATGCAGGATTCAAAAACACATCTAGGGGTACAGAGAGCTACATGATTGAGAAAGCATAAATAGCAAATGGCAGGAAAAAGAAGCCCCATGCTTCAGATACATGCCCTTGTATGTCAGGCAAGTGAAAGCTTATTGAATGTGAAAGCTTAGATGTTTAAATTTGATACATACTGATGTTCAGCTTTTGTTTGCTTATATGCTGTTAAGACTCTGACTGGATGACACCAACAGTGTGGCATTATCAAGTATCAAGATAGAGATGCTGAGACAGATGCAAATGACGGTTAGTGTATTTAAAGATATCTTGCACTGGCAACAAAAAAAATAACCCATGCAGAATCTAGAAGAGGGTCAAGCAATGAATCAGGCAAATCCCAAAAAAAAACAGAGAATGAAAACATGGTCAAAACCAGAATAACAGTGTAAGAGAATGTAAGACTTGGCAAGTTTACACTAACATGTGCTGACCATTACTTTGCTGAATTATCTTGAGGCCAGAGTGTGTTAAGTAGGGTGTGGTGACAGTAAACATGACCTTGAAGTGTTGTGCTGGGTGTTGTGGTCCTAACCTTAACCTTACTCCTTTAATTTACATGAAGAAATACTTTGATTAAATAATTACTGCAGTAATTAACATGCTTCATCTGGCAGCAATTCTTTTAACCCAGATTCACTGAGTAGCTTTTAATTTCTTAAACAACCATATCGGAAGACGTATCCTGTTTTGCTGAAATTTACTGGAATTGGGTTAAGAACTTTCAATGCTTTGTTAAAACTTGGATGGATCATGGAAGAATTATGGCCAGAAAAAAAAAGTTTTAAATGTAAAAATTTAAAGTAGAAATTACAGGTATATTTAAAAGTGAAAGTTGCCATAGGAAAACCATTTGTTAGTTAAGTTAATCTTTGACAAAGGAACACATGTTAGCACAAGGAACTTAGTTAGTTGTGCTTTGCTAATGTTATCTGATAATGATGACTGAAAACTTTGACATAAAATATCAATATCAAACTAAAAAAGATGCAGTGTATGCAAATCTGGGACAATACAACACACACAAGTTCTTGTCAATTTTTAACAATATCATACCAAGGTTTTATCTAAGTAATGTTTAAAAATCAGTATTTGCTGGAATAACCCTGATTTGTAATCATAGCTTTTATGTGTCTTCACCAACCTTTCACATTGCTGTTGTGTAACTTCATTTCATTCATTGCGCAAAAATTCAGACATCTCAACATTGTTTGATGGTTTCTGATCATCCATCATCATCATCTTGATCTCATTTCAGAGGTTTTCAGTAGGGTTCAGATCTAGAGATTGGGCCTGACCATGACAGGGTATTGATCTGGTGGTCCTCCATCCACGCCCTGGTTGACCTGGATGTTTTGCATAGGGCATTGTCTTGTTCAAAAAACGAATGTTTAGAGTTGGAGGACATAGTTAGAGCGTAAGGAAGAAAGGAATGTTCTTCCAGGATAACCTGGTGCATGGCTTGATTGAAGTATCCTTCACAAAGATTGTGACACAACTGATTACTCTTTTTTCTGGCTTTGCATGACAGCCTACCTGTAGGACCCTGTTTCGAACCCCAGCTTCAGTTTGCCACTGTTTTTGAAGGTCACTTGATGTCATCTTGTGATTGTTGAGTGACATTCAGATGAGTTTGCAGTCCTCCCTGTCAGCAGATATTTGTTTTCACCTTGTCAGTCTGTAGCTTTGTTGTCCTCATTGTCTGCTGCTTGACCTTATTCTTGTTTATTGCCAACTTTGAAATTTTAAGGGTGAAAGCAACCTGACTCTCCCTCTATAACTATGTGCCAGTAAAGTCAGGATTGAACCCTTCTTTTGCTCACGCAAAACTTTTCTTTTTAACTTTTTTGGCATAATCAGTGGTCATTTTCAGAATTCAATTACATTTGATGCACTACTGGCATCAAGCTTGTCACAAAAGTAAGTGATGATCACAGGAGCTTTTTATTTAAGTGATCTGTTATTTAATTATAAGATTATATAATAGTATTAGTTTAATGAAATGAATGCTGCACAATTTATCAGATAAAAATAAAAATCCCAATATGGACCTGTGCAATTATTTAATCCCAAAAGGCTGTAGTTTATTTGGTGTTTGTCAGTAATATTTTTTTTCAGTAGTTTTGAGTTAATAAATAAATATTGGAAGTTTCCAATTAATTAGATAATTTGTCCATTGATTTGGTGGTAGACTACATGAATATGTTTGAATACAAAATTGTACATTTAATAGTTAAATATCGCATTTTAAATCAAAATTGCAATATGTGCATGAAAAGATGGTTTGAATGGACTGCGAATCAGGAAAGGGTCAAACATGGTTGATGCACGCTGTTTCTGGAGACTGTGCTGCCTGTGTTTATTTAACAGGCGCTTTGAAAAATCACTTCAAAGTTCAGATAAAAGTGAGCACCGCTCTTTGGTTTCGTGCAGCGTCCTTGTACGGAAACACAACCAAGGCTTAAACTCACCACTGACCTATAAAATTCTATTCATGTGTAGCTGTTCCCAAGTTTATATTAATATACTGTTATAACTTGTAGATGTTTTTTTTAAATTATTTATTATTATTATTATTATTATTTTTATAGAAGAGTTCCAGTTAGCACTACAAGGGGTGCAGGTGGTTAAATTTGTAACTGGATATTCAAAAAGCTCATATGAGTCTTATTGTTAGGTCTCTACAATGTTTTGGCCATGTGAAAGCGCATGTGAAGACTCTGACCAACTACCCCCATATGTAGGCTTTTTAAACATCCTCTTCTAATTTAGTTCATCTTTGCTGTTATAACCTTCACTCTCCTGCAAAGGCTTTCCACTAGATTTTATTGTGTGACTGTGGGGATTTGTGTCCCTTCAGCCACAAGAGCATTAGTGAGATCAGGCACTGATGTTGGGTGAGAACAACAAATAGACCCACTGCAATATTAATAGAATTTTGCAGTGCAGCAATGTAGGCCAGGGTTTTAATATCAGGTGTAATTTTCTCCTATTATTAAAATGTTATTTTTAGATTTTTTCAGTGTGATAAATGTGTCTCATGGCTTGTCTCGTGTTATCTTATTAATATGGGGATATTTTAAAAGGTAAATTGTGCCTTAAATGATAAAAAAAAAACTTCATTCATAACAAGCACACACACAATCTGTGTCTCTCACACACTTACTGTATAGATAGTTAGAGCTTAACAACAATCTATGTAGGGCAGATGATTAGTGCAAATATTAAAATATTTGCTTGGTTAAAGTACATTTTTAAGATTTTAACAAAATTGTAATTTTTGAAATAGATTCAGGGGGGGGAAAGCAAACGTTAAACAACAACAAATTTTTATCAAGGGCAAAGAAAAAACATTATTGTACTTCTCAACAGAGGTCAGGAAACAGGGAGACAACATCTTGAAAGCACAATCCATAATCAGAAACTTGAGAAACATGGAACAGTTCAAACTAGAAAAGAAAATTGGGAAAAGAAGGCTCACTGAAGCACATTGAGACAAAACAAACCAAAGACACTTAGAACCAAGAGGCTATAAATAGACAAAGTAATTAGGGTCATTGCAAAGTAATTAGACAGAGGTCACAATAATAGCACCATGGTCTGAAGGGGTTTGTGACACATGGCTTTTCCCTGGTACATACTGTATCTTTAGACATATTCCTTCATTAATTTATCTAAGCTAAATCATTTTGATCTTAATAACCTAACACATTGTGGCAAATAAACAAAACAGATGTTACTTTGTCTGTGTATTATTTTTTTTTCCCTTCAGTTTTTAAATTGTGATATTTAAAAATATTCTGTTTCAGAGCTCTTCTTGATGAATTGTGCTAAAATGCACTGAAAAAGTAGTATGTTTAATTTGGAACGTTTGAGGTTTGCAGACGTCCTCTGGTGATATTTAAGTCACATCGCTTTTTTAGAAGCCAAAGAAGTATACATTACAATGGAAATGAGGCTTGAATTGCTTCCCTGTTTCCTCTGCTCACTTTACCGCATGAATTAAACACAGCATATCACATGAATGTCCTAATATTTCTTGAACCTAAAATAGCTCGAGCCTAAGGAGGCTGCTCAACATTACTGATTTATGTTACCTCAAGAAAGAATAGCTCACATTGCGTTATTCCTTAAGTAGTTACATTTTAGTAAAATCTAAATCTAAGGCTATGTTTTAGGCAGGCCATTTGCAGTCACTTTGAGATTTTTAATAGAATCTGCTTTTATGGAAAATCTGGCAATGTGGGAAAGTTGGGGTTGACAATTAATATGCAGATTTGGTTTCGTATAGAGAAGGTCACTCAATAGCATACCAGGTGCTAGGTGCAAAAAAATCTCTTAATGTAGAAACAGAAGATTATATGCAGGTGAGCTCAATAACTGATGGTGGTTACTTTTTAATGTAAATTGAAATACTTGTTCAAACAAGTTATCTAAGCTCAAAGCAGGTTGGAAACTAAGAAGCATTCATTCAACATGCAGTGCTGATCTTCAGGTTCAAATATTCAGGTGCAAAAATGCTGTCATTCATATAATTATACAGTATGTGTGATTTTAGATTAAAAGTGCACGGGACAGTGGTGTCCTAAAATATTGAGACAAAAGTGAACAAATCATGACGATTCTCAAATGTTTTAAATAATGGTAATCAAGATAGTTAGGACGATTTGTTGTTTCATACAATTAAATTGCTCTACAACAATCAACATTAGTTTGAAGTCCTTTATTCAAAACCTGCTGGATCCCTGGGCATAGAGTCAAGTGACTCCGGATCACTTGCTCAATTTGTGCCTGGTTGTACAAAATTTGCCTTAATTCACTTGAGAATTCCTTCTTTTAGCCATTTTTGAATAGATGTAGACACCCCTGCAAAAATAAAAAAGTAAAAACCCCGGCACAAATTTTTTTTCATCCATTATTCTAATTATAATAATTCTTCATGATTCTTATTAACAAAACATCTCAGCCAGGTAGGCGCAAACTAATTAGTGACATCACCTTTTTTCTTCACAGGGAGAACTGTAATACATGGCTTATATTATGTTGTCTTAATAGTTTTGGCCATTTTGTGTTTCTGCCTAGTATATCACAGCCATGCTGATATTCATGCTGATAACACAACAGCACAACCCCACGTGTGAGCTCGTGGAAACGTATTTATTATTATCAAAAGATTGTGATTTGTTTGTGTATTTAACCCATTTATTTTGCACCACTGACACATATCCATCCACAACTGGTAGAACTAACTGCCTACAATTGCTGAAGCTGGTGATATCAGTTATCAACCAACAGGTAATGGAAAGAACAGGGGTATTAAATAGTTTTAAATTCCATCTGGTCCTATGTAGCCATATATGACGGGAATAAACAATGAAGGTGGTGGTCAGTGTTGTAAGCTTCTCTTTACATTTCGACTTATTCTGCTTTAGAATCTCAGCTAATTTCTGTGCTTTCACTGTCAAATCCCACATTGATTTTTTTTTAATTGAAAGCTAGTGTGCTATGTAGTCCCTTTTTGCGCACATCAACTAGTGCCCTTGATCAGTGGTTAGAGAGGGATTTGGGATTCAGCCTTGTGTTAGAAGCTAGTTAGCATCATAGCTTGCATTGGTCATAAACAAAACAACGCAGCTGATTTAGAGGTGATTCAAAATGACTTAGATGCAGTTACTAAGGAGACAAAGGTGATATTTAAGATGATGTAACATTGTCAGATGTTTTCTTGCTGAAATGTGACTGGTTGTGAAAGTGGGTTTTGACAGGCTGTCTCCTCTGTTTTGCTACTCAGAACTTTCACTCATGCTGGTGACAGACAACAAGTGTAAGAAACAACTGTTAGAACACCTGTGATGTGGTTATAGAATTAAACTGTTATGCTTTATATTACCACTCGTGGAAGGTCTCTCATCCAATCAGATTATTCAGTCAGAAATAACTGTTGTACAATTATACATGTTTTAATGTCAAAGATGGGTTATTATTGACACCTTATACCCCACCATTATGGAGGAAATGGTCAAAACTGGTCAAATGTTTTGAGTCTGACCTCCCCCTTAATGCACAGGGCTTTTAAAATTCCATATTTGTGAAAGACACTCAAAGGTGCAATTCAGAGTGTGTAGCTGCTGCATCAGCGCATGTATGTGTAGTTGCTTGTCAAATTTTACCCATAGCCTTTGTTTTCTTCTTGCCACTTTTATGTTTGGCATCTTTATTAGAGATCTATACATTTTCATTTTTGTAAACGTCTATATGTACTGTAGATCTAACTTCCAATTGAAAAACATGCATATTTATTGAGCTGATCGATGGATTAAGAACCTTTGAATGAGCTACTCATATTTTGAGTCTTGCCTTTGGTGTGATGGGGTATACTTTAACAAAGAACAAATGTGTAATTTCAGACTTATTTCTCATAACGCATAGTGTAAAAAGAATCTTTTCCCAATCATACGGAGAGGAGTGGCTTACAGCTCCATGGGTCCATTGGACCCAGCATGTGAGATACAGCAGCTTGCTTAACACCCTGCATTATCCCCAGAGGTTGCATTGACTGAGGCAACTGTGTGATTATATGCTCCCTACCTTGTTTGCTCTATTTGCCGTCATAGGTTTTGTTCTCAGCCTTTTGATGCCACATTTGCCTCCCTCCACCTTGTTACAGGCTCTGCCATGGCAGCAGGTGTCACTCTGCTGAGTGACGTGCCCTACTCCAACTGCAGCAGCACTGCAGGGAACAGTGCAGAGCACATCGCTGACATGGAGCCAGGTAGGCCGCCACACATACACACACACACACACACACACACACACACACCACATCACACCACACACAGACACGCATTGAAATTGAAAATTTAATGTTTGTTATAATACTTACAGATGTTAAGCTTTAAAATAAATATCATTTTGTTTGTTTGAAACATGGTACCACATTATGTATCTGGAATTGTTTTATAATAATTGTTATATAATTTCTCCCTCATGATGATCTAAAGATATTAAAGTGCTGCAATACAGCTTTGTCGTTTAATCTACTCTGTTATAGCATCAGAAGCAGCTATTGTGCAAATGAAATGACGGAGATTATATGGATTGCTGCGGTTTTGTTTTACCAAGAGTGAAATTCTAGCGACCACTATTGTGTGTCTGGCTCCAGAGGACACAGATTTCAAAGCATTGTTTCTGCCATTGCTATTGAAGATGATTTCACTGTTATGCAATCAGTTAAAGAAGGGTAAAATGGTGAATGTTATTACATAAAATGTAATTATTGAGACAAATCAAACTCAGTCGGTCTGAAGTGGGATCTGTTCCCATTCAGGAGTTTGCACATCGACTATTGTTTCTCTGTATCTCTGTAAGGTAGCCAACCTGAAAATTCATTGCTAGGGTTTTCGGATGAAGAATTACTTTTGAGTGTTTTAGTGTACTTTCTGCACATCAGTTATAGAAAGTTGTGCTTATTGTACAGTATGTTGTGACAAGAAAATAAGCCTAAAGTTCAAGCTTTCATTATCTTAAGTTGATTGCTGGATGAGGTGGGCCAATGATTCTTTCAAGGAGCTTTTCACTTTTTGTTTAAAACGGTTGCTTTTATAGTTCAAATGGAATCCATTAGCAGCAGAGTAATTGTAGACTCATTTCTGTGATCAATGCATCTCCGCATAATGCAGCCCTTGCGGAAAATGAGTCATCTATCTTTCCAGGACATCAAGCAATCTGCTGTCTACCTGAGATATACTCACAGTGAAACCTCTGCTTTGTCTCCTACTGACTTGGACATTGGTCACCATGGACACCACATCAAGTGCAATCATGGCAGTTTCATTGCTTCTTTTGTACTGTTGTCATGTTCCTGATATGGTGGAGGGACATGCAGAAAGTAATAAGGTGAAGGTGTTAGTATAGTCCTGCGTTACTTTTCGACAAGGTTTGGGCAGCAGTCAGCATGATCGAGGAGCAGGCAGCATTAAATGCAATTTTCTTTTTTCAAAAGGAACCTCTAGAAGTCGATTTTATTCTAGGATTGGTTGAGTTCTCTGTCATCCACAGGAAATGAGGCATTTGCATCTCTTCTGTGGTTTGAGTGTTCACTATCATTAGTCTGTGCTAATGGGCTGAAACTAACAACATACAGTCTTTGATCTTTTCATGCAGTATTTAAAGGTTTTAGCATTGCCGGTTTATTGGTATGTAGGTGACTGTACACGTAGAATATACTATTTCTGTTAAAAACGACTTTGGTTTTCAGATTTCAGACCAAGTGTCAGGGTTCCCACAGCAAAATACACCAAGATGGGCGAGACCTTGAGGCACGTAATCCCAGGCCACATGCAGTGCTCCATGGCATGTGGAGGACGAGCTTGCAAGTATGAAAACCCATCTCGCTGGAGTGATAAAGAACAGGCCATCAAGGGACTTTACTCCTCTTGGTAAGCCATTTCTCATCTGCCTTGGAAAGTAAAGCAAACATTATTAGATATCGCGAATGAATGGTGCAGGGCTGAACTAGCTAATAGAGTAGCAGATGATTAGACATTCTGATTGGACATGCCTGATAAGAATCTGCTCACAAGATGGTAAAAACATTCTGGAACAATTTGAAATAATTATTTATTATGATCTCCTTCGTTCTGTTTACATCAGGATTACAGACAACTTATTAGCTATGGCAAGACCTTCTACTGAGAATATTGAAAAATACGACATCATCAACCAGTTCTTGGGGTAAGTTATGTTCTGCTTGCTAATGATAACACCGAGGAGACGTTGTGTTTACATTTGGCTCTTCCTAGATGCGGACTAAAGACCATAATTAACCTTCAGCGCCCAGGAGAGCATGCCAGCTGTGGCTATCCCCTGGAGCCCGAGAGTGGATTCACCTACCGCCCAGAGGTCTTCATGGAAGCAGGAAGTAAGTCACACACGTAACTTAATCAAGCTAATAGATTCAGGCTTCTTCTTCTTGGTGGACTTTGTCTGATTACAGACCTAATTGCTTCTGCCTAGTATGTTAGTGGTTCAGGTTATCCAAGGAGCGAGCTGCTGGAAGGAATCAATTTCAAACGTATTTTGTAATAACATGAGCGCAATAATTTGTGATTTCATGTTTGTTATGAACTGAGAGAGAGAGAGAGAGAGAGTAGAGGATTGGCAACTCTTAACAAGCTCTCCTGAGATAGATGCACTGCTTAAAGCCAGAAACTTCTAGGAACATGCATTAGGGAAAAAGGTTTCAGAGGCTCAGCATGTCATTACATGCTCAAAGTGTCACTCAGACTTTGCAAATGGGATTTCTTCTGATACATTTAAGGAAAACAAATTGATTTGTTTGTTTACATGATACGGGCAACATATTTATTTGACATGTTAGTATCACAATTCATGCATTTACCATGCTGTTGTATTTTAGTCAGGAATTAAAGACCTGTGTCTGACTGTTGATTAGTATGTATGTTTTTGACATGATTCTACCTTTTAGTCTATTTTTACAACTTTGGGTGGAAAGACTACGGGGTAGCCTCCCTTACAACAATCCTAGACATGGTGAAGGTCATGTCTTTTGCCGTGCAGGAGGGGAAGATGGCTATTCACTGTCATGCTGGTCTTGGAAGAACAGGTTAGCATTCATCTGTACTTGCATGCATGCAGTAGTAGCGTGCATTTATTACTGTATATCATTTTATTCAACAGAAACATCAAAATGTGGAACTTTGCTGATATGTGCATATATTTTTTCTTATCACAGTAGATCAGTTTGATGTGTTAATGGAGTAAAAACTGATCTCAACATTTGCAGGGTTCTCTG
This sequence comes from Clarias magur, assembly GCA_013621035.1. NCBI lineage: Eukaryota > Metazoa > Chordata > Actinopteri > Siluriformes > Clariidae > Clarias > Clarias magur. Next base: position 2,399,345 of record QNUK01000011.1, on the reverse strand, counting down.
ATTCTGACAACACTGAATTATAGTATGCAAATTTTCAAAGATTTTTACTAGAGATGTGCAATTCATATTATTTCGTTTTTTTAACACAACTTTTTTTTTTATATACTAACGTAAAATAGTTCTACTTTATATAACTCCATCAAGCTGTAAAAGAACAATAATATTTGAATAAAATTAAATAAAATTTATTGTTTACATTTATTGGAATGCTAGATGTGCCAGCGACTTTGTTTGTGTGGAATTTAATTGCACAACGTGAAGTTCGCGGAATGAAGTTGTAAGATATTGTTTATTAAGTAGATTTCAACTGGACTCGTTGCTCATCAGCTGATGGACTCATCAGCGTGTATTAAAAAATGTACAGCGCAATCTATTGAATTTTGAGATGAACTAATGATTTTTTCAAGGATATTTTCAAATGATCACATCTTCTCTTCCTGTGGGTCGACTGCATTGAAACAAAGCCTATATGTAGCCTCAAGCCTGTCCTCATACACCTGTGACAACCCCAATAAAATTTGTTTAGTAGTTTTTATGTGATGCATGCACAAACAAACAGACAGACAAAAATTCCACAAAGCATCTTGATTGCATCTTATGTCCCTCCCAAATTATTTTTTCAAAAATATCTTCAATGTACAGACACATTAACCTAAACAGTTTTGTTATAAGTATAGATTAATAAGGCTATCAATATATTTTGTTACATGCAGTGAATAATGGCAGTAGTACCGTGCATCAGTTACATAACCACACAAAATCTAATGAAATAATTTTTACAAGGAGGCAAGGAATTTTACAAGGTGAAATTATGAAAAGGTATAGTTGTGTGTTATGTTTTATTGCAAAAGGTTTTAAACCAAAAATATTTGCTCATGATCTAGCCATTTTTTGGCAATTATGCATACTCTCTTAATTGATTTTACATTTCAGAAGTCAGCCAAAAGCCACCTCCACCAACACATACCATATCACCATTGGCCCCAAAACCCAGCATTTATTAAGTATCACAAACTTACGATTTACCCATAGAAATACGGTGACTCCTGCTGGCAGGAACATGTACATATAATTTACTGTATTGGCAAAATTGGTTTTCTTTGAGCTGCTTGCTACTGTATCATTATTGCAACCCAACAAAATTTTAGTATGAGTGCCAAAACAAAACAAAAAAATGCAATTTTCTTTTTAACTGACGCATAGTAGGTTAAAATTGCAAATGTTGGTACAGTAAATCTTCCTTGTCAACATAGTCTCCATTACAAGTGATGCATTTTCACCATCATTGAACTCTTGAATCCCTATTGAAAAACCTTTTTGTGTTGAACGTTCCACACCATTGACGAGAGCAATGTGCACAGATGGATGAAGAAGTTTAAAAAGAGAAAACCAGTATTGAAGACAAACCACACAGTGGGAGAACATCAAATAAAGGCTTATTTGGAGTCTGTTACAGTGATCCTTGTCTAAGACTAAGGTTAAAGTTATCATTTCCCTGTTTGACATTGTAGTCATGGCAACTTTGACAGCCAGCGAGCGTATAACGTTTAACATCAACAAATGACAGAGATCAAGGGTTAGCAAACATTTCCTCAATCAAAATTAGCAAGTTAGTTAACAGCTAACAGGCGTTCATGTTCTGTCCTGCAGGCACAAGAAAGCAATATTTTAGCATCTTCTGTCAGCGTCGATTACATTGAGGAAGAGTGTATTTTGTCTTAAACGTTAGGGTATATTGCTTGTAAGTTATAAGCAAGTTTAATAAAAGTCATCTGCTTATTACCAATCGTTTCAGACCTTTGACCTTGAATAGAAATCAGATTCGGACCTTTGAATATTATGTTTGAGAACCCCTGGTATGGTGGACGAGTTACACTACCTACCTATGTGCAAATTGATCAACTACAGTATGTCAGTTAATAAAAACTGCCCACTTCTGCATTATTTTTGGTACAGCCCATGATTAGTTATTAAGAAACCATTTTTTGTCTGTTTGCTGAATTATATCCTTTCCCTTAGATAATAATGTATGTGTCTGTTTTTTTCTAGGTGTTCTCCTAGCTTGCTATTTAGTTTTCACATCACGGATGAGCGCAGACCAGGCCATCTTGTTTGTGCGGGCAAAACGTCCAAGTTCAATACAGACACGAGGCCAGTTACTGTGTGTGCGTGAGTTTGCGCGCTTTGTAGCACCATTGCACTGCGTGTTCTCAAGCGTCGAACCGCGAGCACACGATGTCACGCTGTCGCAGTACCTGGCGCGTCAGCGACACCTGCTGCACGGCTATGAAGCTCGCCACATGAAATACGTACCAAAGATAGTCCACCTGGTCTGCAGGCTCCTGCTAGACATTGCTGAGAACAGACACACAGTAGAGGAGAAATTCCTGTCTGAGATTCCTGACCTGACAGCTGAGGTAGAGAAGACCATATCACAGCAGGCCTTGCAGCAGCTAGGAAAGGAGATGAGGGGGAAGGGCATCCTTTTAGCCATGCCACACTCCTTTCAATCCTCTTCTCCTCCTCCTGAGCAGTCTGAGAATGTAAATAATGTTAATAAAGGTCAGATTTTACGCAGCGTCAGCGACTCCGCCCTGCACACTCTAGTCTCCAGGGAAATCAGCTGGCACCCTGGCATGTCAAACCTCCTGAGTGAGCACTGTGTATCGCAGAGCAGGTTATCAGAACCTGCAGATGTTCAGATCTCCAGACCTCTGTCGAGTCCAGAAAACTCAAACTCCAAACTGGACTCTCTAGCTGGATCCTCAGCCTCCCTTGACAAACCCAAGAGAGAGGTGGAACACATACCTCCGTCAACAGTTTGCAGAAAGCGAATACCACAGAGAGAGACAAAGCGCAGCAGGTCGTTGGGGAGTGCAAGGAGCAATCCAGCCATTATGCTGACAGGAGAAAAATTAATCCACGGTGATAGAAACCCAGTAGGATGTCATGGCACTTGTACAGGAAGCAGTGATTCTCCTTTCATCTTGCTCCAGACTGAGCTTGCTCCAGAGGTTCGCCGTGTGCTGGTGGCAAGGGCTCTTGCTGTGGATGTGGAAGAGGAGAATCTAAGGAACGCCGTTTCATTGTGGCAGGTACAGAAATGTCCAGAATGTGACAGGTACAGAAATGTGTGGCTGGGGTTCATTTCCTATGCAAATGAGATTAAATAGGCTTCATACTGAAAAATAAAAGATTTATTTATCAAAATTCCAACAACATATTCAAATGGATATAGATTTTATAACCGATTTCACAAAGCTTTACAAATGTTCAATATGCGCACAGCCTGTGACATGACACACGTCAAGTTGGTAGTCCAGCTCCTGCCAGACACGCTGTAGCATATCTTGCATAACATTCTCCAGTGCCAGTGGAAAAGGGGGAGATAAAGTAAAACATTAAACTTTAATGTTTATTTTTTACAGATCTTGTTAAAATTTGGGATCATTTGAGCGAGAATTAGCTATGTTGTTAGACTATGAAATGGTGGCAGTTTCTTTGGGACACCCTGTATTACCATGCTACCCATATAGAACATTTAGATACATTTTCATGGTTTGACTTGTTTTTGTCTTCAGAAAACGGCCCTGAAAATGTTGCCAGATATTAAAATTTAACTTCTGATAAAAATGGTTTTGTTCATTATTGCATTTACTGAACAACATGTCACATCTCTCACATAATTTATATCACAATCCTTTAAGCTGAGTAATTTGGTGGCAACATCAAGAATTTAGCCTGTACAATTGTTGACCCCTCGCTTTCCGCTTTAGTTAGTTGTAGCCAATTTAAAGTCCATTTTAGGGCCCTCCCTATTTTTGTTTTGCACATTAATAAAACATGATGAAAATATCTCTAATGAAGACCATCCCAGGAAAGCAAGACCTAAACGTATCTCTGCTGCAGAGGAGGTTTATTTAGAGTTACCAGGCTAAGATATAGCAGTTTTAAACATTTTACAGCGCATAAAGAGCAGACACATCTTAACATCAACTGTTCAAAGGAGATTATTGCATATTTTGGATGCCTTTAGCACTGTTTTACAACGTAGAAAGAAATAAACCTCAATAAAGAACATGAAATCAGAAAGCATGTACAAACTTTAGTAATGTTGTTCATAAAATCGAACATTTCTACAGATCGCTATCACATATACATTCATGTTTCTTGTTAGCAATGTTGGTAATCAATTTTTTATTAAAATCAGTATAGAGACTCTTAGCTTGTCCATGCTTATTTAATTTTCAGACAGAGCTAAATTGCAGAGAAGGTGCATGGGAGAGGCTGTGCGTCGAGCGCAATCCACTGCTGCTCTCTGCTCTCATGTGGTCATGGTTGGAGCAGCTGAAGGAGCCAGTCTTCACCGAAGAGAATATAGAGGCACTTAATCAGAACAGCCACAATCCTCTACAAGCCCTCAGCATCATGGACAAGGTAAATTAAGAACAAGGTACACTTTACAGGATTTAATTAGCCATAGCCTTTTAAGTAGAGCTCGAAATTGATTATCAAGAACCCGTGTCTCTGATGGCCTGAACTGAGACCTCACACTTTAAGTGTTGGAATCATACATCTTTCAGTGCTGGTGAGCTAAAAATGTAAAGTAGGCGTGTTCAGTACTGGGTCATTAAACTGGGTCCATTGTGCATGTTGTACAAGTTGATCGTAACTATTTTTTTAAAATAAGCAACATTTGTACATTGTGTTTGCCTTAATAAATATACAATTTGGAGCATTTCTACATAATATTGCATCATATTGCAAATTAATTTAGCATATAATGTATTTATCATACTAATTTAAAATAAATTAATTTAGCATCAACAATGTTATTTATGATGGTGCACTATTTATGTGGTGTACTAGGCTCATTAATTAATGTAGGGAATTAATCTGGTCTGATTTAGAAAGAATTGCTGTCTAAATTGTAGGCTAAATTGTGTAATGCTGACAGAATGGTGTTACAACACGCTGTGACTCGCAGCTTGTTGCATATGAGGCTGTGTAGTTACTGATTGATTAAAGTGGCCATGCTTACTGTCCATTAAGTACTACTGCAGTGGGCATGTAAATATTAGAACTGAACCCTGAGCAGTTGAAAACAGTGTTTGGTGATCAAAAATCAGGGTTTGATGAATTATGGTGTCTTTTACATTATGCAAATCCTCAATCACAAATTAGGCACCATAGTTAGATATTCTTAGTCTCATAATGAATTAGGCCAATGTATGTTTTGTGTAAGCAGGGAGGACTAACTATGACAGCACAACTAAAAGTGAGAGCTAGAAGGAAACACGGAAACAAAGGCTCCCTGGGAAGTAAGGCAACCAATAACTTCACTGTCAACAAACCGTGATCAATAAGAGTGAGAAAGACAGCATTCAAAAGTTCTAGGCTAACATAATACTAGGTTAACGTAATTGTGAATGTGTATGAATCAAAGTGGTCAGATAGTCCCTGATGAGCAAGCCGAGGGCGACAGTGGCAAGGAAAAACTCCCTGAGATGGCAATAGGAAGAAACCTTGAGAGGAACCGGACTCAACAGGGAACCCATCCTCATCTGGGTGAAACAGAAAGCAGGAATTGATCTGCATTGATCAGATTGTGTGTTAGGTGGCAGGCAGTTCAGTATAACAGTTGATGCTAAATTATGTTAATATGGAGTCCAGTTAGTTATTGGAGGCTCAGGTAGACTTGTAGGAAATTCCAGTCCTGAACTACTGCAGCCAAGTCCTCAGAGAAACAGCTGTCGACATCAGTCGAGGCCAGAACCATCTTCATGGTAGAGTGAAATCGTCCCCAGACGCCAGACGCATCCCAAACAGACACATGGGGCTTCCATCTGACGAGATCTCCAACCAGAAGCGGGGCACCAGGATGAGTCAGACAGGTCCAGAGGGCAGAGGTAGTCTGGATCACTGGCAGCTCAGGAATGACGTGTACTGTAGCTCGAGAGAGGGAAAGAGAGAGGGGGGAGAGAGAACAGGAGAGGGGAGAGCAGAAGTGGAGTGATAACAGTTAGGTATGGTCACAATCACATAATGTATAAGGTGAATGTATATTTAGTGTAGAGTGCAGGCAGGGACTCCGGCAGAACTAACTATAACAGTAATGAATGAAGTGAAGATAAGATAGGGGTGATGTGCTCGTACCTTCTGGTTCTTGTGAGGACTCTCGCTGTTGCATTCTGAACTAACTGAAGCTTGTTTATGCACCTAGTTGAACAACCAGACAGTAAGGCATTACAATAGTCCAACCTATTGTAACTCCTAATTGTAAGGCGTGTAGAGGTGATAAATCCATGAACTAGTTTTTCTGCATCGTTTAGTGACAATATATTCCTTAACTTGCCAATATTTCTGAGGTGAAAGAATGCTATCCTGGTAATATTATCTACATAAGCTTCAAATGAAATCTAAATCACACCGAGGTCTTTTCCTGTTGCACTAGATCAAACAGAAAGGCCATCTAAAGTTACAGTGTGATCTAAAATCTTGCTTCTAGCTGCACACAGTACGGTCCTATGACTAGAACTTGTGTCTTATCAGGATTAAGCAGAAGGAAGTTAATTAGCATCCAGGCTCTTATATATTTTACGCATTGCTCAACTTTAGCAAGCTGGTTTTTCTCATCTGGTTTTGCTGAAACGTATAACTGTGTCGTCAGCATTACAATTAAAACTCATCATCATGGCTTGGCTTCGCGAACGAAGATCACAAGGGTGGCTGTCCACGTCGTTTGCAGGCGTGCTCATGGCTGAGTAGACCAATCCGTGACAGACAGGTACGCCGGCAGCGACTGCAAGTTAGCGTTTGGTCAGTGTTGGGTGCTGTGGTGTTGCGGTTCTTCCTCCTGAGTCTCTTGTCCTTCAGGTTGGCGATACGGGAGTCTTCAAAGGAGGAGACAGCTGTGAGGATGGTGGAGCGCCAGGCATCGCGGTCAGCAGCAAGGGTGGACCACCGGCGGTCATCAATGTGACAGGCATTCAGGCTCCATTTTAGGCGATCTTTGTACCGCTTCTTTGGTGCCCCTCTGTCCCGATGACCACCGGCTAGCTCACCATACAGGGTGACTTTTGGTAGGCGAGTGTCCTCCATCCTGTAGACATGCCCTGCCCAGCGAAGTTGTATTTTTAGCAGCATGGCCTCAATGCTAATGACCCCTGCCCGCTCCAGGACCTCAACATTGGAGACGTAGTCACTCCAGTGGATGCCAAGGATGGTGCGGAGGCAGCGCTGATGGAAGCGTTCAAGGAGTCGTACGTGGCTACTGTAGGTGACCCACGACTCTGAGCCATACAAGAGAGTGGTGAGGACGATGGCTCTGTAGACACTTATCTTGGTGTCTTGCTTCAGGTGCTTGTTGTTCCACACCCGCTTGCACAGCCGGCCAAAAGCACTGCTTGCCTTCGCTAGCCTGCTGTCGATGTCCTTGTCAATTTTGGCGTCTGATGTGATGGTGCACCCCAGGTAGGTGAACTGATGGACTGTCTTCAGTTCCGTGTCACCAATCTTGATGTGAGGGAGGTGGTATTCGTCCTTGGGTGCTGGCTGGTAGAGGACCTCCGTCTTTTTGAGGCTGACTTCAAGTCCAAAGAGCTGGGCAGCGTCTGCAAAGCAGGATGTTATGCGCTGCAGTGCTCTCTCTGAGTGAGCAACAAGTGCAGCATCGTCAGCGAAGAGGAGCTCCCTGATCATTTGTTCGTGTGTCTTTGTGTGGGCCTGCAGCCGTCTGAGGTTGAACAGGCTGCCATCGAGACGGTACCGGATGTAGACGCTGTCATCTTCATCAAGATCTTCAGTGGCCTGCTTCAACATCATACTGAAGAAGATGTTGAAGAGAGTCGGCGCTAGGACACACCCCTGCTTCACTCCGTTGAGGATGGGAAAGGGTTCTGAGAGGTCACTGTTGACTCTGACCTGGCCTCGCTGGTCCTCATGCAGCTGGATGACCATGCTGAGGAATTTTGGCGGACATCCAAGGCGTTCCAGGATCTGCCACATTCCTTTCCTGCTCACAGTGTCGAAAGCTTTTGTCAGGTCGACAAAGGTAATATAGAGCCCCTTGTTCTGCTCACGGCATTTCTCTTGTAGCTGTCGCAGAACGAAGACCATGTCTGTGGTGCTCCGGTTTGACCTAAATCCACACTGACTTTCGGGGAGGTGGCCAGCAGCGATGGCGGGTACCAGCCTGTTGAGGAGCAGTCTTGCTAGGATCTTTCCAGCAATGGAGAGGAGGGTGATGCCACGGTAGTTGGAACAGTCCGACTTTTCCCCTTTGTTCTTGTACAGAGTGATGATGATTGCATCACGGAGGTCCTTTGGGAGTTCCCCCTGTTCCCAACAGCAGACAAAGAGCTCGTGGAGCTTGGCATGTAGAGCAGGACCCCCATGTTTCCAGATCTCTGAGGGAATTCCATCTGTTCCGGCTGCTTTGCCACTTTTCAGCTGTTGAATGGCTTTGGTGGTTTCCTCCAAGGTGGGTGGTTCATCTAGTTCTAACTTCACTGGTTGCTGTGGGATGTGCAGGATGGAAGCACTATCAACAGAGCGGTCAGCACTGAAGAGAGGCTGGAAGTGTTCTGACCAGCGGTTTAGGATGGAGACTTTGTCCGAGAGGAGCGCCTGACCGTCAGTACTGCGCAAGGGACTCAGGGTCTGATGACTAGGGCCGTACACTGCCTTGAGTGCTTCATAGAAGCCCCTATAGTCCCCAATGTCTGCACAAAGCTGTGTCTTATGGGCTAGGCTGGTCCACCACTCGTTCTGGATGTCCCGGAGTTTGCGCTGTAGGTTGCTACAAGTCTGACGAAAGGCCGACTTTTTCACAGGACAGGAAGGCTGAGCTAGATGCGCTTGGTGAGCAGCTCTCTTTCTACGAAGCAGTTCCTGTATCTCTTCGTTGTTCTCGTCGAACCAGTCTTTGTTCTTCTTTGTGGAGAAGCCAAGTACCTCTGCAGATGTAGAGGTGATGACGCTTTTCAGGTGTTGCCACAAAGTTTCGGGGGAAGGTTCAGTGAGGTCATCAAGGCTGGCAAGCTTGGATTGTAGGCCTTCCTGAAAGTCGGTCTCCACGTTCGCAGACTGGAGACTGCTGATCTTGTACTTCTTTGTGTTCCCTCCTTTTTTCGTTTTGGGTTTGAACTGAAGTTTGAGTTTGCAGCGGACAAGCCGATGGTCGGTGTGGCATTCTGCACTGGGCATCACTCTGGTGTGTAGGACGTCTTTCAAGTCCTTCTGGCGCACTATGACATAATCAATGAGGTGCCAATGTTTGGATCGAGGATGCATCCAGGTAGTCTTCCGGCTGTTCTTCTGCTGAAAGACAGAGTTGGTGATGACGAGTTGCTGTTCTGCACAGAGCTCCAGGAGTAGGTACCCGTTGTCGTTGCATTTACCCACTCCATGCTTGCCGAGGACACCTTTCCAGGCTTCAGCATCCTGGCCTACACTGGCGTTGAAATCGCCAAGGATTATGATCTTGTCATCAACAGGAGTGGACTGCAGGAGTGTGCATAGATCGCTGTAGAATCTTTCTTTATCTAAAGGTTCAGCCAGCAGGGTTGGAGCGTACACACTGAATAGGGTGACATGCTGTTGCTGATGGTTCCGTAGTGGAAGCCGCATAGACATGATGCGGTCTGAGTGGCCTATTGGTAGGTATTCCAGCTTGGAGGCAATGGAGGTCTTGACCATGAAGCCAACACCGGAGAGCCGTCTTTCTGATCCGGGCTTGCCAGACCAGTAAAGGGTGTACCCGGCGCCTTGTTCTTGCAGACTGCCTTCTTCGGGGAGACGTACTTCGCTAAGTGCTGCAATGTCGATGTTCAGTCTTTGCAGTTCATGTGCGATGATAGCAGAGCGGCGTTCTGGGCGGCTGCTGTCTGCTGAGTCAAGCGTGGTTCTGATGTTCCAGCATGCTACACGTAGTCCTGTCACAGTCTTCCGGGTGGATGAGAGCTTTCCTTTTCTATCTAGTTTCTGACCGCATTTGAAGATGCCCGTCGGCAGCGGTAAGCCAACTGGGTCGTCGAAGGGATGAGCTTTGTTTAGGCCACCTTTTCTAGGCCCCTCTCCGGATTGGAGCAAGCAGTGCTGTCCTTGAAAAAAGCTGCTTGGTCGTTCAGGGTGTTGCCGAGTGGAGCTGTCATCCCCATGTCAGCACCAGGCGACCAATATCCTGAACCGCCTGCATGCAGGGTTGGAACTGCGGCTTCCAGTGTCATCTTCCACCTGCCGACTTCGCCCCTCCCCCATCGCTACAGGACTTGGAAGAGTGTGTCGAAAACCGTGGACGTTTCCCTATAGCCTGCGCAATGGAGCTTTATGGTGGAGTGCAGGGTGCGCAGTCCTGGCCCCACCCTTTAAACCCTTGGTTCGTCTGCCATGGCCTAGCAAGCTGGGACGGTGACAGCGAGGTCCTCAGGTCGTAGGTTTTACGTCAGACTGTCCTTGTCCTAGTCTCTGGCTCAAAAACCTCACCCCGGAGACACGAGGGCTTTTCTGTCAGGGTTTTCCTCCCTTAGCCTTTCCACAACCAAGTGGTCAAGCCTGCAAGGCAACAGGACACTGATTTTTTTTGTCGAGGTTCTCTCCTCTAGATCCGCCGTGTTTAGCCTGGGGGCTCACGCTGCCCAGTTTTTGGTGTCACCTCGGAGAGGATGTGGCCAGGGGCCACGCACGGTCGGTCTTGGGATAGAGGGATGCTATAATAGTCCGGAGGAATTACACCGAAGAGACCTCACGAAGGCCGAAGCCCTAGACTATTGTGGTCCAAGGGGAGGCACTGTAAGCGTGCCCCACTACCCGCACCACAAACGCACCTCTTCCCCTGGAGCCTCTGCCCTTTGAGTCAGGCATTAGCTCAGTCAGGCATTAGCTCCTGCAACACCCCCAATTAAAACTAATTAAATTAATTAATTAAACAATTAAAACTAATACCATTCTTATGGATGATGTTGCCCAAAGGAAGCATGTAAAGGGAAAAAAGCAGTGGGCCTAAAACCGAACTCTGTGGAACACCAAACTCCACTAGAGACCATGAATAATAATCACCATTTAAATCTACATAACGATAACGATTAGTCAGTCTGATTTGAGCCAGTAGAGGGCTGTTCCCTTAATTCCTACTACATTTTCTAATCTGTGAAGGAGAATACTATGATCAATGGTGTCAAAAGCTGCACTGAGGTCGAGTAACACAAGCATAGTGATGCAACCCTGATCAGAGGCCAATAGGAGGAGAATTTTCTACTTTAATGAGTGCTGTCTCTGTGCTGTGATGAGGCCTAAATCCTGACTGATACAGTTCGTGTATGCTATTTCTATGTAGATATGAGCATAGCTGCTCCGCTACTATCTTTTCCAGAATCTTAGAAATTGGACAGCTGACAGGGATCGAGGTCAGACTTCTTAATCATTGATTTAATAACTGCTAATTTCAAAGATTTTGGATCATACCCAATGCAAAGTGAAGAATTAATTATTTTCAACAGGGGTTCTGTTATTTCTGGCACTATGTGTCGGTATAGGATCTAATATAGAGGTTGATAAATTTGCAGAAGAGATGGGTGAAATTAGTTAATTCTCTTCAAGGGGAGTAAAGTAGTCTAGGTTGCCATCTGAAATGGTTAGTTTAACATCTGCATCAATTTTATGCCTTATATTTACAATTTTATTATTAAAAAAATTCTACAATTTTATTATTAAAAAAGACGCCTCCTCTTCTACCAGTTAGCCAAGGCTGGTGTCTGTAGCTGTATCCAGGAGGACTAGGTTCATTTAAAGCTACATACTCGTCCTGTTAAATCCAGGTTTCTGTTAAACAGAATGGATCAAACTCCTGATCCGTGATCTTGTTCCATGATAATTTCATTAACAATAACGACTTTAGTTATATTTAATATTTAACAGTCCTAGCTTCAGATCAGACGTGCTGGATGCACATACAGTGTGCTCTGAGATAAGAAATATAGTCTGAGTTTGTGGTCTCTATGTTAATTAAATTATTAAAAAAGACTTTGACTCTGAGTTTTTCTAAATTTGTGTTTAGCTTGGGGAACAGACACAGTCTTAATATGATGAACCCTGAGTGACGACTCTATGCAGCTAGCAGATGGTTGGTTTAGCCTGTTTGTTTGCTCCCTGGCCTGGGCTCTGGGTCGTCACCAATTAACTTGGCCTCTTCTGTGACTATGCGCTATAGTACAAGAAATGAGAACAGCACCTTCCCAAGTGGGATGGATACCGTCCCGTCCTAACAGGCCAGCTTTGCCCTCAAAGGTCTTCCAGTTATCTATAAAGCCCACGTTATTTTTGTGAACCAAATATATTTGCAATAAAGCTTGACTATAAATAAATAGGTTTTCAGCCTAGACTTAAACTCCAAGACTCTAAGTTCCAAACATTAATTTGAAGGCTATTCCATAACTATCTAAGGAAAATGCTCTGCCCTGCTATAGTCTTTCATTACACAAGGTACCAACAATCTTCTTGCACCTTTTGATCAAAGTAGGCATGGCAGATTGTAACATACTACCAGTTCACAGATACCATGGCGCAAGACTATTTAGTGCTTTATAGGTGAGTAATATTTTTAAATAAGTGTAAAATTTCACTTGGAGACAATGCAGTGTGGATAGAATGAGGTGGTGTGATCTAGTTCAAGTAAGGCCTCTGGGTGCTGCATTCTGGACTAACTGGAGCTTGTTTATGCACATAGAGGAACATCCAGACAGTGAGGTATGACAGTAATCCAACCTAGAAGTAACTAAAGCGTGAACAAATTTTTCTGCATTATGTAGTGACATTATATTTCTTATCTTGGCAATATTTATGAAATGAAAGAAGGCTATTCTAATAATATTATCTACATGAACTTCAAATGACTGGAAAAGACTGGAATCAGTAATCACACCAAGGAGCGTTCCGCGAGACGAGCAAAGATTTTAAATAAATTTTGACTTTAAAAAACGAGCAAGTCTTGGTTTACGCATGCGCTTCTTGTTTTGACGCCGGCTGTCACGTGATCACTGGGAACACTGTTCCCCTTCACACACACTCTGTCTCACTTTTATGTGTGTGTGTATTTGTGTGTGTGAAGGGGCATGGTGTCAAATTACGCGCGCACACACACACATAATGACAGGCTGATACAGAGAAGGTGCAAATGGATCTCTCGGCTTCACACACACACACACACACACAGTGTCTGCGCGCATAAATGGAAACACTTATCTGTCGGGATTTATTATTACTTTTTTTAAAGCTAAAGTGCAGGTTAATTTTTTTATTTTTACTTTATATATTGTATTAATTATTTTTATTTATTTATTTATTTTGGTTGCGGAACAAATAATTTGAGTTTCCATTATTTCTTATGGGGAAATTTGCTTTGATTCATGTGTTTTGGAATACAAGCCTGTTTCTTGAACGAATTATGCTCATAATCCAAGGTTCCACTGTATTTTGAAGCTGCACATGATATAACAGAAAGGCCATCCAGATCAACAATGTGATCAGGAAGCTTACTTGTAACTGCATGTGGTGTTAGTACCCGTATTTCTATCTTTTTAGAATTAAGCAGAAGAAAGTTAATAAGCATCCAGTGTCTGAACTTCTTTGGCAAATGTCTTTACATGATCTTTAGGAAGCAATCAAGCAGACATGGATTGACCAAAATACAGCAGGCAGGGCAGGGTGTAACTCAGTGTCATTGGACTACTGATCAGGTCAGTTCAAAGGGTCCCAGGTTCAAACCCCAACTCCACCTAGTTGCCCGTTTTGAGTCCTTGCACAAGGCCCTCAACTGCTCAGATGTGTAATGAGATTAAAATCTAAATTGCTTTGGATGGGGGCTTCTGCCAAATGCCATAAATGTAACATACGGCAGATGTCTTTTTGACTCTATGCCTAGCCGGATACAACTAGTTTTGAGGAATAAAGGATTTCATACAAAATATTGCTTGTTGTATAGCAATTTCAGTGCAGACTTTTTATGTTCACTATGTCTATCCTGTGTCAAGGAATGCTTGGGACTCTCTTGTTTTCCTAAGGATTATTTTTTTCCACCCTTTTGGACTTTTCGGGGTCTTAACATGCTCAAAATCTCATGAAACTTGGCAGACATGTTGGAATCTGCTGCCATCAGGATGTCTGAGAGTCTCGTGGCCTGGGGCCCCCAGGGGCCCCCACGCGAGATTTTGCTGCATAGCTCATACACACTTTCACTTAGGCACACGAAACTCGGTACACATTTAGAGTTCATCCAGCCGAACAGCTTTCGCACTGCATGTCCTGGGCTCAACTTGGGCTCAACTTAACAGAAGGCCAGTTATTTTGGGTCGTTTGCAAAAACGCACCCGATGGATTTTGATATACTCCTCCTAGGGAATTTATACGATCATCACCAAACCGGGTCGAAGAGATCTAAATAGATATCTAGATATCTCAAACGGGCCAGCCGTGATAATGCCTTAAACTTACACACCAAAAAATGATTAATACCTTTCTGTGTGGCATTATACTGAGTGACATTATATTCAGTGACACCTTCTGTGACATCACGTTCAGTGACATCACATTCAGGAACATCATAGTGTGAGGCTTATTTTCCAGCATCTGCGGCCTATTGTACACACATACACATCACAAATGTTAACACACACATGCGTGCACACACACACACGCACACACACACGCACACACACACACACGCACACACACACACACACACACGCACGCACACACACACACACACACACACACACACACACACACACACACACACACACACACTCCTCTTTCACGATACACACACACAGACGCACTCAACAAATATTTAGGGCCCAAACTGACATTAACCCTGTATAATGTGTGACGTGTGCAGGTTGTGCGGTGCAACCGAATGACGATGGCTTTTTTTCAGGTCTTTAACACACTCAAATGACACAGGTTGTGCGGTGCGTCCGGGGTGGCGATGGCACAGTGTGCTTGGGCCCGTCATCATTGCTTGCAACTATATTTTTCTTTTCTTTTCTTTTTATATTCTTTGGTATCAGTCATTTTGTAGTAGCTAAAACAGTCTATCTCTCACTAGCATTCACAAACATTTTTTCTCTCTCCCTGGATGACTTATACAATAGATTCAAACTTGTCACTGTTTTTTAATTGTTATATTTTTACACTTTTCTAAATCTGCTTATTTTTAGACTACATTACTTTATACAGAGCTTTTGACAAACATATTTGTGATGTAACTGACTACTTAGGAATGCTGAATAAATTAGAAGCACAGTAGAATATACTGTGTTTTGCCAAAACCAGTTACAGTCTAGACTGTACTACAGCATTTTATTTCCTTTGGCACGGGAAATGACTCATTATTTTGTTTACTGACATTGCCCATTTGGATATATGATTTGTTGTTTTAGGGATCTGTGAAAATTAACATTCATTTCGTGATTATGTTTTGTTGTTTTGAGGATTCAGTAACACTTACAACCTCTGTTTCTGTATGTCATGTAGGGCCACAAAGAAACCCTTCTGTGTATCCTGGACTGTGCTGCACATTTAATGAAACTGCCAGACGAAGTTGAAATAGCTGTTCTTCATCGTACAATCAAGGCATTCACTAGGGTGAGTTGCTTGACAAGCATTCATGCTGAAGAAACTGCGTGGGCTTAACAACCAACAATGGAATTTGTTAGCTATATCCCAACTTGTATCTTCATCTGAAATTGAGGTTATTCTACTAATTCTGACTGTGCTTTTTATTTTTTTTTTCAGGTTACCAATGATTCAGAGAATGGACAGCTGATCTATAAACATCTTATGGATATTCTAGTCCCAGTTCTGAGTGATATGAGAAGAAAAGTGATAGAAGCCATACAGAGTTGAGTGTCTGTGCCACCACTCATAATCACCCTGGTCATTGTGGCTAGACACACAGGCATGTAAAAAGTAAATAGACCTCTTTAGTTTTATGATAAAAATATGTGCCCTTAAATTTGTTTCTGTTAAAGTTAGGTTTCGAATTTAATATTTTATTAATATGTCGTTGACTTTCCTTTAGCGGCTTTAGGAGAAACAACATCCTTTTGCATACAATGAGAGTGTTGTTCTCAAAAGATATTCAAACAACATGAAGATGTTTTTCAAGCCAACCAGGCTGCAACCCTTTCCTGTAAATTGAACTGTAGTTCTGTTAAGGATAGAAGGATTTGTTTCAATTTAGCTATATGTTTCTGGAACAGTACAACCACAGATTGATCAAAAAGTTCAAATTCTTCGAAAGTCTGACTTGCCGAATCTGATTACCGACTATTAAACAACAATTAAATATAAAATAACTTTTAGATATTATCCAGAATGTTAATAAATCAAGAATTTAATTCAGTTTTATTGTAAAGCACTTTTAACAGTTGGCCAGTATCACAACACAGCTATGCAGAAATAAAAACTTTAATTTTTTAAATATAATTTCTATATATACACAGATGCATCTCAATAAATTCAAACATCATTGAAAAGTTTATTTATTTAAGTAATTAAATTAAAAAAGTGAAACTTTATATATACACAGGTGCAGCTCAATAAATTCAAACATCATTGAAAAGTTTATTTATTTAAGTAATTAAATTCAAAAAGTGAAACTTTATATACAATATAGATTCATTAAATTTAAATTCTTTTAATTTTTATGATTATGGCTTACAGATAATGAAAACCCAAAATTCTGTAGCTCAGAAAATTAGAATATTGTAAAAAAGTTAAATATTTGAAACTCGCGGCATCACACTCTAATTAGCTAATTAACTCAAAACACCTGCAAAGGTTTCCTGAGCCTTTAAATGGTCTCTCAGTCTGGTTCAGTTGGCTGGCTGTTCTGTATCCAAACACATTACCATCAAAAGTTAATTTTAAAACATGAAACTAACATGAAGTCCACTTTGTTGAGGTTACCAGCTGCACAGGGTTACAGTAGTTTCTGTCAGTGAAGCAAATCTTAAAAAAAAAAAAGTGTTTCAGATTATTTAAAAAAACATTCAAAATTAAATTAAGCCAACAGCATGAGCAAGCACATCAAGGACACAGCCAGTCTGCTCCCTAGGCTTCCTAGATTACAGATGGCCATAGGACCAGCTGGCATTTGAACATGACTTCTCCAGAGGTGTGTGAAAATTTAACTTGCAGAGAATCAGATGTATCTGTGACAGACTGGTTGTCCAGTCACTGGTCATGGCCGATCAAACGGAAGACTGGCCAATTTCGGTCACTGACTGATTGATCAGTGTATCTTTACTTCTATGCATGCTAAAAAATTGGTATATCTCAATATGCAAAGAAGGCAATTAATACTAGTCTTGGTGCATACATTTAATCACAAAACTATGGGTGTCTATTTACTGCTTGCATGTCTGTGTACATATTGCACTAATATTTTTCATAATGTTTTGTTTTGCTTTGAATTGTTGGTGTACGCAGGCTTGATGTTCTTAAATGGTGCTTTGTTATTATTGTTTTTCTTTTTTTTTAATTAATGTAATTTAATGTCTCATAATGCGCACATCAGATTATGACTAGTGATTAGTTTTTGTGTTTAAAACATACTGCCATATAATGTGTGTGCCACATGTATGTTGTTAGCTCTGTTGTCATTATCGCTCATTATGAGGGATCATTTTGGCATCTTATATTTATCTAACTGACACACTATTTATTAAGAAATATTTAAGTTTAGATATGAGTAATGTTTTACAAAAATAATTCTCACAATATTGTTTGCCTCTTGTTTTTAAATGTACTTCCACTTTGTAATTTAAATACCAAATAACTTGACTGTGCAACATATTTTATGAAATATTTGTATGATAAGTATAGAAAAGCAATTTTGTTAGGAGAAAAAGAAGAAAACAAAGACCAGCTAAAGGTTTGCTCTATTAGTTGTGGTAACTTGTAGTAAATGTACTGTATACTGTTTATTCATGCAAATCCATTTGCACTATATGGCCAGAAGTGCATACCCCACCATCACAGTGTGTACTGAGCTTGTTAGCCATACCATTTAATAAAAAAGAGTATCTGTGTAATCAGGCACTGATGCTGGATGAGAAGGTCTGGCTTACAATTGACAGCCAAATTCATTACTAAGGTGTTCACTGGCTTGCAGTGAAGTTCACAGACTTCCTCAGATCCTGGCTTTATGGACCTCTCTTTGTGCACAACTGTTGACACACAATTGAAAGAATACAATTGGCCGAAATGTCTTTGCATGCTTTATCATTAACATTACACTTCACCAATGATACGTGGCCTAGCTCAAACGCTTAAAAAACCCAAACCATAATCCCTGCTCCAAAAAATGTACTGTTGGCAAGACACATTCTTTAAGGTTGTGTTTTATTAGCTAAAACTTGATTCATTTATTAGACTGCCAGACAGTGAAGTGTGATTCATCATTCCAGACCACATGTTTCCAGTGCTCCAGACTCTACTGGCAATGTGCTTTACACCATTCTAGCCAAGGCTAGGTATTGTGCCTAGTGAGCTTAGGTTTGTGTGCAGCTTCTAAGCCATGAAATCCCATTTCATGCAGCTGCCGAGACTCAGTTACTATGCTGATGTTGCGTCCAGGAGCAGTTTGAAACTCTAGTGAGTGATGCAACAGAGGATATAGCACTCAGTGACCCTGCTCTATGATTTTTTCCCACTTTGTAGATAATCGGTTACCTCTTGACACTTACGTTCCACAATTATAGCACTGACAGCTGACCTGGGAAGATCTAGCAGGGCGGAAATCTTTTTCGGGAACCGATTTATAGCAAAGCTTTAATCTCATGACTGGTCTATATGTTAATCCATCAAACTCTTCAGTATGACCCATTCTACTGCGGTTGTTTGGCTGCTGAGATTGCATGCATAGATGTGCTAGATTTTATGCACCAATTAGAGCTAAATGTGGACCAACCACTCAAAGTCAATAATTAGGAGGGATGTCCACAAACATTTGGCTACATAGTGTGTGTATATGTATGTATGTATTTAAGCATTGCCTTCTCAACACCACTGATATCTAACATGGTATCTAAAAATGTTTAATGTATATTGTGACAGAACTGCCCTGCCTGTGTCCAAGTTATTGCAGAGTGTCCTCTGCCTCATATTAATGGCATTATTTTCTACTAAGCTGCTGTTTTGTAAATGGTCAACATTGTTGACAAAAAGCACTGTAGCTGACTAAAGCTTAAACTTCAACCTCGTTCTTTTACTGAATGTATGTGAAATTTTAACGTGGACATTAACCTGAACTAGTGGGAAATTGTACAAAGCATCTGATTTCAGATGTCTAAATTACAGACTGTTGAGAAATTTAAGGCACTTATTGGTGTTATCTACATGCCAATAAATTAAAGTTTAGTAAAAGGAAGGTGGGTGTGTTGATTTTGCAGAACATAACATTCAAGAAGTTTATAAATAATAAATGTATATAGATAATAATAAAATATAGAGAGAGAAATTAATATACAGTGCCCTCCATAATTATTGGCACCCCTGGTTAAGATGTGTTAAAAGCCTTAAAATAAATTCAGTTTTTATTGCAGAAGCATATTGTCACACTGAAAATTGTAGAAAAATATAACATGAATATAAAGTGAATTTTAGGGGGAAATAAAAACCCCTGACTAACAAATAATTATTTTTCATAAAATAACCAGTTCCACAATTATTGGCACCCCTAACAATTCCTGGAAAATAAATGCAATTGAAATATTTCTGTCATTTCTACAGTAGTTTACAAAGTTGATCAGAGTATCTAGGAAAATTTTAATTAGTAATTTATCACTTCCTGCTTCCCTGGGTTATAAATATGACGTGACACAGAGGCCATTTATCTTATCCACTCTTCAACATGGGAAAGACAAAGGAACACACCATTCAAGTAAGGCAGATGTGTGTCGACTTTTACAAGTCAGGCAATGGGTACAAGAAAATAGCCACCCACCTGCACCTGCCCATATCTACTGTGAGAGGAATCATTAAAATAACTGGAACAGTAGTAAACAAGTCTGGACGAGGACGCAAGTTTATTTTGCATCCACACACAGTGAGAAGGATGGTAAGAGAAATAAAAAATTCTCAAAGTCTCCAAAACAACCATCAGACGCTATCTACAGGCCAACAAGTTCTTCGGGAGGCATGCAAGGAAAAAAACTTTTCTCAGTCACAATCATAAACACAAGCGGTACTGGGGCTTCAACTGGGACTGTGTTTTTTGGCCAGATGAGACCAAGATAGAGCTTTTTGGCAAAAACAGTCTTAAGTGGAACACAAAAGATGAGTATGCAGAAAAGCACCTCATGTCCACTGGGAAGTATGGGGGAGGATCGGTGATGCTGTGGGGCTGTTTCTCTTCCAGAGGTCCTGGGAACCTTGTTAGGGTGCATGGCATCATGAATGCTTTGAAATACCAGGACATTTTAAAACAAAATCTGGTGGCCTCTGCCCGAAAGCTGAAGATGGGTCGTCACTGGGTCTTTCAGCAAGATAATGACCCAAAACATGTGGCCAAATCTACTCAGAAATGGTTCACCACACACAGAATCAAGCTCCTCCCATGTCCATCTCAGTCCCCAGACCTCAAGCGCATTGAGAACCTGTGGAGTGAGCTGATGTAAAATAATTATTTCGTAATGTACACTTGAATTAAAGGTTGGAATTTCCTCTTTTTTTCCATTGTGGTCCTATGTTATGTTATTTAAAACAAAACAGATTTTTTTAGAAGCTAAAGAACACATTTTAACCAGGGGTGCCAATAATTATGGAGGGCACTGTATGCATAGATCTCTTTTAAGACCTTACTCAATGACCTTACTTTTCCTGATTATCTGCATTACCAGCAGAATAGGACACTTATTACTACTAGTTGGTAAAGGTTTGTCTTGTTTGTGGAGCAGTGGTGCCTCAGTTAGGGCTCTGGGTTACTAACCAAAAAGTTGAGGGTTCAAATCCCCAGCACCGCCAAGCTGCCATTATTGAGTCCTTAAACCTATCTGCTCCAAGGGTGCTGATCCTGTGCTCTGACCCCAGCATCTTTGCAAAAATCCTTTCACTGTACTATAAGGTACATCTGACAAATAATTACATTTCAGTCTTAATTAGATGACCTCATTAGAATTAGGTAGGGACAAAATCATCAGTCGGATATAAGAGGTGTACAGAAAGGAGAAGTTCTTATTAGGAGGTTGGGTGGGAAAAAAAAACATACAGCAGTGTCAGTGTTTGGTGTTTTATTAGGTCAAAATATAGAATTTCTTGCTGAAATAAACAATTCCCAAGGTTTATGAGGTTATGGTTTCCATTTATTTTAGGTAGAAGACAGATGATGTAGTTTCCCCTCAGTCTCTGCTACACCTTCACCGCCAGCTCTTTCCTTTAGGCGGTCTCCTGTAACTACGTTCTGTTTCTCCTGAACCTAGAGTTCAAGAATGTGAATCTTAGCCATTAAATAAAAATTAATTCCTAATTTATAAACTCATACAAACACACTTGATATTTTTGTGCATATGTTCTGCTACCTCTCTTTCACTAGACCAGTAATGTTTTTCTGTTTGTTTGTTTTTGTTTTTACCTTATGTTCCAGGTTTTTCAGACATTTCTTTTTCCTTGCAGTCTTGGCTAGGCAGGCCAACTTGTGACCGTTGCATGCAAGTTATCCTGGATCAAGATGTTTTCAAAATATCAAAATTTGTTCCATATCTGTGGAGAAATTTTTGGTACTGTACATCTGGCCAATGCATGTTTGAGAGAAAAACAACAAAGAAAAAAAAAACAGCTGCCTGACCAACTACAAAGTAAGGGATGTGGGACAGCAGTTCTACTTCATCTATGTAGAAACCTAGATAGCAAAGGAACAATGCATGGCAGGGGAAAAAAAATACCTTGGATTTATAGCAGCCTTCCCAAGGTGGGCATGTGTCCCGTGTTCTTCTTCTCAAGCTACTCCGTTTAAGAAGTTTTTTTTTTTGTCTGTCTATATCTAAATGCAAACGTAAAAAGCATTTATTTAGATTTTCCCTTATTTCTTAGCTTCAAAATGCCTTGATTTACTCCCATCAACAGCTCTTTGATCATTTTTAGTAGAAATAACTTTTAATTTTATATAAAAATAAGTACCGGCTCAGTACATGAATAGATGAAGTCTCAGAACATGAGTAGACATTCATAGCTATTAATTGTTTAAACAAACAAACAAACAAACAAAAAAAACAGTACACACCTGGCCAACAAGAGACACCTTTCATGTTTGCATGTTCCAATATTTTTGATCATTTGAAATATCGGTGGACTTAAACATAAGTAGATTTTTGTAGGATGATTAACACACTAAATGTAAATATCAGGAAACGAAAGCTCCTCTTCATTGAACTGACAATTGTCCCTGCCATTTTAATACTTCTGTATATAAACTGGATAAAAGCAGATACTACATAAGGGCTATATACTGGGTGCATAAAATGGTTGCAAAGGGTTATTTGGATTTTCACTGTTTTGATATCCCCTGTCAGGTCATTCATTTTTCACACCAGTAGGGAAATCTTTATCCCTGCATCCTTAGAGTGAATTAAGTAAATGTCATTCTAGCTCCCAACACTAGATGGTGCAATTTAATAAGACTTGCTCCTTGCATTTCAATAAGATGTATTGTTGACTTCAATTACAAATTAACCTTGTTGAACAAGACGATGGCATTATTTCTTTCTGGTTTTATATTTTATGTGGGTAAATGCTGCAGCAGGATGGCGTACTGTCGCCTTGCACCTCCAGGTTCCGGGATCAATTCCCACCTTGGGTCTGTGTGCATGGAGTTTGCATCTTCTCCCTGTGCTTGGTGGGTTTCCTTCAGGTTCTCCGGTTTCCTCTCACAGTCACAAAGACATGATAGATTAGGCGAATTGGAGTTCCCAAAATGCTTGTAATGTTCATGTGAATATTGACTGGAGGTCTTACCAGGGTTGTACAAAATGTGAATAAATACAATAGTCACCATTGGCCTCCAGGGTCCCTAGTTGTACTTGGATGAAATGTTGTGTCAGGTTTAAGTGCAACAGTCAACATTGGTAATTTCTTTATAGAACTATATTTATATAAACAGGAATAATGTGGAACATTATGTAAACATTAATTAAAAAAAAATATATATATATATATATATATATATATATATATATATATATATATATAAAATTAACTCATTCAAATCTCATTCAACATTCAACTATTAGAGAACTGTTTTTCACAAACGTTATCTAATGTGAAGCACACATGGCCCTCTAGCGGCTGACTATGGTACAATTTTTAACCCAATGGGGATGGGACTCATGGCAAAAATAAAAATGGTCCTCAAAAGGTCCTTAGTGTGTCTGTTAATGCTCCAGGGGAAATACATAGTGATTTCTGGCATATCTCTTTTCAGAGTCTACATATTTTAAATGAGCTCCAGGCCAGGTTTGCCATGCACCTGCCACTTTGCCTCAGCAGATTTGACATCTTTGCCACTACCCACTAACCTACCCCTCTTTTTATAGGTAATAATTGCTTGATTTATTTTATACATTGGAACACAAAAATTCCTACTGTCAGTGATGAACAGTAATTACTAACCAATATAATTAACCAAATTCTAACTTAGTTGAGTAGCACCTTTTGTATACAGGAATAATAATAATAATAATAATACATGTACAGCCTGTTATTTTACAGATTAATTTTCTTGTCTTTTTTTTTGTTAAGAAAAAAAAATCTTAAAAAGATCCTCACCATATATTCATAATGATTGAATAATTTACATTATTCAGACTAGTACTCAAAACAGACCTCACAGAAAGCTTTGTAAAATTCAGACACTTACAGTAATCATCCATCCATCCATTAGAGCCATCATGAATGATGGGTGGTTGCAATGACTGCACATAATAGTTCTGATTATCCCAAACTACTTGCAAGACCACACACACTAACGAGATATTTTGGAAAAGCCAGTCAGGATACAAGGATGTCTTTGAACTGTGAGGGGAGGCAGAACATCTGGATAAAACCCACCAAGCATGAGGAGAACATGCAAATTCCACCCACACATACTGGAATATTCAAACTCCTAAATCTGGAGGTGCAAGGGGACAATAACAAATAACCATCATTATAGTGTTATTCCTTAGGTCTGAAAAATGCAATTTGGAACATAAAGTTGTGGACACTACCATACATGTGTTATACAGCTGACATTATGTATTTTGGTGCTGGACAACATGAGAGCGCAACATGTTCATTTTTTATTGATGTGGAAAATGACCATAGGAGCATGGTGGCCATCTTGCTTATGTGTAGTGAACTACAATTATAAGGCAACCTTTATACAACCTTTATAAGGCAACCTGAATCATGCAACATACAAAGACAACCCATTGCCTGATGGGCTCAACAAAAATAGTCTGTTTCATCGGATCCCTTGAATGGGTATACTCCAAACCTCAAATACAAGGAACTTGTCTGTGTTTCCTTTTCTCTTCCTCTTTTAATTATGTTCTCATAGTTAATATTGCCAGAGTCCCTTTTTGCACTCTACACTAAATACAGTATGCATTCACCTTTATACACATGAACGTGACTATACCTAACTTTTATCTCTCTTCTCTCCCTTTTTTCTTCTTCTCTCTCCCTATTTCTCTCTGCTGAGCTACACATGGTGCTCTTGAGCTCCTAGTGATCCAGACCATCCTCTGGACCTGTCTGGTCTGCTTGGATGCAAGCAAATGGGCATTAGACTCTGCTGATGCAAACAAATGTTCTCTGACGTCTTGTAACTGCAGTCACTCAATAGTTCAGGACTGAAATTCCTACAAACAATTTTGTACCTGAGCCTCCAATACTGAAAGTGGACTCCATATTAATTTAAACACATCTCCTGTTATATTGAACTTCCAATATGGGTTTCCCGTTTATTTAGTTTCTTCCTGTTGCAATCTCAGGGAGTTTTCCATTGCCACAGTTTCCCCTCGGTTTGCTCATCTGGGAAAATCTCATCATTCTGATTCATACATATTTTCGCACACTTTTCATCCTCACTCACACACACACACACACAAACACACTACAGGCAATTTTGGGAATGCCAATTACCTTGACCTGCATGTCTTTGGACTGTGAGAGGAAACCAGAGTACCTGGAGGAAACCCACCAAGCACAGGGAGAACATGCAAACTCCATGAACACAGACCCCTAGGTAGGGCTTGAACCCGCACCCTGGAGGTGCAAGGTCACAGTGCTAATGACTAAGCCTCTGTCTGTCGCTAGCCCACTTTTCACACTCACGTCCCTAATTTTCTTTTGATTCTATAAAGCTGCATGGCTACAATGACCATTGTTAAAACTGCTTTATAAATAAATTACATTTCATTGAATTAAAGTAACTTTATAAATAATGCCAACTTTGGGTGTTTGTATATTTGGATTTTGTTCATGAAACTGTCCTGACATAGAAATTATTTTGCAGTAAAATATATCCTTTACCCTTGAGAAGCCCCGGTCTAGGGGTGCAAGATTATTTGAGAAACTTGGATTTTTGGCGCCTCATAGTGTCTCATAAATGTATATTTAAAAAAAAATCAAATTGTATCCGTATGCCCAGATATTCCTAATGAATAAATAAATATTTGTTTGTTTTGTGTTCATTTATTTTTAATGAACAAACGAATATATATATAGAGAGTTATCATATACGAGATTACAGCACTATTATTTTTCAAATCTGTTGTTTCCAAAAAGGCAAATATTTCACAGAATGGAAACCATTAAAACACACACACACTTCCGGGTCACAGTTCCCGCGGTGGGCCAATCAGATTGCTTACTGTCGTTAGCCGATGCTATAGCAGTCACTAGCCTTCTCCGCTGCAGAACGCGACTGTGCTGGAGGTATGTCCGATAGATTGGAGAGAGATTTTGACGCCGAAAAATAAAACGAGTCGTTCATTAATGCTGTGCGAGTTTTAATAGACGTATATGGGGATCTATCTGGCTATTTATCGCGCTAAATTCAATTAGTGGAGCTCGCTAGCCAGCTTGCTAATGTGTGTTTGAGTTTTATGGGATGCTGTTTGCTAGCACGGCTGGAATGCAGCAGTCTTGACTACACGATGTCTCTCTGCTCAGAGTGCTGTGTTAATTCGGTTAGCTAAACGTATTTTTTTTTGTATTTATTTAAATATTCAGTTTTTAAAACACAACTAATAGTAAGAGCCTTGTTTAATTTCTGTAGCTGGCTAACTCCACTGTATGTGTTTGGAAACCGCCATTTTTTTTCTGAAGAGGCGAGGGAATTTTGAGTAACAGAGTTGGGAGAGTTTAGCCCGCCAGATTGGTCTCGTTTTTTGTTTAAACCTACACATTAATGCATTTACCTTCTCTCGTTTGTACACAATGAGTATAGTCGTAACCGAAAACAAAAAATGTTGCTAATGGTAACGCTAAACCATTGTGTTGTAGTAGCAGCTTAATCGTGATTAATCGAATAACGGTAATCGCTAACTAACATTTTGCTCTATTTTCTCATTTCATCATCCTGCCCTCATACCGCCTATTCGAATTAATTTGCATAGATATATAGGGAAATACTCCCTACTGCTTGTTTTCCTTTTACCTGGAGATCATATTCAGTTAATTAAACCTAAATGTCAGTGTAATTCAAATAAAAAACAGTCCTTGTCAAGAAAGTTGGCATTTAAAAGGCACTCTAACCTGGATAATGATTAAAGTTGTCTTGGAAATCATCTGGAAAGTCTTTTCCAAGACACACAGACTTTATGCCTTTCCGCAATAAATGTCCTCCTTATCTTCTACACACTGCATTTTCTCATAACATTTTGTTTCCCATTTGTATGGTTAATGAGGACTCATAGAAAGAAAGTTTTGGTCAACACCAAGAACATTTAACTTTCCGATGTTAAATGTCTGGAAGGGAGAAGCAACACCTTTTCTGGTCCAATTTAATCTTGTGAAATGCAAAAAATATATTGCTCTGAATGATATGAGCTACTTTGGACTGAATTGAGACATTTAAAAGAGATCAGATTTATGATTGAAGTTGTTTCTTAAACGTATTTACTTTGTGCAGTATGTATAATGTGGAAAAGAAATTGGTGACAAATCAGGACTGTTTTTGTTTTTTTTGTTGTCTTTTATCAATGTCTAAAAAAAACAAACAAAGGATCAGTTTTGTAAAGGGAGAAAAGGGCAGTGGACTAATCCTCTGACGCACTCAGACATTGGATGCATCAGCAGGTCTCTTTCTGGCAGTCTTTTTCAGAGAGGCTTTGGATCAGTGGCCTTTCGTTGACCTTTTAAAGATGAATACCCTGGAAGAACAGGGGAGATTCAGGAACAGCCAAATGTTGGACACATCTTACCTTGGCAACTGGGATTGCTCATTGCCAAGTGATGTCATTTAATGGGGTACTTAAGCTATTGCCTTAGTAATTATGGAGATTTTTAGAACAGAATGGCATTGGGTTTCATCCTTTAAAGTTTAATATGAAATATATGTAGTTGTAGTCCAAGTCCCTGTCGAGTGTAACTAATTTTAGCATGTATTTTTATAAAGGATAATTTTGTAAAGATTTACGTTTTCTCCTTATTTTTTGGTGTCCAAGTATTCCATATTTGTTTTCTAGTTGATAAAAGCCTGTTTATCAGTCTGTGATTGATTGCTTAAAGGAAAATTATGGTATGAAAGAGACCACTATCGTGAATATTCCATTTTAAACTGAAGCGTCACCTTCACAATAACAATGTTCTGCCTTTTACCTGGAGCAAGTCTGTAACCTTTGCCAACTTGATTTTGCTGCATCACTCAGGGTATTGGATTAGGTCATGCAAGTATACTCTCATCTTGTGGATGAAACATTGTGACCTCTGTTTGCTTAGTTTAATCTTATTAGTTGGCTCAATTTATGTTTTCCCCACAGAGAAGATAAAGTTTTCCTGTTGTACAAGTAGTACAGAAGAAGTATATGGTTTATATTGGTATCTTTTAAATTTCAGAAACTTTCCCAGATTTTCACATTTTGATTCTTCTCTAGGCACAATCTTTTGGATATACTCCCATGGAGAAGAATTGATTCTGGTGAAGGATCCAGGATGACATCTGTCCAGCTGGAACAAAACTGAATCTGTTAAATATACATGGAAAATAGTGTTTGCACTGTGGGATGAGGTAGTAGGTTGTGTAGTTTTAGGGTCACACCCACACTGGGAGATAACTATACAGCCTACTGTCTTTCTCAGGGTGCTAAGGAAGCATCTGCATCATCTTGTGCCATATTTTGGGGATGTGGTAAATGAGGGTTTAAGTTATTAAACTTGGAACTTTAAAGTTCTTACTTGTTGAATGATTGTTATTCCTTTCACAGTGTGAGGTAGTAGATTGTATAGTTGTGGGATAGTTATTTTATCCTGTCTTGAAGATAACTATACACTCTATTGCCTTCCCTGCGAAGTGGATAGTCACAGTCAGTTTACATTTTTAAATTATTTAAATCTATAACAGTGATTTTTCTTCTTCTTCTTTTTTTTATTATAAAGAATTGATTCTTAATTAATAAATAAATTATCTTTATGGAGTCTTGTGGTCTGCTGACTTTTATCTATATTTACATTTTTTTTTTTTGGTAAATCACAGTATTATTACAATTGTCTACACATAAATATAATTTCAGCCTTATTGCTTGGTTAAAGTATTTATAGAATTTTTAAAAATACATAATGTACCTTTTTATATGGTGCAATTTTCTTGAAGATTTATGCAGTGTTAGTTTTGTAGGTTTCAGTAATCCACCAGTCTAGTTTTCGTCAGGTGGTTAAGCAGAACAAAACAGTTAAAGCAGAGCATAATTTACCCAGTAGTTTTGCTGGAATTTTTTATTGAATTCAGACCTCATCCAGAAGATGGCGCTCTTTAATAATCTATCATTAGGCAAGCAGTAGGTCATATAGAACCTAAACTCTATTAGATTAAACGATGATATTTTACAATATCTGAACTAACCGTTTCTGGGTATTTAATTTAGCCCAATTTCTCCTTCTGTTTTGTTTAAAAGTTTTGTAAGTCAGTCAACATGTCCATTTATAATATTGACAACGTTGTAAAACATTAATCTTATAGAAAGCGGTTTATGAGATCCACTGACTTTCTGCTTGTCTGACACATAGCTTATTGATTGTGTACTGTAGTTTGTAGTTGACACTAAAGAAAACACTGGAATCACCACTGGGTTTCGCTACAGATGTTTAGTCATTTCATCCAAACTGAAGTTTAAACTTATTTTACGCATTGAAACGCATTGGGTGGCAGATAAAAATCAAACGCTTCAACACCTTAAATCGTTGTGCTGACAAACTACTATTAGTGTGAAAGCAGTCATGTTACTGTTATCAATTGCTTTAGTGGAGACAGATCCTTTTCATGTCCAGTGCTGTATTGAGTGCGTCAGTAATATTTATTAAATGCTTTTGAAAAGATAGCAGAACTGGGTCATATGCATGAAAGTTTTTGTATACTTAGGTCACACGCTCTAGAGGTGCTCAAGAATAAAATTATTACAGTAGAGTAATAATAGACTTGGTCATGATGAACATTTGTGAGTTTAATTCCATATAGGCACAATTTAATGGGCTGTTAAAAATCTAAAAATGCAGTCACAAGAAATGACTGATGATTTAGAAACTTTGAAACAGTGATGTGCATGAGATGCTTTTCAGCACATAATTTGTCATAATGATAAATATAAAGAAGCAAAATTACTGAACATATTTGATGCAATAATTTTTGCATGCCTTAAGTTTGCAAGTGTTTGTCAAATTGTTAAATGCTATTTGACTAGTAACTATTTATTTATTTATTCAGCTGGCTTGATTACTTGCATGGATGCTTTTCTGTAGAAGTTTTAAAATGGAACAATTCCCCCCATATGTTCTACAGGAACTCATATTGACTAAGATGATGAGTAGTGCGGGGGGCGGGGGCGTATAGGGGCACCGAGAAGAGAATAAAAAACCACTCTCATGGGAGGAGCAAACGGGTGCAGGCAAAAGAGATAAAAAGCTCTGTTAAAGAAGCTCGAGCTACCGCGCGGATTAACCTCCATCAGGCTAGACAAACACCGCACACTGGGAAAGAAATCTTTAACCTGTTCGCGCATTTCCGCCAGGTTCTGATTGACGGTTTTACATGACGGCTAAATTAGACGCTTTCCCCAAATTAGACACCAGGTAGGGGCAGTTACGCGGAAGCAGACTTGGGACCAGTCTGTGCATTCAAAGGCATTTCAGAATCAACTCGAGGGGTTCAGCCTCGCGGCGTTTTGCGCACCGGAACTCAGCGGATCAGGCAATTCCTCTGGTGATGAACTTTATGTAATAGCACTCTAATACCCCTTACCAGATCGGAGGACCTGCAGAAAAACCAAGGACAGAAATGAGAAATTATCTTGTGTAATTATTTCAACTTTTGTTTAAGCGCTTCAGCGGTACATACATGCCGAGGGTGCTTTCGGAGCTCAGAAGGATCTCAGTTCAGGTGTGCGGTGGAGCGCTGCATCCCCGCTAAAGCAGCGACCTTACACACACACACACACACACACACACACTAGATTCACACTCTCTGCCTAACTAAAGCAAAGGGCACCATGAGCAGGAAAACACGCCGCTGGATATTTCACATTTTCCTCTGTCTAGGGATTATTTATCTAAAAATCGGGTAAGTTTATATATTGATTTATGAAGTCAGACTAATCACAGAACAATTACTAATGCATGCTTATATGTGAAGCTTCTTTTTGTTGAGTGATGCCTTTCTCATCTCTGAAATGACTAGCGCTGTAATATTCAAGGATGGAGACTATACAGGCCAGTGTGTGCGTATTAAAATGTGCATGTTTCATGCGGTGTTTTGCGCCACAGACATATCCTAGTGCGCTATTTGCATAATACACTGATAATAAACTATTAAATACCTGATGCGCGCTTGCTGCGTTAGTTCAGTAGGTGTTATAATGATGATGATAATTATTCTTATTAAAGGAGGGAAGTGAAATCAAAGGAAAGGAAATCTAATATGTAACCACGCGTCCACGTGGGAATCTATATCGCATTTTTATTCAAATAAAAAGGCAAATCTAGAATAGTCAGTAAAACGACGTAGAACATCGTCTCCACGCTGTGTTTAATTGGATGCGGCGCGCGCCTCTCATCTCGCGCTATTCTATACACTGTTTATTGATTTCATAATGCTTTTTTTTTTTAACCTCCACAGCGGCTTTACATCCGTGGTGGCACTGGGAGCGAGCATCATCTGTAATAAAATCCCGGGTCTTGCCCCCCGACAGCGGACGATCTGCCAGAGCCGACCGGACGCGATCATCGTGATCGGAGAAGGAGCGCAGATGGGCATCAACGAGTGTCAGTTCCAGTTCCGCCACGGCCGCTGGAACTGCTCTGCCCTCGGAGAGAGGACCGTCTTTGGAAAAGAGTTGAAAGTGGGTATGTTACACAACCATTTACTGTATCCGTAGACTTAGACGAATGAATGTATTTCTGGGCTATAGGCTTAATTCTAATGTAATGCACATGATAGCAATTTGCATGCAGGTTTATGATCAGAGTGCTATGAAAAACTGGCACATTCCAAAGTTATGTCAATTGAGTTGAACATGGTCACATATTTAACAAAAACTGGAATGGAATACTACATTTTTCCTTTTTAAAAATTATTATTATTATTCTTTACATTTTTACAAATCCTACACATTTACAAAAGTACATTGTGTTGGCAATAAACCGCCATAATTAACTTATATATAACCTGCAATTCATTGTGTTTCTCATTATCTAAGGTGAAATAAAAGTCCGTTAATAAAAACATGTTTGTAATTCTGATCAATCCAGCATTAGTTATTAATCATTTAATAATTCAAGATCGATGGATTTAATGTACCTCGAGGTAGTTCTCAACTCAAAATAAATAAATAAATAAATAAAACAGCACAACAATCATTCAACTCTTAATGAATTACTGGCTTGTGATTTAGCTCATAATGAGCCTGCATGCTGTAACACAAACTCCGAGTTGGCAAACAGCACTGTTGTAACTGGAAGTGGTTTGTCAATGGATGCATGGCTGCTGCTTTGCTTGTAGCATTCTGTATTTAGTGCCCTCCTGTAATGTCATGTCATACATGCTTCCGTTCCGTTCACACAGCATGTATCAACGTGGCTGAATTTACGGCCTCTATAACGACCCCGTTTCTCAAAAGAAGCTTAGCCCCCCCCAAAGTCATGCTGTCTTATCTGTAGATTTTAATGATTTGCTGGTCAGGCTTTTCACTTTTCCACGGGTATAAGTTACAGAGTATGAATGAACGGGCAACATAGTACAGTATTTTAAGGAAATGTACCCATATGTAACCATAGATAAACAGCACAAAACTAGCTTAGAGAAAGTTTTTTCCTTGGGGTAATACTATCTATTTTCCAGGCAAACTCAAGCCTATTTAGGGCTCCTTTTGTGCTATTGAACCGCTGACACTTGATGAATGGTTATGTGAAGGACTTTGCTTCAGTTTCATAGGCTTTTTGGCTGGTGGGAAAAAAAGGAGGCAAGATTATTGGACCGGTTGTCTTTTAAAGATGGCTGTAGGGAATTTTGACACTCAAATGACTGACCTACCCTGGAAATAAATCCATGGATCATGTTTAATGTAATTTCTCCCATTTCCTCTCACCTTGCATTCAGTCAGATTGAGGCAGCATTGAAATTGTGCTGTCGAGACTTTGCAAAGATCTGTAGAGACTTGTATCCGTTGCTGAAGGTGAAGCTGTATTTTATCCCTCGGCATCAAAGATGAGTGACTTTAGAAAAAGTAAAGAGAAAAAGGGCAGGTTTGCTGCAAGCTCATGCATCACCCAAAAATTTCCCTCAATCCTTCTCATTCTTGAGAAGCACATTTTCATGGCTGACAGCCTCTTTGTTTTGATTCCTGATTATATCATTTGATACAGGAGGCATGGATGTGCTTTATCTGAGCACCATTTTGCTGACAGTGATACAAAATGACCAGACATTATCTTTGCTTCAGTGGCAGTTGTATTTCACAGCTGCAGTGTTTTGCCCACACCTTTGTTGTTTAACATTTCTATCGTCAGGCAAAAAGAAGCGCGTTCAGTGGCCAGACCTGTAGCAGCACTCACAGTAGCCAAACCCTGAGAGATGAAGAGCGGTGGGTAATCCTCATAAGGCAGTTCAGGAAGAGATGAAGTAATGCTTGCTCATGTTCAGGGCCTGGTACCATATGCTCTGGGCTTGGCATCAAAATGGAGGAATCCTCTTTTCAGGAATGTGTCACAGCATTACTTTATAAAGCTTGGATGATTCCTTTCCTTTACATGTTCAGTGTGGTCCAGTTACCGAACATATTGATGGGAACAGAGCAGGGTTCTGGAACACATAACTGCATAATTTATATTTGTTTTATCTTGTGTTTTTCAAGTGGAACCTTCACCATCCCCCTTTCTCACACTTAAGCACCCTCCAGCATGTTTGAAAAATAGTTTTCCCCCACCAGCATTGTCTCAAGCCCAGACAAGTACATTGTGTGAGGTTTAGAAATTAACCTCTTGCATTTACAGTTTTGGCAAGAGACATCGCACACAGGATCATTTTGAGCCACTGATTCAGACTTCTGTAATGTAACGAAACCCATGTCATAACACACATGTTTTATGGCTTTCTTATCAGTTGAGTTTGTGTGCAGACTATCTTGATGTAAGTAAACACAGCCCAAGTAATATACTTAATAAAAAGACTATTTCACCATGGACTATGGATAAGTGGTTTCAGAACTTTGCTTTTGTCAAATCTTCAGTATGTGCTAAGCTTTCCATTGAATGCATCTCTTCTCGCTTGGCATCAAGCCCAAGCAACTCATAAAAATCTCCATATAATTGATGCTCCAAACAAGCCTTTCTTAAATTGCTTGGGCGCTGCTCCAAGATGTTTATCAACTGCAGGTCAACACATACCAGTGTTAGTCTGGAGGCCCTGAGAAAGCTCGGAGAATGTTCTGCACTCGTTCATAGCATGTAGGATGTAATAATCAGCAGACAGCTTGAGTGAGACTTTTATCGGTCGTCTCCGACAATGAATTGAACTTCATGTTCAAATTATGAAGATGAAGTTATGATTAACTAGTTGTGTTTGGTACAGAATTTGAAGTCTGGGACAAGTTTAAACACTCTGCCTACTTAAAGAACACAGATTTCGTAGTTCAAGGTGTGTAAATGATTTCTAGAAGAGTCAACAGTTGATGATTCATTAATCCAAATGATGATTTGTACGTTTCCAGGGGAGCTCAGGTAACTGAGTACTGATCAATAGATCTTAAAAGCATGACAACTTGCTCTTTGCGTAGGAGTTTTCCAAGAATCTTGTGTATGATCATGTTTAAACTCAAATTGGGTCTGCTTATAGTACAGAGTATGAACAATAAAGCACGTTGCAAAATTACATGGATTCTAATGAACACAACCATGAAAGAGACCATTGGAATTCACCATGATGAGTAGAGTCTAGCTCATAGGTCACAAGTCAGTTTTCCTGTTAAACTCATTGTTAGCCAGACCTAAGGCAAGAATGAAAGCTTTAAGAGAAATCTTTGAGTTTAAGTCAAAACAAGAAGTCATGGTGCATTGCAACACCTAATAGTGCTTTAATTTGTGGCTTTGCAAACGTCTTTGTTACATTTCTGTGGCTCCACAAGTGAATAATACTCTTAACCTGGAAGTGCCCTGCTTAGCAATGGCAATCAATTATCTGAGTCTTCTTACCAGAAAAGATTCTGCATGCCTGGGGGACTCACCTCCGCTGGGTGGATCCCTCTTTCTGACGGAAGCTGGGAAAGAGTCCAAACGTACTGCGTGCCCCCGATCTGTACCACTCTATTGTCTCTTAAACAAACCCTTGTTCACTATGCTCGTGAAAAAGGCAGGCTATTCCTTCCTTCAGTGGAACGGTCATCGCAGAGCAATCACACAGTTATTTGTCTTCATTTTTCCTTTCCTGTGACACATGAAGGACAATTATTCCATGTCAAATAAAGTCCTGAATTGCCCGCATTGCCGCCATTCGTTATCGTACCATTGTTAACTTGTATAATCTCAAGTTCTATTTCGTCCCCGTATTCGACTACTTTCAGCAGGTCTAATAGTTGTCCGAAGCACACACCTCATTTAATCAGGCAGAAGCGCAAAGACAGGATGATAAATGAATAGTAGTTGGCGAAACTTGTGCATATTGCTGTTAAAGGCTGAACTATGTGAAGCATGTGCACAGGTTTGATCTGGCCTGAGACAGCAGTCATCTTATTGGCCGTGATTATGATTTGCACATGTTCTCTTCTTTTTTCAGGAAGTAAAGAGGCAGCTTTCACCTATGCTATCATCGCTGCCGGGGTTGCCCACGCTATCACGGCGGCCTGCACCCAAGGAACCCTGAGCGGTTGCGGGTGCGATAAAGAAAAGCAAGGTTTCTATAACCAGGAAGAGGGCTGGAAGTGGGGTGGCTGCTCAGCAGACATCCGCTACGGCTTGAGCTTTTCCAAGATGTTTGTGGATGCACGGGAGATTAAACAAAATGCCAGGACTCTCATGAACCTCCATAACAATGAAGTGGGACGTAAGGTATGTATAAAAGAGTGACTCCATCCACTCTCTTTTGTTTAAATGATACTTTAACAATATGGAAGATACAGTATGGAATTTTCTATACCTTGATACCTTGTATTTTTTAATGAACACGAAAAATCACTGATTGTAACTTATAGTAGATTATGCCATGTCATTTTAATAAAAAACAAACATGGTTAAATAAAATCTGTGAAAATTCCAAGGAATAGCATACATTAGTGTGATGCCTGTTGCGAAACCATAAACAAAAGTAAAGGTCAAGTACTAACACTTTGCTTCAATATACCACTATAAATATTGGGTAATAAATTCTTTAAAACGTCGTAATTTATAATACTGTAAATTGAAGATGCATAGAGATAAAAATTATTTTATTCCTATAATTTTTGCAAAACGTAGCATCTGGAGCTTGATGAGAGTAGTTTACAGCAGGTGGTAGTATATCAACTAAATAATCATAAAGATCATAGGGATATAATCAAGGGAATGAGCAAATCCCATTGTATGAAATTATTTGTATATATACCTTATTAAAATGCAATTTACCTTTCCCAATGCTCATTTATTAATGCATTCCTCTCAAAAACAGGCAAAGAATATTTAAAGAATATGTACATATATTTACACTTACTATATATATTGCTTAATAACCATGGCAACACAACACAAAATGGACAGATGATTTTCACCCAACACACAGAAAACGTTGCATCAGTGATATGCAATGGCCATCACAGTTAAAAACCAATGGTCTAAATTAAAGACAGCGGTCTACAGGCGCAAAATGAAGAATATACATTGATCAGTCATAACATTAACTCCACCACCAGGTGAATTGAGTAACATTGATGATTAATTATATACAAGTAAACTATAACTATAAACGGGATCCCATAAAAGGGATCATGGGCCCATCTACGCCTGCTGCTACAGAAAAGCTAATGCACCACATACCGC
Source organism: Clarias magur (assembly GCA_013621035.1). Taxonomy (NCBI): domain Eukaryota; kingdom Metazoa; phylum Chordata; class Actinopteri; order Siluriformes; family Clariidae; genus Clarias; species Clarias magur. The sequence goes on along the minus strand of QNUK01000011.1, from coordinate 2,362,595 downwards.
CAATGTGGTCAAGTCTGTCTATGACACAAGGTATCAGAAGGTATTTGGCAAGCAAGCCAAACGTTCAAGGTTGTTGATGTGGCCTCCAAACTCCCCGGAGTACCGGAACAAACAAATACGATCAACGGAGACCCCACCAGCAACACACTGCACCCACAGCATGTACCACTAACATCCCTTACCAGATACTACAGCGCTCCCCGAGAGGCCCTGCAGAGGCATGCCTCAAGAGGCCAGAGCCACCCTGAGAAACCCATCAGGGAAACCCAACACCAAGGTGGTTTTAATGTTAACGTTTTCAATGTTATGGCTGATCGTATGGCTTTGTTAGTCACTTATACTTCCCAGGGACGTCTTCACTAAATATTCATTTTAGGTGTACCAATAATTTTGAAACAGAAAAATCTTAAAAGCTAAAGTTCTACAGATGTCCTATTTATACAGTCAAGTTCAGATTTATTGGTATCTTAAGAGGTGTTTGCATTTATTAATTTAATTCATTTCCATTAGAGATACCAATAATTCTGAACTTGACTGTATGACTATGTATGAGCATTTACAAAGAAATAGCAGCAAGGGCTTTTAGGTGGAAATGCACTGATACACTTCATCCTGAGTAATCGCTAAATCTCCTGACTTGTGTTCCAAGAGATAGCGAAACCTCTAATGCTTCTTGAGTTTTTCCTGAGGTATTTACTGATCTTCTCATACTGAGCGATGTCACTGGCTGTTACAAAAGACCTTTTAGGAAAATTCTCAAAAATGTATATAAATACCAATATTATACTAAGCATAATGTCTTTAGTCATAAAAAAAAATTAAACTAAGCTACATATAACTATACAATCGAGCAACAGATACCTTTACCTTTGCTGGGGAAATATTCATGTTGTTCGAACAACGTTGTCAATATTTTTGTAAAGAGTTTGAGTGTAGACTGTTTCAGCACTCTGGACAGATCATCAAATCTTTCAAGGCAACATGGGGTCATAACCTTCTGGTTATGGACTTTGTCCTTTATAAATCATTGGTAATTTTGAGAATCAAATATCAGTTAATTTCATAAAGATGGTCAAAGTATGAATATGATTTAAGCATCATTTTAATTGTTACAGTGTCATGACAAAAAAAAAAAAAATCTTCTCACCGTAATCTTGGAAAAGACACTCAGATGCCTTACAGGGTTGTTGTTGTTCAGAAGGTATCAGCCTGGAATAGACCCACTTCAGATTTGACTTCAATATGCTTTTTGAACATGTTGTTTATCAGGAAACAGCAGCATGATCACACTAAGCCTGATACACATCCCAGAGAGCAGACAATTGTCAAGGAGACTCCACAAAGTCTATGAGGCAGACAGGCTCATGAGGATGGAATAATAATTAAAAACCCTAGGTGAGGCTTCTTTCACAAACGGGAAAAACAGCATCATTACATAGTGGAAAAAGAGAGGTAGCATTTGCTAACCACACCAAAGACTACAGTGCCTTGAACAAGCTACTCACTGATGCCAATCATTAACAGATTCCTCCATAGCTAAAAAGGCTCTCTTTTACACAGATGTGTCTTTCTTTCAGCGAAATCTTTTTCTTCAGGATCGGCAATCGTAATTTGAAGTTCTACTGAAACCCATTACTGTGTGTTCAACACATTATCGTACATCAAGAAAAGGAGGCATATTGTTATTTCTTGCTTACCACCCTCACCGTTTGAACTTACCTCTTGGGCTCAGGATACAAAGATAGTCAGAATGAAGTGAAGCCCACACTTGAAACCTGATTCCTGAGCTTTATCTGTGTACACTACACACAGGCAGACATCTGTAGAAGTCGCAGATTGTTGTTCAGACTGTGTTTATATCATATGCACCCCTGATTCCACCCTACTGCTTACACAAGAGCGATTCGTACAGACGGCATCTCATACTTACTGTAGCTTGCTGAAACAATTTGTGTCAGATGTTTTGTACACAAATGAAAAGGCTTGTTAAAAGTCGACGGAGGGAACCTGTCGACACGCAGGCTATTTTCCAGCCATGCTGTGCAGGCAGGCAAGCATGAGGTGGATCAGGCTCTGGCACAGCAAGTTTAACAATCCTCACATTCTTGAATCGGAATGTTTTTAAAAAAAAACTTTGTCTCAACCTGTTTAACTCTTCCAGAAATATGCTCTAAAACCACCACTGTAAGCACAACTGCTACAAGTAAGAAATGTGCTATTTACAATAATTTTTTGCACCAATGTCAGATGCTTTCTGATGATGATTATTATTATTATTATTATTATTATTATTTTGCCAAAAGGAATAAATTGCCAATATAGTTTCAGAACTTGTCATTCTTGCAATTCTCTCTTTTAAGTATATTCCTTAGCTTTGGAAATTGTAATGTTTGTACTGAATCACTCCAGGCATCAAGCTGTCACCAGATAGACTAACCGGATCAGCCTATGAATCATCAAAGCACTTACTCTCGTAATTATCTTAGACTAAAATTATAGACCTCTGAATAAAAACTCATGGTCCTGTAAAATCCCTCAGGGTACTGAACAATCTCTGTTTTTTCCACTACAGATCCTAGAAAAGAACATGCGCTTAGAGTGCAAGTGTCATGGAGTCTCAGGCTCATGCACAACCAAGACTTGCTGGACAACGCTCCCCAAGTTCCGTCAGCTTGGCTACATCCTCAAGGATAAGTATTACCAGGCCGTGCACGTGGAGCCGGTCCGAGCCAGCCGGAACAAACGGCCCACGTTCCTGAAGCTCAAGAAGCCCTACTCGTACCGCAAGCCCATGGACACGGACTTGGTGTACATCGAGAAGTCGCCCAATTACTGTGAGCCTGACCCAGTGACGGGCAGTGTGGGCACTCAGGGCAGGATCTGCAATAAAACAGCACAACAGGCCAACAGCTGTGACTTGATGTGCTGTGGACGAGGCTACAACACGCACCAATACTCGCGTGTGTGGCAATGCAACTGCAAGTTCCTGTGGTGCTGTTATGTCAAATGCAACACGTGCAGTGAGAGGACAGAGGTATACACATGCAAATAAAACATTACTGTTTGGAACAGAGGGGCTGTGAAGTGAACGTAAAAGGTCTGTGAACGCCTCTAAGGGAAAATAGAGGCGTCTAAGGTGGGGTCATATGGATCCAAGGTGCTTAGAATGGAGATCCTTTGGAGCAAGGTGCTTCAAGGGGTCTGTATGATCTTTTCATTCACCTGGAGGATAGCCAGAGGATGTGTGGGCGATATATTCCGCTTTGTCTCAAAGCTGAGTGGAATGATTTGGTGGTTGGTACCAGTGGATGCCTAGAACTTTCTAAACAGTGGAGTAAGACTATTCCTGAGGTCCAGGATAGAAGGAATATATGCATGTTGCCTTTGGCTAATCCGTTCTACAGGCAACCTGGGAAACCATTTCAGTGAGCTTATATCAAACGTGGATAATTGGTTTCTCTGGACATCGTGAAAGCATACTGTATATGGACATGGTATCAATGGTATTTAACATTTTATTTAGAGAAAGAAAGGCTAATATTAATTTATTTAATAATAAAACTACTGATTTTCATGTGATTGTCTTCTTTTTTGCCATGCAACATTTTGTTATTGTGGACGAAGCAACTTAACCCATTTTTACACTTTTGATTCCACCTTGTACTTTAATTACCTGTCATTTTCACAGTACTCGTTGTGAACAAAACAGTTGTACACCACCCTTTTGGTGATTTCAATATATACTAAACATTTGTAGTACGATTCCCTCACGTACAATCCATTTATACATTATTTATTGCAATATACACTGGAAATGCGCATCTCCTAAAACGAATGACTTCGATGATCTTAACCATCAGAAACATTCCGAACAACGTGTCTTAAACCAGTGCCTAAAATATATTCTGTTTCACAATAAATTATTTCGTTTTTTAGTTGAGCAACCTTTTTTCCCACAAAAAAGTGAGAAATAATAGTGAGCTGAAATCATTTGATGAAGAACCTGTACATAATAATACCTGACACATAGCCTTCTCATGAGCTCACACACACACATCTCTCCCTTGGCTCTTGTCTTTTTATTTGGCAGAGGAGTCAAGATAATGATTAACTCATTTTGGAACAGAATAGCTCGCACCCAGGAGATGCCTCCACTTGCTACTGATACGTTATGCTGAGGTCACTGATACTGTTCTTGCTATATATATCTATACTAAATGTTATGTATTTCCAATTTTGCTGCTAGTTTTTTTTCCCCCCCCAAGGCCTCTACTTGGAATCTGTATAGTGTCTGTTGAAACTAGTGCTTTTGAATACCATGTGTGAATGTGGTTACCTGAATGAGTCGTTCATGTGCTGAATTAACAGCAGTTAACAGAATATATTTTGCAAGAGATTATTTTTATATGAGTATTTTATTTATTTTGTTATAAACTGTCCTGCTTCACAATTTTCCTAACCTCCATAATTAAGGATTCTAAGCTAGAAACTGCATAGGGTTTATAATGTAATGTCATGGTACCTTGATCACTGGTTTGGGGTTGACTGCATCACATGCTGCATCAAGTGTCAAGCTGAAATGGAATAATTAGAATAATAATGTACTGCTTTTGTATCGTTATTTAACAACAGCCATACAGTATATAGCAGTCCTGTATATAGGACCAGTAATAAACGAAAAATGAGCAAATACTCTGGTACTTAACAAGACATAAAAATATAAGAGTGAGTTTTCACCAAAGAACAGCTGAATTGGATGTGGTGCTTTATGGAAGTCCTATTTCTAATACATGACAATGAATTCAAACACTGTTTTGCCAAACTGGTCATTCTGCATGCTTATACTGTCATAACAGATTTAACAAAAATGTACGTTTTGCTTTGAACAGTCTTAATAAAGTCACCTCAGCAGGTTGAAACGTTTCTACTTGTCTTTTTAGTAATTATCTGAAATCTTTCATGAAACATTCAGCAGTTAATCAGTACAATAAACACATTTTAATGTCTATTTTTGCTTGTTATTTAAGAAATGAAGTAAATGACTGCACAGCGCGAATTCTTCTAAGGCAAAAAAAAAAAGGGCTTCTAAAAAAAGAGTCATCAATGGCATGACAATCCCTCAATTACCTAGGCGGTAACAAGTCATCAGCCACAAAACATTTGTTGCTCCTAAGTTATGGTTGGCCACTGACTCTGACAGTTTTTACTGTGATGATGATTGCGGGGCAGGGATGGAACTGAGGAAAGTGCTGGTGTGTTAATGGTAGGGCTTGTGCAGAAGATTTAATTGATGAGCAGCACTGTGGAGGGTGTCCCAGCACTGGGTAAAAAGGGGAGCTGGAGGGCGTTTGAGGGGGGGGGGGGTGATGGGGTGATGGATTACACTGACATCTGCTTCATTCACTCCTCAGTGCCGTCGCCACAACAACGCGCCTGGCCACCCAACAATGCTGCCCAGTCTCCCTGAGAAGTGCTCCTGCACATTAGCGAAATGTTAACTATGCAAAATCCAGCTAACTTTGGGATGCAATTTATTTTGTCTGCTCCAGCCCTCCTTTCTCTTGCTCAGGAGCAGGAGGGAGGGTAATGCAGAGAGAACTTTTCAGTTTTGAAGGATGATGTCAAGAGGAATTTCAAACTGAAAGTTTGAACAGATCTTAACATTGCCCTTGAATAATTGGTGCAAAACACTTGCTTTAAGAATTGGCAAAAGCATCTCAATAGATGACTGCACTGAAAAGGCAGCTGGCCAAACAACCTCAGCATCAGCTCTTGGACACCATGAGCTGAATCACAATATCTTGTTTTGAAAAAGCTACTTGGGGCCCTCTCATTTTGGCTCTGACTGATTTTGTTTGTGACATTCTGAATGGCAAGTCTTTTTGAGAACTTAACACTTGTAGCTAGAAGTGTTAGAAAAACAATTATGTGGAGACAGACTCTACGTCCAGCCCCATCCATCTCGTATGCCTTCTGTGGTGTCTTGCACAATGAGGAAAATTTGCTTAAGAGGATTCCCATTGAAAGCACAGTCCCACAAATGCATGCATGCATTTATTCAGGCATTCATTCATTAGGTCCTCAACCCAGTGCTGTTTCTATCTAATCTGCACCGTCTAAAGGTCTAAATATAATTTCCCCAACTCATTTATACAATTTAAAAATAATTTTAAAAAAGCTTTGGAGAAATAAGATCATTGACTTCAGGGAAATAAACCTTCAGTCCTGAAATTTCTACAATAGGTGGAAGCCACCTCCTGTTCTTGCATTTGAAACAGCATGTTCTGCTTTGCCAGCACTGACGCACAGCAGTGTCACTGAAGTAAATTTTTACTTTTAATATTTTAATATATAAACAATAATCACCGTTGATATGGGGTGGCTTAAATCGAGGGTTATGGCCCAATCTGGGTGCACATGTGCACACCTGGAATTTGCCAGCCCGTTCTGATTTATGCTTGCGTACCTGTCTCTGTTTGTATAACTGCTGCTGGAGGCATGATTGCATTGGGCTTATTTGGAAGAACCGAATCCTCAGATAACCACTAATTTTATTAATATCATTCTAGGCAGAATGCTAGCTGTCCCGTACAAATTCTTGTTTTTGGAACAAAATCCTTGATCCTAGTAGTGTACCAAAACAATTTTAAGGGTGTGGAGCTTCATAATTATCAGACATATTTTCCAGAAATATTGCACAAGAGCTTAGTCACCCTAAATCTACAGGTGGGTCTCATATTTTGTCTGAACACAAATGACTCCCTCAACTGTTATGACTATTTCATGAAGATAGAACATGTTTCATAACTGTATGAAACATTATTATGGCTCGGTCACTATGAGACTTAATTAATTTGTAGACAGAGCAATAAGAAATGATGCTGCAGGATAAACATGCACAGAGGATATAGTAGGGGATTTTCAAAAGCATAATGCTTGAGTCAGATAATTTTTGTTGTTGTTGGTCTTTTCTTAGTCATGAGACATAAATCTGAACTTTATGGTTCCTATTTCTTCTTTAATGGCCAAGACATTAAATCGTCCTCTGGCATTGAAGGCAAAGGCAGTGTCTTTTCTAATAATATTGTTTGTTCAACACAGTTTATGTGCTGTCACGTAAATTACCAAAATTGCCATTTGAAGGGATTTTTTAATTACATAAGGACAATGTAATAAAGCATTTGGATTTTATCTTTAAATTCCATACTGTAATTACAAAACTGAACTTAACAAACATCTGTGTTCAAAATGTGCACGAGGACCTCATTAACTTCACGTTATACCATAAACTGTATTGAAAGGCTAAATTAAATTTAAAATAGGTTCAATTTGGGATTTAATATGTGGTGCACACTGGTTATGGAAAAAATTGTCAGTTTCTATCCTATGGGATTAAATCCGGTATAGAAGGGTGGTCAGACCTTAAAAATTTGGGATTACTTGCTTGGTATAATTTGTTCAATATAACTTATTACTTATCATTCATATAAACATGTACATAATAAATTAAGGCATTTAAATTAGAAATTGAAATACTGAGGCATCATGCAGACAGAGGTCAGGAGCTAGAGTTATTCAAAACCAAAACCAGAATAAGGAACGGTGAACTCAGTAACTGACTATGGTATGGTTTTTAATGTGAGATGAGCCGGATTGGGTATTTCGGAAATTGCTGATCTCTTTTCACTTGAACGGTCTCGAGAGATTACACAGAATGGTGAGAAAAAAACACTCTACTCTAGCAGCTCTTCATGAGGAAATACCTTGATCATGAGAAAGGTCAGAGGAGAATGACCAGACATTTTCAAGTGGCCAAGAAGGCTAGTTACTCATATAACTACTTCATAACCACGTTGAGCAGAATAACAATAATTAAAAACAGGGATGCAGTAAAGCAGGAGATTCGCCTCATGGATAAGCACCTGGCAAATGTGAAGCAATTATGTGATGCAATCATGTCTGCATACACCAGAACCTCCAAGGAAAACAAAACAAGTAAGAATTGATGCTGCTGTGAGAGCAATGATGATCCTACCCAATTTTACTATAGGGATCTTAATAAAGTGACCTGTAATAAATAATTTCTGTGTAATTTAAAACGATCGGATAATTATAATAATAACTACATTTATACTAAAGCAGTGTAAAACTACATTTTATATATAATGTATGTATATGTATTTAATATACAATAAACAATTATATTGCCCATTATTATACTATGATCTACTTCTGTGTCAAACTTTGTCAAACCATCCATAGGTTCCCCAATTATCTTCTGGTTATCCCTGAACCTCCCCCTAATAAGCCGAGGCACATAACCAGTTACTGCCTCATGATGTTGCCTTCCTTTGACCAGAGAAATGCAAACTTGAGTGTATGACTCCTGAGTAACATGACTATTTGTCTAATATGAGAGAGGGTATAGTGGTCACCGTCACCAACAACTGAAACAAACTCACTGTCTCACTCCTTCTCTATACCACTTATCCTGTATAAGGTCGTGGGAAGCCTGGAGCCTCCCACGGGGCTTGGGGGATGAGGCAAAGTACACCCTGGGTGGTGCACCAGTCCACTGCAGGGCAGACAGACACAAACAGTCACACAGTATGAGCAATTTTCAAAAATTACAATTTGCCTAATCTGCACGTCTTTGGAATGTGGGAGACAAGTTGAGTACCCAGAGGAAACTCACCCAGCACATTGAGAACTTGGAAATTCCATGCACACAGATAAGAGTTTTTTTTTTTTTTTAAATCATCTTACCAATGACAGAGAAGGCTAGTACACATTATTAAAACAGTTAAATCTTGAATTTCAAAATTCATTCCGGAAGCGTGCTTGTATATCAAAGCACTCATATATCAAAGCAAATTTCCCCATGAGATTTCACAATGTTATAGTAAACGCATCCATGGATGTTGACTATAGGAATGACACACGCGTACTGAGACAGAGCATAGGAGATGATTAGCCATAATCCCAGAGTGACAGAGAAGGGAACCATTGGCTCAATTGTGATCATGTGACGGTCGGCAGTCAAGGCGCTTGTGTATTGCTCGTATATCAACACCTTGCTTATTTCACTATTATTTCAAATGTGAACTTATTTAAGTTCACATTTATTTTAACAATTTTCTCATCTTGTAAAACACTTGCAGATCACGTTACATGCAATACAAGGTTAAACTGAACATAATTCAAATACCAAAAGGCCAAGTCTTGCCAGAAAGTTTAACATGACACCTGTTTAAAGCCTACATGTACACATCTGGATTGGGATTCTGTGGGATGCAACAAAAAAGATATGCAAGTGTATTTAATTCACTAATGCATTTTATATAGGTGTGAGTGATCAGATGGTTTAACATAGAAGACTGCATAGTACCAAATGAATACCTTAAGGGTTCGACATTTTATTATTTCTTTTGCAATATAACAACACAAGGTTTCTGAGGTCTCCCAAAGTATGTCTTTAATTCAGTAAACCAGGACAGTGCATCATTTTATATAAGGTCACATTAGGAGGAAAAATCTAATTGGCTTGTTTAACCTCTCGCCAAAACAAAAAAGACAAAAAGCAGGGAATGTTTTATGTTCTTTTTTATTATTTTTTATGGTTTACACATACATAAGAGGTCTCCTTTAAAAAATATATATATTCCACTGGGCTAGCCTATAGATTACACCTACAGAAAATAGTTTATGCACTAGTATAATTTATTTCTCATAGAATAATTTTACTAAAGATTAAAAAAAAGATTTACAGAAATGCAATTTTGATAACAAATTAAAAAGCAATTGGCATGTACTAAAGTTCCTTTCAGTACATCTAACAACTAAGCAACACACCTAACAATGCTTGACTTTATAGTATAAATTTGTGGAAGAGTAATGACGAAATAATGCTTAAGAGAATTAATTCCCCTCTGATTCCTTACAAGGTTTCTTCCTCCAATGATTGGAAATTTGCCATCATCTCTACCATCTCTCCTGGCTAGTCATCAGGGATCAATCTAAATCTATATCTGGATTCCTACTAAACTATTCCTACTAAATTGTGCCAATGTCTGTTGTTAAAATGGATTTATAAATATTTTTATTGAAATTAAAAGTGAATTAATGGGTTATCACAATACATATTGAGATTAATTAAGTTATTTTTGTTTATTGCCCATTATTATATTCATTAAATGGCGAGACTTTTTATTTTAAGTCTTCCTTGATTTACAGTATTACTTTTCTTGTGTATAAAGATGCTGCACAGTACTGTATACTGTATATTGTAACATCAGTTTAAGCAAAATAAACCTTTTATTTATCTAGTTTAATTGCCATTGTGTTTTACAAAATGTTAACAAAACTGATTTATTTAACCCTAACTTGCTTAATAAAAATCTAAATACATAATTATATGGAGAATGCCCCATTTTAGAGAGTTACCTTAATAGATTTCTTGGATTAAGTATTAACAATAAATTCCAAGAAACAATAAGACAATAAGACAAGAAATCACATATTAATATGAATTTATCCCAAATAACTAAAAATATAGACATTATTGGTAAAGTTAAGACACGCTCAATTATGGCCCTAATCTTTTGTTGCCCCTTACAGAAATAGTTACAGCAATATTAGCTTGGGTGAGTACTCACCCTTCAAAACTACAAAAAATTTAGAATTTTATGTTGAGTAGAATATAAATATCACACAAAACCCTTATTTGAAAAATCTGATATTCTAAATGTTTTCCAAACATGAATAACCCTAAGATTGTCCTGTTTATGTATTAGTATTTTAATAATACTTTGCCATCTGCCTTTAATTCTTTTAGTATGTCTAGTTCTATTTATACTGGAACTACAATATCAAGAATACTAATTTACTGAGGTCTACCTTCTCTAGGACTTTAAATATTTAATTGAGAATGTCTAGCACAGGTCCTTTAATCTGGAATTTACTAGTACTTATATGAATTTATGCCTTTTTGTTTTTAAATATTTTATTTTTAATATTTTACTCATTTTTAATATTTTAATAGATTCTCAGATTATTATTATTATTTTTTTATTTATTTTTTTTTTTTTTGTATTTCTCGAATTGTGTTTTACATAACTTTGGGAAGTCCATGTTTTTTTTATTTATTTATTTATTTATTTATTTATTTGCATGTGTTTCATTTTGTTTTCTTAATGTCTTGTTTTGCTTATTGTGCAAATTAAACTAACATATTATAATTTATTTATTCTGTTTTTAGTAAATGCTTCTTTTTTTACTTTAAATTTTTAATCAGAGCTCACAAAGTAGCACATTAAGTAGCACATTTATTAAATACCTCATTGGTCTCTAAACCCTACTGCTATATAATCTTTCTAAAAAAAAAAACATTTTCACAAAGCCATGATTTAAAGGGTATCACTTAGCACACATTCCAGAATTTTTATTATACAGTAATGACAACCACAGCCTTTGTGATGCAACTTTGGAGGTCCACACGCCCCTTTTGTGTTTGCCCTCCGTAACTGACAATAAAGCGGATCCTTTTGGTAATTTAAGGAAATGTCATCAAACTGCTCTTAAGTACAGATCTCCATCCCCATTGGCTCTACTTCCTCATAGGGGGCATCTGTCTAAAATTCCACTTTGTGTAGATTTTTTCCATCACATGCACCAGCTTGCAACCTGCATCCAATTTGTGAATGATGAAGGAATAATATTGCATGATAATTTAAGCACACGGCCAAGATAGACATAAACATAAAGGGTTTCTTTGAGAAAATGTCAATGAATATGGTGTAATTAGAACAAAGCAAAATAATGGGTGGATAACTGTGGTAAAGAAGCCATGGCCCTAGCCAAAAAAATGGAAATACAGTAAGTGTAGCAGTACTGTGGATGCTGCTGTGAAATGTCCTTGCATTTATCCATACAATTTAAAGTTTGCTATTAAATTATTTTGTAAATATTTGAGAGGTGTTGTGTTGACTTTTATGTTGACAGCAATGACTGTTTGGCAGTTTGTATTGCATTGGCTTTTTTGTGAGATCGAACCAAATGGCCAGGTCTTTGGTCCCCACAATCATAGATGGAATTTGGGTGCCCATGATCCCATCACCAGTTTATAAGCAATGTTATTCAAGTTGCTTGGTAGTTTAGTTAATGTTATGGCTGATCATTTTATATTTATTAAAAGCTGCTACAAAGTTTAAAATGAAGTCCTTTTATCTTGGGTGAATTCAGTTTTAACACAGCTGAATTCAACTTCAGTCTGTCTGATTGCTCTATCTAGTAGTAATTGTGCACTGATAATAATACAGCAGGTATGTTTTGAAGGAGGAAGTGTGTGACAATACACAATGTGCAAGCAATTCATAAACGAGTATAAAAAGAATAAGAAATGGTTTGTGATTACAATACTTTGTCATTGGCAGAATATGTCTACATGCGCATAGAATCATTAATTTAATCTTTTTCATCACTTCTAGCCAAACACAGTCAGGAAAAGGAATGTAATGGATCATCTCTGACAGTCTTCTTGAAAGAAGAAATAAGAACAGTTAGGATGTTGTGACAGACATGAGGAAGGGAAAGTTGAGTCCTGAACCAATTGATGACAGATTAACTCTGCATCATTCCTATTAAAGCAGTTGAGGCGACTTTAAAACACCTAGCAACAAATTCAATTATAATTAGCTTTATAAAGGGGTTTTAATTTATGTTATTGCTCTTGCTCCTCCTATAAAACAACAACCATTGTAATAAACACTTTGACCAAGAATTTGTGTGATAGTAGACAAAAAAAAAAAAAAAAAACATTTCAAATGAAATTTCGGCACTTTTAATATACATTATATTGATAATTACATTATTCTACATCATATATAGAGTATAAATAAATACCACATGGATTGGCCTCCCATCTATTGAACAGCACTATGTACACACATTCACATGCATAAAAACAATTTAGCATAGCCAATCCATTTCCAAACATGTTTTTTGGATGTGGGAAAAACCCGGCTTGTCCAGAGAAAACTCACATAGACTGCCAGAACACAGAAAACTCTGCACAGACTAAACAGGTGTGTGACGACCATTATTCTTATTCATATTTTTATTATTACTATTAATGACAGAATTGTAACTATCTATGAGTAATATTTCTTGCTTAAATACACAAAGAAAAACCCACAAAAAGTTCATAATCCACATGTACCTTAAGTTGCCTAACTGGCCTAAAATACTGCAGTGGTAATTAGAACATTTTGCTAGAGCCAGAGTTCACCCTTGTTTAAGGCCAAGTTTTTTCACAGTTATAGGCAGTAGGCTAGCCTGAGCGGCCCATGACAGGTAGTTCTTAGCCCAGCCAATAAATTCACAGAGCCAGAGGGTTTCAAAGGACTTGGGTTTGCCCTGTTCACACCCTTGAGATTCAAGAACACACAGGAAATGTCTCGTTTTTTTCTACTTTGAGTTAGTGATATGCCTTTCCTGGGTCGGCTGACAGTGCTGAATGCTCAACGTCTTTTCAAGAACAATTACCTATTGTTTGTATGTCTAATATATAAAGGTTTACACTAAAGGGCTAAACAATTGTTTCATTTTGTGAGAAGAACATACAGTAGAAGCAACTTGTAAGTTGTAAATGTTACATATTCCTATCATGTTGCAGCGCATGTCAGCAGACTCAAGTATTGATTGTTTTAAAGAACAATATCCAGTTATAGTTCAGTCTAAGGTCACATCTATGACACAGCCTGCTGGGAGCTCTTGAAGCAAAAGACCTCTGCTTACGTGGCTTAGTCTCATAAACTGGCAACACCAGCTGAGGACTGTTTCAGTAAACTTGGGAATCTGCCAAGCTCCTTTCAAAAACAGGTTTGAACAAGTGACAAGACATGGATTCTTCAGGGAATCAGACCTCTGTTTGCCTTGGTGCCAAGAAACTCTTGCTGTGGTGAGCAACTTAGTACTTTACACAATGCATAAACACATACAGGGCATATATGTAAGATCTGATGACATATCTAAAACAGAATTACAAGGTGAATGTCAGGCAAATGAGAGACTCTTCCAAGATAAGGTGAACAATACAACCGTAGATGGCTTGAGTGATGGGTTCGGCAGTCAGTGACCTTTCGCTGTGTGTGTCAGATGCTTAGACAACTCTGGCACAGCAAGAAAGAAAGCGCTAAAGATCAAACCCATTTTTGAAGAGCTCTAACACAATTACACTCTGCCACTATGCTCAGGTTGCAGCAGGGCATGACTGGACTTTCTCCATCTCAAGGAGAGAGAATAACAAAGTGCATTGTGTAGATGACAGATAATCTGTAATAAAGGTAGATTTTCTGATGCCAGTGTTGACGGGACTGGTATTTGTTTAGCCAAGTAAAGTGCCACTGAGGTTGTATTGCAGATAGGGGAAGAATGGCATGAAATGTTTGTTATTACAGTGATACAATGTAATATTAAGAGTTTCAGTCTGAGACAGTATTTTAGTCCTTTGGTATTTCTTTACAATCACATGTCCATCACATGTCCCATCACTGATTCCAATGGTGATTATCACTCTATTTATTCCCATTTTGTGACTGTGGTAGGATCTCTAGTTCACACGCTCATTCACATACTACAGGATATAATAGCCTAATCTGCATGCCTTTGGACTGTGGAAGGAACCCTACCAAGTATGGGGAGAACATGCAAACTTCATGCACACAGAACTGAGTCCCTGAGAGCAAGGGGCGTGGCGTGGGTGTCTGGATGGGGTGCCAATCCATTACAGGGCACACACTCACACACTATGGGCATCTTGCGAACGACAGTAGGCCTAATCTGCAAGTCTCTGGAGTGTGGGACCCACCAAGCATGAGGAGAACATACAAACTCCATGCACACAGACCCTGCGGTCGGAATCGCGCACACACATACAATATATATAAATATATGCGGAAAACAAGTTCATATTTCCTCACCGAAGCGAAATTAAGTAATTTCCCTCCTTATCTATTCTGAGCTATGCATTTTCCTTTCCCAGGCTAGCTGCACATTGCTTGTTGTTGTGTCCTACTATCATTGTTTAGACAGCTTGAGGCTTCTTCAAGAATAGAAAGTTGGATGCTTGGAGTGAGAGATCTGAATTGAACATTTGCAGGAATAATCATATTTTTGCTTCCAGACTAATCATTTTACACATTACAGTGTTTATTTAACACCTCGATTGATTTCCTTATGTTCGGGTAGGTGACTTGACATCCTCTTCTATCAAAGTCTATCTGTACCATGAAGAATATACACGTGAAGGTTTTGGTTTTTGGATGTAGTGGGATTTGATGACTCTGCCCTTTTGTTTATATTCAGTGTGATGGGATAAGAGTTGTTAAGGGTTGCTTTGTGTCACCTCGCTGTCTGCATCTCCAATAGGTCAGTGCCTGGTCAGAGGTTTGAGGGTCCAGGTCATCTTCTTTCCAGAAAAAACACAGCTGGGCTGCCCATACTGATCTCAGACTGAAAGAGTTAGCGGGGCGAGGGGGGCGGGGTAATAATTACAGAGCTATTGCTGTTCTGCCAGTATGTGTAACAGAAATTGTGACAATTGAAGCACAGAATTGCGGTTTACTGGCCTTCTATTGTAGTTCCATCACAAGTACATTACTGCTGAGTTCCTACAGGCTATTCTCTTATTCATCAATCACATTAATCACTACGGCCTTATATTAAAAGTGAAATAGCGTAGTGCGATAGTTTCTCCTGAACAATAAACGTGGCCTATTATTTCGAAAAGGGAGCTATCTGAAATGAAATGTGACAGGGCACAGTCAGGTAATACTTGTGCAATCACAATTCATCATAAACCACTGTTACATCTCCGGATGTTCTCACAGGAACATCTCTGGTTACTGGGTCACAGACTACAAAGCAGGCAGGCTTTCATTGATGTGAGAGGATAGAGAGAGAAAGGGACAGACAGAAAGACATAGAGTGGCAGAGAGAGAGAGAGAGAAACAAGAGAAGTATTATTATCTAAATCCTGGACTAAACAGTATTTCTTGATAGTGTTGTTGAGCAACAGCCTTATTAAAGTAATTCATTAAAGCAAGTGGTGCTTAAGAGTGTTTTAGTACTTTGGAGATGGTATTACAAAATGATATTACACCAATGTGGTATTATTGTCATCATTGGTATTATACAAGTCTATTTGGGATGTTGATTTGAGATCACTTATGGTTTAACAAGTTAAGGTAAGTGTACAATGATCTGTGTACAATGATCTGTGATCATGTTTCCTATTGTCTACCTACTGAAGATTTTCACTCTCAAATTTAATTGACTTTTTTTTCATTTATTTAAAAGAAAACATCAAGCCATATTCTCACACAAGGCACAAGGCAGGTGTCTGGATGGTGTGCCAATCCATCACAGGGCACACACACACTCATTCACACACTGCGTCAATTTGGGAGCGACAACAGGCCTAATCTGCATAAGCACAGCGAGAACATGCAAACTCTTGAACATGAAAACCACAGACTCTTTAGCAGCTGGAAACCTACATCAGGCTAGAATGGGACCAAATTTCAACAGTAAAAATAAAGAAAATCAATGCTCAGACTTCTTTAAACTGTTTTGAAAAGAAGAGGAGATGCTTCACCATGGTAAAAATGCCTCTGTCCCAACTTTTTTGAGACCTGTAGCAGGCATCAAATTTGAAATTAGCTCATTTTGTGCATAAAAGTGTAATATTTCTCAGTTTAAACATTTATGTTCCCCATGTTCTATTGTGTACAGTATAAAATATCGCCTCATGTGATTTGAGTGTTTTTTTAGTTTTTATTTTATTCTAATTTAAAAACGTCCCAACTTTTCTGGAATTCGGGTTGTATATTTTATAGGATTTAAACACGGACAAGAATCAGTCTAATGTGCTTTCCAATAAAAAGAATTTTTATTGCTACATGTGCTCCCTGATCCACTAGGAAATGTGTTGAAGATTTGTTTTACTTATTGAATCCCAACTCAACTATTGAACATCTGCAGCTCAATTAAGTCCAAATGAACTAATGACCTCATCATTCAGCTAATACAATTGCAACTCTGGCAGACATACAAACATTCTTTCAGACCGAGTAATGCTTTCTCTGGTAACTACCTTACAGCTACTTCTCCTTGTACAGATGACAAATTTACCCATGGAACCTGATGACCTAATACATGTAACCCTGAGGTAAATTACCAAATCTTCACCAAATGTCACCCCATAAGGGGTTGAGTGAAATGGGTTATCAGTATATGGGTGTGTATCTCTAGAGGGACCAGCAAAACATGTAAACAATCAACAAAAACACTAGCGGACATTTTGAGCTAATCTGTAGCCCGTAATCAGAATCACACATACTAAGAAAGATCTGAGGCATAAGTGGTTATCAGTGTGGCCGTTTGTGGGGATCACAGCTGAAAGGAGGCTATAATTTTCAGCTGCTCAGGCTTTTCTAGCAGTGATAAAGCTGCCTGTCACATTTTTGTCCCTGACTACAGCGGCTCCCATTCACACCCCGGACCCAAGTGAGCCCTAAACTGCTTCACAGCTACCCTATTCTAGCCTTATTTCCATTCAAATGTGCAAAAAAACCAAAAGGTGACTTTCTCTTGCAGCTGGGTGGAAAACTGGATTAAGCTGAAGTGACTGAATCCTGCCAGCAGGATGTTGTGCATGAGTGTGCACTTGTGTAAGAGAGATAGAGGCCTTTCTGAGTGTTTGCAAAAACTGTGCCTTTCAGCTTTCAGTCCTCAGTGGTTGACTGCTGATGGCAGTGATCTTTTCTTTTTCTCCTAATGTATGCCCCAACATTGCAGCAGGCTTATTTCCTCATTATTGACACACGTCGAAGAACTGAACTGTATTATGGGTGTTTGCTTTTTGTTTATCAACATCAGTGCCTTTTAGTAAAGTTAAATGGTTAGCATTTTATTATCTACAGTATATACTATTCGGTTACTGTGAAACATTTGTATGTATCTTGCTTTCCCTTCCCTTTACTACAATGTGACTACTGTAACAGATTGGGGGGAAAAAAAGAAGTTAAATCTCAAGCCCTTAAGGCTTTTTTTTTATTAGTTTAATTGTCCCCTCAGAGGAACTCATGACGGTTTTATGTAGAATACTTCAGCAAAGTGTTTCTCCATCACAATGAATTAGAACCCCTTCTCTCATTTGATGTGGTTCACTTAGACAGGCAGGAACATAGCAATAACACTTGGGTGTGGACCAAATCTACCTGTCCAAGACTGCCTGAATGAGGTGATATCAGTCAGGTTCCAAGTCAACCATAGTGTGGATTAATTGCAGTCTGAATATAGAATTTAGGTAATCGCAGGAAGTGAATATAATGAATATAATTCAGACATGACTCTTATGCTCATACTCCAAAGTTGCTCACAAGCTCATGAAATCATGTTTACACAGCTGCACATTTTGACTATAAATGTATAGTATACATTTATAAAAAAGGGAAATGATTTATAATCAAAATATCCAGTGCCACACTATGAGGAGGACAGATTACATTTTGAGTCTGGATATTCTCAATGTTTTTTTTTTTTTTTGGTAATATTACTAAACTTTTAGGAAAAAGGTCCATTGTTTCATTGCTAAACAAATGAAATAAAAATGTAAATTTCTTTGCCAGTCATTTGCTCATTAGGGAGCCAGTTATAAATTTTAAATTGATATTCTGAATTGAAATATTCCTCTAAAAGTGTTTTATGACAATGCTCATTGTTACAAGCACTATAGAAATAAAATTACATTGAATGGAATCAAATGTTGTGGACAACTTTTTTTTTTTTTTTTTTGCATAAATAGCAAGAAGAAATGGTTTTTCTCAGCTACATAAATTATGTCACCTGTGCCCTGTTGTTCTTTTTTTGGCAAGAAATAGTTCACCTGTGTAAGTGCTTCATTTGATTTTATTTTTATTGTACAACAGTTTTATTTATGATAATGCATGGCAACGCCACTGGGACGTTTAGCTGTATGTATCACTGCAAATCCCTGGGGTCCTGTAATAGTTAATTACACGGTCGCAGCATGGCTGAAATGGGTTAGTATGGAACACACTACTGAGGACAGCAGTTACATGACAAAATACACATTAAAAACGACTTACAGTCGTTCCAAATTGCCTCCGTGTTGTTTATTTATTATTTATTTATTCCTAAACTTAGCTAGAAAGCTAACTAGCTTCTAACACAAGGCTGAACCCCAAATCCCTCTATAACCCCTAATTAAGTGCACTACTTGGTATGATGAGCAAGAGATTGTACACCCTAGTGTATTAGCTTTCCATTTAGCACTGTTTGAGATTCAGCCCTGGACCACAACATGAGTTGATATTTTAAAGCGGAACAAGTGGTTATATAAAGATAAAATGACGAGACTTACAGGACTGTCCTCCACCTCCATGGTTTATTCTCCTCACCTTTTTTCTCTGTTGACCAGTAAAAATGTATTTACTGATAAATTTATTTATTAACTATATTCACCACTGTGAATTAAACTAACTGTTGGTTGCCAACGTTGTCGTGTTGTTGTGCTGGTCATTAGCATGGCTCTGGCTGCACCCATGTGCCATATGCTAATGACCAGCACAACAACACGACCTCAAGCGTAATATTCCTTTTAGTAAAGTTTTAAATGCACCATTTATTACCAACAGAATATGATTTGTTTGTTTAACCAGATACTTCGGCTCGGGCTGCACCCATGTGCCTATAACCACCTCTGATGCTGATAACAAGCACAATAGCACTCCATGTCACACAATGTTGTTAAAAAAATAATAATTAATATATATTTTTTAACTTTGTCTGACAAAATACATCAGTTTGTGTGAGAGAGTGCATTTACATGACCCTGGATGTGGATTACATGACCTCTCTGTTAAAAGGACAAGTGGTACTGCTCTTTGGGACCATGTACACATCCAGTTTACACTTTAAACACAGAGTACCAGCAGCAGCATATGACCTAATAAATTATCTGTGAAGTAGACTCCTCAACTATTTTTTTTTTCATTGTATTTCCAGTAACTGATGAAAGGTGTGAAGACTCACATTTAGTGGACTTCTAAAGCTATTAAATGATCTCCAGAGTCCACAAATGAAAAGGAGGCAGTTTCCTTCCCAACCAATAATTTAAAGGGTAATTAAAACGATCAGTTATGTAATAGCTTCAGTAAGCACAACTGCATGGAATAATAATAATAATAATAATAATATTACATTTCCTTACCCTACAAAGTAAAACCAAAATCACACCAACAGCCTGTTCTTCAGCTTCACCACTGATATGTATATTAGTAGTGTCGGCCTAGTATTTTGTTAGGTTAACTGCATATTTGATTGATGAGAATTTCACTCCACTTTGTTCTACAGTACATGCAAAGCAGTTTTTTTGCACACTAGTAATATATATATAATTATTCAGTATATAAACTTGCTAGGTCAACAAAGTATATACTTGTAGTTGTTCTCACACTCAACTAATTAAAATTTACCACCAATTTTAATCAGCTCAGTTAGTGAAGAACATGACCCAGAAAGTTCAAAATGTAAAAATGCCTTGGAGTCTGAATAAACCACAGAAGAGCCTGGGGAAACAGAACAATAGGAAGTAGGGTCTTTGAAAGAGAGGAAAGAGTGAGGAAAAGCAAAAGGACAAGGATTAGAGGAGAAAGGACAAGTAGGAGAGAAGATAATTGGAAGAGGAAAAAGAGAGGGAAAATAGGCAGAGGGTAGATAATAGGAAGAGGAAAAAAAGAAAGCAGAGGCAGAAATGGGTGGAGGGGTAAACAGACAAAGAAAATGGATCTCAAAAGAGATTAGATGCAAGCCACTCTTACTGACCATGTCCTGAACCTTAACAAGGGCAATTTCATGGGACCATAAACAGTTCTCCCCACATTTTCCCCACTGAATTGATTAGTGATATCCTCATGTAACAAAACCAGGGCCAGAAACAACTGAATTCTGTTAAAGACTACACCAGTAGCTCACATGAACATTTCAACAGCCTGTGGATGCGTGAGGAAGTGTTTAGTGTTTCCACACCTTCAGCCCTGGACCACAACATGAGTTGACATGATTGACAAAATCTACCGTACGATCGGGAAGTCTAGCTTTTGCAGAAATCAAACACATCAAAATTAAGCTAACTTGTCTAGTCTATTTATCAATTTAGCCAGGCATGCATTTCATAAACTTAGTTAATATAACTAGAACTATGAACAAAATATTTTGTCATCATTGTACCTGCGTGACCAAATACATTCAGTATATAATTTGAAAAATATATGTAATAATATATGTAATCCGTATTAGACGTTTAGAAGCAAAGTATATGCTTAAAGTCATGAGAAGTATGGTGTTTAGGAACAACCAAAGTCAAAGCATGATATAAGAATATACATTTAAAAAAAAATCCCCTTAGAACAGTTTTTTGGTAACATCATCATCACCAGTTCTTGAATTTGAAAAAAAAAAGAAAAAAAGATAGAACTACCTACCGTACTCAAAACAAAATACTATAAATCTTAGCTAATTGAAGGTTTGCTTCGAAAATGCTAGAGAAAGGGCCACATACTCTTGTTAACTACTCTAGTAAGTACTCCTATTAAGTACTGCTTACTGCTCATCCTTCTACATCTTTTCAGAGATTACAGTAAAAGCTGAACTTTTACAAAGGCATGCAAACAGTTGTAAACAGTAGATGAGAAACAAATGAATTTTATGCTGCATTTATTAGTATGTTGCATATTAATGTGAAAGCTCAGATGTCTTTGTACGTTATTTTATTTGAGAGAGTATTTTTTTATGTCAGGATGCAATTAAGTATTTAATATTTGGAGATAAGTAAATGTTTTGATTAAACAGCATTAAATATGTATCTGAATCAGTTGTTCTATAGCCATGGTGGCTGTATCTCTCTGAAATGTGATATACAGTATGTGAACACTAAGGGAAAATGTGTTCAAAATATAATAACATGATACATGGTTCGATGTAATTAAATATAAATACATGGTTATGTACAATTAGTGGGTTGTAAAATTGAGTTGAACCCATTGTGCTGTTCCTTCTGTTCTTTTTATTATTATTATTATTATTATTATTATTATTATTATTATTATTGGAATAGTGTGTGGGGGTGGGCGGGTGATTTTATTGGGGGTGTTCTACAATTCTTCTGTCCCAATGTCACTTTGACATGAGGCTCAGGACCAAGAGTGCCATCTGCAGGCTCTGATGATAACCATTCTGCAAAGCTCTACTAAGGATGTTTAGACTGCATAAAATTAATCGTTCTTTACTTTGATATTCAACGTAATATACAGATATATTGTGATCCTGAGTACATGAGCATGTCCATGCAAGGACTCGAATTATTGAAATAAAATCTTTCTTTCACACTGTATAGAAAGATATTTGAAGGTGTTCTATTTGCAGGCTAATTAATAGACATCCAAAACCTATATTGCAGGTTATAACAGATACGTTTATCTTTTGATGGCTTTCTCCTTCCTAATAATCATTTAGCATGCACCATTTCCAAACTCAGCAGTTCAAGTTTGTGTAAATTTGATCCACAGGATTTTGGAATAAATTTTGACAGCATTTCTAAATTTCTTTGCGGTTAAAATAAAGAAGTAATAACATGCAATTAAGGATTACCAACAGATTTTTTCTTGACTCTGTCAGTTTGGAGAAATTCTTAGTAATTGAGGGACTATCGGATTGTTGGAATAAGCTGTGTTTACCACCACCTTACAGACAGTAGAAGGTATTATAACATGTTCTAACATCAAATCTCCACAGTCCTCTGGCTCCACATGTTACAGGAATAAGCAAGTGATTACATTTTAGTCAAAGGATTTGATTTGAAAGGCAGAGCGGTGGCTTAGTGGTTAGCACTGTCGCCTTGCACCTCCTGGTTCTGGGTTTGATTCCCACCAGATCTGCGTGCATGGAGTTTGCAGGTGCTCAATGTGCTTGGTGGGTTTCCTTCAGGTTCTCCGGTTTTCTCCCACAGACCAAAGACATGCAGATAGGCGTTTCAAAATTGTGTGTGGATGTGTGCCCTGCGATGGATTGGCACCCTTTCCAGAGTGTAACATGCCTCATGCCCTAAGTTTCCTGGGATAGGCTCCAGGCCTCCCATGACCCTGTATACAGCATAAAGCGGTACAGATGATGATGATGATGATAATTTGATTTGCAATATGCTACAGATATTAAAACTGTTTATCAAAACGCAGTTAATGTGGTGCATTGGTTTTTATACAGAAAGGGACTTTGAAGATCTACATCCTACCATAGCTAGGACTTCACCAAAGCTAAAGATCTCAACCTCTCATGGTGTCCACTAGATATCTGTTTAAGGAAACCACATGCCTGTGTCACTCTAATGCCATCTGCCTTCTCTGAAACTTAATGCACACAACCAGCTTTCAAAACTATACATCATACTGTATACAGCAATCATGGAGAATGATCTCCTACAAATATGAACTAGGCATATATATAAAAAAAAACAACACTAAAAAGAAAGAATGGTGTTCTATTACGAGAGATATAAAACTACAGAATCTCATCTTGGACAGGTCATTAATCCTCTTTCCACAATAAACAAGAGCTGAAACTCAACTTTCAATATAATTAGCTTGGCATCTACCCAGGGGAGATATTTGCATGGTTTGAGTGCTCAGGTAACCAACATTATTACAATTAAGCTTAGAAACTGAGAGATAGGGATTAGCAGGGATAAGAAGAAATTCCAAGAAAACACTCATTCAGTTTTTCTAAAAGCAGTGATTAAAACTGGTGTTCGATTGTTGATTGAAGGGTGTTTTCTTTTTCTTTCAAATGATCAATAGTGTACAAAAACCCATGAAAACATCAGAGAAGATTCTTTTAATGCAAATTCACCTCAAATGCCTGCATTGCATTCAGGTAAACTAGTACAGATATTATCTATGTTGATATAGAGGATTGTTTATATAATCGTTCATTTACTTTTGACATCTAACTGGCAGCAAAATATCCTGACAGCTAAGAAAAATGTCAGTGGATTACATGTTCAGGCCCCAAATCTGCCCGCCATCTCAGTGAAGTTTTCGAGGAAAAGCCTACACCTTCACCTACAGCCAATTTCTGAGCAGGTATATTGAGAGCTGTTTCAACAGATTGTAGGAGTCATTGGCTAATATGACTACCCTGATATGAGTCATACTAATAAAATATATTTCTGTGGTGTTGATGAAAATGTTCAAAGCATATTCTTTGTCAGGTTTAATTCTATAACAATTTCACTGAAAAAAAATTTTCACTTCAATTTTTTTTCACAATTTCACTGAAAATTTAAAACACAGACAATGTAATGTTGACGTGGTGGGAAATTTACAAAAGAACAGCACCTTTTAGGGCCTTTAATCTTTATCATCGTCATCATCATCATCATCATGTATTCAGAAATGAAAACCTAGATTACCCAAATTCCATGAACCTGAGAGAACATTAACCTGCAGCTTTATTTATTTATTTTTTTTCAGAATTGCAGGATACCATTGATATTCAGACAAAGCTGTGACCCTATAGTGGGGACCTGGAGTTGTGCTAAGTATTTTTTATGACACCATTATCAACAAGTTAGGTTCTGAGAGAGGACCACATGACAACAGGCAATCTGGGAAATGACAGAAAATATACTTTATTATTTTATTATTATTGTTTTTTTTTCCACGCCATTTTTCTGCCAAATTGTTCACCTGCCAATTTCCATCCTCCAGCTTCTCCAGATCAAACAACAACATCAAGGCTAACCAATGCTTCACATCTTTTTGAACTTATAATCATGCTGCATCATATCGTATCATGTACTGTACATGAGCTCACACATGCCCGTGAATAGCTAGTGTTGTTGTGACTAACTGTGACCTTGTCTGCTTGGTATGCACACCTGTAGCGGTTGTGATATTTAATATATATCCTAGTTTTAATTCAATAATACCTGAATAGCAAAAGTAAACATGAACAGATGACCAGTGCTTTCATTGTTGGTGACTGTCCAGAACCCCTCAGGACCCCTCTTGGCAAGTTGATAGCCATGCATTAGAGGATGCTATGCCAGGGAAGTACGATGGAAGCACTGAAATACAGCTCACAGTAGCCACCACTGGTCACATGTCACTACTGTCATGAGTACACTTGAGTCTCACTACTTAAGGTCTAGTTTTTCAGTTTGTGTTTGTCTTGTTTATTATCTGTAGTGTTTTGTGAGTTAGGATACAATCCTTGTTTAAAGCACATGCTCACAGATCATGTTCATGCTTTGTGTGCTTCTACTGTCAGAAATGTGAGCGTTTCCATGACAATGAAAGATTCCTCACTCGTACCTGCCTCAACTCTGACTACTGGCAGAAAGCTAGACTGACCAATGAATGCAGTGGAAATGCTCCAGGAGCTCTAAATGGGGAAGTGGTGCTTCCAAACTCTTACACTGCCAAGGCTTTTTGGGAGCTCTCTCCTGTTCCTAGTGTGTCAGTCAGAGTGAGGCAGCCCAGAACCTACAGTGGTATACCAGTAATCTTCAAACCAGAGGCCAAAAACCAGAGGCTTATGTTTGTAGAAGTATGTGATTGTCTAGTATCTGTTTTGTTTTATGAGTTCACAAGTAGTCGATGTTCACAGCCCTTATTCACAGTTCACATTCATGCTTTGTTTGTTACTATTGTATTCACAATAAGGAATGATTCTCCACTTGTGCCCACCCTGTCAGTTTATTAAAATCTAAATTTGTGTGACTATCATTAGAAAGCTATATCATTGTACATTAATTTACCGGCAACTCAAAATTTGCGAAATGTGATTTGATTTTAAATAATATTCACAATAAGCTAAAGTGCATTTGCAATAATAACCGTGTTAATCTTTTTACAGTCTAAGTTGCTGAATTCTCTATTGTTTGTGTCTCTATTGGTTTATATACTTCATACTATTATTTTGTTCTAAAAAGCTGAATTTGACAGTGAACTCCTGACTCAAATACAAATAAATGATTTAAAGAGACTATCACACATCAATTTCAATATCAAGTGCAAAGTCTTATATAAAAAAATGAAGAAAATATTTAGGACAGTTTATTATAATATATTTTTATTTTAAATATATTTCAATTAATTTTGGCAGTATCCATAAAAAGTTGTGTAATCACTTAAAGTTTGTTCAGTAACTCTAGTGGTGGGCAAAGGCTTCTCCCATTTTTTTTTTTTTTTGCTGTAATGTGACTAACTTGCTGGGAGAAACAAGAGGAAGCAGGAGACAAGACAATATCTGCTAAGAGAAATGGAGATCTTAATTAAGCAGGACAGTCAACACAGATCAGTGAAGGAGTGGCATCTCAGAATCCCTGCTCCTGATGCTGAAAGACTAATGGTGCTAACTTGAACTTCCCAGATGGTATGGTTTGTCTATCAACAGCCCAGGTAAAAGCCTGAAGACGGGACACCTGAGAAGCACTGCTCCATGTAGCAGAGCTCATTAGGAAACCCTGATAACTGCACTGTTGTCAGGGGTTGCTCATGGTACTAGTGTCATGTACACTCTGGGTGTCAATGGATAAATATACACTTAGAGTTAGCAGTTCAGTACTTATCAGACAGTTGGATCTAATGGCAAACAATATGTCTATGTGGGTTGGAATTGAATCCAGAAACTAATAAATGGTAAAATGGTGCAAACAAAAACGAGAAACAAACCAGATGCATTTATTGATGGGTAAGAAAAGGAAGTAACATATTTGTAAATGTATATTACTTATAAATACTTAACATTGTGTGCGGTGAAAAATACACATTGATTAACCTCAGATTATTGTATTAAAATTCTTCTTTTGATTTTTCTTTTGATTCTGTAAATCTGCTTTGTGAAAATGACCATTGTTATAAGCTCTATATAAATAAAATGTAATTAAATTAATTCAATGATTACCTTTAAAGAAGGACCTGCATTTGAACAGGAAATCCGATTCTTCTGCTGTACTTAGTGCCAGGGGCAAGTGCATTCCTACATAGCTTCACCATATAACCTCTATTCCAACCCTGGAAATTCACTCAGTCAGTCACATATTTTCTATACTGTTTATATCCTGTACAGGGTCATGGAAGGCCTGGGGCACAAGCCAGGATACACCCTGGATGGGGTGCCAGTCTATTGCACGCATACAGTCACACACTCTGCAATTTTGAAATGCCAGTAATACCTTAATCTGCATGTCTTTGGACTACAGGAGGAAACCAGAGCACCTGGAGGAAAAACACCAAGCATGGGAAAAACATGCAAACTCCTCACATACTGACCCAAAGGCAGGACTTGAACCCTCGACCCTGGAGGTGTGAGGCCAGAGTGTTAATCATTACGCCACTGTGCCGTCTTCTGGAAATTTACTGCAAAGTAGTAGTAAAAAAGTAAAAATTCTGTATATAATTGAAAAATAAGTACTTTTTTAGATTTAGCAGTTTGTCCCTAATGATCAACCTGGAAAAAAGAAAGAAAAAAAAAAAACTCCCTGAAATGAAACGGGGAAGAAACCTTGAGAGGAAGCAGACTCAAAAGGCAACTCATGTGATACAGTCCATTGTGCAGTTGGTCAATGTGTTCTACAGTATGTGCAGTTTGAAGTATATTATGCTGTACATTATTTTGCTGTTTATTATTATTATCACTTCATCCTAAAAACCACTTTAGCAAAACAAAAGGGTTAATATCGTTAGAGTTAGATAGGTTTATAGCATATTGAACACACTCATTATTAAATACACATGAAGTAATGGAATGAACTGGTCAATCTGTAGATAAGCTGTAGAAAAAAGAAAAAAAAACCTCTGACAGGGGGAAACAGGAGGAGACGTGTTGTAATGTTAGTTTAACACACCTTGAAGAAAAATATTTAGCCCTATATTTTCCACTGCACCTTTTCAGCTGTTCATTAATAGCCGTGCCTCTTGATATTCCACTATTCCACACTAAGTACTGCATCAACAATTTTCATCAATGCACTTTTTCTCTAGTGTGATGTGGATTCAGTACCTGCTAGAATAAGCTGCTCCCATTGCAGTTTACTCCTGTTGTGGAGTTTGGCAAGTTTGGAAAACCCCAATTATCTCCTTAACATGGAGTGCCTGAAGCAAGTTACACTTTTCAGTTAGTATTTTGACAACTTTTTGTTTTTGATCAAAGTGAGACTGGAATTTGGGGAAATTTTAGGAAATTTGAAGAAACATAAAACCGTTGACCACAAACACGAGGAATCCTATTTGAAATGAGCCAGAACTTCAAAGCAACTGTGGTTCCTTGATGGAAGTTGAATCTATCCTGTGCTCGTAGCTAATTATGTCTTCAGAAGCACAATCAGTCCCGACAAACAGGAAAATTAGCAAGTAGTCAGAATGACCCTGGAGGCTGCGTTTAGACAGCTGCCGGAGTTGTGATCTGTGTCCAATATGTGAATGTGGATGAAAGTGGTATTCATATAACGCCTGCAATGGAGTGCAAGAGTCTCTTGTTATAGGACTAGTTAAGAGCGAAAGAGGCAGCAAAGTAACAAACATTACAATACAAAATCATAAATGATACACATGTGAAAGGCAGATCAATTCCCGGCTTTGTCTACATAACTTTCTAGTACAATTTCTCCACTGAAGGGTATTCTAGCTAAATTTGACTTTGTCTGGAGGTTTTCTGATTTCACTGAGAAAGTGAGCGGGTTCATTCCTTTCCTCCTAAGGTACCGTCCCTATGTTATTTCAAAGAGTTATGTTTTGTTACCCTAACCTCGGATTTGCTCATTAATAATCTACATATAAATCTTTATCTGAGTTACTGTGCAGCTGCTTTTTGTCAACGTATATTGGTAAGATTGCTCAATAAATAAAAGAGAATTGAAAATAAACTGATTGTTGCTGAAAACTATGTACTAATTGATGAATTCAAATTCTGAATTGATATTTGATTACATTTTAGCAAACAAAATGTTCTGGTAATTTTAGTAGAATGAGCCACATTACTTTCGTTTCTGCATGGCTGAATGAATGACTACTGAGGCAGGGCCACTTAAACATAATAATAGGGGGGCAATGGCAGCATTCGACAGGTCTGGTTAATATCTATGTTCAGGAAGTTCAACACCTGGTCCAAGTTGCTTGCTGTCCACATCGACTAAGACTGTGTATGTGCATGCTGTCTTCCCAAATGATCATGTCTTTGTTACCTGACTCCTTATGATTGATCTTATGTCCACATGTCATTATCCTATCAGCTCTCCATCTCTACTGAGAGATATTAATTGGTTTAATTTTGCTTTAATTATAGATCATAATGTGCTGCTAATGACAGGGCAGATCCGTTTGCTTTGAAGAGAGATTGCTGTCACCTGGGAGATGAATAAGCTTTGATCCCGCAGTTGGGGTTGTGTTGCTTAACATGATTCATTTTAACTGTGACCTGCACCCACGTTGGATGGTTATCATTTATAAAGCAAATATTTGGAGTCAAAGATGGCTTCAAAAAGTTAATTTATGTTGTGTACAAATGGATGAATTATCGTTTGCCCGCAGAATTGTACTGTTCCTGTTACAGACCAGGAAGATGTATATACTTCCCCAAAGAAAAAGTTTAGGTTTTTTTTTTAAAGAGACTATCTTCATCTCCAATAATGATATCAGAACTTTCTAAACGACAAAGAAAAAAAAACTTTTTGTGCTCTTCTTAGGGAATTTTCTTGTCCACCACACTGTACAACCAACATCAAGGTACTAATACTCCCAGCAGCTCAGACACCGATCTTTAGCTAGATCAGATTAAGATCAGTACCAGCACTGAAACAATGTAGCCTTTATCTTTTTCTTAGTGATGGGGATACACAAGTGTCTATCAGTGGACTCCCCCCTTTTCCAAAATGTCCTGCAGACATGCAGACCCACAGGTCTCTCTCTTTTTCACTCTCTTTCTACCTCTCTCTCTCTCAGGTGAGTCTCACCTGCTACTGAACTTTCCATTACCTCCCTCTCTTTTCTCTCCTTTCTCAGTCTTTCTGTCTTACTCCACAAAACAAATGGAGAATTCCAGCACCATGCCTCTGGGCTCTCATTCTTCCCCTGCCTAATATGTTTCTACATGAAGTTTTTTAATCAAGATTGTTCTCTTCACAGTCCAAGATCTAGGAAGGGATTTGACCACAAAATGCATGTGTGCACAATCACACGATAAGAGGATGTAAGGCTCCTGTTGGGGAAGTGGGTGCAACATAAATTAATTATTGTCTTACATTATTGCAATTTAAAGCTACATTTTGTTTAAGTAAGCCTAAAATAGCTCTACTACAAAGGTTTTCTAAACAGTGAGAACAGAACTGAAGGATATAATTAATATGTGATGTAATATCCTCTAAAGGTGTCCTATGTCCTTCATATTGATGGTTTAATATTTATTTATTAAAAGCAGGCTGTATATCCTTACCGGGATTGATCTTTCATCTGATGACAGCTATTTCTCCAGTCTGCCAAGAGTCTGTCAAATTCGCCACTGATTAATGATCCATGGCATTTGTAGCACAGATCTGCTTTGATGTTGATTTATCAATGGAAAGCTTCCAGTTAATTGGCTATGACAATCACATTTCATTTGATTCATTTTGCACACACTTTGATCTGAGTTGACACAAGATACAAAAAACAAAAAATAAAACATCTCCGTACTTAAGGTTTAAGGGATGTCCTTAAAGGCCATCTGTCAGTATTGAGATTCAACCTCATAACTTTTCCCTATCGTTGACTGGGATTCACTCTGCCTAAGATTAAGCAGGATAAGTAAGTAACAAATTGCTCAAATATGCCAACATACTATAAAAGCTATGAAACAAGTTCTGAAAACAAGCTATAAAAACTTTCTACATATTTCAAACATTGTGTACTGTGAACATTGAACAAGCCTAATACTGTAAAATATCTAAACACCTTTATACTCTGGGTTTGTGCAAGATTAAAGAAACCACCTGGGTGAACGTTCCTGGTCATGGCAAAGGAATGAACACTGAAAATGAGCAATTGTGAAAACAAATTATTTCACTTCAAAGCAATTCCATTAATCTGTGTCAAGTATAGGGATAACAGTTTATTGCATTTACTGCCCTTATAGAAAAATCTCATACATGGTTATACATGATTATATAATTTACATGATTATGCAATTTTAAATTGTAACTTTTGTCAACAACAATATGATCATGTAAGAATAAATTATCCACATGAGAAAATGACATCTTGAAAACATATGAAGAATGTGAACAGGTGATAATAAATTAATCATGTAAGAAATAAAGGAAGTAAAATGAAAATAAAGAAATCATGGGGAAAAATCACATATATAAAATAAAGCATACTACATGTGGGTAAATGTGTGAAACATAGCATAACAAAAACTTTCATGTTTGAGGTTCATCTAAATTTTCAGCAAGGGCTTGAAAACCTTAACATGTCTCTTTCACATACAGGAGTGTCATCAAACCAGTGTGTTTATTATGGTATGAATGATGATGTGATTCCTAGTAGCTGAACAAGGCCTAAATAATTCCTCCGATTTGGAGAATGTGATTGATATGCGCAAACGGATGATTTAACTGAAATGCTTAGTGTTGATGTCTTTAATGCCCAAAGGGTACTGTTTAGAAGGAGCTGCTTTTTACCAGTGAAGGCAAGACCGAGGTGAAATTCCTGAGCCGCATTGTGTAGGACTGTTAAGTCTTCAGTAAAAACAGAGTGGGAGAGTGTGTGTTGTACTGAGGTATCTTTCAGAAGCATGCATGCATGCGCACACACATACAGGTTATAGTGTAAAGTGGTGATGCATCCAGACGGATCTGTCATCAGCTGTTTAGTGAGTCCCTCAGCTGTTGATGGCTACCGCTGTTATGCTTTGTATTCCCACCAGCAAAAGCACAGACCTCACATTTAGGTTTTTCTCAGTTCTGAAATGGTCAAAAATCTCTCCTTTTGAAAAAAAAAAATAAAGACTATTCCTAATAAAACTGCAGCATTAAAGCCATGCACCATTGAGATAGGAGTGAGGGGGGACACTTGACTCTAATGACTCAATATTACAAGAGTGAATAGTCATCTTATTTATTGCTCAAGCTGAAGAACACTACAAGTGTTTATTTAACATTGCAAGCCTTTCTACTTCCCCGCTGAGAGCATACAGTGTAAATCACCCAGAAGAAGACAACCTTCCTCCTGTAACTCTCCCCAAGTTTGGCTTGTCTTACAGAACGTGTTGTGGCACAGTCCACAACTCTATGCTGATTCCACCTAGCAGGAGAATAATATCTTTTGTAATAACAAATGCTCAGAGTAGACTTGCTGCCCTAGCCACAATGTTTCTTTGGAGGCATGCCCCAACGCTTCGGTATCATTATGAAACTTGTGCTTCCATTGCAGCAGCTCTGGAGAATTTATTACCCCAAATCCATTTTCAGACTGACATGCATTCCATGGCTGATTTGTGAGTGAGGGCAATGGTAAATGGGCTGGGGTTTTCAGGAATGCTTCTAACAGACTGAGGAGAGATATGAGGAGGTGTCTCTGAGACCAGAGGAAGAGGACTGAGACAGTGTTGGTGAAGGTACATGTCCAACATTTTTTGCCCTGAAGAACTGCAACCCACCTGTTCTTTCTATTTCTAAAAATAAAAAAAAAATAAATAAAATAAAATAATAATAATAATAAATAATAATAATAATAATAATTATTATTATTATTATTATTATATCTCACTCACTCATTCACATGTCATCTATACCACTTTATCCTGTATGCAGCGTTGCAGGAGGCCTGGATGGATGACATAATCAATGTCAAGTTAACACAATGACACTTAAAACATTGCTTACTATTTAATTTTCTTAATTTTGTTATTGTTGTTATTATTAATTTAATGCATATTTGTGGACACAATAATATGAATTGTATATTGCAGTATATTTTACTTTCTTTTTTTGGGAATTTTATTGCAATTGACTAATGTACAGTCTACTAATTTGAAAGAACAGTTAATAATAATAATAATAATAATAATAATAATAATAATAATAATAATAATCTGTTAGCTAGATATTTTCTGTGGGAATAGACCTGACAGTGGGAAATAGAGCAAGAGAGCAAGCTTTCTCAGAGCCACAAACAGGCAGGCTGGACATGCCACACAGAGAGAGCACAGCATCGTCCATCAACACCACCATTATCCTTTGTTGTAGCCAGACTCACCTAAGTCAGGTGATGAAAGTTTGGGTTAAAGTGCATTCGTCTGAACCAGCTCATGCTACTCTCCAATTTCCCTAATCCCCAAATTAATTCCCTCTTATACAGCCTCAGCAAAGCAAAGGATATTTTTGTATTGATTACAAAGCTGCATGTTTTCCTTAAACAATTGCAGCACCAATGACCTTGAGAAAGAAACTTTTTTTTTTTTTTCACAAAGTGAGTCAGCAGAGGGATGGATTTCAGACATTTTTTTTCCCAAGGAAGAAAGTGACTGCAGACCTGCAGACACCTAAGGCTCTTGAAAATAGTTCATTAAAGAATCAACATTGCTTGTGCTTAAATGTATAAGAAATGGAAATAAGAATATTTATAATATATAAAGTATAAATAACCACTTTTAATTGGGATTGAATACGATAACATTTAACTTGAGTACAAATAACCTTTATTAATGACTGTCTGCCAATTAATGTTAACCTGCCCTCTAAGAAGTGCAATAGTTTAGTATACAGTAATTGCACTCAGCTTATGCATACAGTAACTAGTAATAAAACAGCTGTAATAAACCAATAATATACAGGTCCACAGATGAACAGAACTGTATCTTTAATAAAATCACTGAGCCAAATGCTGGATGTACTCAAATAGCTGCTTTTACTCAAATGCAAATATTTAAATACATAAAGAAAATACAGTTGATCTCAACATATTCAACCACACCTATCCATGAACACTAACCGTTTCCCAGTCCTTACCTTGGTTTTCCTCAACACATAAAAAAGAAGCTTTTGAAACACATTAATTCCTTGTAAATGGTCACTGTCAACTGAACAACTACGAAGATTTAATTTTTCTTCAAGCATATTAACCACAATATCTCAGAAGGCCACCCAGAATTATGGCTTTTCATAACACAGTTCCCATTTCTGCTGATAAGCTCAGAGCCAAGGTAAATAAGAACATGCTTCTCTGCCTGGCCCAAAGCTCCAGTGTAAATAGAGCAAACATGCGCAAAGCGATTGGTCAACATCTTCCCTCTGATGTCTGGCTCACCAAAGTTGGATATCACTTTTTTTTTTTTTTTTTTACGATTAGTAGCTTTATAACTGCTGCTATTTCCCAATACCACTCGCATTGTGTAATTGGAATAATGTGAGATTTCAGTTAGGGTACGCTGATTTCAGCAATGTGTCATCTGAGGATGCTGTGGTACAGTACCTGACATGCTAACTACTTATGTGCTTACGTATTTACATTTAATTTGACTCCCCATTCAACAGGAACTTGCTTAGCTAGACAAAGGTTCAGGTAAAACCTAGACTGAAATTGCTTGACAATTCAGTCTGGAAAGTAGCATAAATAAAACTGCAGTCTATTGTAGCACTATTCTCTATGCTTTATTATGATTTATTTATTTATTTATTTACATGGGTGTACAAAAGTTTGACTCTGATTTAAGTACACATATATTTCCACATATTTTTATTAACATATAATTTTAATAATGCATTCAACTGGGATACATGAGGCATTTATGATGTTATGCTCCAAATAATTAAATAATTAATTGAACACATAAATAAATAAATAAATAAACAAACAAATAAATAAACAAATAGCTATCAACCATCTTAAAGAATCCAGGGCACAATTAAATCATAGATAATTATATTTATTGAAGTGTATTGGTATTTATTAAGCTTAATTCATGCAGCATCTCAGTATCCTCTCTGGGTGAGACATCATTTGTCTATTCAACTTCAGACACCGCAGCCTCCCCTGATGTGCTGATGGCTCTGACATGAAATGCATTCTTTAACGCCTGCTGTGGCTTTATTAAACAGAGGAACAGACGCCTGCCACTCACATCTTAAAGGTGGGAAAATCTTTGGGACTCTCTTTCAAGAGGGAGCAGTGACTGAGTTTGTGTCGACAGACAGCTCATGGAACGGAAGCAGCATTTGGCTTTGTTGGCTGGTCAGGTGTCACCCAGCCATTCGATTCGACATTGAGACGCTCAGAACAAGAATCTTGATGTGCACTTGCATTTTAGTTTGGTTCTCTTGGTAATCCATTATCTGTTTAAATATAAATGCATACACACACAATCTCACACTACAGGCAATTTGGGAACGCCAATTAGCCAAGTGCATGTCTTTGGACTGTGGGAGGAAACTGGAGAATCTGGGGGAAACCAACCAAGCACAAGGAGAACATGCAAACTTTATGCACACGGGCCTGATGCAGGAATTGAACCCAGGACCAATGTGTGTGTGTGTGTGTGTGTGTGTGTGTGTGTGTGTGTGTGCCGGGGGGGGGGTATATAATAAAACAAAAGTATGCTGAAAAAGACCATCGTGACTTCAGGGATATACAGTATTGGCATAATATTACATATTTTTGAGGGAAGAAATATTATTCTGCCTATACCATGGGTTCAAGAGCTTCCATGGTATAAGCTTTGTGATGTCTGGACAGCTGGAAAGATGTAGGAGGCACATGGCACAGTTCCATCATGAAGTAAACAGACTTCCAACCATCCATCACACAAATCTTAGTCTTACAACTTCTGCTAACAAAATGTTTTAAATATATCTTTGCTTACATGTGAATATAAGAAAGATTAATGTGATCAAGTGTTTTTATCTTAAACACCACTTACACAATGGTAAGACAAATTGCCATAAACTGAATCGCAAAAAAAAAAAAAGACTAACACCTCGTTCTAGAGAAGTGTTACCTAGTATTACATGCAACAGTTACTTCTCGCATTGCATCATGCTGCGCAAACATTCCTGTAGGATTTCCTTTTGCAGAAGTTTAACCTGCAGCAACACATCCATGCAAATGAAGGTGTTTGAGTTCTAACAGAAGTAAACATATCATTACAATGAGAAGTAACCACTTCAGGTAGGTCTACCGGGGCCTCATTCAGCTCTATGTCACTGTGGTAGATCTTAAGTTAGACAATGTGGTCTTTCAGCCTTAGCCAAGTTGGTAATTTGGAGATAGTGAGCTGCTGAGTACCTGAACTAAGCTAATGGTGCAGCTACTGAGCAGTTTTGAGCTTAAAACTCTCCCATGATTAGTGCTGCATGTACCAAGTGAGCACCGGGAGCTGGAAACCCAATCTTCCCTGCAGCTTTCTTTGTGTGAAGGTCTACCAGATTCATTTCAAGGTTTGCGCCAATTATCGTGTAGGAGCACAATATATTTGGGTGTTACTGAACATCAAAAAAAAAAAAAATATATATATATATATATATATATAAATGCCACAATTCACTTTTGTTAAATAACAGATTCAATAAATATCATATTTTTATAAAGTTGTTCTAAATGTTTTATTTTGTATGTTTATTCACATATTTTAGATATAAGCATAAGAACTACATATATACTGTATCATTAATAATTAAATACTGGCCATATAAATTAATATAGCTTAAAATGTTTTGTTTTTTTTATTCAAAATGAATTAACCTGTGTATTCAATTATGCATTGATTATTTTAAAAGTTGTGATAATTATGGTATTAACTGTAATTTTATGTCATGTTTTTAGATTTCTTTGGACTAGTAAATAACCCCCCTTTCATTTTTTTTTTTCAGCTACATAATAAGCTAGGGAGTGTGATGATAATTATATGTCTTTCTTTTGCCTCCTGGCCACAGATTGCACTTATATGACTTGAACCTGCATTCTGCCAACAACAGAGCAACACTTGCAACACTCTCATGTGACACATTGGAGCCATAATAACTGCTGTTGATACCAAGATGGAACAAGATATTATCTATAAGAAAAGAAAAAAAAAAAAACATACAATTACACCACTTAGAAAAAAACACATTGGGGATTTTTAGTAGGAGGTAAACTATTTAGCAGTCAAGTGTAGCTGAATGACTGTCCACTGGTCTGTATACTTAGAAACCAATGTGTTGAAGAGTCTAGGAGGAAACCTGACCCTAAAAAGACCATTCTTCATCCCTTTGTGCTTCCCCTTCAACGTGTGTATCAATGCTGTGTGCACTGCTCAAATTTGAACATTCCCCAAGTTTTTTTTCGTCTTGTGTACATAACACGCCTTGGGCAAGAAATCAGACGACAAATGAGACATGCTTGATCAGACTCGGGCAGATACATAGAGCTATGAGTGAAGTGTTGAGGTTATCACTGCAGTGGAAATCCCCTTTGTGATTTCTACTGAACTCTTAACATATCACCTGCAAATGGAGGCTGGATAATTAAAGTAAAATCAACATCTGAGGGGCTTTCACACAAAGCTGAATGAGCCTGAATAGCTCTAATCAATCATTATTATGAAATGTTCAGGTGTTGTGTATGAGCTTAAGCTGTGGGTTATGAAATGTTTTCTTGTGGGTGCATTAGAGTGGAATGTGGCCCAGACAGCACAAAATGCTATAAATAAATATACAATTCTGAGATATTTTAGGTGCCTTGTATGTTCTTTTTTTTTATTATTCCATCAAATAATAATTTAATTTCAATTTCACTTGGGTCACAATCTAAAACAAACAAAATCCAAAGCAATCCTTAAAAGAACCAAGGATAAAATTTTTTTAACGCACATACATACACTCGTGCACACATGCACGCATGCACACAAACACACAAACACACACTCAAAAGCTGCACAAGCTATTAGATAGCCTCTGCCACATGTAATGGTGCAATGCTGCTGTGATCTCAGTGAAGACCCTCGTCAGTGCATT
This sequence comes from Clarias magur, assembly GCA_013621035.1. Lineage (NCBI taxonomy): Eukaryota > Metazoa > Chordata > Actinopteri > Siluriformes > Clariidae > Clarias > Clarias magur. Next base: position 2,324,491 of record QNUK01000011.1, on the reverse strand, counting down.
TCAAAACAAGGCATATAGATCCTTGGAAAACATACATTATCCGCACCCAAAAAACAAACATCTCCCTCTTTTATCTATACCTGTCTTAAATTTCTTGTCCCTTATCGTCTTCAAAACATGGAATCCATTGATAATTATTATAGGGTTTTCTGTTGAGGAAAGTGTCACATTTTGACCATTATCAGTCAACAACATGTAACACAATCCTTCCATATCTTCCTCCAGTGGTATTTGTAAATGTGGTTTCTTTTGATGATCCGGTCTCCCACACATCATGCGCACACGTCAGGGCTTGAATCTCTTTGCTTTGAGAAACACATTGGTGCAATTTTTCCATCTTTCTCAAAGATGCACTGCACTGTGGCTGGAGAGGATGGAAGTCCTGTGTTATTTCCACTTTGACTCTGTTGTGCTGTTCTTTTTTTCTGCAGTGTGCTTTCAGGCACATGACAAATGACACAGTATGGGGAAAACAGGTGAATGAAATAATCCACCTCATTAAATTCCTTTGAACTGTGCGAATTCAAATAAAATGGAGTTTGAGATCCAACCAGACAAATACTCATGTACTGTACATGTAGTACTCTGTATAGTGACACATTATTCTGTAGGTCTGCATGCACTGAAAGTCTATGGCTATTCACTAAACACAGGACTGGATTCGCAAAGACCTCAGGCTGGTCAGTACAAGTATATTTTGAATAGACCCATTCCTGGAATATGCACAGAAAAGTCTTTATGATTACATCAGCAGCTCGTGACCATCATGCCCATATGTGCTTTTTAAACATTCCTTTTCAGATTTATTCCTTTCTCTTTGTTGTTACAGTTATCTCCAGTTTTTGATGAAGGCTTTTTTCTAAATTTCAGAACATTACCCTGGGGATCAGCCATTCTTACCTTGGCAAACCATGTCCTGCTGCAACAATCACTGCCATGCTGGAATATGTTTCTGTCCAGTGAATGGACATTTTAATGCTACAGCATATTAACACATACTATATAATTATGTGCTTTGTGAAAAAAGTTATCACAGTATGAATGTGACCATCAAATGTCCACAAATCTTTGATTTTACAAAATCTTTGAAGTCCACAAAATCTCAATTTTACTTGGAGTCAAAGTATTGTGGATTCAATAAGGGTAATGTGGTGTAATATTATCATACTTTCTGGTTCTAATAAGGACTCAAGGTACCACAACATGTACTGTAGGGGTAACAAAATATTATATCTACATGATTTTTTCAGCTTAACTTAATACATTTTGTTTGGAGGCCAATGATGGGTCATTTACTACACTGCACGGCCAATAAAACTCACTACCTGGATTTAAAGTAAGAAGAAGCCTCCAGTGGATAATTACTTTTAACCAACCATGTTAGAAGACATATCCTGTGCTTATGATAAAGATGTGACTCTGTCAGCAATGTTATATGTTATAAGCAATTTTATGCGCCCACGAATGAGGTGAGCTGACTACCTAAATATTCTAAACGACCAATATTTTCCCATCAATAATTTTTTTTCTCCTTAATGGCATGGGTATATTTTATGATGACAATGCCAGGATTCATCAGACTCAGGGAGCATGAAACATAATTTTCACACATGTTTTGGCCACCACAGAGTCCAGACCTTAACTCCATTGAGAATCTTTGGATGTGCTGGAGAAGACTTTACACAGTGGTCCAACTCTCCCGTAATTAATTGAAGATCTTGGAAAGAAATTCATGTGGCTCTGAACTGAAAAAAAGGTTGTAAAATTGCATAAGCTTATGGTAATGATGGAATGACCGGAATCAAAGCAAAAGGCATTCCAACAAAATATTATTGCTTGACTTTTTTGACTTGGCAGTGCACTTTAACCAGCTGTTTTAACTACTGTGATGATATCTAAATACTGACTGTACTGAATATTTACAACTGTTATGAACTGTACTGCAAGTTTGAAATGCACCCGAGTGCCTGACTTTACTGGGATCCTAGAGATTAAGGTGAGTTTATACACTCACTCTATAGTTTGACAGTTGACAAGGGCTGAGGTCAGGACTTTTAATTAGTGGTTTGATAACTGCTAGTTTAAAAGCTTTAGATAAATAACTTGTAATAAGGGAGTAGTTCATTATTTTTATTCTGGAAGTATTTGTTCAAGAAAATGAGTAGGTATTAGACCTAATACAAATTACAAGAGGAAGTCAGTGAAATGATACACTTGCAAATACAAAAGTGGTTTGTGGTAAAGGATTCTAATTGCTCTTCTGATGAGGTTTTATATTTCACTGCATAACTACGTATTGAACTGTCTGACATCACTTCATCGATGTGTGTAAGGTCAAAGAGGAAAAAAAATCAATGTTGATGAAGTTGTTAAAGCTGGATACTGCAACGATTGTACATTTAATCCAGTGCATACTGTATATTATGATGACTTGTGATGAGTTAGAGAGTAGAAAGCACTTATAGTATGTTTTCTTACTCCTATAAGTGAAAGGAGTAACCATGCATTTTGGTTACAAGTATTCTTGAAATTTTTTAAAACAAAATTTACGTTCCACAGTACATTAAACCTTGGTGGAACTTATGGTCAAATTCCTGGCCTGCATCAAGCAAAGAAAACAACTAAGAAAAATGACTGGTGAGAACGAAGAAATGCCTGAAAGTGGGTTAAGAACTGCCCAACACATTATTGTAAAATGCTGAACCATCAACTTTGTTAAAGAAATGTACATGACATGAGATGAGATTGTCCAGAATTAGGCTTAACCCACCGTGTGGCCATACGAAAACCACTTATGTTATTGAGGCTAAGAAGGAAATTCATTCTGCTACGGAGCAAGAATGGACTTCATAGCATTGGACAAATGTCATGTGGTCTGATGAGACCAGACTGAAGACCCTATTATAGTGTGATGGGCATGTCAGGAAGGGAAGTAGGGAAGCGCATGAAGTGATGCACTCATCATGCATAGTTATAAGCTGGGGTTGCTTCAATTGGTCGATCAACAAAATATGTGGGAATAAAATGAACTCAACTGATTTTGTGAATATACTGAATGACCAGACTGTCCTATCAATGGACTTTTTTTCTGCCCTGATGGCACAGGCATATTCCAGTACTCAAATTGTGAAAGAGTGGGAGCAAAAGAAACCATTTACACACATAAATAAGCCACCACACTGCACACTGTAATCAAAATTAAAGACATCGAATGACATTTGATGGTGTATTATAATGGATTGCAGACAATAGAAAGATACAGAGTGTATATTGTTTTTAATTGTAGATATGTAACTGCCCAAAATTATAGGGTTTGTTAATTGAAGAATAAACAGTGATGGTGTAAGCATGATCAAACACTTTAAGTAAAATTTTTATCTGCTATTTTCTCACGTTATTTGATACATATTACAAAGTATTGTTAATGTGATTGTATTAAGTACGTAACTGAACATTAAGTGCTAAATGTTTATAAGTTGAAAAATGTTGGTCCTCATCAGAGTCAAACATGAAATTAAACTTAATACAAAAGTAACAAAATAGATAGGGGACAAAATGAGACCAAATTAGATTCAGGAGGTATATAGAGTGCCTGGGAGTCCTTGAACAGCAACAGAGAGACAACTGCAGATGGAAATCAGAGTCACTCAACCCTGCCTGGTATCAGGGCCTTTCCGCTCACTGTGCTACAGAAGATCAGGTTGATAGAGCACACAGGCAGCCCACAGCACATGCAGAGATATGCCAGAGATTGCACAAGCAAAAAACAAATCTGCAACCTGAGCTTAATGCAAAGGTGGAGTGTTATATAGACAGTTAGCTGGCCCAAATAATGCATCGGCAGTTTTAAAGTTGGTGCAAAATTTTTATGCAGATTGAACTTAAACTATGTGCAAAAAATACAATTCCGCAGATGTGTTCAAATGTACATACTGTATATACGGTGATAGTCAAAGACAGTCAGCCAAACAAATTTATAGACTTTCAGAAAAAAAGTAGTATGATGTATATATATCATGATGTTTATATAATAATAATAATGATGATGATAATAATAATAATAATAATAATAATGATTATCATATTATTATCAGAATATTATCATTTATATCAATATATAAAGTAAAGCAATATCTTGAAAATATAGTATTCAAATATTTATACAAGTTTTTCTTTCCCTGAAATGTGTATAAATTTAAGTAAAAACTACTTTTATATGTTTCTTTAATATCATAATCCTCTGTAACAGAAATGCACTTATCGCAGCATTTCAGTAGTGCTTGGATACCATGAAGTACTTAGATACCATCATACCATCTCTCTGTCTTTGTGTGTGTGTGTGTGTATGAAAGAGAGAGAGAGCGAGAGATAGAGAGTGATACACCACACACACACACACACACACACACACACACACACACACACACACACACACACACACACACACACACACACATTCTTTGTCTCCTAAGGCGTTCCCTAGCTGTCGCATGGGGTGGCATGTGGCTGTGTCAAGAGAAAAGGGTATAAAATACCTACACTCTACAATGGGCATTCGAAACAACATGAACTACAACATCAGTTTTGGGGTGGCATCTGGGGTAGCATGGGTATCATCTTGTGCAAAAGATATGGGCTCATGTCTGATTTTCAGTCCATACCATTGTTTTGTTTGTTTACAAAAAAAAGAGCTCGTGACAATGGCACCGCACTTACATCCATAAATAGCTTGTACATGTCCAGCATCATGAGCAAAGCCACTCCTGCTGGGTGGCGGATTTTCCACAAGCCCGATCCTGCTTTGGAATAGTAGCATTGCAAAAGCCTGGGGAAAAAAATACATGAATTTACGGAAAAAGTGTGTTCACCCATGGGGATTCACACTAGCAGGCCACAGCTTTTGTTTTTCCACACAACCTATCAGGTATGAGCTCAGATGTACCTTGCTGCCATTGGCAGCTTCCTGCTAGGGATGGGCCGATTGATAGCCGACACCTTTAAAATCTGGAAGTCTTTAAGTGGTTGCTTGGGTTATCCCTCTGAGGGAACCCTCAAAAGTTCTTTGATATTTAATAGACCATTCAACAGAATATTTCACTCTGAAACTACAATTATGTTAGACAGTTAAGTATCCTTATGAAGAACACATTAAGGTACTGTTAACTCACTCCTTTTGTGCAAGAGTCTAGTCACACATTTCTACTGTGAACACTGACTTATTACAAGCTTGTGGTTTGACAAAGAGACGGAAAAAAAACAACCTGAGGCATATATTTGATTGTATATATGCTGTATTAAAATATAGTTGGTATAAATAGAAATAGAATTTGTTTAATTGAATATATGAGTTTTTTTTTCCTGTCAATGTCTGAAGGATGTTATTAGAGAAAAAACTGGAATCTTTTTCGAATTGTTTTGTCAATCCGCCTGAGTTTATCCAAGAATACATAAGAAAGTTCTCAACTCTATCATGATAATCTCTGGATGGGGAAACAAAATCAGTCATGTAGTGGCTAGTTTTGAACTGTTTTCGGGTTTTGTGAAAGTTAAACAGACAGAATATCTGTCTGTTTCTGTGAGTAAAACTCGTGTTACTAGAGCGAGCGAATAGGGTTGTGCGTGTCAGTAGGTCCATCTAGTGGTGGCGTTGGGCAACTACAGATTTTTCTCTGCGTTTACTGCTTTTAATCTAGTGTAATTTACGGGTTGTGCAGGTACTGTGTTTGGAAGAATTCTTTATATATAAAAACACACACTAAAAAAAGATACTTGACAAGCCAATAGCACTATATTAGGTCTATAAAGCCCTTAAACATATGGCCAATTATAAAGCACCATGACCCGATAACTTTCATTCTGAGTTCTATAAACACTTCTGGACTACACTTCTGATTTACTCCTGACACATACAGTAAAACACCACAGATGCTTCACTGCTTCTTTTTTTTTACCCTGTTATTATGTTTGAGATAAAAAGAAAGGCTTGTTCCCCCTTAGATTTTGTGTTTTATACTTATAATAAATTATTGGTTGATTGGATAATTGCATGATGTACAGATATTCTCAATAAAGCCACTAAGGAGAGAAAGTGAAATTCAAAAGCCTTGGATAGGGCGCAGTAATGAACCTCGCCCTAAGACGGCTTCCTATCTTGGGTTGGACATAGATCCAGAACAATTCATTAATATGATTCAAACCTCAGCTATAAACCCAGATAATCAGCTAAGCAAATAAAAAAAATGTCTGCAGGGAAATATTCTGCTTGCCTGTGGGTCTGCATTTTACATGTACATTATGGTTTTATGGCAAATATTCTGTAGATAAAGAGTTACTGAGGAACTATAGTGAACTATAATATTGGCACACAAGAGGAGAGGTATGTTATGGTTTTATGGCAAATATGATGTGGGTAGAAAGTATTAACACAACCTAGAGATACACAGCACATCTTAAAATGAGAATATATTTATGAATTTGTGTACTGTATCCAGCATCGTGATAGTTGGATAGGAGCAATGAGCAGCAATGTTCATATGGGATTTCTCAGGGTTTTCTAGTTCATTACCTGAAAACATGCAAGCAATGGGATTGGCAACTCTAATTTCCCCAGAGATGAGTATAAGTATTTTGCCCTGTGATGGACAGCTATGGCAGGCAGTGTTCCTGGGATACTCTTTCCATTTGTCTGATTAAAAAAATGTAATGAAGACAGTTTTCTTTGAGCATGATAACTCCTTAAATGCCAAAGGATACTGCCAAGCAGGTATATCACATGATGAAATTTCAGTAGACTGGCAAGACTGATGAGCATCCAAAATTGTAATCACTTAAAGGATAAGTGCTTTCCAAGCTTTTTAAAAAAATGTTTTTATTTTTTTTATACAGTACTATGGAAAAGTATTAGGAACAATGTTGTTTTGTACATAGAGTGGAACCTCGGATTGTGAGTAACATGGTTTGCGAGCGTTCCGAAAGATGAGCAAAGATTTTTAAAATGAAAGTCTTGGTTTACGAGTACCGAGTATCATATATCAAGCATCAGCTTCTTGTTTTGACGATTAGCGTTATGTGATCACAACTGAGCCAAAGGTTTTTCTTTCTCGCTGCTGCGGAATTGTGGGTAATCGTCTCCCTTGCTCGGTCTTAGTGCGCGTCTCTCACTGGAATAATCAACATCCATGTACGCGTGTGTAAAGCAAAAGCAAGTCTCATTAGAGAGGTTAAAGATCCATTTTCTATCTCTGTATCAGCCTGCACTTTGTGTCTGTGTACGTACGTCATTGGACATCGTGCTCCTTCACACACACACACACACACACACACACACACACACACACACACACACACACACACACACACACACACACACACACACACACACACACATACACACACACTCTGGTCTACACAGATAAGGTAAAGTTCAAGTTAATTTGTTTTATTTGTACTTTACAGCAGTGATTCCATTAGTGTGTCGCTCAATCAAGTGTCATTAGAGAGATTTCTTGTTTATTTCTCCAATAAAACAGTGTTTCCGTTGTGTGCGCGCGTGTGCGTGAAACTCAAATAAAAGTGGAGGAAGAATAACTGTGTAAGATGGGAAGAGGCAGAGGGGAAGGGTTCTTTACTTTAGCTTCACACACACACACACACACACACACACACACACACACACACACACACACACACACTGTACACAGCGCCTGCGTGCACAAGCAAGAACACTTATCTTTTGGGATTTATTTTTCCTTTTTTTTAGATGAGGTGCAGGTTAATTTGTTTTATTTTTACTTTATATATTGTATTAATTATTTTTATCTATTTATTTTTTTTGGGCTGTGGAACTAATAATTTGAGTTTCCATTATTTCTTATGGGACAATTCGATTTGGTTTACAAGTGTGTTTTGTTGTACATATTTATTTTATGACCCAAAAAAACTGGAAAATACATGTAGGCCAGAAAAGAAAGATATTTAAGAAAACATATTTTGTAAAAGACCACATTTCAGACAAAAAAGGCTTATGGGTTTTGCATGCATGAAAAAAGAAGCAGGTGTGAGAACTTTCTCAGAATGACGTTCATTGTATTATAACACATTATTGTATTTTCTGTACGATCACATTTATCTGTTAACCATGGAGCCAAAACTGTACTGTAGATGGGCTGAATTGATTTATTTATGTTTTTGGGATTTTTATTGTAACAAGTTTGCAAAGCCTACTGTAAATACCAACAATGATTGTCAGATGAACTATGGCTGATTAGATACCTTATTCAACATCTTCCTCATTAAATTCCTGTTTCATTTTTCCTGTGACAAAATATTTTTTCCATTTATTCCTGAAATGCATTTTTTTTATTGTAATATTTTTAATAATGTAAAGCATTCTGCAGATGTTGTATACAAAGGAGTCAACTGTTTAAATGTCTTCGAGCAGTGAATAAATCTGCACTGTTTTCATTATTTTCTATGACAATGAGCTTTGAATTTATTTTAACTTTGATAAATTATATTTTTGCTGAACAGAACTATTTTCTTAGACCATAAATCAAAAGAGATGAGTACAAATTTATTGTGGTTTTTATGCCAATAAATAAAGAATCAGCATGTTTTACCTAACAACAAGGTATGAAAGGTATGCTTGTCTTAAAGTGGACTTCCTGTTCACTAAAATGCAAGTTCTGGTTATACAGTTGCACATTTAACCATACTGTATGACACACAGTTATAAAATGGATTTATTTTACATGTTCACACTAGCCAATATCACTAAAAAATAAGCATGTTCTAATTTGTGCTTAGTAAGATCTCATTGTCTATATATTTAAATTTTAAATATTTAAATTTAAATACATTTTTAATTAAATCTGGAATTTCAATTTCTATGAAGTTGTTTTATAAAAAGGTCCCTTGCTGCATGAATCCATTTAATTAAGTTGAACTGGTTAAGTCATTCTTCCATGTCTAGATGACTATTATATACCTTAGCACTCTTAGTGAATATAAGTGAACTAATAAATATTAAGGATCACTAGTGGTTGCTATATGAATATTAATTTATGCTCATGAAATCTGGCCATGAATCCACCTGTTTATGGACTTTTGCTACCTTTATTGCACCAAATCCAGCGGTTAAAACAGTGACTGTGACATGATGAGGATGATGTTAGAAACGAGCTCACACTGTAGGTACCATAAAATCTCCCCACCACAACCTTGTATGAGGTTTTCTTAAAACCTTTTGTAAGGGTGTCAAATGGCTAGAACTAATTTGTGTTGTAAACTTTGCTGCACAGAGGGTAAAAGAATAACTATAACGTCCTATGTGTGAAGTGTGAAGCCAACATCCTGAAAAAGAATGTACAGAAAACTGTGGAGATGGAAATTGATTATAGGCAAACACACTCCCCTTGGAAAAAAGTTCTGCAGTCAGCAAAGTTCTCTCTCGAATTCCTAGGAAGTCTGTTAACGAGCCCGAAAATTGATTAACAACACTCCCATAATGAGCAATGCTGCACTTTCTGTGACATCTCAAGAAGTTTGGGCTGTCACAAATACTGTACAGCTGGTTCAATTTGCCTCAGCTATTAGAGAATTCATACAAAACATATTCATTTAGCATGCTGAAGCACATTAGCAAAGATAAACTTGGACAGACAAACCTCCCTACTCACAGACCTGTCCTCCTTTAGAGTGAGAGAACTCAGGAACATCATTTTTGTTTTGCTTCACCCAATTGAGGCCTCGGGGTCTGTGTGCATGTAGTTTGCACATTTTCACAGTGTTTGGTGGGTAACATTCTCACAGGGTAACATTCTCACAGACTGCTCTGGTTTCCTCCTTACTCCAAAGACATGCAGATTCGGCTAATTGCCATTCCCAAATTATCTGTTCTAGGCGGTCTCGAATTGCCAATAGCTAAGGTATGCCGTCTTGTGCTGTAAGTGCCCTAAGTCTCCTGGGATAGGCAGCCGAACCATGACCCTGTATACAGGATAAAACTGTATAGACGAGGATAAGTGATGGGTAATAAAAGTCATTAATGATAACTATACATTAAATGGCAGTAAAGTAATTTACATCATGAATATCATAGCATATATTTGTTGTTCTGTTGTTCCAGCATAAATACAAGTTGCTTATTGATTTTGTAACTGATTCTGATTCAGATCTTTGTAAGGACAATTGATTTCCAACACACACACACACACACACACACACACACACACACACAGACACACACACACACACGCGCGCACACATGCGCACACACATACACGCATGCATGCACACAGCATAATATATAACTACAATATTGCACTCAACTAACATTCACAAAATTATTACACTCATCTCTTAATATGCAATAATTGCTTTCATTTGCACAATGATGTTTTCCTTCTACTTTTTTGATCTATTAAACTATACTCTAAGAATATTGTTTCCTTTAATTAATTGCCATTACATACTGCTACGGAGAGAGAGAGAGAGAGAGAGAGAGAGAGAGAGAGATCATATACAAGGCAGCACTAAATGTTTGTGCAAAAGCCCCTATCACTTGCAATCAGCTTTAGAAGAGAATATGAGATTATGATTAATTGGATATGTCATATGTCAAAGCAAGGTTTAATGAGACAGCTAAATAACTGTGTTTAATGAAAAGCAAGTGGATGAAGTGGGTGTCATGCATAAGGAGGCTATTATTACATAGCTGTTTTCCTACAAGAACAAGCAAATCCATCAGTCCAACCAAGGGAGCAATGATCTGGAATTCAGCTGGGAGGTTTTCACTTATTTCCTGATGGCTTCTTGTTATAATTAAAGCACTGAATGATGGCTCTTACAGGAAAAGCATGTGAAATCAATCTAAATGATGCCTTAATTTACCTCTGCTAATAATGTTGTACCTTTTCCCAGCTGATTTTATTACAATTTGGACATGAGACTGTTGGGAATTATCTGTTCTCTGGCTGATTTACTGTTTTGTTTTGAAGTATGTTCTCTGTAATTTTGGCCCTTGTTTGGTCCTTTGGCTTCTCTGCGTTTTGATTTCATTGCCTGTTTTTTTGTGGATATCATTAAACCTTTGCCTTTAAATTACCAAGCATTTGTCTCTGCAGGTTTCTCCTACCCTGACATTACCACTTACCCCTGGGGTTACCAAACTAGCGGAAACAATTTACATATCTACAAATGGTGTTGTAAAACACACATTGCTTTGTGGTTTATTCATTTATTTTACAAATTTATTTTTTTTAATTATTATACAAATCAATCAATATATTACAAATATCTAATAAGATTTAGAATCGCAATCAAACATTCCATGGTCACACATGCATGGCATAAGTAAAGATGTATGACATTTAGTGAAAATTTCTCTAATGGCTTTTAGGGCTAAAGTTCCATGAACAGTTTGTATAAGACAGGAAACAGGAAGTGTCTTTATATTAACATGAACACCATTCCCAGTATGTTGAAATTTTAGTCTTATACAGTAGCACACAGAAGGATATAGCACTGACTGATTAGCGAGCACACTATCTGGTAGCACCCAAATGAGGATGATGAGGTTGTGATGAGGTTCTCTACTGGTTTCTTCCTCTTGTCATCTCAGGGAGTTTTAACTTTCCACTGCTCATCTGGGACAAATTAATAATTATAAATCTAATTTATACATATTTCTATTTTTCTAATCTATTATCCATAATTTTGTACTTCTTTAGGTCTGTGTTGAGACAATGAGGACTTTTAATTTAATTTAATTATATATAGAAATCCCTTTTCGGATGCCAGCTTTATCTGCCTGCCAGGGAAGTGTAATGGGAAATTTTCCATGTCTACAGTCTTTCTCTACACCGTTCACAGTTACCTTTGAACTCAGTTGCAGTTTCACTCATTGCAGTTTGGAATCATACTTAACATGGATGAATACTCTTGTGAAGTCCACTTAGTCCAGTAGGGAACAACTACTCAATCTGAATGCAGAAAAAGACACTGTGAAAAACCTAAGGCTTAAATAATGAAGCACTTGTGAAGCATGAGACAGTGAGACATGATATACAGTAAACTTAAAAATCTTAAAGGCACACAAAACACACAGCAGTTCACAGAGAATCCTTCTGGGGTTATCACTGACAGCACATTTCCCCATAGTTCACGCTCTTTTGTCTTGTCTTTTTCATAATGCTAGTGCATTAAAAAAAAAAAAAAATTAAGATAGGCTTTTCAACATTGCTGCGCATAAACTCAATTCAGCTTGGAAACCTAATGGGTAAAGATGTTTAAGCTCTTATTTGCCCTCTAGTGAATGGATTTTTTTTTTAATCTTCCAGATATACATGAATTAAACAGTTGAGTATGTAAGCAATGTTGCTGCTTCTACATGGAAGTTGTCTGTTAAGTATAAAACCAAGCAAAATCCTGTGTTATTTTCCCCCAACAAGCCTGTAAATCACTGCAATGAAAATTCCTTTAGTTTTTAGTCATTTACACATTATGTATGTTATCGATATAAAGTATTTTAATGCTATACTAGTCCTACAATGTAAATGTATGTATGTGTATGGTTGTAATCTGAGGTGCTGTTACTTGGTTATTTTTGAGTGGTAGTGTTTGTACAGTGAAACCCTGGATTCCAAGTATTATTCCAAGTATTATTAATTCTAGAAGTGTGCTTGTATATTAAAGCACTTGTATAGCAAAGCAGATTTTTCTATAAGAAATAATGGAGACTCTGTCGATTTGTTCCACAACTCAAAAATGTACATATAAACATGATTTAATACAAAATCTAAAGTAAAAGTGAAACATATTAACCTGCACTTTACCTTTGAAAAGAATCGTAGCTGTAGTGATTGAGACTAGAGAGAGGAGAGGAGGAGGAAGCTAGTGTATATGGTAGGACGACTTTCACACATGCACTCACACACACACACACACACACACACACACACACACACACACACACACACACACACACACACACACACACACACACACACACACACCACTAGTCTGTGGCTTGGGCTTGCAGAAGTTTCAAAAGGCCAAAAAGTTTGAGGAACCCTGACTTCACCATTTGTACTGGATGCCTACACCCAATTGTGCATTATACATGCATGGTTATTTGCATAATTATCATAAAATTTTGTAGTGTAAACTGTCAATTATGAGTGTGTTTTGTCAAAGCTGTGTCAGGTGTATTGGTTTATAAGTTTATAGGATCAACATTTACATGATTGTTTGGTTGCTGCTTGATATCTGAGTTCATCTACGCATAGACATCTCTATCAGTGACACATCAGAATTGTACTGAAAATCAAGGGATCATGTTGATGCAGAGTCCTGTGCTAGTAATTGAAAGATTCGAAGTTCAGTCCACATGAACGCTTTAAACCACTAAGTGAGATTGCTCTTCCTTGGTTTAAAGCCATCCTGTGGATTGAACTTTAAATCTTCCAATTACTAGCACTAGGATTGATTTCTGTCTGTTCCACTGGAATAAAGTCACCAGTTTAAATTAAAGCTGACCATTTTTTATAACTTTGACGGCAACCTCAAATACTTTTAAAGACTTGTCATTGATATTGGAACATAAGACCCTTTTGATGTGGGTGGGCACAGACAGAGATCTGTATTTAAGTGTTATAATAAAAGAAAAGGTGATTTTCACCCTGACTTTAATGTTAAGCTTTAGAGCATGAGAGGGTTAAATTTCCCGATTTGCTGCCCTGTCGAAAAGCGTTTGAAGTGGAATGCCAACGATCCATCCAAAGGCACTGTTCGCTGATGAAAGCCTTGTCGACTTGACCCTGTACACAGTGCAAGGTAATGATCATTCTCCTTTTAACTTCAAGTTCCCATTCATGATCAAAGGGTAGTAGAGCACTGAGATAAAGACTGCATGGGTGCCAGCTCTCTACACACTGACGCATAAGGTCCAGAGCACTGTGTGCCAGCCTAGTTTTATTACATGTAATTATTACCTCCTTTATGCTTTATTAATCAAACTAGGAGGATTTGCCTAGTTCAGTGGAAGGGGATGCTGACTTTTAATGAGAATTGTTATTGTTATGAGACGTGTAATTGTTATGTTCAGGTTTCTTGGGAACACCGGCTTTAAAATAGGGAGTAATAATAATAATAATAATAATAATAGTCATAAAAATGTAAATAATAATAATTATTATTATAATTATTGTAATAGTATAAGACAAATTAGTGGTCTCATAATATAATAATCATATACGGTTTGATCTAATTGCTTAAATGAGTAACATGATATCAAGGCTTTGGTATCAAGGTTTTAGCACCACTGCACATTAAATATTTACAACACTATGGCCATAAATTGATTTTATAAACTGAATCTAAAGCTTATACATATCATACAGTGTAACCAATAAAGAAATAAGCATTGTATTAAAATAAACAGGTAAATAAAAATAAAAATAATTGAGCTGCATTACAGATTATTATCAGGGAATAAAAAATATTTTTTATATATTGTACCAGGTGATATACTATACTTGTTTTTACTCTTAAAATATCCGACTAGTATAGTGCATTATTTCGGTATGTGTCCACTAAGTCCATAACCACCAGGTCAGTTTTATCTGAAGATTCATAATTTCCTGCTAGCATCTTTATCACAAGAATGAGCACTTGCCTTCCTGGAAAATAGTCATGTATATTTAGCCGTACTGATAAAGAGCACTCGGGGAAAGACGATAATCAGTCAAAGACTGCACACTCCTACATGTGTGTAGAAGGCCACCTGAATGACAGGAAGTGGCTTGAGGTACAATTTTGTTGACATGGAGGGAAAAAAGTCCATCCCTAAGACGTGGTCTAATGGAACATGCTGTGTCAATCCTATTGATAACTTATGCTAAACTCAATGCTTTATGTTACACCTAGAAGAATCGTCTAAGATATTGTGAATTTGTTCCACAATCAGAACTACAGCACAAAATCATCGCTATTTCATATTCACTGTAGTAGGGCTTTATACAGTAAATAGTCAAATGTACTATAATGCTATTACACTGACTTGGCATCTCTCATCCCATTAAGGCACCAGTCTGAGGTTATCTAAGGTGCTGTGGAACTCACACAGCTGAACACCCTTTTCCGATACCCACACAATGGGCGGGAAGGTTGAGTTTCTCTAGGGTGGACCAGTACATGATAGTGCAATGAGCTGATGAGGATTTCATCAAGGAGTGGGCCTACACAACCCTTCGTTTTGAAGGCACGTCCAGTAAGCTAAAAACAGACTACTTTTCCACAACGTGATAAGCAGAGATTGTTTGAGCTTCAGGGTTGATGAGGTACAAATCTGCCAAAATTCTATTTAGTCTCAGACCTGGAAATGACCTTAAGAATTAGATCTATATTTTGTCATTTTGTTGACCAGGACAGACAAGAAAAACATCATCATAGCACAAAAGTAGACAATGCAGTTTTGCTTTTCTACCAGCAGGTGGTGGTGTTTACCTATTGTTCCAAAGCTTTATAATAACTAATTACTAAACTAAACTTCAGAAGAAAAAAATATCACTTCAACTTCATGAATCCTCATTGGGGGTCTGTTATTTATTGTTTATTTATTAAACCAGTGGTGATTTAAACTTAGACATTGTAAAGACTGCTTGAAGAAATGTGCTGATACTTTTACCCTGAGAGGATTAGATAACATACAGAAATAGATATAGAAAGAAAGAAAAAAGAACCCTCCACATAAAAACGGTTTAACATTTCATGTCCTCAGTGCTGTATTGTAGCTCACACAAACTCCATGTGTGACTGTCACATTTGCCTTGCATTAACAGATACAAATGAAACAAGTAAAGTACACGTTACAAAATATTATACATCCTTTCAGTTGCAAAATATGAATTACAGTGATTACAGAAGACGTTGAAAAGAAGTGCTGTCGATGTACTCATTAGGAGTACATATATTGATGCAGCTAATTATATTTTAGAGTACAATAAGTACAGTAATTTTTCCTTAACTGTACGAAACGTTTAGTAGTTAATGTAAAGGGATACAGCACTTTTGTGAGGAACAATTAAGGATCCATGTTATTTTCCATTCCATCCTTCCCACTGTTTTGTTTTGCCAGGAAGCATGCTTTGTACAAATAATGGAACAGTACAGAAAAAAAAAAACAGATTGTTAAAAAAAATTCTGCCAATTGAGAAATGTAGATGGAAATACAAAAAAATATATATATGTCTGTCTTTACAGTTTGCATATTCCATTCCAAGTCATGACAGAACACAAGCTGTAGGATTTGAAAAAAAAGAAGGGAAAAAAAAGCACAATCAAACCTTTTAGGAACAAGCGTCTTTTGAAAATCTGTTCAGCAAGGCAGATAATGAAATATTCTGACAACCCCCTCATGAACTTAGCACCCTATGAAAGCAGATGTGATGCAACACAAGGTGTCCTCACATGGATTGCACTATGATGAAGACGTAGATGCGGGTGAGGAATGTGGTGACCGTGCCCTGGCGAAGCAACTTCATCTCTACGTCGATAAGGAAATCACGTGGGCCATGAGGCTGTCGCTGCAGGTACACGGCTCCGGTAAAGCTGTTGAGCCTGCGCGTGCTAAAGTAGCCTTCTTCGTTGCCACGGGGGATGCTAATGATGATGCTATCACCTGAGTAGGCTGGAGAGGGGCCGATGCGGAAGATCTGCGCCGGGGTGACAGTGTTAGTCTGGAAGCTAAGCTGGTAATAAGTGATATGGATTGGCATGTTCTGGCACTGGGAGCCGAAGCAGCTTATCCTCTCGCAGCGTCTATAAAAAATGAGGGTGGTTAAGGCTATGTTTGATCATTTGCATTACCTTTGTGTATTATCAACAATCATTTTAAAATACCCTTAAATTAAAGCTAAGTATCTTAGAGCTCTATCGGTTTTTAATACAGTGGAACCTCGGATTGCGAGTAATGTGGTTTACAAGTGTTCCGCAAGACGAGCAAAGATTTTTAATGAATTTTGAATTGGAAACCGAGTGAAAGTCTTGGTTTACGAGTGCCGAGTATCATGTATCACGCATGCGCCTCTTATTTTGACACAGAGCGTCAAGTGATCACAACTGAGCCAATGATTTTTCTCTCTCTTGTGCTGCGGAATTATGGGTAATCATCTCCCCTGCTGGGTCTTAGTGCTCGTCTCTTACTGATATAATCAACATGCTCCCTCTCCCTCCTATGTGTGTGTGCGCGCGTAATTTGACACTGTGCACCACACACACCGACACACACTCTCTCTCTCTCCCTCTCCTTTACTCACCGTCCTATGTGTGTGTGCGCGTGATTTGACACCGATACACGCACACACACTCTCTCGCCTTTACATCCCCCTCCCCGGATTCACACACACGCTTTCTTTACACAGAAAATTCTGCTCTGTCGCGATTCTTTTCAAAGGTAAGGTGCTGGTTCATTTGTTTTGTTTTTTTACTTTTTAGCAGTGATTTTGTTAGTATGCGCTAACGAGAGTGTCATTAGAGAGATTTCTTTTTCCCCCCCGTTAAAACAGTGTTTCCGTTGTGTGTGTTTGTTGTGAAACTTGAAAAAGCGAGGTGTGGGGAGGGAGGAGGAGTTTTACTGTTTAAGATGAGCTGAGGGAAGGGGCTAATTCCACACACACACACACACACACACACACACACACACACACACACACACACACACAAATATATACATAAATTTAATTTACCTTAATATATTGTATTCATTTTATGTATTTATTGTTTTTGGCTGTAGAACAAATAATTTGAGTTGTCATTATTTCTTATGGGAAAATATGATTTGGCTTACGAGTATTTTGGAATGTGAGCCTGCTTCCGGAACTAATTATGCGCATAATCCAAGGTGCCACTGTACCAGTATACTGTGGTAGGCAGTAATAACTGTGTGAGTGTCCACATATTATATTACATACAGTTTAGTCTGTAAGGATTTAAACAAGTATTTCTGTCTCTGTATTTAAGGTTTAGAAATCACTTACTCACTTGCTTATCATCTTTACCACTTTGTCCTTTATACAGGGATGCATGTTAGATGCGGGTGCACCCTGGATGGGGTGCCAATCCATCAAAAAGCACACTCACTACAGGCAATTTGGGAACATCAGTTAACCTAATCTGCATGTCTTTGGACTGTGAGAGGAAACCCACCAAGCAATGTGGGAATTGAACCCAGACCCCAGAGGTGCAAAGCGACAGTGCTAACCACTAAGCCACTGTGCCGCCCAAAGTGTAGACTTTCAGTTTAAACTCAAGGTGTTAAATTAACTGTTGAGTAATTACAGCTATTTATTTTACAAGATCAAAAGTAATTGGACAACTGACTAATAAGAAACGTCCTTTGCCTCGTCCCTTATTATTTAATGACAACTTTAACCAATAAAAAGTCGTCTTTGCCAATCCGTACCCCATTACCCATGTCTCCCATTAGACCATGACAGCTACTAATTCAAAAAGATAAATGTGCATACACCCAGCTGTCGAATCTTTTCAGTCTGTCATCTTTACAACATTATACTGTAGCTCAACGTGCTCAACTATTTTGTTTGTGTGACAATCATAATCAGCTGCCCAGAAAGGAGAAGAAAAATAAAAAACCCACAAGGCTATACTGTTAAATTAATTCAGTTTGCAGTATCACTTAGGTACGTAGCCTCGTCACATAGACGAGCGTATTGATGTGCTACCGTTGAAGAATTAAACCTCATCAATTATTCTGCATCATACCACAGTGCTGTAGAATTCTTAAATCTAATTGGACAGAAGGTGTTTCATTCTGCAGCAGCTCTGACAGCAGTGCTGGTGTTCTGACAAATGGTCCTACTTATTGAGAAATCCTACCAAGTTATTCCGTTACATTGCAGCTGCTTATACCTGACAGATACTCTGCATCAGGGCTCTTCTGTCCTACAGTACCTGCAAAGAGCCAGCATGGCTACAGGCTTTATTCAAAGCACATAGGGAGCACACCTGATAGTTGATTGGAAACCAAGAGGAACCGATTTAATGGGTTTGTCTGGCTGGAATGAAATGCTGAAGCCACACCGGCCCTTTGCAAATAAGATTAAAGAGCCCTGTTCTTCATAATCTAAAAAGAACTGGACCGTCTTATTTAACGCAGTAGAATGTCTTAATCATTATCATGATGAAGCTTTCTATAATTTGATCAGTGAAAGCGAGATCATCTTGACCAGACTCTTTTTTTTAAGTTAAAAGACCAGAATGAATAAAATTCTCTGTTCTAATGACTATTGTGTGGTGAAAGACACACTGATCATTACTAAAGATAAATACTGGAAACCTCTCTATTAAAGAGCATCCGTTATGCAAAATTCACTTTTTAAAAATGAATTAATTTATTTTTTATTTAATGTGTAAATTTAGACATTTACAGTACATACATGAGACTGCTTTTAATTGCATTTTTCCATTTGCTTTAAATAAGCCAATTAGATTTTTCCCCCAATATGCCCTCATATAAGAAGATACCCTCCGACAAAGTAAAAGCTATCAGTCTGTGGGATGGATCTGTTTCCTGTTGACGTCCTGTTTTTGTTCGGGTTTTGAAAGTGCACTGAGGGACTGAATGCAAGCCCAGTGCTCAGCTGAAATCCTGCCTCCAAAGTATTTTTCCGCAGCCTCACGCACCAAGGATCTGCAGAAGATGTTCTTTCTGATTTCAAGACCAGATACACATACATATATCAGGAGGTGCAATGTAAGATATTATCATTGTTTCAATGGTGTGGCTGCAAATTATGCTTGTAATGTGTCTGAAATTAACATTCAATTTCATAACTCTGTGGCTCATCACCCAAACTGTGCCTGGAATTGTCTACTAAATGCACCCTGTGTGAAGTGCAAATTGCATTTTAAGGCCACTGTGAAATGTAAAAACAGTTAACAAAAAAGCAATCAAAAGGCTCAGGACCAAAGAGGGAATGGAAGTTTGATAACAAAGATAATGTGTTAATAAATACATTTCTTATTAAATAGTCCTCTGGATAATAAGGAAACAGCAGGGAATTAATACGACTAATATGCCATTTGGTCACTAATGGGTTTTAATTAAAGCCTGTTGTTTACATAATGGGCTGCTGCATATAAAAGTGTAGGATTAATATTTTCTCCGGTTTCTTGTGGTTTAGTGCCTCTATAAAACCGGCAGCATCACAAAATCCAACTTACTGTAGTGAATTTCTTTATTTTGAGTTGTTTCACACCAGGGTTCTAAAATGCACTTTAAACATCAATTAGTTCCAACTGCTTAATCTGATTGGACGAGAAGCAGTCCACAAGTGGTGATAATAGATGGTCACAGCACTCTGTTGTTAAACAATATATAGTTCATTCGGCATCCCCGGTGTTCTGATAACTTTTAATTGATAACACTAACAGTCATTTGCCCAGATGGGTGCAAATGGGTCATTATGGTCCGCAAGAAAACACATCTCATAATGTTATGTCAAGATTCAACGTTTTTATTGTCATATATACCTAGGTACAATGAAATTCTTATTTTGTCTAGAGCCTTAGAGGCAGACGGGCAGTGAACAATAAACAATACTTTATCTCCTAAATAACGGCTTCTTTCAGAATTGCCTTCATGTTGTTTTATTCACATATAAGCTGAGCTACGAAGCTAACTAGCTTTTAACACAAGGCAGAATCCCCAAATCCCCAATCACTGTCAAACCCCTAATCAAGGGCATTACTTGATGTGAACTAAGTGATTAGCGCACTAACTTAACATTTAATGCGATTTGGGACCAACCATTTCAGACCAGGAACATGCCAAAAGAGCTATGATTTAGGAGCTGCACTCATCCAGTTTTCTAACCATGACAATTTGGCCCTTATCAAAGTCCTCACCTCACCACAAAATGTTAACTTGCTACCTAATACTGTATATCTCAGCCATTTCAAGATGCCATTGTAATAAGATATTGTACTGTAACTGCCCATTTGTGATGGGTGGCAACTCCAAAACTGCATCTCCTTGGGGATGTTCCTAGTCTGCAATGGTAAGAACATATCAAAAGTGGCCCAAAGTAATTCAGTGCTAGAGGATAGTGACAGAACAGATTCATGGGCAACCAAGGCTCACTGGTGTGCATGGGGAACAAATGCTGGCCTGTGTAGTCCGATCCAGTAGAAGCTCTACTATAATAGTGCAAATTGCTGACAAGTTTAAAGCTGGTTCCTACAGAAAGGTGCCACTGACCTATTCAATATTTGGCGAGCGGTCATAATGTTACCCAAACGTCCACAAAAACACGCTCACCTTCATATTCATTGGGATTCAATTGTACACCAAAGGTTATATATAACAAGGTTTCTTTTGCTAGAAAATGTACCTAAAGAGTTAGGTACATTAGGCTATTTCTGGGTGGATTTGAGCAAATGTACTGTAGATGCGTGATTGTGACTATGTGTGTCTCATTTTGGCCCATCCAACAGCAGCTGTACATAGATTGGACATGTGTGTGTGAAATAAGCACTTTTTGATCAGAGACAGGCTCGTTCATTTCTCAGGCTAATGGAAAGCGTGCTTGCCAGGGGGGTGGGCAAAGTAAACCTGTCAGCAACATGGATTTCCTTATTTATCCAGTGTGTTCCATTGCTGGAACACACTGGCCCAGAGGGATATACAGTAACCCTTTCCCTTTGGGTTGTATGTATGTGTTTTTCTTATGTATACTGGTGCCTTTAAATCAAGGCCAGCATTGACTTTTTTCAATAATTTGTGCTGCACTGACTTTTCTGTGATCTCGGACCAGGCTGGCCTTTGGTCCCCACGGGCATGTGTGACAGCACCAATTCTAGATACACACTTTTTTTTTTTTTTTTTTAAATTCAGCAGGCCAGTTGTTCCAAACATGTTGGTGATATCTAACCACAGATCATCTATGGTTGTGTGCTGCCTCAAATCCTTCTGTCTCTTCACATAATCAGAGGCAATTATGTTGAGATCAGGGCTCTGCAGGCGCCAAATAATTTCTAGGACTCCTTGTTCTTCATTAAGCTGAAGAACATTCTGACATTGGCTGTATGTTTGGGGTCATGTCCTGCTGCAGAATAAAATTGTGGCCAATCAGATGCCTCTCTGATGGCACTGCATGATGGACTACTACAGTATCTGACTGTATTTCTTAGTATAGATTAACCATTAATCCTAACCAAATCTTCAACTCCATTTGCAGAGATCCTGCCCCAAATTTGCATGGAACCTCTACCATGCTTCACTGCTGCCTGCAGACACTCATTATTGAACAGCTCTCCTCCCTTTGGGCAAACACCCTGCTTCATGCTACAGCCTAAA
This sequence comes from Clarias magur, assembly GCA_013621035.1. Lineage (NCBI taxonomy): Eukaryota > Metazoa > Chordata > Actinopteri > Siluriformes > Clariidae > Clarias > Clarias magur. The sequence continues at coordinate 2,302,116 of QNUK01000011.1, read as the reverse complement.
TGTTCTAAGCTTTGACTCATCTGACTAGAGCACCTGCTGCCATTTTTGACTCATGTCTTGATTTTGTTCATATTTGAGTCACTTAGCCTTGGCTTTTGGGCCAGACTTCTCCAGTAGATGGGTCTGACTGGTTTCTGCCAGTTCCTTACTGATAGCAATGCTAGACATCTTCTGAATGTCGAGTAAAAAATCATCTCCTGCTATAGGTTTCCTTGGCCGACCACTGCATCTACAGTCCCCAACATTGCCTTTTTTTTTTAAAAATAACTTATTAAATCATTGCCTGGGATAGACCTCTCTGATTCAGTATAACTACTTTGTTTCTTGTTGCTGTCTTGAGTCTTGCTATCCATCACCTTACCTTAGAAGCAGAGTGTCAGTGGTTATTAACACCTACTTGGTATAATCGGTTAATCATACACTGGACTCTGATGCTACAAAATTCCTGACTTTGTTAACCCTCTATACTTGAGGCACATCTTGATAACCTCATATCAGACCCATTGTAGTGGTGTATACAGGCAAAATTATGCAAATACTCATGGACTTGACTGCTAATATATCATTTACATACCCATATTTCATTTGGCATTAGCAGAAGTATTCCAGCGTCTTATGTTAAATGTAAATGAACATAACTTAATGTAATGTAATTAGTAATTAATATTGAAATGAATTTTAATATAATTAAGATTTTAATTAATATCACTCACGTGTCTGACACTTTCTTGTAGTTCTCAGGGCATGTAAAGGACATGCAGCGAAATCCTCCCCGGACGTTGTAGCACGTTTGGGTTGCTGAGCAGTTGTGTGTTCCTGCTGCACACTCGTCAATATCTGAAGCACACAAAATGTCCATGTCAGCTGAAAAACCTCTGAAGATTACAAACATTATTCTTCGAAAATGTGATTTTATTGCTGTTTCAATGCATAACATTTAACCGTTATTGAGATTATTATTTAAGATCATCGCAGTTCATTGATATGAATGAGAAACATCAACTTGTATCCAACTGCAATTCTTATACGGCTAACTAAAACTAAAGTGCAGAGGCGGTTATTAATTTGCTTTAAATCTTCGACAAAAGTTTTAACAATTAGTTTAACTAGATTGTGGTTCAAACTTGCAAATTGTTACATTCAGCATAACAAAAAGTATTTTACTAATTTGAATAATTTTAATATATATATATATATATATATATATATATATATATATATATATATATAGAGAGAGAGAGAGAGAGAGAGAGAGAGAGAGAGAGAGAGAGAGAGAAAACTACACGACTCAAAAAATGAGAATCTATATTATTTCATATTAACTTATGCAATTTAACACTAGATGCATATCGTGTGACAATCTTTTTGCATGTTATTACTTGTATTTCTTGTAAATCTTCAAAGTCCCTATATCTGCCTCTATCCTCACTGTAAGAAGATTTAAGGTAAATGTGGTAGGTGCTGTGCTGGTCTTCTTTTTGCCACGAGCCGGTAACCACTCCTGCAGCTGTAATTAATTATAAACCCCATTCTACGGATGCGAAGATCTCGTTACAGCTCGCCAGCTTCAATCCACACACCATTACACTGAGTGAGTGCTCATGCTAACCTGAGGGAATCAGAGCTCCTTCCTCCAACATCGTTCTCTATATCTCCTTCTGTCAATCTTTCCATCTCCATCCTGACAATCACAGGGAAAGGTGTGCCCTCTGCCCATAGGTGTGGGAAAGATTACATGCCACTTCACTAAGGTCAAGCTTATATTACAAGTTCCACGTGCTTGCAGATTAGAGAAGGGAATGATAAGGAATTCAGCATCCTGTTTGTTTGACTCTGATGGGGAGCTCGGATCGGGATCCAGTAGGAGTGTAATATCTGCACATAATATTTAAATAGTCAATACAATAAGTGGTTACAAAGTATTTCTCAGTGTTAATGTAATTGCTGCCATGAAACTATTGCTGTTTACATTGTTATAGTTATTAGTTGCAGAGTACAAGTGGTTCTAGTGCCACAGTGTAATTTTATAAACCAGTACGAAGCAGGCCTCTGCAGGAACAAATCTAAAAACAAGCACTGAAGTCTTTTGGTACAGTGCAGAACTGATTCATATAGATGTCAAGAGGGTGTACAGTTTATGTAAGACATTACAGTTTACTCTATATTCTGTACAGTGGTTGAGCCAATGGACTAGTGATCGAAAGGTTCCAGGTTCAAACCCCACCACCACCAAGTTGCCATTGTTGTTCTTTGAACAAAGCGCTTAACCCTCAACTGCTCAGATGTATAATATTAACGAGATAACAATGCACATCGCATCTGGATAAGGGCGTCTGCTAAGCATGTAAACACAGTAAATATACAAAGGGATGTAATATATGCTTTGTATTTGTGTCAAGCTCCAATTAATTAGAAGGGCTCGTTGGAATAAATACATTACTCCTCCTTGGGAAATCAACTCCAACAACTCGGCTAAGCCCTTCTCTATTCTCCATCCAAGTAACACATTACAATTCCACTAGCAATTCCTTCCAAATCCAGCTCGCATAGATGCCCGTCTGTGAACCCCCATTAATTCCCTACAATCCCCCATCACTGTTGGTGTCATAGAAGGCAGACCCATCAGGTGAGACCCTTCACCCATTTCACAGATCCCCTTCTTCTGATAGTATATCAAAGTGCAATTGCATTTAGAGTGAACAGGTAGTGAACCTTGTGGCCTTGGCTGATCATGTACAGCACATGACATTCAGCATGTACGATCATGCAGAACTTGTGCTACATCTCTACTTCTCTGGTGGATATACTGTACTACTTGCGCTTCCCATACGATAGTGGCCCGGGTTCCATTCATTTCTAAAGGATTTACCACCATTATAGTTGTTCTGCACATATTTCCAATGCTTGTCGGCTGATGCTCCACAAGGCAGATTTTAACCATGGTTTCATTCAGAATAATAATTTCTTGTTTTTTTTTTTTGTTTTTTTTTTTTTAACTCTGTTTGACTACAGATTTGTGGGCTGCAAGGAATGTTTGGGGGGAAAAAAAGTGATTTGCAAATACCACGTCATTGGCAAATTCTGAATGTCACACCTCAACAAAACTGTATACGGGCCAAACAATTTAACCATGCACCAGTGGTAAACCAGGCAATTGTGCTTGTGTCATGATAATATATTATTTATAGAACATATTAAAATAAACTGATATATTAAAAGCATAAACTGTTTATTTAAATAATTTTTATTTATGGAAGAATACAGAAATCCCCTTCACACACCTGATAAAATTCTAGGCAGGTGAGTCCAAATTAGTTATGAGGAATATGGGACAGTGAATAAAAATTAATTATTTTATTTATTTTAGTGTATAGCGCTTTATACTGGATACAGGGCTGCAGGGGGGCCTAGATGGGGTGCCAATTCATTGCAAGGCACACATACTGTATACACACACTCACATGCTCATTCACATACGGTACTATTTTAGGAATGCCAATTAGCCTAATCTGCATGTCTTTGGACTGTGGGAGGAAACCGAAGTACCCCCAGGAAACCCAGCAAGCACGAGGAGAAAGAAAGAAAGAAAAAGTGAAAAAAGAGCTCTTCACTGTTCATTAGAGAAATTGAAAGTTATAAAGTTACCTTGACATGTGCGTCCATTGGCTGACATCGAATAGCCATGAAGGGGGCAGGCACACTGGTAGCTGCCTTGAACATTCACACACTGAAAGGTGCACATGTTCCCCATACTTTGAGAGCACTCATCAATATCTACAGGCCAAAAAAGAAAAACAAAAAAAGAAAGAAAGAAATGTTGTCAGGAGTGGAGCGATAAGAGCTGTTGATAAACACAGCCCTGTGAGCACTTACGGTACCAGGAAGAAACTAATGAAACAACGTGTGCATTTAGACATTAAAAACATATGCCACTTTCCGTTAGGAACAATGGCATCCGTCATAGCAGGCAAGATAAAACGAATCCCACTGCATTCTTATTGATCCGGTGTGTCTTCATTCTTAGTTTTAATCAATATGCGACAAAATTACTATTTGTGTCCTTTTGCTTTTTTTCACATCTTGTATAGATTGTTCTCATGAAGAAGTGAGTAGCAGAGCTGTTAAATAAATAATATGTCACCTATATCGATTTATTAAAATACATTCTGTCTGAAAAGCCACTCATCTTTATGACAGCAGTGACTGTAAGTCAAAGTGTAAGAGCATTTGAACAAACGTGACTCACCTTCACAGGTGTGGCCATCCTCCTTCAGATAATATCCCACGCGGCAATAGCACTGGTACGAGCCATAGATGTTGGCACACTCCTGACTGCAGGGATTGTTGTCACATTCATTAACATCTGCAAATTACAGGGAACAATAGTGACAAAGAACTCATGAATTATGGTGTTATACTGGGGGATAACAATTAAGACTGTACTAAAATTACAACAAAATAGCAATGTTGGCAAATGGTACAATGTTTGTTCATGCTGATGTAATAGAACAGCATAACATTACTCATTAAGCTACATATTCTCAGACCATAATGTATTTCAGTACCATCCCAGAATATGACATTTTTAAGTTACCCACACATCAACGATTTTACATTTAACTGTACAGCCTCTAGGTGGTGCTATCACACATCATCACAAACATTACATTGATGTTTCATCCCATTACATTTATTTTCACATGGAATAAATGACAGCAATCCTGTAAAATTCCACAGGCATAGATTTCCTCCTTAAACCGAACGCCTGCGTTGCCATGTTATGCCAAAAGATTTGGTGTTATCAAGTTGTGTGCATTGTTTTGGTCTCACTATTGTGTCAAGATTATTCTTACCTTTTTTTTTAGTTTACCCCTGAACATTTTTGTACATTAGATTCTTGTGTTACTGTGTTCTGGGTGAAGTATGAGCTCTGTGTTGTTTGTTACTGTCGCCTTGCACCTCCAGGGTCCAGGTTCGATTCCCGCCCAGGGTCGAATCCCGTCTCTGTGTGCATGGAGTGCTTGGTGAGTTTCCTCCGGGTACTCCGGTTTCCACCCACAGTCCAAAGACATGCATATTATCCAATTTGGTGTTCCCAATATTGTGCGTAGTGTATGAATGAGTGTGTGAATGAGTGTATGTGTGTGCCCTGCGATGGATTGGCACCCTGTCCATGGTGTACCCCGCCTCCAGGCCCCCCGTGACCCTGAATACAGGATAAAGCGGTATAGACGATGAGTGAGTGAGTACATCAAGTCGTTTTCTGAAACCACAGTTCTGACCTTTTCTTGACCTGTTTTTTTACCCTTCCCTGTTTACACTTTTTGTCAAATTGCCTGACCAGTCTGTTACCATGGCCAGTTTCCTCCGTCCTTTTTCGACATGCTTCATTTTTAAGTTGTGTGTTTATAAATATCAAGAACATTCAATGTTGGCCCTGTTACACAGTGGACCATGGGTGCTTTTTAATTTCTATTTTTATGAGGGTTTGCTATTAATTTGGTGCTGCTGCATGAGGTGACATCCTGAATAAGGCCACCACTGACCAGCCAAGTCCTTGAAAGCGGCCCCCTTAATGCTCCTGCCAGTGTAATGTGACTAGGGAAGTCATCACGCTTGATTAAGGTCCTTAAAGACCTCTACAAAATCATGCACTCCCCGACTCAATCTCTTGGTTTCACTCCTTGTCTCTGTCCTTCTCTCTCATGCTCTATTACTCTTCTCTCTGTCACTTTCCCTCTTCACTCCTCTTCGTCTAACACTCAGAGACTCTCACTGTCATTCTCAGTCATGCTTACTTCTCATACTGTTGTCGTCTCCCTCGCTCTATCTCTCATTTTCTTTCATCGCTTATGATTAGTTTTTAATGACCAAACCCAACACCACCTACCAGGCGTGTAATAGTCCATGTACTGTATGCATACAGGACCATCCGGTCCATTCCGCTGTGCATTACGATCTGAGTGAATAAAGCTTAGATTAACTAGTGGTGGGTGATTTTCTTCATTAAGTTGGTTTGAAAAATAGTTTTAACATGATTTTTCAAAACAACCCACCCATTTCCCCAGGCTTGGAATTCGCACTGGGGATGTCCTGCATCTCAGAGTATTTATGGGCATAGAGTTGAGGGCCTTGCCTGAGAGCCCAACAGTTGCGACCCAATGGTGGTGAGGCTTGAACCCTCGACCCTCCAATCGACAACTCCAATCGAGCCCTAACGGCCTGATATATAAAAATCTATAAAAACATACAATAACCACTTCTAACACCTCTGTGCTTAGGCTGTAAAAAGAAAAAAGCAGAAAAAGCGCTAACTGATGACTTTATTTAAATATTACTTCAGAGATATAGAATTTGTTCAAGTCAGATGAACAAATTTATTTTAAATATAATTTATACATATATAAATTACGTCAATTTTACATTATGTGTTTGAAGATGCTTTCAGTGAGTTGTGCAAAAATAGTACTGCACCTGGTATAGCAACAGTCAAAATATTTTTTTTTAAATATCCATTACTCAAAAGAACCGCGGTTTACACTATTTTCTACAGCTAGTGTTGGTTCTATTCTTGTATCTACACCGAGATCCAGACATATGTATGTTGAAGAAAGGTATGCCTTATGTTTTAAAAAACAACAAAAAAAAAAAACACAATTATGTTATAAATAAACGTTTTTATAATAATAAATGTTATTATAAACAAACACGTTTATTTATAACGTGCTTATTTATAAACATTATTATAAATGTGTGTTTATTTATAAATATTATTATAAATGTGTTTATTTATAAACATGTTTACATATGTTTATTAATAAAATTCATAATAAATAAGATTTCATGTCTTTTTTTATTACTTTACTGTACCGTCCCTAAAACATGCTAAACTGTGACTTTAAAACGGAGGGAACAGCTCTTTTAAAAACTTTAAAATACCTAGAATGAAAATGGTAGGTCACCAAATCACTAAATCCCTGCACCTATGAAAATACCTCACGGGTAACAGAATGAGTCATGACTGCAGTTTAATAAAAGAATCAAAAATTCACACCTTCACAATTCTTGCCATCAGACGCAAGGGAGAAGCCTGTGGTGCAGGAGCACTTATAAGAGCCCACGGTGTTCTCACATGTCTGAGAACAAAGACGCCCTGGGTAACGCCAGCACTCATTCACATCTGCCGAGGAACAGAGAGGCTTAACACTCGTTCCAATTTTCATGGAAGCATACTGTATGTGTTGGTTGAGCAAAAATAACTAGTTAAATAAAAATGTATTAAAAACTAATCGGAATCTCTTGATAAGAATACATTTGGAGAACTATCACTCTCGAGTTTGTGATGTTATACTGAATATCAGCACAGCTGCGATACCTTGAACTCACATCAATTGTACAACATCACCAGTGCTGATATTCAGTACAATGGCACTCTCTCACGTGATATTGTTTAATAATCTGACAATACAACTATTTTGTTTACTAATAGTTTTTCAGGAAATTTAGTTATTGTTTTTACTTTGTTTAATTTACAGAATGCAAAGATATGAATGACATTTTAATATTAATCCGTTAATATTCGCGTAACGGTGTACTTGGCAACTAAATAATAATAACAATTTTTAAAAAAATCTAAACCTTAAAAATGGCTTCTAAAAAAGGTTTCTGGACATCTAACCATGATACTTGATTTTAATGTGTTTTTTAAATGACCACTTAAATGACATTTATTCCCCTCCAGTCTTCTTGGAATGCTTATGGTTGTGGCTCTTTCAGCCACAAGAGCATTTTTGAGATATGGCACTAATGTTTAGAGAGGGGGGGTGGTTGGGGGGGGGGGGCAGTGAGCATTCCAAATCATCCCTCTATATTAATTGGTGTTGAAGTCAGAGCTTTGTGCCGGATGCATGGAGCAATATTGGGCAAGTCTTCAGTCTGCAGGTGTTTGGAAAACGTACCAATGCAAAGACGGCGAATAGCGTCATACTGGTAGCCTGACTGGCATTCACATCGGTAACTGCCAGGGAGATTGTGGCAGATCTGTCCCTCAGAACAGCGATGTGCTCCTGTTACACACTCATCCACATCTGCATACAGAACAGGACACAATCAAACATACAGTATCAGACCTGCTACACCTCACACATTGTATATCATTGGTGTAATACTGACGGAAACACACAGATACCTGGTGTACCTGGTCAGTATGAGTGACCACTGGCTTAGTCAACTGCAGCTCAATGCATATTGAAATAACAGTTAGGATTACTGTAGTATTATAGTAATAAAGAAAAAAAAAAAAATATATATATATATATATATATATATATATATATATATATATATATATAATACGTAAAAAGGAAGTTGCACTATTTGTATGAATTTGTCTTTTTTAAAATTAACTTGCATTAACCAATAGCTATTCCACCCATAAATTAAAATGAGCCGCCACAAAGTATTGTCATAATAAATGATGCATGAATCTGTTCATTGAGTAAAAACTCAGACTTTTATAGTCATCTTAAAATGCAAAAGAAAGAAAATGTATGCTACAGTAGTGTGTAAATGTCCTGACCCAGTCCTCATTTCTTTATATTTTGCTACTAAAAAGCTAGGCTTCCTTGAATTTTTCATGTAGTCATGAGGAACAGTTCTCAATCAAGCATTAAAATAAATTATCTTAAGGCATGAACCAGTGAGAAACAGCTGCAGATGATGACAGATGTTCAGGCTGCTGTTTAGTATACTGTACTGGTGAATGCCGAGTAGATGGAACAGATGAGAGGGGAAATGAGGTTGCTGCTGATATTGTTCATAAACAACTAATTAAAAATCTTATCTTTGGGTACTATGCAGCTTGTCGCGGTAAAAAAAAATTCACATTCCTTTAAATGGAAATTTTATTTAATTATATTGAATTAAATGTAATATAAAGAAGCTTTATAAAGTTTTATATGAGCTTTTAAAGTCAACTTATAGACTTAAAATAGTCAAAGATATTCAAAAGAATATAAACTAAATAAATCCTCCTACTACTACTACTTCTAAAAACAACAACAACTATAATAATACATACTGTAGCATATAGTATCTGCTGTATGTGCAAAAAAGCAGTAACCAGCTGTAACATTAACATAAGATGTAAGAATAAAGTGATTTCCATTACCTGAGGTATGAAAACTCATTTTATTACCTAAACCATCTGTGTGTGCGTGTGTGTGTGTGTGTGTGTGCGTGTGTGCGTGTCTGTGTGTGTGTGTGTGTGTGTGTGTGTGTGTGTGTGTGTGTGCGTGTGCGTATGCTCACCGACACAGCGTGAACCATCAGGGCTGGAGTGATATCCTCGGCTGCATAATATAATCTTGCGCTGGCAGGTATAGGAGCCCACGGTGTTTACGCAGTTGAAACCTTCCGTACACGGCTCTCTCACAACTCTGCACTCATCAACGTCTTGAAAGACAGCCAGTGGTAAGATATAATAAAATGGAAAGGAAAACTGTAAAATGACATTTCTATTTACAACATTTAACTGCTGCCATTATGAATATAACATTTCAGAAGTGCTTTGTAGTCTCAAAAACATCCCAACACTAGTCCACAGAATGCTGTTAGAGATTCACTCACTCTCACTCATCGTCTATACCGCTCCATCCTGTATTCAGGGTCGGGGGGGGCCTGGAGTCTATCCCAGGAGGCTTAGGGCACGAGGCGGGGTACAACCTGGACAGGGTGCCAATCCATCACATACACACACTCACACACTCATTCAAACACTATGGGCAATTTTGGGGACGCCAATTAACCTAACCTACATGTCTTTGGAGGAAACCCACCAAGCACGGGGAGAACATGCAAACCATGAGACACAGCACACAGAGACGGGAATCGAGCCTGGCCGTGAATCGAACCCGGACTCTGGAGGTGCAAGGCGACAGTGCTAACCACTACACCAGTTAAAGATTCAATGATGAAAATTCATACTGTATATTTTTCATTTAGTTAAGTAAGGAAGTGCTTGGTGAAGAGTTAGGTGTTCATTTCACCCCCCCGCTCGAGCACAGGGAAACGATGTCGATACATCTTTTCCGATTATCTTAAGAGACAGAGGGTCGGGTTTGCTAGAGGCTTGAAAGGAGCCTGGTGCAGGAGCCTGGTGGACTATGATAAGTGTCATGGGCACATGATAAGATATAGGTCAATTTTTGGCTTTTGCGGGCAAGAATTTAAGTTTTAAATGTGTAGATAGCCACAGGAAGTCAGTGGAGGAAACACATGAATAGGGTGGTCTGACCGAAACATGGGGAGGTTGCAGGGCTGAATGGCCTCTATGGATAGAAATGTCTGGATCCTCATCATATTGTTAAAGAAAGTCAATATGTATGAGTCGATGTGAAGTATAAAATGTAGTCTAGGACAACCCCAATGCTCCTGACATGTGATTGATTCTGACCTTAGAGTTATCCTGGGTAAATGTTTCAACTTACCTACCGTTATTTGTTTTGTATCTACTGTAGGTCATGTACACAAGAACTAAGATGAGGCTGGGTGGAAAGGTTATATCATCCAATTACAAACATTCTTGGCAAACTCATCCTTTCTGTGTATCAATAATGTGATACATTTATGACCAGATAATTCAAGGGTGAGATATAAATAAACTAACCTGTGGGATTATTGACTGCAAAACAGAATAAAAAAATTCTGGGGGCATGGGGTAGACAGACTGAGATGCTAAAACTCTTATGATGTTTGGTGGGATGTGATGGCGGTGGTGGAACTAAGGCATGGTTTTTACAATATTCTTTGACCATGCATTTGCAAGCACTTCACCCTAAGATGCATACGTCTGCAAGACATGACAGCATACCTGTGTGGTCTGAGATGGCAGTGTCGCCTCTAAAAACAGCCACCTGAAACCTGATGCCGCAAACAATCTCTATGCACATTGTACAGAACAACATGATGCAACATCTCAGCGATATGGTTGTCACTGTATGCTTCAAGGCACCGTCATCTAAGTGCCAAAGAAATCATCCGTTACTTGCCTCAATGACTTCTGTTTAGTATTTTGATTAGCCTGTCATGTAATATATAAAGATCATATCAGGTCTTCCTACCACACTGGACCCATTTCAATGGTACTACCATCCTAACCGGGCGGCACGGTGGTGTAGTGGTTAGCACTGTCACCTTGCACCGCCAGGGTCTGGGTTCAATTCCCGTCTCTGTGTGCATGGAGTTTGCATGTTCTCCCCGTGCTTGGTGGCTTTCCTCCAGGTACTCTGGTTTCCTCCCACAGTCCAAAGACATGTAGGTTAGGTTAATTGGCAATCCCAAATTGCCCGTAGTGTGTGAGTGAGTGTGTGTATGTCTGTGTGCCCTGCAATGGATTGGCACCCTGTCCAGGGTGTATCCTGCCTCGTGTTCTAAGTCTCCTGGGATAGGCTCCAGGCTATACAGGATTAAGCGGTAATGACGATGAGTGAGAGCGTGAGTGAGTACCATCCTAACCACTCTGCTGCCACCTACCTGTCTCTGACCGAGTTATGTGACAATTGCACAAGTTCGCTGTTCAAAGATCCTTCAGGTCAGCATTCCATAAACAGTTGAACAACTTGTTGTTGGTCTAAAAAAGCTAGGTCTAGTCATCCTCTCACTTTGCAACAGGCTCGTGGACTCTTTGACTCTTCCTTTGTGCTCGGTTTCCCACTGCTCACTCACAGACGTGCTGTAAAGTATTGTTGCTTCAACCACACCTTGACCCTCAACACTAATTGCCAAGCCAAGAAAGCCCAGCAGGATCTCAGTTTCCAGCAGATGAATGAAGAGCACCAAACTGCTCTCTCCCAACCTCAACATCGTTTTACAGAGAGGCAGGAAAAAGGCATACTCACTGTCTGGTATGGGAACCGCATATTTTCAAGCAATAGGACCCTATAATGAATGGTGAGGACAGTTGAGAAAATCTTCAGGATCAGAATCAGAAAGAGTTTTATTGCCAAGTACCTTTGCACGTAAAAGGAATTTGTTTTAGTGACAGAGCTTCCAGAGACTAAACAAAGCAAAACAACGGTCTCTAACGGTCTCTGCCACCAACACTACTACTCCAAAAACTGCTGTCTCCTACCACTCCAATGGACTAATCAAATCCTCCAACTATCATGCCACATCTGCATTTTATAATGCTGCTATTAGATGCTTTATTATTATGACTCTCAGCTTACTATTATACATTGCTCCGAAAACAGTCAGTATATTTAAATTGCTTTAAACTGCTCTGTTGTCCTTTCTAATAGCCATTTGCTGTGCATTTAGATTTTCACTTGACTGAATGAGAACGGAACGGGATATGACAGAGAAGACAAAGAAACCTCCTGGATTTTTTTCATACTCACTCATTCACTCACTCGCTCAATCGTTTGCTCACTCACATACTGTACATTTGCTCAGTCATTCTGCACCCCTCTCTCTCACCGATGCAGTTGCCGTGGGGGTCTTGAGAGAATCCGGTAAGGCAGGGTTGCTGCCTCGGGCTGCAGCGGAACGAGCCGTGTGTGTTCTGGCACTGGAATCCCAAACCACAATCATGGCTCCGCACAGCACATTCATCAATATCTGAGGAGACAGAGCAGCGCAGGTGTTAGTGCAGCCTGGAGGCCTACAGGCTCGCAAAAGCTGACTGCCAGAAATCATCATTAAAGTCAACTGATTTGTCTAGACACTGACGTTAATGAGGTATGAGTGCATGATTGATAATTCGTTTGATGGAGATCTGTGAACTTGAGCGATGCACCTGATTAATGAACACGCAAAAGCAACGAACAGTAGGTGGCACTGTGGATCAATGTTAATGCGCAGAGACTGCATACTGTATCACATTAGTCTCCTTTCCAACTTTTTTTCTGCTGGTTTGGATTTTTGTAAAAAAAAAAAAAAAATGATAATAATTGTTTGTGTTTTAGTTAGACTAACATGAGTACAGCGTAGCAGAGCGGCCGCACTGTATATCGCCCGATGAGGATAAACTCCAGCAATGGTGAGGTGTTATGGGATATATTCCAATGTCTCTAAGCTTTAGTGCTGGTAATTCTCTACCTCCCTTTCAAGCACATAATTAGTTCACTCTCATGTTTTCCCCTTTGCCAATAATTATCTTAATTCTCTGTATACACTTCTTGCGCTATCCAACACTCAGTACTTACATAAAGGAAATAAATGAGATAACCTTTCTCCGAGCACGAGTGTGTCTATCATTACTTGATGGATTTACATAATAATTAACGTATCTGGTGTCCCATAAATGCTGGATGATGTACAAGAGCAGGCCCACTGCAACTAACTTTAATCAGTATAGCACTATAATATCTTTTTTAAAGCATGTTAGATGATGAACAAGGCCCATGATACTGTAGATGTAAGGTAGGGGTCGGAGGATGCAGTTCATTCAGTGTGTGCATTTACTGTATGTTGCCTGGCCCAATTTGATAGCTGCATCTCAGACTTGGAAGCTGGAATGCTGCAATGCTGCTGATAACATAGAAGATGGACCACTCCAATGGAGTGTTTTCATAAATCCGCTGAACACTTTAAGGCAACAGCAGGGAATGCTGAAATTCAGTTTGCACTTATTCGTTTGGCAGACATGCTTTCCCAAAGTGACATATAATTGAGACAGTATGCAACCCAAGAATACCACTAAGCAGCTAAGGCTTATAAGGATACTACTATTTTTACTATCATTTTTTAAAATCGTAACCCTTATTTACTCAATCTGTAGCATGCATGTGATTACTAATAACAAAAATGCCAGGACGGCAAAAACGTTTTACTTAAACATGCTTAAAATTGAAGTCTAAGGTTGTCAAATATTGAAAAATGCTTCTGTATTTATAAATTAGGCTCAAAAGCTATGCAATCTGTAGCACTTACATTACAGATGTGGTAGACATACAGTAGATCAAGTTTTAATGGTCAAGATTCTCAAAAAAAAAAAAACATGTTAAATAACAATCATATAGAACCGATGCAGAGCCTAAAAAGGACAAAAAAGCAAGAATTTCCACTATTTCCAGGTTAACAAGAGTAGATTAGAGCATAATAATAATAATATGCTGAAAATGATCATAAAATTTGACATTCCATGGAGGTTTGTGATTTTTAAAAAATTATTTTTAATATTTATTTTTATTTATTTTTAAATTCTTTTAATTATTATTTAAATGTTTTATTTGCAATCTATAACAAAATAATAATAAAAAACAAGATAAATCTTTTGTTAGCAACAAACTCAACTAAATCACACACACACACACACACACACACACACACACACACACACACACACACACACACACACACATCCTTTTCTAAACAGCCACCTGTACAGTCAGTATTATTGTAAAAATTAATCTGTATGTTAATCAATCTAAGTAAATACTTATATATTGTGTTTTCAGGTTTTTTTTTTTCCTGTTCAGAAAATACGAGTTATGACTTTTAGTAAAATGCAGCATTATCAGTAATCATTGGGAGGACTGACTGAGTGGCAATCAAATAACAAAAACCAGCTGGATGGTGGATTTTGATCCACACACACACACACACACACACACACACACACACACACACACACACACACACATACGTATTTTATTCAAAAAGTGAAATTCCCATATTCTACATTCATTAAGTAAAAAAAATCTATTCTTGCGAAATAATTTCTATAATTATGGCTTATAAGCTAATGAAAATCAAAACTTCTCTTTCCTAAGATCAATCACAAAAATGATTTACAATTCAGAAATGTCCAACTTCTGAAAAGCATGCATGGCTCTTTTAGAATGAATTACTGCAGCAGGCATGGGATAGAGGCAATCCACCTGTGTCAAAGCTACTGGATACTACCAGTCACAAGTTTGGACACACCTTCTAATCCAATGGTCTTTTCTGAGTTTGATTTCTTTCTACACTGTAAAACAATACTGAAGGATCCAAAATATGTAATAATCTCTTTTGCACAGTTGATATTGAGACGTGTCTGCTACTTACTCTATGCTCTGTAAAGCCTTCATGGCGGCTCTAATCTACAATGAGGTTTACTGGTGATTTTTGAGGCTGGGGACTCTAAATGAACTTCTCCTCTGCAGCAGAGGTAACTTTTGGTCTTGCTTTCCTGAGATGGTCTTCATGAGCGCCAGTTTCATCATGGTGCTTGATGGGTTTTGCTAATCCACTTAACAACACTGTTCTTGCAAGAACTGTTCCAGAACAGCTGACTTTCATGCTTTAAAATAACAACAGACTGTTCTTGTTGTTACTGAATTACCCAATGCCGTATGTGTTCTTTCATAGATAAAAAAAAAAAAAAACAGTATTGTATAATATAAAATGAAAATACCACAGGTTATCATGGCAATATACAGTAATATCATGTAGAGATGAGTTACAGTTACCCAACCCATAAAAGACAACAAAGGTATCCCTTTAAGGATCTTGCACAAGGGCTCAAGGATGCCTTCTGGACTTTTCTGTGGCTTTGAACCTTAACTGTAGAGCTACCTTTGCTCTGAGCTCCTAGATCAAAAAGTAAAGACAATTTTCAATCCCAGACAATGTAGTATAGAGAACACTACCGTGCAGGGATTTTTCCGGATTTAAACCATTTCTTTGTATTCCTTATCGGGTACTAAGAAACACAGACACGAGACAGTTAATTCACTTACAGTGGCATTGAAATCAATGAACTATGAACTGCAAGGATGGTGCAGGAACATGTGCACACTATAGTGTGAAGAATTACAACCAAAGAGTGCATTAGGGTTGGACGAGGGAGGGGGAAAAAAGAGGGAAAAATTACATTCACACTCACCAATCCTCAGTTTTGAGGCATAGAGGAGGAAATGAAAGAGCAGAAAGTGCAAGTAAGTGTCAAAGAAACAATGAAGGAAAGTGAGCTAAAAAAAAAAAAAAAAAGAATGGAATGCCTACCTTCACACAAACCATTCCTCAGTTGGTATCCACTCGAACAAGAAATCTGCCTCTCACACATGAAAGCCCCCACTGTGTTCACACAGCGCTCGTTGGACTGGCAGGTGTGTGTGTTTGTGACACACTCGTTCACATCTGGAGACCAAAAAGGGAAGCGTGTTTTACTCCACACAGTGAACCTTCTGAGTATACATGCTGAGATGGGATGAAGGCATGGCTATAGGCGGTTTCTTTGGCACCTAAACAGACTAGAGCATTTCCATCATGACTGAGCATGTGGAGCTGCAACCAGCTGGCAAACGAACACAAATACAAACATATAAAGACCTATGAAGTATCACGAGTAAAGTGAAGCTGACAAATTGTCGGTCATTAGCTTTAAAAGCGCCACATCCACCATGTGGCTCTGGTGGAAGTTCTGCTTTAAGACTGTAACTATGGCCAGGAACATCTGTTTATGAAGATTTTTTTAATAAGACTTATGTGGACATGACAGCTGATAAATGATTCGAAACTTGGAAAATTTGCATTAGAGTGAGATGCGAGAGAAAGCTGAAGGTAATTATTTCAAGCTTCGACAATGACAGGTGGCTGAGCCAAAAAAGAGGATTCACTGTGATGTTCTTGCCAAGAAAAAACAAAAAAAAAGAAGGGTGCATTTGAAAAGGATGGAGCTTGTTAGGGTGTTTGTGCTGTCTCTTGGCCGTTGGTACTGCTGAGAGAAAAAGCATGAGGTGTCTTATCAGTGGCGCACAACGACGGATAACAGCATCACAAGAAAGACATCGATTTACAGCACTAGTGTTTATGTGCCTGAGGGGTGGTACACGGCAGCAGATGACCCCAGTGTGCCTGAGCTCAAATCTCCTACCATGGCATCATTAGGAAAAGGTCACAAAGCAGCCGATCCTGGGGTAAAACAGGTGTATGTAGTATACGTGTATTTTTGTAGCAACGTTTGTTGCGGCTTCGACCAACACTGGCTATTGTGATTTTGTGCTGAAGTTCACCCTGGATGTGCAGCTGACCAGTAAGGCATGGATAAAGTCAACGGAGACCATTCGGCAAAGCTGAACTACTCATTAGGGAGTAATTACAGGGTGGAATTTGACAGATCTATAGCACCTTCACTTACCCTCCACCTCAGGACACACATGAAAAAGGATTTTGGGGCCACCAGCCTGCTGGGAGGGTCTATTTTCCTATTCCTGTTTAGACCACATGAACACGTATTGCTTTGGCGTGATATAATATGGATACTGATATCTTATGCAAGTGAGCAGATGAACAAGAAAACAGAGTTCTGCTACAGTATATGTGTGTATGTGTGTGTGTTTGACAGAAAGAGAGAGAGAGACAGATAGACAGACAGATAGACAGGCAGAGAAACTCGAGTGTAGCTGCTCATTATATTCACACTTTCCCCTCATTGCTTGACGGAAACATAAAGGTTCAACCTCGCGAGGTAAATTAACAAATCAATTTCTAGCAAAGAAGTAAAGACATCACTCACTCAAATAAAGACGCCTTCAGATGGAAGCGAAACGAAGCAGGGCTTTACAAATTAAGACCATATGCTGCTCCTTGCACTGCATTTCAGGCACAAAAGAGAACTTCAGGTCATATTTAGCCTCACGGCTGACAAAGCTTTACCTCTGGTTTCTGCAGAATCCACCCAGTCATCGGTGATGGACATGTTTATTTTGGGGTTGCCAGAGCGATGGCTTTCGGATTATGTGACTCTGGGGGACTGCGCTATTTCCGATGAGTCATAAAAGTGGGGACGTGCTGGGGAAACGCCTCTCATCCTCCTGTCTTTCAGCCCGGTTTCGCTCGTTCTCTGTCTCTCCCTCTTTCCCAAACACATTTTGTCCCAGGTGGCAAGCAGAGCATTCCCTCATTAAGAGCTAAAAGAACGTCTTTAACTGCCATTTCCCAACTGCACCGTTCCGAACATAAAGAAGCTAGAGCATGTTTTGTGTGATAATAGCTTACCTTTGCCACTCCGAAATTGCTTCGGAAGACATGCATGTTATGAATAATGTATTTCCGTGACCAGACGAGAGCTTGAGAGAGCCTCTTAGCAATAGATGGCATGACTGAAGAGCATGCAATGAGGATTTTGGGCCATGAACATGATTTCTTTGTCAGACGCAACACCGGCCTGAAGGGGGACTTCAAGGAGGCACTAATGCTGGTTTGCCAGTCGGTACGTGTCTGTAATTATCTTCCTTTGAGAATAGGCAGAATAAACATGCTTGGTTTTTTAGATGAACAGCTGAGGGAACATCTAATCATCTGCAAAGGATAAAGACATACTCAGACATACTTTTCATGCCCTTCTATGAAAAAATGTGTGCATGTTTGACTTACGGCCCAGTCTCATGCACACAACACAGTGGGATTTTAATAAACTATGGCATTTGTGTGCATCCACAAAGCCCTTAAGACTAGTGTTTTAAGTTTTGATGGAAGCAATGAAAACAAAACCACTCAGCCCTCCCAGTTTTTGGGAGGCTTTGTGGGCTTTGGACTTCCTCGGTGTGTGTGTGTGTGTGTGTGTGTGTGTGTGTGTGTGTATGTGTTCGTATGTGGAAATAAAGACTGGCAAAAACCAGCAGTGCAATATAGTGATGAAATGGCTAAGCCATCTTACCCACGCAATCTCTATTCTGGTTGTGTATAAAGCCCACGTCGCACCTGTCATTCAGAAGCACACACTGGTAGGAACCTTCCAAGTTCATACACATCTCTTTGGGAGAGCAAGTGTGTGTGGCCCTGCTGCACTCATCCACATCTACTGTATGGTACACACAGTAGATGGGTGGAGGATATACACACAGACACACACAAACACACACACACACACACACACACACACACACACACACACACACACACACACGGACACACGGACGTTTCCACGCTTCACATGGAATTTCCGACTCCTTATAATGTTCTTTTATGTTTTAGAAGGTAAACATACAGTACAGTACATAACGGCACAATTACGTAACTAAGCAGTTAACATCTCGATTACATTGAAATCGCATGTGTCTGTAATATTTATGGATTTATTACATATAATTTCTAGCATGTGAATATGACCATATAAGAAGAACCAGATGCCTTGTGATGGGAGGATAACAATGGCCAATAGATAGGATCTACATTGTGTCATCGTCTTCCCTCCAGTCTAATAATGAAGTTTCTCAGACATTACCTCAAATTGTATGAAACGTAATATCAGTACATGGCAGATAAAGCATCTATTTCCTGTTTCCTCGAGTGTGACAAACGTATTTGGCTCGACAACCAGGATATCTAAACCTGCTGTTTGTTTTACTCCAAACCAAATCAAGCCCTCGGCCCACCCGTACTCGAACATATGGGAGCAATTCCGAGAGAGAGAGAGAGAGAGAGAGTAAGGAAAAGTGTCCTTTGCATGAATACAGCCTTTTCAGCAGAATCCATCCAGATTCATTATGTCTAAAGCTTAGACGCAGCTTACAGAGATCCTCCACATACATGAACACAACAACAAAAAACAGTTGTACTTTATTCAAGCACAGACCCTGCAGTGAATCAAGACTAGTTTATGACTGTGAATAGCTGGATCAGATCCCACGACACTGAAAGCCATGACATTATACACATAGTTATTCTGAATAAGACCTTAATCTCTTGGTATTTACCTGAAATCGCGTGCAGGGCAGCTCCACTCATTACAGATTGTAAAGTGGCTGTAAATCAGACCGAAACCTGAGCTGCCGCAGTACCGAAAGCAAAATACTGTACTGCTGGATCGGTTTTACGTTCCAAACCAACAGTAGGCAGGTAATTTATTAGCACCTCCCTAATGTACTGTAAAACTTGGCGTGTAAAAGATTTCAAACACCTTTCCGTTACTTCGTTTTCCAAAAGTTAACTTCCCCCGCTAAGAAGGCCATTTCTCCATCACTACTCCTTGTAATATAAAGTAGAACGTCTGTACAAACCTGTAATAGACGGGAACACACACTAAAGCTAAAGTCGCTTTTTCATTATTAGAGCGAAAGAAGTTGAGTTAACAGGATACGGCTCACTGAAGTCGAAACCCGTGGGCTTCTCATGTGAGATGTGAACAGGTTCCGGTTATGAAAAGCCTCTACACTGTAATGCTCTGCTTCTCAATGATGACCTGCCTCCGCTGAGAATGTGGCCTAGAAGATACCACTGCACTACTGCGTGGCATTTAAGCTTGCGCTTCTCTGAGTTTGCGTGTCTATGTAGTGTTTCAGAGACCATTTTACTGAAAGCAGGTAGTATTAGGATTAGCTCTATTGCCAGTTCACCTTTACACGTCCGTCCATCAGAATTCAGCGAGAATCCTGGAAAACAGGAACAGCGAGCCAGTCCATCCACTGCTGAGCATTGCTGAGAGCATGGGCCATTACCTGCAGAAAAACAAACAGTGCTGATTATTTCACAGTTTACCTGGATGTCGGAGAAAAATAATAATAAAGAAAGTAATAATGAGTGCGGGAGCAAAACCACTATTTAGGTTTTTCTGTCTGTAATAATGGCATAATGGCATTTCCTCATGCTATCAGAATTTAATAGAATACCGCCATGGTGCATTAGAGAAAAAAAATACCGTCACAGACTTTATGAGCACTAAAAACATTTGAAATGGGTAAAAACGTGACTCAGAAGTTCAATTTGAAAGGAAAAAAAAAAAAGAAAACGTGACCAATACATCTATTTCATAAGGCACAGTCTTGGATGGCATAGATGAGGCTGGTTTTGGGTTTAGGGAGATGATGTGTTGGCCAGATGAGGTGGAAGAGGGATCGAGAGAGACAGCCTGGGCCACTGGAGACCCTGCTCTGCCGCAGACGTGACACACGCGCCCATTAAACCTTCAGGCCTTTGAACTTCTGCCATTGGTCTTTTAACCAGATGTACATTAAACGTAGTTGCACCAGGACTTCAGGAAGGTGCTTGTCTAATGGAAACTATACATCTTATGGATGAAGAGAGATATACTGTAGATATACTGTAGGACTGATTTGGTGTTTCCTTATATGTACAGTGAAACTTGTTGGCAGCTTATAAACGTTCATAAGGAGTAAGCAAAGCATTTGCATTACGACAATCTTATAATATAAAATTGATATCTAAATCATATTGGAAAAAATTGACTAAATAAAAAGGCCTAATATTTGGTCTAAGCATCTGAATATATGCCAGTTATCTCCAGGATAAAAAAAAAAACTGCTATTAAACCTTGAAAATCCCTTCGGTCCAGGCCATGAATTAAGGCAATACAAGCTGTAAAATATTTAGAAATACCCAATAAATACAGTACTGTATATTTATGTTACGTATTACCACTATGGACTGTTTCCGCTGATCAGTCATATCATTAAAACCACTGACAGACTGATTATCAGGTTGATTAATTACCACTGAAAATGTTGATTATCATCATGATGGCACATGTCAAAAAATGGAGAATATGTTAGACAGCCAGTAAACAGTACGTTCTCAAAGCTGAGGTGATTGAAGCAGAAAAAAAATGTGCAAGCATAAAGATCTGAGATCTGACTTTTACACACGCCAAAGTAGTTTGGCTAGATAATTGGGTCAGAGCATCTCAAAAACAGCAGTGCTTGTGAGATGTTCCCAAGAGGTAGTTGTTATTACCCAAGTAAAGTGGTCCGGTCCAAGGAAGGAATTCTTAAACTGGTAACAGGGACATGTGAGCCCAGGTTTATTGATGCTCATGGGGAGCAAAGGTTAGCTTTATACTAGCTGTGGTAGAAAAATGTCAGAATACACATCTTATTACAGCAGACCAGTCACAGCGTGCATGCTGATCCCTGTCTACTGCCCAAAACACCTACTGTACTGTACAATGGGGACCTGAGCATCAGAAAGTGGCCTGGTCTGATGAATCACATTTTCTTTTACATCATTTGGATGGCCGGGTGCATGTGAGTCATCTACCCAGGGATGCATTATACCAGAAAAGGCAGGCCGGCGAAAGCAGTGTGATGCTTTGGGCAATGTCCTGCTGGGAAACCTTAAGTCTTGTGGATTCATGTGGATTTACTTTTACTCATACAACCTACCTAACACTGTTGCAGGCCCAGTATGCCTTTTCATGGCAATTGTATTCCCTAATTGCTCAGGAATTAAGCATGTTCAAGCTGTTGGCTTGGCCTCTAAATGATCTAGATCTCAGTTTGAGTCAGCATCTATGGGTGGACACATGGATTGGAATCAATTGAACATTCAGTCCAATCCATGGAAGACCAAACTCACAATTGATATCTTTATTTTAGAGATACAAAAGGTCTTTTCCAGATCAAAACATAAACTTATCCCTCTTACTTCGAAAAGGCTTTGGAATTAGAGAATTTGTGCCATTATTATGTTTTTAGTAAAGGAAATGAAAAAGAATCATAATGCATATAAACCCTAAATTAGGAATCACAAATCTGCCTGCATCAGACATTTTAGCCATAAACATTGTAGACAGTGTAGATATGAAGATGGATGGCAAGATGAATACAAGGCTTTGTATTCTGAAGCTTGATCCCGCTGAAGATGTATGCATGTGCTGTTGTGGGTACGTGCTTGGTTTGGTGGTGGTTGGTGAAAAATGCAAGGGTTTTTGGTTGCAGACATCTCATGTTGATGTTTGGAATATACAGATCTTCATGCCGGTAAAAGGTAAGATTGCTGCTTGTGGGGGGGTTTAGGGAATACTGTTACAGACCTCAGGATTGTGATTTTGGCCTGGAAGAGGAAAATCCACCTTACTCCTGTACTAAAACATAGACCATATGCTGTGCCAGGCTGGTACACATTAGGTGTGTTGGGGTAGGAGGTTGTGGCATGGTGGATTTAAGTCAATGATACAGAACTTTCATTTTTGCATAAAAACACAGAGGCCTATGGCTCAACGTTTGCTGAATGATGGGAGTGTCACAGATTGCACAATCTCTAGAACTGTCCTGGAGCAATGAAGAACCTCTCACTTTAAAAACAGTTTCCCTAGAATTATTGATTTACTGAACCCCTAGATTTCAAAAACTACTTCTATGAGTGTCTGCCACTCATGCACCAATAATGTACATCTTTTCAAAGTCAGATCTTAGATATTTTCTAATAATTTGATGACATAGGGACTCCTCAGCATTTTATATAACAACACCTGCATTTATGGTGTTTCCATAAATAATTCAGTTGAATAAATTATAGAAACATCATAAATGCATGTGTATTTATACTGTATAACTCTGTCTAGTTCAGTACATGGGGAAGACTGCTGCCTTGACAGTTGTCCAGAAGACAATAATCAATATCTTCCATAAGGAGGGAAAATGCGTCTGTGGCCTTATGGAGGTTGTCAAGGATTGTCTTAAGTTGAATAAATCGTAGTGAAAGGTGCACAAGCAACAGATTTAACCGAACCTTTAAAAAAGTCAAGCAAAGCTGATTCAAGAACTTGGGAGAGCTCCACAAGGAGTGGATTGAGGCTGGAGTCAGTGAATCAAGAGCCACCACGCACAGACGTCGTCTGGAAGTGGGCTACCACAGGCGCATTCCTAGTATCAAGCCACTTCTGAACCTCAAAAGAGTCAACATCAGAAGCATCTTACATGGGCTAAGAAGAAAAGGAACTGGACCATTGCTCAGTGCTCCAAAGTCCTCTTTCAAATGTAAGTAAATTTTGCACTTCATTTGGAAATTAAGGATCCAGTGTCTGTAGGAAGGGTGAATCCAAGTTGCTTGTCCAGGGTGGAGGATCTACAGTCATTGACGTGGGGTGCCATGTACTGTAATCTGCTGGTGTACTTTCTGGACATGTCTTTGTTGCAAATCCTTTAGTGATTGAACTTGGGAAATATTCTAATAATTTGATACATTGGATTTTTGATTTTCACGAGTTATAAGCCATAATTATCGAAATTAAAACAAAACAAAATAAAAATGTAATGATGCATATTTAAATATGTCATATAGATCAAATACATATAGGTATATGTAATAATTCTACAATGAATCCTTTTCATTAAATAATGTTTCTTAATTAATTTAGTATTTTTTGATATTCTAATTGTTTAAGATCCACTGTATATAAGAAACAATGCTGCATCATCATACCTTCACATGGATCTTGCACATAGATTTGGGTCGTCTCTTGAGGTGGTGTGGCCAAAGTAAACACGTTTTCTTCCTCTGTCACTCTGTTGTCCTCCTCAGCGTTCCCTGTAAGATGAAAGATGAACAAGCGGGGAATTTCACAACAGCTGCGCTGATTATTGTAATTTAGGAAATGATCCCTCCAGCATGCTATCACATCTCCACGGAGGCGAAAACAACCCCGACAACTTATGATAACTCCATCACACATAGACTTTGTTCGTTTTTAGTTTTGCTGCAAAACTCCTGTCACTGGATAAAGCAGGATACTTTACCACGTTTATAATTTTTTCCTAGTTATTTGTATGTTTCATAATGAGCACAAGGTGAAGAAATTGGCCTCCAAACACAGAGGAAGGAAGGCGCAAACTCAACCATAGTGATCGTCATAAACACAGATGAAGTCGTATCTAAAATCGGAAATCAATTCCGTCCCTAAGAAATAAAATAAATTGAAAAGCATTCACAGCATGCTGTCCATAACAAACATCGACATTTATGTTTCTTGAAAGCATTTAGCCCAGGCTTTTCATCAACATGTAGACATGCATTTCAAACAGAACACCTCCCTCAGGCATTCAAAGTATTACATATGGTGAGTTAAATCTCGCAATGCTTCACAGCTGACACGGTTCTATATAGGCAGGATTTCTTCTATAATGCAAAGGTGTACTTTCACTTGCGCTCAAGCTGGACCATGAAAACATATGTCATTCATACAGTATGAAGCCTGAAGATCCTATTATCAGCACTATTACCATTTTTGTACAAACAAAAACACACTAGAATTTGTTTAGAAATAGTACATCATGGTGAGCATCAAAGTTGTCACATAATGCATTCCATACATTCTACTGTATGGAAACTATTTAAAGCCTTATTTATTAGTAATGAGAAATCCCCTGATGGTTTATAAATGGCGCCAAATGGACAACATTTATTTTTTGCGACCTCAAGCTTTGACCACCTTACATGTTTTTTTTATTATCTCAGATTTGGTATTCAAGACCACTGTAATATATATATATATTTTTGTTTTGGATTTTTCCCCGATTTTCTCCCTAATTTAGTCGTGTCCAATTCCTCCCCGTCACTAGGGGGCTCCCACATTAAGGCTACTACTACCACTCAGCCGGGAGGGCCGAAGACTATCACGTGTTTCCTCTGAACCACGTGACACCAGCCGACCGCATCTTTTCGAACTGCTCACTCGCGCACCGTTGGGAGCAGCGTAACACACTCGGAGGACAGCGCTATCCGTTCCCCCCGCTGCGCGAACTCACAGACGCCCCTGATTGGCTGTAGAGCCGTGATTAATGTGGGAGCACAATGTACCTCTCATCCATCCCCTCTGAGAGAGCTCGGCCAATCAGCTCTCTCTAGACCTCCGGCTGCGAGACCACTGTAATATTTAAACATGCTATTACATCATTAAAATGAGTATTGTAAGTGCACTGAATTACTCTTCTGTTGGGAAGGGCGAGTCGGCACGTCTTGACACAGCTTTTCAAAAACTCAAGGTGTGTCTGAAAGGGGGTGCACTATAGATTTTGTTGTTGTAGGAATATAATTCCTGAAGTGTGGCAAAGCCCAATATCAAGCCAGGTCTGGTTTATTGAAGCATGGCTTTGGTTGCAGAAGCAACACAAGTGCCATTGTTCACACACTCGTCTGCATATTATAAGTACATGCGGATTATTAAATGTGACATTTGTCAGGTCTCCAAGTCAAAATGTAAAATTAGAAATTTTATGCACAGCGATGTTAAACAGACTGACAAGCTGTTCAGTTGGTCCTAAAAACCTCCTGCCATTACTGTGACCATTGCCATGAGCTGTGTCTCTGACCCGACATTCATAAGTATTTTCCTATCTAACAAATCCAAAGGAGTAGTACACAAAACAGACTTTTTGGTAGGTTTGAATCCAACAAAAAATGTTTTTAATCATAATAGGAACACCAGTCGGTATCCATTAATAGTATATACTGTAATAGTACATACTGTATGCAGTTTGAGACATGATGTTAGTTTGTTTAGCAGAGTGCCAGGATAGTTAAAAAGACTTAAACAGCATGACGGTTCTTGGTCGCTCGACTCTGTGACATCACAAGGCTCAATCGTCTCAAGCTCTGAATTAGCTTCGGATTAGCCATGAAATGTTACAATGCATGCACAAATTACTTACAATGTGCTTTTAACACTGCTATAGACCATGCCAGATATATGCCAAACCATCACAACTCGCTTTTCAAGGCCTGTCAAGAGCTGCTACAATTTCTCTCGAACCCAACACTTTCTTAAGACTTTCTACGTCTTTATAATAATGGACTATACAATGTTAAAGAGTTTTTCATTCATGCCCTGTCAGCTCACCTCTACCCATTAACATTTAAATCCAGATTATGCAAAAACATTATAGAATATATTTCAGCATACTTAGAGAAAAAAAAAGTCTAGAGCTGACCCTCAAAGCACTTCAACCTTCCTTTTTTTGTACACAACCTGGAAATACCACTTTTATTTTAGGTTCTAAGCTATATACCTGAACTATCCCTATAATGTACATGCAGGCTTTTATTGTAAAGCTGGAATCAGTCAAACAAATCAAGTCATTTAAAACACAGAATATACACTCCTGCTCAAATATTTGGGATCACTTGCAAATTTCTTTGTTTTTGAACTCAGCATTTCAAAACTATGAAATAACACAAATAGGATGCGGTAATTATGTAAAAACAACGGCAGTAAGTAGTTACAGTATATAACAGTATTGTCAAGTGCATTTGAAAAACCCGTCAACCACCATGATGAAACTGTCTCTCATAAAGACCTTGCCAGGAAAGCAAGACCAAAACATCCCCCTACTCCAGAGGAGAAGATCATTTCAGTTATCAGTCTTAAGAATCACCAATTAAGAGCACCTCAGATCAGAGCCATTATAAAGGTTTTACAGATCATGTGTATCTCAACGTTAACTGTCCAAAGAAGATTATCGCATATTTGGGACGCCTTCAGCATTACTTTATAATGTACAAAGAAATAAAAATCAGGAACGACCATGAAGTTAGAAAGTGATCCCAAACTTTAGCGATATAGTGTATATTTTTTAATGTTAAGAGAGGTCAAATTTCTAGATGATAACTAGTTTGAAACCCTGAATTACTGCTAAACAAATCAGTGACTTGGATAAAAATCTTTACAATATTGAAACCCTATATTTGAAAATCCAGAACGAGAAGATTAGCATACCAAGTTCACATGTGTGTCCATCCTGCATCAGGGTATATCCGGGGTGGCATGTACACTTGTAGGATCCCAAAGTGTTGATGCAGATGTGAAGGCAGCGTTGTCCCTCAAATGTCTCACATTCATCTACGTCCTCCAGGTTCTCCACGGCGTTAGATGCGTGCTCAGAATCCGTAATGGAGAGAGACTGCTTAGGGAACAGTCTGTCAATCACTGAGGGCGAAAAAAGATAAAGATTCTAATAACACTCACTTCTAAGTCAAGGCTATTTTATATAGTGTCTATTTAACGTTCTAGGGGGAAAAAACTGTATATCTACTAATTGTGCCTTAACTTTTATTATTTAAAGTTAATCATATGTTAAATCTCTAGCAGAATCCATTTGACTAATATATTGAAATTAGTGAGATAATTATATAATATATAATATAATTATTATGCCAGCATGTGGTATTTAGCTAGCTAACATTAGTCAACCACAATGTGTGATTTGAATAAGTATTCAAATTTAGCAAGGTTTAATTCTCCCTCTTAATACCCAACTACCTACAGTAGAAGGAAATGATAAAGACTAAATTGTGTGCAGATAAAAACCTGGGCCTTAAAAAAAATAGCCTCTGCCTAATTGATATCATCATCCTACATACTGTCATACAGTCTAAAAAAACTGTCTAAAACAGGTACTGAGCTCATATTTTTTTATGTAATGTTATAATAAATACAGTATACTGCATTCATATTTAGAAAACTAGATTGTGGTAACTTGGACAGTTTCTCAACTGATGATATATGGTTTATTTGAAAAAAAAAACTGCATTTACATATATATATATACTTTTTTTTCATATACTGTCTTATAAACCATATATCATCAGTTGAGAAACTGTCCAAGTATATATATATATATATGTATAGTAAATTGTGAATAAATAATAAAAAATATATATATTTTTTTTATTAATTATAATTTTTTTATTTATCTGCATATTATCTGAAGCCCACATACATGTCTGCCATAAAAAAGGCAGTGTGTGTTTGGTTTGTGTTTGGTGAAAATTTGGGCACTTTGTTTCAAAAAGCCGAGGGCAAAAGCGCTGTGTTCACCCAAAAGCAATGGCTGCTGTCAAGTAATCTGGAACAAAACTGCTCATAATGACTCTTCTACTCAACATTTGAATTCAATTTATGGCACAAATTTAACTTCAGGCAAGTATCAAGGGACTGGCAAAGTTTCATTAAAATCTTTTAAGGCAGTTTTGTGTGACATTGTGGCAAAATCAACAGACAGGCATATTGTACAAATAGAAATTTTTATGGTCTAATATATGAAACATAAAGATATGATTGAAAGAGCAAGTTCTGACCAATGTACAGACAAAACCTTTTTTTATTTACTGTATATACTGTAGATAATGTAAAGCTCTACTGA
Source organism: Clarias magur (assembly GCA_013621035.1). NCBI lineage: Eukaryota > Metazoa > Chordata > Actinopteri > Siluriformes > Clariidae > Clarias > Clarias magur. The sequence goes on along the minus strand of QNUK01000011.1, from coordinate 2,273,254 downwards.
GAATGATTGTAGTGTATCCTTACCTGTGCTCTTAACTTAATTAATCCTGAATTAGAAATGAGATTTTGGGTTTGATGTGATATCCTGGTCATTCAATAGATTCAGGTCATCACCCAATTTCATTTGGCACATAACCTTGCTGAACTTAGACCTGACTAAACGAAGCAACCCCAGATACCCTGGCAGAGGCGTGTCCATTGGGCACTATTCATTATGGGTGCATCGCTTCATGCATTCTCTTCTTTCTGTCATGCACCCATCAATCTAGAGTGGGGTCACTCTGAACTTATCAGACCTCATCACATTGTGTGCATATGAAAATGTTTTTACTTTCACTATTAAACGTAGCTACTGTACAGTAGGGCTTTTACTATTGATTTTTTTACCATGCAACTTCACCAAGTGTTTACAAGATCTCCATTATTTTATTTTTTTCAACCACATTTCTTCCACAAAGTTGACAGCTCAGCACTATCTGTCCAGGTTTTGATAACGTGTTGAAGGGTTCTTACCCCGTTCCAGTAATTTCAAATCTCCTTAGTTGTTTTCTTGGCTTGATGCAGCCTAATAATTTGACACTTCAAAACGGTGACTATTTTTTGTCCGGGGTTGGGGGTATTTAGCTGCATATAATTTAGATACACATTTTTTTTTATCAACCTGGCAAACTAGTGATATCACCAAACTGTTCCCTTTTGCTTTGTGATGCTTTGCCAGGCTTGGACCAAAGCTTTATTCAGCTGTTGTTTGCTCTGGCGGTTTCTCCTTTTGGTCTTTTGCTCAGGAGGTAAAATACATGCTCAATTGGCTTAAGAACTGGTGATTGAGTTGACCGGTCTAAAACGTTCCACTATCCCCCTGATGAAGTCATTTGTTGTGTTGGAACTGTTTTGGGGTCATTCCCTTACTCCAATTAACTTGGATTTATTTCCCTGTAACTTGGCAAACAGATTCCTAAACTTCTAAATTCATTCTGTTTAATACTTTCTTGGGTTACGTCATCAATAAAGATTAGTGAGCCTTATCCAGAAGCAGTCATGCAACCCCACTCCATCACACTATCTCCACAATGCCTAAAAGAGCGGTTGATTTCTGTCATTGTTGTGGTATATCTCTGTATTTCTTTGCATATTCCAAACGGGCGTACAGATTTTCACTGCTGATGAGGGGTTTGTGTGTTGTGCTATGCCGTCTACATTTCTGGGCCCGTATTCACAAAGCTTCTTAAGCCTTAAAGTTGCTCATAGTGACGAATTCTAAGAAAATTCTAAAAAAAATAATAAAAATGGGTTCCATATGTATATGTGTAAGTGTGTATGAGCTATGCATCAAAATCTCATGCTGCTTAGGTGATCTAATGGTATGCTGGTGGCCTAGAGTCATAGTGCTTGGGCCCTAATAATTCTTTCTGTGCTGCCCTGTACCAAATCATCCATGGCCCAGTACAGGTCCGCGGTCCAGGGGTTGGGTCCCAATGGTTTAACACTTCTAAATGAAATAATGTGTATATATCAGGAAATGAAAGAATGAAAGGAATAACATTTTTTTTTTGTCTCAACTAGCTTTTGACCTCAAACCAAAACTACTGGCATTCCAATAAGTCTTCCCAATACCTTGTATGGCTGTGCAGAAAATACTACATATGAGCTGTGAGATGTAATAAAATTTGAAACAGAAATAATGTGCGTACTGATGTAAATGAACACGTGGCATAACAACAGCCATAGACATTTTTGACTGACTTTTTTGTATCCAATACCCTCTTGCACAAAACATTACCTTAAAATAACTAATGAACACAAACCCCATTTTCCAAAGGACACACTGGCACTCATCAGACAGAACTGGCATGTGATAATTAAGGTGCTTTATACGCCAGACACTCATTAAACTCAACCTTGCCGCTCAACATCTGCAGCCCCACCTTCTACAGCTGTCAATGCCACACCTCTCCCCTCAGTTCATGCCAATCATGGTGGCACTGTTCTGGATACATATTGCCTCAGCGCTAATGGAAATACAGTTGGAGCTGAAGAACACCCAGCTGGCATTGCACATGAGTCTGGCAAAGCTCTACTCACTCCATTAGCACTTGCCTGAACATAATAAACAAGCGTGGGCTCGTGTTGCATGGCATAGCAGTTTAAAGTAAATATTCCTCACAGTCATTACCTGAATGTAAATGTGCCGTGGTGAGAGATTAAATGTTTCTGCTGTAATTAATCACAGTTCTCCTGGTGTGAGAAGGCAGCGGGGATGAGAAGGCATCCCTCGCGGATATAATTACCTCTCAACTGTTTTCCTAGCACTTAACTCCTTAAGGATAGAGGTTATGTTCATGTAGATTGTGCTACGCTCGTATTATAAAGAAATGATCGAGAAAGCACCTTTGCCGTTCGCCTCCAGAGAATTAAGTGGTTTCAGCAGAACGTTATCAAGATTTTTGTGCAACGGAGAGGGAAGCAAAAATATCCTGAACATACTGACTAAACCTCATGAAGAAATTTCACGTTCTGTTCAGAGACAGAAAAATCACAACAAAGTGAATATCACAACACGTTCCCGAAAGAAACTGACGGGGTCGCCACAGCGGGATTCCATACGCACACAACTTGGCACAGGTTTTACACCAGATGCCCTCCCATTTCTACAGGCTTGGCCTTTATTATTTTCTTAAAATCCGGAATACCATTAACTCTTCTTATATATTCATTTTTGTTGCAAAAACAAACAAACAAGTAAATCAAAAATTATATTCCTGCAACAATGTAACATTTCTTGCAAGCACTCAAAAGAAAATCAGAGTAAAACTCAGCTACAGAAAAGCTCATTACGTTTCCCTGATCCTAGATTACAGAAGGGAAAAAAAGGTAAAAAGAATGTGCTGTATAAGGAATATAGAAAGGTCATGTCTGGGTTTCCTTTGTATCTTCGAGCCTACTGGCCGGGAGCCTTGCAGTTGCTTGAGCTGGATGCAAAAGTGGGTCACAGCCACATCAAGTCACACGATCAAGCAGTGCAGATTGACATTCAGTCAGCCATAACAGTCACACTCTGAAACTTGATCTTGAGACTTGAAAGATATGATCGGAGGAATACAGCACCTGGGATAGCAGTTAGTCAAAATAAAATCCCACTTGACAGCACACAGAATCCATTACTCAAGTGTATTTTACAACTATGTCCCCTAAACTAACTGACCAGAGTGCAAAGGATGTGTTTAGAATGTTGGCAAATCTCAGCGGCTTAAAACAAATTATGTGATGCATTCAAGTGAGTATTGCCTGACAAATGTCTCTAGAAAGAATTGATGGCAAGGAGAAAGTTTGCTCGCTGCTCAGCCATCTGCCTCAGATTCAGCTGAGCTCACAGGCAGCTTCATGCACTATCCCGAATGGCAGCTTGACAACTGATGAATCAGCTCATATTTGTCTTTTTGCTATCTATCTGAGCTTTGCACCTTTACCACTACTTTTACCTGGGTCAACACCCAAAATCAAAAAAACTGATCCAATTTGAAAAAGGTATTGAGAGTAGTTTAAAGCTTTTACACTATGTTCCCTATGAATAGACAGTGATACAAATGGCCCGCCTTGTGATTTTTCACTTTAAGAAGTAATGTTTTGCAAGAAATTTATCTCGGCATGCAAAACATTTTTAGCATATGAGCGACCATACTTCCGGTTGTCAAAGCCACTTACAGTTTTGTTTTTTAAAGCAGACTATGAGAGAAGAGGGATCATAAATTAAAGATTAAGTTTAGAGGTTTAATATTTATTAATTTCAGATTTTACTTTATTAACAGGTCTTTGCGAAATTTCGTATAACAAAACACACTTACCCATAGGAAATAATGTAAATGCATATAATCCGTTCCAGCCACCCCAAAAAATATTACTAATATTACAATTTCTAACACTACAATTGCTGTATATTTTTGTCTGATATAAATCTCTTGAAACTAGTATTGAAAGCAGGGCAAGTGCCAAAATCTGATTAATAAACAACAGGGTCAGAGCATCTCCAAATTGGCAGGTCTTAGGTGTGCAGTGGTTAGCACCTGCCAAAAAGGAAGAAAACTAGATGATACTGACAGAGTCATGAGCACCCCAGGTGCAATAATGAACATGGGGGTCCCATAGTAGAGGTCTGATCCTATAGAATAGGTACTGTAATACAATTTGCTTAAAGGTTACTGTTGGATATGACAGAAAGGTGTTGTAGCCACAGACCAGACAGAGTGCCAATTCACGACCCTTGTCTACCATCAAAAAGGCTATAATGACCAGAGGAGCATAAGAAATGGGCAATGGAGCATTTGAATTTTTTTTTTTTACATGCTCTAAATGACAAGGTATCTGGTCATCACTTGCCAAGAGAAGAACTAGCACCTGAATGGAAAAAGATAAGCCGCCAGAGACTGTGATACAATGGGGAAGTTTCTGCTCGGAAAACGGGTTCCAGCATATGCACATATTACTTTAATGCATACCAGCAATATGCATACCAGCATATCTAATCAGTGTTCTTGAAGTGCAGACCTTCATGGCAATAGCACTTTCAATCACCTAAGCAGGATAATGTGCCATGCCATGCTGCAAAAATTATTTAGAAATGGTTTGATTAATATGTCAATAAGTTCAAGGTAATGACTTGGGCACCAAGTTCCCCAGATCTCAATTAGACCCAAGCATCTGTGGAATGTGCAGAACAAACATAAAGCCCTGATAGTGCTGATAGTAGGAGACTTTAACATTCATGTAGACGATGCTAACAACACTTCAGCACTCGCATTTATAGATTTGCTAAATTCCTTTGGGGTTAAACAAAATATAAATAGACCAACTCACCGCTTTAATCATACGCTAGATTTAATTATATCCCATGGTATAGATGTCTTCAAAATTCACAAGTAATCTGCCGGATCTGTCCCAATTTCTTATCAGACCCCTAAGTGCAGACGATCTAGATGAAGTGACTAGCAGCATGGGCACTATTTTTACCAGTACATTAGACACTGTTGCTCCCATCAGATTAAAAAAAGTCAGAGATAAAACACTTGCACCATGGTACAATAGTCATACTCGCGCCCTAAAGAGAGCAACTCGTAACCTCGAACGAAAATGGAGAAAAACTAAATTAGAAGTTTTTAGAATCCCGTATAAAGGTAGTATGTGCAGCTATAGACGGGCTCTAAAAGCGGCTAGGGCCGAGCATCTGAGCCAACTCATAGCAAGAAACCAAAACAATCCCAGGTTCCTATTTAGTACAGTGGCTAGCCTAACAAATCCTATGATGCCTGCAGGGAGTATCCCATCACAGCTTAGAAGTGAAGACTTCATGAACTTCTTCAATGAAAAGATTGATAGTATCAGGAAGAAAATAATGGAAATTCAACCTCTAACAACATCTCATGATCCAGTCCAGTCTAAAGCTTCACAATTTGATTTTCAGTGCTTTACAGGTGTAGGACAGGAAGAGCTGTATAAACTTATCACCTCGGCTAAATCAACAACATGCTTGTTGGATCCAACTAGACTTTTAAAAGAAGTGATAAATATAACCGGAGCGCCACTTCTAAACATTATCAACTCTTCATTATATCTAGGTCATGTCCCTAAACCTTTCAAGTTGGCAGTTATTAAGCCTCTTCTTAAAAAATCTAATTTAGACCCAAATGATATAATAAATTACAGACCGATTTCAAACCTTCCGTTTATATAAAAGATATTAGAAAAGATAGTATCAGCCCAAATATGCACATTCTTGCAGGAAAACGATATCCTCTAGGAATTTCAGTCAGGTTTCAGGCCCCATCATAGTACAGAAACTGCACTAGTTAAAATTGCAAATGACTTGTTTTTAGCTTCAGACCAAGGCTGCATCTCAATTCTTGTCTTACTTGATCTTAGTGCTGCATTCGACACTATAGATCATGATATTCTCATAGATCGCTTACAAAATCACATTGGTATTCAGGGACAGGCGTTAAAATGGTTTAGATCCTACCTGTCTGATCGATTCCATTTTGTAGATCTGAATGGAGAACAGTCTGGTGTAATGCCAGTGAAATATGGGGTGCCACAAGGGTCAGTTTTAGGACCTCTGTTGTTCTCAATATACATGCTTCCCTTGGGTAACATCATCAGAAGACATGGGATTAGTTTCCATTGTTATGCTGATGATACCCAGTTATACATCTCCACAAAACCAGATGAAATACCCAAATTGTCTAGACTAACTGAGTGTATTCAAGATATAAAAGATTGGATGACCGATAATTTTCTTTTACTAAATTCAGATAAGACAGAGATATTACTTATTGGCCCAAAAACCAGTACATACCAGCTCTCACAATTCAGCCTGCGTTTAGAAGGATGTACTGTTACCACCAGCTCGACAGTGAAAGACCTGGGTGTGATATTAGACAGTAATTTATCCTTTGAAAATCATATCTCCAACATCACAAAAACAGCCTTTTTCCACCTTAGAAATATGGCCAAGCTTAGGAACATTTTATCTGTATCTGATGCAGAAAAGCTGGTTCATGCATTCATGACCTCCAGACTGGACTACTGTAATGCATTACTGGGTGGCTGTCCTGCATCCTCAATTAACAAGCTACAGTTAGTCCAAAATGCAGCCGCCAGGGTTCTCACTAGATCCAGAAAATATGATCATATAACCCCAATATTATCATCCTTGCACTGGCTACCTGTTCAGTTTAGAATTAATTACAAAATAGCATTACTTACGTACAAGGCTCTAAACGGTCTAGCTCCCACATACCTAACCAGTCTTCTGATACGTTATAATCCACCACACTCCTTAAGATCAGAAAACTCTGGACTACTGGTAGTTCCCAGAATATCAAAATCTACAAAAGGAGGTAGGGCTTTTTCATATTTATCTCCAAAACTTTGGAATAGCCTTCCTGACAGTGTTTGGGGCTCAGACACAGTTTCACAATTTAAAAGTAGACTCAAGACGCATCTCTTTAATCTGGCATACACATAATTAATTTCTTTACCTGATACTCCAGTACATCTATCCTGAATGGCAACCACGCTAATTCTTTTCACCTGCTCTTTATTTTTCCACCCATCCCGAGGCATCTGGAGATTGTGCCAGCTTCAGTAGACTGAGGCCGACCCTGCGAGGACCCAGAGGCATCCAGAGAAGGACCAGCTCCAGCTGGATTCTTCTTCATGTTGGTTTGGATCTACACATGCTGCTCCTAAGCTCCCAGTGATCCAGACCCCCATCTGCCCTCTGCACCTGCTGACTCATCCCTGAGCTGAACTGGACTTTGTGTTAATTTAAATTAACTTCTGTTATATCGAACTTTCATCTGCATAACACACATGATGTTATATAATTTCTGTTATCTGTTATCACCCAGATGAGGATGGGTTCCCTGTTGAGTCTGGTTCCTCTCAAGGTTTCTTCCTATTGCCATCTCAGGGAGTTTTTCCTTGCCACTGTCGCCGTCACCCTTGGCTTGCTCATCAGGGACAATCTCATTATCTAGTCACATTTTTCTTACACATATATACATTTCCATAAGTTTTCTTTTCATTTTCTTTTCATTTCTGTGAAGCTGCTTTGAGGCAATGACCATTGTTAAAAGCGCTATAGAAATAAAATTGAAATGAATTGAATTGAATTAAGTAAATGCTGCTATATCTTAGTGTTAGACACCACTAGACCCTCAGTGGCCTATAGCAAAAAAAAAAAAAAGCAAAAAGGAGAACGTAACAATGTGAGAAGGATGTTTTTTATGTCATGTCTGATTGGTGTTTATCATAAAACAAGTACAAAAATGTTGCCACAAGATCATCATGTAGGTGTGGCAGACACTTTTTTCACCATTAGGAATATTTGTTGAGGAGGCATGGTGGTGTATTGGTAAGGACTGTCGCCTTGCACCTCTAGGGTCCCGGTTCGATTCTAGGCCAGACTTGATTTCCGTCTCTGTGTGCATGGAGTTTGCATGTTCTCCCCATGCTTGGTGGGTTTCCTCTAGGTACTCCTGTTTGCTCCCACAGTCCAAAGACATGCAGATTAGGCTAAGTGGCATTCCCAAATTGCCCGTAGAATGAGTGTGTGAGTGAGTGTACACACTGTGTGTGCCCTGCAATGGATTGGCACCCCATGGGTGTACCTAAGCTTCCTGGGATAGACTCCATGCTCCCCACGACCCTGAATACAGGATAAAGTGGTATAGATGATGAGTGAGTGAGTGAGTCAATATCTGTGATCATTGATAAAACAAATATATTTGTAAAAAAAAAAAAAAAACATTCTTGAAAGTTTCAGGGATTTAGGGAGCTGCTAAAATATCCAGTCCAATGAATTCCTGTAAGGATAACTAGGCTACCCCAAAAGCAGCTAGAAGCTTAACCCAGTCAAAAGGGGGAAGAGACAGTTTCACAACTTCGCTCCAATGGTGTAAATCAGCAAGCAAGCCGTTGAATAAGGAAGAAGCAGTTTCAAAACTTTACTGAAACGGTCTGTAACAAGCCGTTGAATAAGGAAGAGACAGTTTCACAACCCTCCCTGACTCATGTGCTGACCTCCAGAGCACACGTCTTTGCAAGAACAAAGATACATACTTTCATGAACAATTTCAAAGATGTGCCAGTAGGGCAAATAGTATGCTTGATGTCTTTATGTTATGTTCAATGTGTTTGTCCTTAACTTAAGAAGTGTAATCAACATATACTGTGCAACCTCAAGTGGGAGTTGAGTTCTTGCTCAAACTCCAACGCCGTGCAACGAAGAAGCCCCAGAGTGTTACCAGGCAACCAACGCGTTACCGAGGGCTTCCCCAAAAGACGTCATCTTAACAACTGTGCACCGACCAATCAGCAACGCCATGATTCCCTCCCCAGTGGCGAACCACCAGGAAGACCGAAATGTAATGCAAGTAAACAAACAAGCTTCATACCTTGCTGAAAATTGGTACGCGATTCAAATTCAACACTAAGATTAAACCCAAGGCTCTGCTCTTGTGACTTTCTCAAGTCTAGTGACCAGTACTAGAAATTTGACGATTTCCTCAAAACTCCATTGACTTTCACCCTCTGAAATGTTTGTGTTTAAGTAGCGTAGTTTCATGAATCATAGGTTAGTTCAATAAAATCTTGTTTCTTTATAAATAACTGTTGTCTTGGTCATGTATCTGACATTGTACATTTGCCCAGATCTTACGTTACCTTGCTCATTATTAAAAAATACCAGATTTGTATAATCATTGTTGGCCACAAGATAAACAGAATTGGTAAGATACACTAACTCGTGCCAAACACTGGACAGATAGATGATGAGGTGTATGTTATAAATTTTAATCAGTTTAATAAAATCAACCAAAATCCTTAAAGATTCACATTAAATTTAAAAAGTAAAATCTGCAGATAGTGGATACTTCATTATTACCCACTGTGCACAAAGCAATTAAAATGGACTACTGCACTATAGTCCCGATTGCATAGAAGTTTCTTTTGGTTTGAAATTTACACAAGGATATCAGAGCGCCAAACCCACAATGTACAGTCAAGTAATAGTCAAAAAATGTACCACTTCCAAAGTACATCTGTGGTCATTTGGTCATATATAAACACTGAGGGTGATAATTCAACACTTGGGAATTTTGCTGTGTGAACCGTATATAAAAATGAAATAACTATATTCACATGTCATGGAGCTCTTGGAGAGGCTAGAGCTGTATCATCCCAGACCACATTTCAGCATTTTTTTCTGGAGCCACGGCAAAAGGGAGGTGTGGAGCATACAGTCATCTACTGCGAAAGTCCCACTCCCTTCTGGAGTACAACACCACCACCACAGTGTGAATCACTTTCTTGGAAGTATTGAGCACATTTAATGCTAATAAAACTTTCCTGCTGAGAGATAAGCTGTGAAGCATGTCCATAATCTGGGTCACTGACTACCTGCAGTAGTGGTCAGGCCGTGCAGGTACTTTTCTGCCTGAATGCCTGCTAAACACCACAGGGCACCATGCTTTCACCTTCGTCTTCTTCCTGTGCAGACTTTCAGTACTGGTCAAATCCCTGCCACCTTCGGAAACGTCTGACAACTTTGTGGTGCATCAATAACTTTCATGCAAGAAGAACCACTGCCCCTGAATGTGGCCAAGACCAAGGAGATGGTAGTGAATTACAGGGGAAAAGGACCCATGTCCATCATAGGTCAGGATGTTAAGCAGGTAGACACCTATAAATCCCTGGGTGTCCATTTCAACAACAGACTAGACTGGAAGGTAAACTCAGAGGCTGCGTACCACAATAAACTCACTATCATTCTGGGCAGTAAACAGCAACCCCTCCATAACCTTCTGGTTAAACAGACAGCTCCTTCAGTAAAAGACTTATTCAGCTTTGCTCTAGAAAGGAGTTATACAGGAGGTTGTTTATAACACAGCAATCACACGGTACAATGGATCATCATTGTGTGGAGAGACAGCCTTAGAATAACTCATTGAGCAATAGTTTAACTTGAATAGTTCAACTGCCACCACCCACTGGTCATTTCCACTACACTCCCACTATTTATTTTTCACACTGTTTCCAAAGTTTACACCCTCGACAACGTTGCACTATACTGCAACTTTATTTCTACTCAAGTCTGTTGCTTGTATCTACAATATTTATTTGCTCCCCCATGCACTAGCACACTCCTCTATGAGACTGATCCCATTTAACTAGAGATTTAAGACTATGTGGGACAGGGGTAGCTCAGTGTTTAAGATGTTGGACTAATGATCAGAAAATCCCAGCACCAGCAAGTTGAGCCCATGAGCAACGCTCTTAACCCTTAAGTGCTCAAACGTATAATGAGATAAAATACAAGTCTCTGGATAAAAGCATCTGCCAAATGCCATAAAAAGAATTGTAATGTAAATGTTCAACAAAACACATTCAAAGTGCTGTCTGATTTACCCTTCCACTATCCAGTGTCATCCATGCAGGTGGCTTCTCTTTTGAGTCTGGATTCTTTCAAGATTTCTCCTTCCTGTGATCTTAGGGGAGTTTGTACTTCTTATTGTTGCTCCTGGCTTGCTGATTAGAGATTGAAATCTACATCCAGATTCCTATAAAGCTGCTTCGACCGCTTTTTATCAAAGCATACAAATAAAACAGCGGCTATGCTCACAAAACCTTTCAAACTAAAATGTATTCAAAGTAATAAAGATCATTAAAACAGAATCTGTGTATATCACTCACTTACTCACCGTCTATACCACTTTATCCTGTATACAGGGCCACGGTTGGCCGGGAGCCTATCCCAGGAGACTTTGTGCACGAGGCGAGGGACAAGGTGCCAATCCATCACAGGGCACACACTACGGGCTATGAGGAACACCTAATCTGCATGTCTTTGGACTGTGGGAGGAAAACCCACAGCACAGGGAGAACATGAAAACTCATAGAACACAGAGGCAGAAATCGAACCCAAACAGGAATTGAACTCTGGAGATGCAAGGCAACAATAAGCTACCGTGCTGCCCTAATGATAAAACTGTCATGATAGCTCCGAGTGGCGCAGTGGTAAAAGCGCTCGCCCTATCATCCGGAGATCGCCAGTTCGAATCCCGGGTGGTGCTGTAACCTCTCGCAGCCGGAGGTCTAGAGAGAGCTGATTGGCCGAGCTCTCTCAGAGGGGAGGGATGAGAGGTACATAGTGCTCCCACATTAATCACGGCTATACAGCCAATCAGGGGCGTCTGTGAGCTCGCGCATCGGAGGGGGCGGATAGCGCTGTCCTCTGAGTGTGTTACGCCGCTCCCAACGGTGCGCGAGCGAGCAGTTCGAAAAAATGCGGCCGGCTGGCGTCATGTGGATACTCTTCGGCCCTCCTGACTGAGTCGTAGTAGTAGCTTAATGTCGGAGCCCCCTAGTGACGGGGAGGAATTGGACGCGACTAAATTAGGGAGAAAATCGGGGGGGGGGGGAAACTGTCATGATTTAATTGGATGAAAGTAATTGACTGTGCCGTTATTAGGCTTAGGCTTCCACCCAAACATAACTGCTACTTTAAAAAAAAGCTCAATAATTATTACAACACTAATGTTTTTATGAAGATTTTTGCATTCTTAAGTACTTTCTTACACACTCACACGCCTAGGAGACTTGGGGCACAAGGTGGGGTACACCCTGGACAGGGTGCAAATCCATGGCATTGCACACATACTGTACAGTACACACTCACATGCTCATTTTATATACAGTATATGTCTGTGTACTGTTTGTGTTTTTTTTTTCTGGCACCTTTTTTAGGCAGGGTGGTAGGTTTAGGTCTCTCCTTTCTCTTTAGTACAGGTGTGCTATAGTCTTCCTCTTCTTCCTGACAGCAGGTGAGAGAAACGTGTCCACAAGTGTCGCTAAGGTGTTGAAGTGCGACACAGCTTATTCCCTCCTGTCGAATACGCAAACCGATTGCACAACAGCTGCAGCACTCCTATTCAAGAAGAAACACACACACCACAGAGTCACATGATATGCAAAGTTCAGCCAAACCATTAACAGCACATAATATTAACACTGATGATCAATTATATAAAAGTAAATCGGTGACAGAATCATGGGTACCCAAGTCTCAACCGTGCCTGTGGGAACTAAAGGCCAGTCTGTCTGATATGATCCCACAGAAAAGCTAATGTACGTAGGACAAATTGTTGAATAAAAGTTAATGCTGTCTGTGATAGAAAGGTATCAAAACACCCAGTGCATCATGGCTTGCGTTGTATAGGGTCCAGCTGGCAAAGAGCTCAAAGTTGTTGATCTGCCCTCCAAGTTCGAGCATTGATGGGATGTGTTTTATAAACAAGTCTGATCCATAGAGGCCTCACCTCGCAACTTACAGCACTTTGACACTAGACACAAGTGATCTATACCCAGCTCTGGAACAATTGCTCCCCTCTCCACACGCCCTGCTGGCCAGATTTCACATTGTTATTTGCGCTCCTTCCTCGGATACCTACTTGGTTTGTGAGTCGCCATTAAACACATAGCAGAAAAGAAAAGATAGAGGAGGTAGACCATCGTGTTATGGTGTTATGCCTAATATTATTGATATTTCAGGAAAATGTCAAAAGTAATGCTATCATGTGCGTTCGTAATTTATCAGCTATGGCTGTGTAGGTCAGAGGATGAGATTGGCTTGTGCTGCGCACACACTGAGATTTCCGAGGAGATCGATGGCACTGATGATGCGTCTAAACAGCAATTTAATTCCGATCTCGGGTACAATTGGCTTCTACTGTATATCTAATTTGATTCATGCCTGAGTACACTGTATCGTTGTCGAGACCACCTTTTCTAGAGGAAACGATTGTGTTCTCACTGATCAAAATGAACCAGTGTCCTGGATCTGCTACTAATGTCCTGGTGCCAGATAACAACACAATGGAGGCCAGAGCTGTGTTGGTGGCTCAAAGGGAACCTACACAATATTGGGCTAAATGCTTTAAGGTTTTAATATAATTGCTGATCGGTGTACACATTTTTCCACCCTGTTCTGGCTGAGAGAACACAGTAGAACAAAAAAAAAAATGCATCTTGGGATCAACAACCCATTAGGATTGCATTACATTCCTTCATCTGGGTGGGATTGAGGAAGGTTAAAAGTGCAGACAGCCCAATGTTTTCACTATGAAGAACAGATTTGCTATCATGGCCGAAAGAGCAGTGACTTTCTTTAGAGCTTGACTCATGGGAGCAAAACATTATATTGAGAATCTGTAAAATAAATAGAGGGAGTATACCGCACTGGTATCATGTATCTCAGTTATACAGTAAGCCACTCAACCATGTCATACTGAAATGCCCAGTTTCATTGGAAAATAAAGCCCTTCAGCACATATTGCTCCACACAATTCCTCATACAAGCAGTACCAAAGGTCAGTGAAATATTTCCATCTATATACTACGTTTTCATTATCCCTGATGTTCAAAATGAATAGTGTCTTTTTTCTTTTTCAAACTTTAGCCAAGGCAAACACGTTCAATATGTCAAAAAAGTCCACAGGTGTCTTCAATTACGGAAGTGTTCATAAATAGTTTAAACTAAACTGGAATCAGACTTCCCAACACCGTTGCCAGGAACTCTATACAATGCAAATCAATGTCTTTGTGTAGCATTTCACTGAAAACGAAGAGGCCCAAACTTGTTCCATCGTGACAATGTCCCTATGCACAAATGAAGACATTGTTTGCAGTTGGTTGATGTGGAAGAACTTAAGTGGCTTTTAAGGAGCTTTGATGTTGTCTGCGTTCCAGGACTCCTTGCCTGACATCAATGAATAACATCTCCAATGCTAAAAGGAAAAATCTCCACAGCCACACTTCAAAATGTAGTGTGAATCCTTTTCAGAAGACTGGAGTTATTATACCAGCAGATTTTGGTACTAAATCTGGAATGGGACGTCCAACAAGCAGAAAATGCGGTTGGCTGATGTCATGTATCTCAAACGAAGCACATGAAAAGTGTGACAGCCCTCACCCTCCCTAGTTGGTAGGAATGGGTAATGTCTAAATCGGGGGAGAAAATATGTTAAAATCTGGAGAAAACTTTTGTTCAAAAAGAAAAAATAACGAAAGATATATTTCCACAAGCAAATGGAAAGTGTAATTGCTCAATGAATGAGAAAGTTACGGCAAGACTTTAGTTGTAACGTATACATTTCTTCGCATAAGTGTAACTGAGGTATCAGAGTACAGGGTCAGCCATAATACAGCACCCCCGGAGCAGGATAGACAAGGGCCTTCCTAAAGGGCCCAATAGATAGACTTAAAGCCCTTGCTAAAGGGCCCAATAGATATACTTAAGGCCCTTGCTAAAGGGCCCAATCGATAGACTTAAGGCCCTTCCTAAAGGGCCCAATCGATAGACTTATAGGCCTTGCTAAAGGGCCCAATAGATATACTTAAGGCCCTTGCTAAAGGGCCCAATCAATAGACTTAAGGCCCTTGCTAAAGGGCCCAATAGATGGACTTAAAGGCCTTGCTAAAGGGCCCAATAGATATACTTAAGGCCCTTGCTAAAGGGCCCAATCGATAGACTTAAGGGCCTTGCTAGAGGGCCCAATCGATAGAGTTAAGGGCCTTGCTAAAGGGCCCAATAGATGGACTTAAAGGTCTTGCTAAAGGGCCCAATAGATATACTTAAGGCCCTTGCTAAAGGGCCCAATCGATAGACTTAAGGCCCTTGCTAAAGGGCCCAATAGATAGACTTAAGGGCCTTGCTAGAGGGCCCAATCGATAGAGTTAAGGGCATTGCTAAAGGGCCCAATAGATGGACTTAAAGGCCTTGCTAAAGGGCCCAATAGATAGACTTAAGGGCCTTGCTAAAGGGCCCAATAGACTGGCTTAAAGGTCCAATAGATCAACTTAAGGGCCTTGCTAAAGGGCCCACCAACAGCAACCTGGCGGAGCTGGGGCTCGAACTACCAACCATTCGACAGGTAACTCAGTGCCTTAGCCCTCTGATCTAACATGAATCACCATAAAACAAACTTACATCTGTTGTAGGAGCAGATTACACTGAATGAACATAATGCACATATTCTTAGTGACTTATGATAATGGTTGTTTTTTTTATTGACAGAATATAATTTTGATCTATAAGAATCACTTACTTAATTAAACATTAAATATAACTTTAGGTTAAATAAAGATACTAACATAGATATCGACAATACTAATGAAAATTGTACTGTGTACAGGTCATTATGAAATTGTGTGTATTTAGTATTGTGTGTGTATACTGTACGTATGATACCTTTTGGGTATTCTCTCCGCAATGCGGGTTGGTGGTTCCTTCACACACCTCACCAGTTCTGGCAGCGTACATGCCAGTTAAACACTTGCTCTCTTTCAGTGCACCTGCACAACATTGTTCCTGGACACCCCTAAAACACACAGGCACACATTATGTTTAGCAGCTATTCTGTCTATCACTGTAATATACTCTGTAAAAGTTATTGTGAGCTAAAAAGGATGGACAGATCTGATGTATTTCTGACGTAAATAAAGTAGATATAAAGACTGACAGGAATGTCATCAAGTTTGCCTGCATTGAGGAAAAAAGTGCAAATCTGTTATTGTGAATGTAATCCACACATAATGAGCATATGAATGGCATCATGAAATATTTATTTCTGAACAGAATTTGCTTGTAAACTGATATAATAACAATCAAGTGTAAAAATCCTCTGATCGCCTCGGACAAACAGCAGCATGTAACTTTTTTTCACTGCGCCATTCTATTATAATTCTATTAAACCAAAAAGAAAAAAGAAAAAATATTTAAAATAATGGAAATATTAAATACCCTCATAATTCAATAGCTTGGGAACGACCTTTAGCAGCAATAACTTAAAGTAATTGTTTCCTGTATGACTTCATCAGTTTCTCACACTTTATCTCTAGATTGAGGTCTGGACTTCGACAAGGCCTTTCCAAAACCTGGATTCTTTTATTTTTCACTCATTCTGATGTAAATTTACTGGATCTTTGGATCATTGTACTGTTGCACGGTGCAATTTTGACCAAAATGGCCTCAGATTTGTCTCAAATTTGTATACTCTGGTATTTTTCCAATACAGGACAAGCTGTATAAAAATGGATGGATGGGTACTTTTGCTGCCTCTTGGCCACCTAAAAAGATTGGAATCTTCATCCACTTATTCATTAACTATACCACTTATCCTGGGTAGGATTAAGTGTCAGAGTCCTTAAGGCAGAGTTTCGTTTGGATAAGCCAATCAGCTTACACTTCATGTCTTTGAACTATGACAAGATACCAGAGTACCCATAGAAATCCTATAAAGCACAGCAAACACCATAAACACATAGCACATCTAAGATTCAAACCCCCTGCCCTGGTCGTGCAAGGCAACAGTGAACCACAGTGCCACTTTAAATAAAAATACAATTTCACTATTGATTGATCATGCACCCTGACCCAAGCTTTGTTATTTGTTAAAAGCCATAATTTGCTCTCGCGTATTATTTCATTGTCTTACACCCATAAACGGAAGGTGCATGGGAGACTTACCCACAGTATGATTCGTCTTTTATCACAGGGGTCAGATGGTTGCAGTGCTGCTTCACTGAGGCCCATTTCTTCCCAGCTTCACAACAGATATCTACTACGTCCATAGCAGACATTCCTGTTAACACCAAAAACAATTCAATTATACCAGCTTCTGCAAAGCTAGGCTGCAGTGAACAATGTTCATATTAACACTTAGAACTTGGAGCCATCCACAGAAAACTTTTTTTTTTTTTAAAGAAAAAAAAGAAAAGAAAAAAAGAACTGTGTTTTGATATGTGCGCACCATGAGTCATACTAAGCGACAATCTTAGTGAATGCTGACTGACGTCAACCGCACAGCCGTAAGCTCGGTAATTATTAAAACTGAATTGGATTTAATTTTCTCTGAGCATATCTTACCCAACCTTTTCATTAAACTGAATGAAATCAGGAAAAAGAAAGAAAACTTTGGTAAAGACTTGTATTTACTCAAATATCTATTCGAATAATTTAGCTCTTTCTCTGGAAGTGACAAGGATTGAATCGTATTGAATATTATTATAGTGACAAACGCAGCTTGCTGGAAAGGAGGATGAGAAAACCAATCGAATAGAAATCCAAAAACCTGTTTTAGCACATGGCTAAGTGGACTTTTTCTGATTCTTTCTGTACAAGAAAGGAAGTGTTAGGGAACCTTTATCCCAGGGATAAGTCCAGGCACCCTGCACGAGGTATCAAGTGTAGTAGTGTAGTAATGCCTGGAAAAATGGGGACGGGTGATTCTCACAAAACCATTAAAACACCTAATGATTTTAAATATAAAGTGTCTAATTTAGTAATATGAATAAGTATGAGAATAAAGTTCGATTATGAGTGATGGAGCACATGAGACAGTTACTTCAAGAAGCCTACAGGGAAGATCACCTCTTTATATCTCTCCAGTTAAATGTTAAATATTCTGTTATCAGAATGTTAACATGACCATGAACATGATCATTATTGAAACATCAGGTTTTGAAAATGATTCGATTTACCTTTTTTTTAAAATGTTAATTCCTGAATTATCTCAGACTACTATACTATCGAAAAATTACTGAAAAAATTAACAATTTCTGAAACCCATAAATCATTTCCTCAACAAAGGTTCATTAGATGTTATTTTAATTATTTAAAAAATAGGACTTTGATTTTAAATGCATGTGCAGAATCTATAAATAATGTTCTTTCAATTTTGTCACATTATTTTGAAAAAAAATGTCAGGCTTCATCCTGATGTAAAAAAAAAAGGTTTATTCCACAATTAAATTGTGAAAGGTGTTGCGGTAATGAGAGAAATCGCTCACTCACTCACTCACTCACTCATCATCTATACCGCTTAATCTTGCATTCAGGGTCACGGAGGGCCTGGAGCCTATCCCAGGAGACTTAAGGCACAAGGCGAGGTACACCCTCGATAGGGTGCCAATCCATCGCAGGGCACACACACACATAAACGCACTCATTCACCCACTACGGGCAATTTGGGAACGCCAATTAATCTAAGCTACATGTCTTTGGACTATGGACGTAAACCAGAGTACCTTGAGAAAAAATCAATCAAAATAAAAAAAATTTAAAAACTGTTAAATTAATATAATTAAGTAGAAAATAAGTATAATTTCAGAACCTTAAGTAAATGAACACGACTATTAATAATCCATTTTTTTCATGTAAAAATGTATTTGCTTTTCTAACAATGTTGATGTTTCCAGAGTGTTGCGGTAATGAGATTTTTTAGGACTTATTTTGGAAAGTACGTTGAAAAAGATGTTTTATGGTAAGTAAAAGTTTTCGAATTAACATTCCCAAATACTCCAGATTTTGTTGCTAATGTCTGGGATAAAAAAAAAAAAAGTTAATTTAAGCATACTGTAAATCCGCCGCTTTTTTAAATGCAACAGGATAAACAAGTTACAAACAATTACATGTGAGGCTATTATCGCTTATTTTGTTCAGAATAGAAAGGGCCAGTTCGGAGCACTGATATAGCATTGTGAGGTCGTTTTAATATTTTAATGTGAACAATCAATTCCTTTAAACAATATTAAAATTGGATCTTTGAACGACGTTAATGTGTAAGACATACTTTCTCTGGCAAGATATCATCTACAGTACTTCTCTGTCTAGTTGACCATTCTGAGACCTTGGACATTTATAATGACCTATCAAAGCAGAGGAGACATAAGCCGCTGTCCCTGTCTCCAAACTCCCAAAAGATGAGGGTACATGCACTCACACATGTTTAAAACAAATGCATGCAAGATGCGCTAATTCAGACAAGTGTATGGGGGGAATGGAAAAAGGGTATACGCAGTGCTGACTGACAAACCAGTAGGAATATGTATAGGTGACCTATAAAGTCATTTAAACTCTAATTACATTAGAGAAGGACAGTTTTCCTTAGAGTAATCATCAGAGAACAGAGACAAACTTCTTTGTCATTTGTACATCAACAGTATAACAAATTGCAGACTTTTAAACATTTAAACTTCCTAGCTAGCCACACTGTACAGTACCGTATATACGCAACTTTGTAAAACTATTTCCAAAGTTGTTTTTTCAAGTTTTGAAAGAAACTTTCAGAGGAAAAGGTGACAATACATCTTCAAAAGTTAGCATACTTTGTCTGACAAGTAAACATACTCGCCCAATAGCATTTAAATAAAATGCCTTTTCCTGGCTCTTGAGTGTTTAAAGTACTTTAAAAACAATCATGCTAAAGTCAGGATCTTGGAAAAGAAGCAGTGAATCTAAAACTCATGTCACAAAATGAGCCTTGAGAAGAAACACTGCACATGGTATCCAGAAAGCTTATTTCTTGATTTTCTTGATTTAAATCAACAGAAATGTGAATATGAATATGTGACCAGATGAATGCAGTATGGGTTGAAAACATCTTAAATAAAAGCCACTAGAAGCCAAAAGTTTCACATTTGTTGTGCCACAGTGCCTTTAAGACAAATTTCATTATAAGATCTCAATCATCACATAATGATTTTTTTTTACAAGCTAGAAGAAAGAAAGAACTTCTTCATACGGATATTAGTGCTCTTGTGATTACTGACATGCTTATGAAAATTAGTTTTTTAATATTCATGAGTAATGTTTAAGTGGAAGCTTAAGGGTCGTTGATAATTTCCTAACAACAGCACAGTGAAGTACTTTAGTCCAATTAAACTATAACCCTAATATTTATTATTAGGGCGGCACGGTAGCTTACAGGTTAACACTGTCACCATGCATCTCCAGGGTATGGGTTCAATTCCCGCCTGGGTTCGAGTTCCACCTCTATGTGCGTAAAATTTGCATGTTCTCCCTTCCACAGTCCAAAGACATGCAGATTAGGCTAACTGGCATTACTGGCATTGCCCATAGTGTGTGTGTCTTGGAATATATTGGCACCCCTTTCAGTGTGAACCCCGCCTCAAGTCCTAAGTCTCCTGGGATAGGCTCCAGGCTCCCCGCGACCCTGTATACTGGATAGTGTGGAATAGATGATGAATGATAAGAAAATGAGGGTTTTGAAGTACAGTGGAACCTCGGATTGCGAGTAACGTGGTTTACGAGTGTTCCGCAAACTGAGCAAAGGTTTTTAATAAATTTTTAATCAGAAACCGAGCAAGTATTAGTTTACGAGCGCCGAGTATCATGTATCACGCATGCGACTCTTATTTTGACACCAAACGGCAAATGATCACAACTGAGCCAATGATTTTTATATCTCTTGCGCTGCGGGAATTATGGGTAATCGTCTCCCCTGCTGCGTCCCCTGTGTCAAAATAAGAGTCCCCTGCTGCGTCTTAGCTACTTTTATAATCAACATCTCCCTCTCTCTTCTGTTTGAGCGCGAGTAATTTGACACTGTGCCCCACACACACCGACACACACACACACACACACACACACACACATTTACTTGTGTGTGCGTGTGCGTGCACGCCTAATTTGACACCGACACACACACACACACACACACACACACACACACACAGATCTCCCTGGCGCTTTACACACGCGCTTTATTTACACAGAAAACTCAGCTCTGTCGCGATTCTTTTTAAAGGTAAGGTGCTGGTTTGTTATTTTTTATTTTTTACTTTACAGCAGTGATTCCGTTAGCATGCTCACGCAAGTATCATTAGAGAGATTTTTTTTCCCGTTAAAACAGTGTTTGCATTTTCTATGTTAGTTGTGAAACTTAAAAAGCGAGGTGTGGGAGAGAGAAGGAATTTTTCCTGTTTAAGACGACGCGAGGCACTAATTCCACACACACACACGCATACAAATACACGGCGCCTGCACGCACAAAAGGAAACACTTAACTGTCTGGATTTATTTTTACTTTTTTTTAAATGTTAAGTGCAGGTTAATTTGTTTTATTTTTACTTTATATATTGTATTAATTATTTTTATGTATTTATTGTTTTGGGCTGTAGAATGAATAATTTGAGTTTTCATTATTTCTTATGGCAAAATTAAATTTAGTTTATGAGTATTTTGGAATACGAGCCGCTTCCTGAACGAATTATGGTCGTAATCCAAGGTTCCACTGTATATATAAAAAAGACTCCATCCAAAAAGGCAAAATACATGTTTCACCAGGTCCTCTCTCCTAATTCAATTGGACTGGCTGGATTCCAAGAGTGCCGACAGTTTAGCAGCATTGCCATATTCCACTTGTCTGTGATTTCAATTCTAGCAACATTACACTTATGACAGGCTGTCTATCAAGCTGTGGCCATTTTGGGAACTATTGTTTTTAATATTAAATGAATTTTAAATAATAATAATATGAATATATGAACAATATCACACTAGCAATCATGCTGTTAAACTGAATATCAGAATTACTGTGATTTCATTTGGCTGAATCACAGCTGTGCTAATACTCAGCAGAGCAGTACTCATGCTCTTGATGCTGCCTAAATGTGCTGCTTTCACTATACCAAGCAGTGTAGTAGAGATGATGACAATCTCATTAATGTAAAGGGATCTGACTTAAAGCATCCCAATTATACTGCTTTAATAGAAGTTAATATAATTCTAATAGCGTTTCAAAATGTTTCTGTAAATTTTTTCAGCTGAGGTTATGCATTGTAACATGCTTGGCTTTCTTTCAGTGTCTGTAGTTGTTTTTTTTAATGCCCTTTGCTAATATGCATTTTATTAACCAATCAGAGGGCAGGAAGAAAAGAAACAGTTTTTCCAGTGCAACCGATTTCTTGTTGTATTTATAGTGTTGTGGTGTAAAATAGTCACTGTTCCGACCTATCCTTATCCTTTAGACCTTGTGTATGCGAAATATCTCATTTGAAAACTAAGGCTTTAAAATTCCTGTTTCAGAGTTACAGAGGCTATAATAAAGAATTTAATTCTCATCTGCTTTATACACCTTTAGACAGAACAGTGTCTATTGCTTCAAGTCAACAGGGTGATTTTAGAAAGTCTACCAGGCTACAGCCACAAGCCCGATGCAGCTCTGGTCAGAAATTTATCCCAAAGCTATTAGAAAATCATTTTACACATGTATTTGTAAAAATATTTCCACAAATGCCCATAAATGTCCAAAATTTTGCTATGGGTTCATACAGTATTATTCTTATTCTAATTATATGCCAGTTCTGTAACGTCGCAGGTATTGAGGCAGACAAACCCACAGACAATTGATCCACAGGTTTCCAGGCAGGCAGGCCCGCGGCCACCCTCACATGCAGTTGCTAGGCAACGCCGCCATGATGGCAATCAGGGGGATGCACAACACCTGGACGCATGTCTATATATTAGCCCCCAACACAAAGCAACAGAGATACGGTCATTTAGGTAGAAACAGGTTTAGGAGCATTGCTCCGATATAGAGAAGAGAAAAGTGAATAGAAAAGAGAAAAGTTAAACTAAAAAGACAACAGAGAAGAATTAACCCTATCTCAAGGGGACAGGCGACTTCTTGGTTATGTTTATGTTGGATGTTTGCCTTTTGTTTCATTAGTGATCTTGTGTTCAATTAGTAAACCCATGTTATCTGCAAAACGGGATAGCCTCCCGAAAGTGTGCACAATCACTCCCACAGCTCCGTATAAAAACACTCAGGCGCTCTAGCACCACGCGCCATCGCCACGCGCCATCACTCCACATCATAACGAGCGCTAGCTTGTTCAATCACAAATGAAACTATTGTAACTAGGGTGAATAGGGTATAAAAATGGTTATGAAGAAGGGGGAATTCTACGCTTTCTAATGGTAGATTGTGTTACCATATTGCTTAATAATGAAGTGAACTGAAAGAAAGTGGGCCCATATGAACATGATGATTATTAAGAGGTTAAGAGGTAGAAGCGCTTTTTAGAAGAAAGAGCATATTACTGTAGCTACACATTGGGATTTGTGTAGTTCAGATTATAGGAATGCCTCTGAGAAAAGAAGAAAGTACAAGAAAAGAAGAAAGTACAAGAATTCATTGCTTTTTTTTTTTTATATCTTTATCAAAACTCTTTTTTCGTAACGCATCCTTAACAGAAAGAGTTTGAAGAAATTAGGGATGCAACTAACGATTATTTTGATAATCGATTAGTTGGTCGATTACTTTTTCGATTAATCGGATAAAAACTAAATGCTTCTTTCATTTCATGTTTTGCTTATAACTATATAAAACCATAAATCAGGGTATTAGTTATATGTATAAAACTAAACTTTAAACTTTTGACATTTTAAACCTTAAATTAAAGACAAAGTTTGTTTTTGAACAGTAAAACTCCTCTGAATATCCAAAATATAAATAAATTAATTAATTAAAAAAACTAAACAATTGTTGTACTGTACTCTTATTATATTGGATGGCATCTGTTATAGTGGCTGCTTGTTGTGGAGTGCATGGGGGATTTCCTTTTTGAATGAACTCGCTTATGCTGACTTGTCTCTTTCTAAAAAAAAATAAAAATAAATAAATAACAGCATTTGAGTATGCAAAATACAGCATTTTAACAATAAGTGCAGTCTGTGATTGGCTGGTTTTGTGGCAGTTTTGTAACACTGGACAAAATTGAGTCGAGCGTGCACAGAAAATAAATGTTGCTTGCGCGTGAAGGCAGAGTCGAGCGCGCACAAAATCGAGATGTCGCGCGTGCACGGAGAACATGTTGAGCGAATCAAAGAGGAGAAATCGAAAAAGTAGATCGGAGAAAGATTAAGTTTTGTCTTAGAACAACTCCAGCGCGTTAAAATACACTTATACCACTTCAGCGCTGTTATTTAAGTGGTGAAAATATTAATAAAATAACCAGTAAAAATATTCAGTTTAGCTTTTCTAATTAATATCTATTTAGACAGGTGTTTGTTTATTAAAAAAAAGACATATATATATATATATATATATATATATATATATATATATATATATATATATTTCACTTATGGTGCAGGTTAAACTTCAGGCAGATATATTGTGTGTGATGCTGTGACAAAATCTGGAAAAACATACAAACAGAAGATCACTGTGAGAAATGTAAAAATATCATTGGTCATTGAAAAGGTGAGTTCTGACCAAGGTGAGTCTGTACAGACAAAACCTTTCCTTTATTTATTTATTTATTTCCCCCAAATTTTTCTCCCTAATTTAGTCGTAGTCACTAGGGGACTCCCACATTAAGGACGCTACTACTACCAGCCAAAGAACTGGGTGACGCCAGCCGACCGCATCTTTTCGAACTGCTCGCACACGCACTGCTGGGGTCACCGGAACACACTCGGAGGACAGCGCTATCTGCTCCTTCCGCTTGCGTGAGCTCACAGACGTCCCTGATTGGCTGTAGATGTGAATGTTATTGATGTGAGAGTGCTAAGTGCCTCCCATCCCTCCCTGCTGAGAGAACTCGGTCAATCAGCTCTCTCTAGGCGCCAAGAATCGAACTAGCGATCTCTGGATGACAGGGCGAGCAACTTTATCACTGCGCCACTGTTTTATTTATATAGATTACATAAAACCAACAATGCACATCCTGAGACCTTTAATGTTAGCCTGGAATCGTTTAGATTAGAAACTGTGTTATATTACGTATATGTTGTGTTTTGAGTAAACATTTATTGACATTTAATATTTAATTCAACTTCCTTTATACCTTTTATCATGAATTGGTTTTCAGCAATATTCTATTTTTTGCAAAGAAATGTCAAAATTTACATTCATGAACGCAAACATTATTCTAAACCGTATGTCTACGTGTATGTAAAAGCACCTGTATTGTGGCATGTTTATACTGTAAGTAATATTTACATTTCAGTTCATTTGCATTTACATTAGTATAGCGCTTATCAAGATGCATTGTCACATACAAGGTTATCAGAAATCCGGATTTAGATCTGAATCCCTAATGAGTGTGTAAAACAAAATAAAACCCCCCTTACATTTATTTCCAGGATTCACATGCGCCTCCAGTGATCAGATCACAAGTGGTCAGTCGTGATGGATAGCCATTCACACCTATCATCCGTCTCAACTGGGTCTTCAGTGACCACTTGTGCTTGCATTTCGTGACTGGAAAAAAGGTTGCCAAAGCCTCCAAGGCTCAAACAAAAGAGCGTATATGAGTATGCTGCACACAAATCAATGCAGGAAGAATGTCTCATGCAGAGCCTCCCACTCAGTCAGCTGCAACATACATAGGGAACATATTTTCACAACATATAATAGATTTTCCTGTGTGGTTGCAGTCAGTTCACACACTGCAAGGAAGTTCAGTGTTCAAGGAAGGTATTGTAAAAGTTTTTGTCATCTTTGGACTACAATGTCGTGACCCACCACGGACCCCATGCAGGTAGGCTTCTGCAGCCCGACAACCCTATTCATAAAACACACTGGCTAGAACAATCCAAAATACACATGGCCTGTTCCAGTGGGTGGAGGAAAGCAAACTTATTTCATCAGTGCAAGTTGTTGGAAAGCCCTTCTTTGGATTCTTTCAAGCCATAGTGTCCCATAAGCACTGCACTGAATGAATGATTCTCATTCGCAACCAACAGATGTTGAGATATCCGTGTCTCTTGTGGATTCTCTCACACATTTCAGAGTTCTGCTTTGACATAACACGTACAGAATGATGTTTAATGGTGACATGGATGAATGAACATTTCCAGTTCTCTTGAATTGGTTCATGTCTCGAGGATGTCATCTGTAAAGCAGATGGTAGCAAAACACTTAAGAAAGAAAAAAAAAGATGGTTGAATGATACAGATTCGGTCTTGTAATCCATAACTAGAGACCCAACAGCTGCATGAGCTAAAAGAAAAACACTGAAAAGGGCTAAGAATATCTGAAGATATTTTTGTACTTGCGGGATATGATACTGATTTCCAATCATCATAGTAATAATAAAAATAGAAATGACATAAAGAGACATTATGAGGTTCATTTTATATTACATGTGGAATTAGGAGTGATGGCTGCAAAGTGTTAGAGGCCTGACGTTTCCCTGTGAAAATCTCTCCTGTGTAAAAGTTCAGTACTAAGGGCATTAGTTACGATACATTCGTCGTGAAGCATCTTTTCATTTTTTTTTTTTACTTCAGTCCTTTGATCTACAGGGTGGGCCATTTATATGGATACACCTTAATAAAATGGGAATGGTTGGTGATATTAACGTCCTGTTTGTGGCACATTAGTATATGTGAGGGGGCAAACTTTTCAAGATGGGTGGTGACCATGGTGGCCGTTTGAAAGTCGGCCATCTTGGATCCAACTTTTGTTTTTTCAATAGGAAGAGGGTCATGTGACACATCAAACTTATTGGTTTTAACGTAACTTTATTCTTTCATGAGTTATTTACAAGTTTATGGCCACTTATAAAATGTGTTCAATGTGCTACCCATTGTGTAAAGGCTATAAGACCATTTTCAAGCAGCTAGATGTTCCTGTGACTACAGTTGCACATATTATTCAGAAATTTAAGATCCATGGGACTGTAGCCAACCTCCCTGGACGTGGCCAAGGGAGGAAAATTCATGACAAATCAAAAAGACGGATAATCCGAATGGTAACAAAAGAGCCCAGAAAGACTTCTAAAGAGATCCAAGGTCAACTTCATGCTCAAGGAACATCAGTGTCAGATCGCACCATCCGTCGTTGTTTCAGCCAAAGTGGACTACATGGGAGACGACCAAGGAGGACACCATTGGCAACAAGGCTTCTGGGAGAATGTCCTATGGACAGATGAGACAAAAATGGAACTTTTTGCCAAGGCACACCAGCTCTATGTTCACAGACGGAAAAATGAAGCATATCAAGAAAAGAACACTGTCCCTACTGTGAAACATGGAGGAGGCTCTGTTATGTTCTGGGGCTGCTTTGCTGCATCTGGCACAGGGTGTCTTGAATCTGTGCAGGGTACAATGAAATCTCAAGACTATCAAGGGATTCTAGAGAGAAATGTGCTGGCCAGTGTCAGAAAGCTGGGTCTCAGTCGCAGGTCATGGGTCTTGCAACAGGACAATGACCCAAAACACACAGCTAAAAACACCCAAGAATGGCTAAGAGGAAAACATTGGACTATTCTAAAGTGGCCTTCTATGAGCCCTGACCTCAATCCTATTGAGCATCTTTGGAAGGAGCTGAAACATGCTGTCTGGAAAAGGCACCCTTCAAACCTGAAACAACTGGAGCAGCTTGCTCATGAGGAGCGGGCCAAAATACCCGCAGTGAGGTGCAGAAGTCTCATTGACAGTCACAGGAATCGTTTGATTGCAGTGATCGCCTCAAAAGGTTGTGCAACAAACTATTAAGTTAGGGGTACCATCATTTTTGTCCAGGCCTGTTCCATGAGTTCATTTTTTTTTTTTTTTATAATTCCGTTGAAGCAATGTCTGACTTTCATTGGTTAACTTTCATAGAATTCTTATTTATTATTACTTTTGTCAGATTAAAGTTATTTCTGTGACCATTGTGAGTTTTTCTTTCATTGACCGAAGGGTACCAACAACATGTGTATATACTCTGACTGAACTTGAGCAATCAACAAATACTGAATTAGATGCATTGAACGTGTGACCAAACTACCCACAGTTCAGTGACTCTAGTTTTTCGAAACACAGATTATTGCACCTACTGTAGCTGATTTTGTGTGCAGAATTTATGCAAATTATTTATCTGAAGGCAGCTCATTAGGGAAAGTATTTCACAGACTTTCATTTCAAAGATTCATCCTCTCTTGTCTAATTAGGGAATTGACAATGTAGCTTGTTATAAAAAAAAAAAGCCAATGATAGAAACTGAAAGCTTCAACTTCCAAACAGATGTCTTGTTTTGTCCATGACACTAGTTAAAAATATTACCCTGAAGCACTAGTGCATAACAAAACACACAGAACCATAACAGCTAAGCATTAAGGGACAACTATAGTCACCCTTGTGCTACATCAGTGGTTCCCAACCACCGGGTCGTGGATGATTTGGTACCAGGCCGCACAGAAAGCATTAAAACTATATATTTGACTTTATTTCCATTTTGTTGACTCTCAGAGTGTTTTCTTTAGAAAAATGATCCGATCGTTTCCCATTCGTTTCTGTCTGCACATCGCAATACAGTATGTAATTCAAATACTCCAAGCCCGCGCTCTCTCATAAACGTGGCCTTAAAATTTGTTTAAAGCATCTTCAAGTATGCTGACATTCGGGATTAAAATCCAACCTTCATCACCAAAAAAGCACGAAAAATATCCTGCTTCCATTTCCAACAACCTTTCTTTGTGAGACGGGGTCGTCTGTAGAGACACCAACGAAAATGAAATCACGGGGCAGACTAGACACGTCAGGTGTCACTGTCCTTCATCACTCCTGGGTGGGAAATATTATATAGTTATATTTATTATGCACTTTGCTTGGCCAGTCCATGGAAATCTCACTCTCACTCATCATCTATACCGCTTAATCCTGTATTCAGTCCCAATACTTAGGGCACGAGGCGGGGTACACCCTGGACAGGGTGCCAATCCATCGCAGGGCACACACACATACAGTACACACACACACACACACACACACACACTCATTCACACACTCATTCACACACTACGACCAATTTGCGAATGCCAATTAATCTAACCTACATGTCTTTGGACTGTGGGAGGAAACCGGAGTACCCGGACGAAACCCACCAAGCACGGGGCAGCAAACTCCATGCACACAGAGACGGGAATCGAACCTGGCCGGGAATCGAACCCTGGAGGTGCAAGGCGACAGTGCTAACCACTACACCACTGTGCCCCCTCCATGGAAAACTGTCTTACATAATGGTCATTTGCTTACCTGGACGAACTGTAAGAAAAAAGGTTTCAGAGCACCCGAGCAATGAAACAGCAGAAAGAGCGTTCCAAAACGACGAGGAATCTGTGCTCTAGGCATGATGGCAATTGTCAAATCTCAGCTTTAATGCCGAAAAATAAAGAAGTGCAATCTAAGAAAGTCCATTCCACTAAACAAACTTTCTGCATGTCACTCTGGCTATAAGAGCCCCAGGGGCTTTTAATAGCTACTTTAATTCCCAAGCTCAATTTAGCAACAGAGTCAATATGCATTTTTGCATGCAGATTTTTTTTTTCACATTTATTTATTTATTTTAATTAACCATATGGTTGAGCCTTCATTTAATAAACAATACCTATCACTTATGCACCTCTGTGAAAGAAAGCCGGAGGTTTTTTTAATTTCAAACAGGTGAGCCAAATTGTCCTCCTCTCAAGAATGAAAATCTGTTTTTTTTTTTGTTTGTTTGTTTTTTTTTACAAATGTGCAGCCGCTTCGATATGACGCCATCTGAGAAAATGAAAAGAGGGAAATCACTTTTCCTCAGCACAGCGAGGAGATATTTAAAGCGAATTCGTGGCAGTGGAACGAGCAAGATAAGGGATTAACTTGCGCTTCAGAGGAATGATAAAGCTCCATATAGGACAACAGAAAGCACAATGATATACATGAGTATCTCATAGACAACGGGTCATGTCTCCTGTGATACTATCTTGTACTTGATTATTTTTGGTGGCTTTAACTCTCACCCCATGAAAGGAGCTGTCGATCATGCCGCTTTCATCCATTACATATATATCACTGTTGGGTTCTTACTATACCAATGTTAAGTGAAAAGCAAAGAACCAAATAAGTGGGACTGTTGGATCCAAATCTATTTTCACGGTTCTCTGCTTTTCACTTTCACATTTCAATGAAAACCTTCAACATTATCTAAGTAGGAAATCGTCTAGGAATTGCTGAAATCCCAATTGTCTTAATTAAGAAAAATAAAAAACGCATCAGTGCTAATTAAGACCAATATATTAGACATTTCCCCAGACAATGAGCTCCCTGACTGTGCCGTTTTAACACATTTTCTTTGTTTATCACGTCTCATCTCGCTCATTGACCCACACTGCCCTCAAGCCAGTAACGTGAATCACCGAGTGACACCATGTCACAGTCCCTGACTAAAAGGCCAATCTAACAGCAGGACTGTGGAAATCAATGTCCAGCATTGGACTGCATGGAATGCAGCTCTGCTGATGAAGAAAGGAGCTGCGTAGTTTATTTGCCTGCCCTAGATTCTTATTACCGTCTGTTACTATTTAACGTCAATTACTTAAAACAAATCCTTTTTTCAACGACACGATACACAGTATGTATTATCTATAATAACAGATGTGTCAATTTATCGGTGCCATGTACTGTACTGTATGTGACTTCTCATTGATTTATTTTGCATGTGTAAGTTTTTCTAAAATGTATTGATGTAAAGGCTTCTTCTAACTGCACACACACAAGCATACAATACATGCACACGCGCGCGCGCACACACACACATATTGCCTGGCCAAAGAAAAGAGTCGCACACTTTCATATTTCCTTTCACTTTGATTGCATTGCACAACGTGGCGGCCAATTCGTGATGATGTGAAAATGATTCCTCATGTTCCCAGAACCATTCTTTAACAACTCAATAGTTTTTTTTTAAGAATAATGAATCATTTTCACATCATCGTGAATTGGCCGCCGCAGAGTCCCGCCTTGACCGTCTTTGGAATGTGCTTGAGCAGAATTTACTAGCTTCAAAGCCAGAAATGTACAGTGGATACATCAATAGATAGACATCTAGATAAATGATTGAAATGGCATGCAACGAAATGCAAATAATTTGTTACTGTACTTATGTATTTCTTGTTTATCTGTACTTTTATTCTTCATATGTGATTCTTCTTATTTGTATTCACTACTTTTTTGTTGAAAACAGTACCTTTTACTTATTATACTTTTCAGATAGCGATCACATAAGTGCTTTGATTTTCTAATCTAAACATCACACCATACCGTGACCTAAGCTACCCTACACTGGAAGTAGAGTACAGCTACAAAACAATTTCACTAATACTAGTGTACAGAAATGACAGCGAACATGATTGACAGTTCCCAGAGCAATGGGTGCTGTTCACTAGGTCTCTGGTGCTGTAGATTCCTCTGGCCCCTTTTTTAAATGTCTCAACTTGTTACGTTAAGATTAGAAGTGACCGAGCATTAGGTTTGGTGTTTAACTCCAATAAAACTTAATTTTTAATAGCAAGCGTATAATGTTTAATTAGCAGTCAACTTGCATCGTACAAGGTAGCACTTGTTGCATCTGGCTAGTTTAAGTAAATGTACAGAAATAATGAGGGACAGTAACAATGCTGCTTGCTGGATTTATTTATTTATTTTTTCCAAGACATACCGTCAACCACTAGAGAAGTGGCTGTTAGAAGGTTAATCAATAATTTTATTTTTAGCATTTGAAAAACCACAACTCTAGTGACTGTAAATCAGGCAATTTTCAGCTTGATCGATCATGACCAGTGACCAGCCTAAGAGACTTTGTGACAAACTTACATGGCCGTCCCAGTGGTACAACAGAAACACATTTTGTCTCTATTTTTTATACAGCCGTCTGTAGATGGAAGCTCTTGGGGGCAGGAGTGCACTCTCACATCATGATTGCATCTCCAGCCAATATTATGCCTCTATCCCTTATTCCTCAGGTATACTGTATTAAAAAAAAACGGTCCTATCAGTAACCTGGAAAAAGTCCTGTAACTACAGTATATGTGCAGTTTTTTTTTTTTCAAAAGGGAAATGGCCATTAACAAAATAATCTATTTTTGTTCTAAGAAAGTAAAGCTATTGCAAAATGTGACAGTTTCTTACTTTTTGACCTGTAGTATTTTTGAAGGGTTTGCATTTTTTTTTTTCTCAGTTTGGAGAAAAATATTTTTTAAGCAAAAAGTATTGCTTGCTCAGATCTGGGATCAGGGAAGTCTCAGTCATCAGCCATTGGACCCAGGCTGTTGTGCACTGTACTGTATGTTCTGGTGCCTCTCTTTCATTTTCAGCAAGTTGTGCTGTGTGTGTGTGTGTATACAGTATATATAACATGCAACCTCCATTCACACAGACCCAGGACGAGAATCGAACCCAGACCCTGGAGCAGGGCTACAGTGCTAATATGCAACAGTGTCGCCGTATATATATGTATCCAGTTTGTAATGTACCACAACCTTTCTTTTTTGACACGATTGTGTCTCAACACACTTACAATGAAGTCCTCAGTTCAGTTTATTAAAAAATCAACAAATGACTGATTTGACAAAAATCCTCATTGCTAACTGCCATGTCTCAAATATAACACTTTCTTAGTCATATACAGTTCTTGCTAAAAATCCAACAACCTTACATTTTTTTCAGACATCCTCTGTTTATATTATGTAAAACTTTGCTGTCCGCTCTGTTCTATTAATCAACGTTTTTGACACTATATACTTCTACCTACCTTATCTATCATTCTAATGCCACTACTTCGTACTCTTTGACTGGGCTCTCTGGAAGTTCACCAGTGAAATCGCTTGGGCTAAGCTACAAAGCAGACTCAACCTCTGGAAAGATGGAGACCTATGAAATGCTAACAATAAACCACGAAATCTCCTGTTGAGACGCTTCATGTCAAGCTGCTGTTGATGTCAAAACATGCAGTATAAATCTGGGATTCCTCAACTCAACAACTGCATGTCTAGCAAGCGGCAATAAATCAAGCGGTCCTACTGCACATGTGTCTTACTCACTAGAAGAAGGCTGATGTGAAGTACTTAAAGAAATATTTTAAACATGACATGCGTACAGTACAGTATATCAACTGAAATACTTCTTGCACTGCTTCTTTCTCTTTCTTCCTGTCCTTCTCTGTTATTTGATGGACTATAGTAGACATATCTTCCCTGCCATTGTTTTGCATGTTTGTCAAAGATCTTTATCTTAATTAGTCTCGAAAATAGCAATGTGGTGTCTGCAATCACCCGCCTGTAGGGGAAAAGTGCACTCTATTGGCAGTTACAGCTCTTGATGAATGACTTCCAATTATATTTTTCTAAACCAGCATCCACACCAAGTAAAACAGGAGCTCCAGACAGTAACGATGGTTATCAGTGCTGATCTGGTTTCCTAGAGCCAGTTTAAAAGCAGCTTGAGCGCGGTGGTGTTAAAGAAAGTGAGAAAAACTCTAAACACTCAACACGGCAACCATAGTCCTAAATGGAGATTGCAAACAAAAGAAGGAAAGTCTCAAGCCTGCTCATTTAGCCAACTGGACGTAAAGATAAGCCGAGAGACTACAGTGAGCTCGGGGACGGTGGGAAAAGCGTCTAATTGTAGGATGAAATTTGCCTAGTTCATTAGAATGAGTTCATACTGTACATTATACAACAGCAGCTGTGAAAATATTACCAGCTGTCATTTTAATCACGTTTATATTATTAATGCACACATTCTAATACATGATAGTTTCATTTGCAGATGTTCCACATTATCTAAGATGATAAAAATAATGAATGGATTTAAAAAAGAAGGGGTTATTTCGCAAGCGCTTGCACAAACAGAAGCTTTCCATAAGGAGCCTTTAACGCAAAGGTCTTTTCATTTTCTCTGTAGTTGCTTTTTGTGTACTGTATTATTAACATCATAGAGGGAAAAAACAGACCCATGTTGAGGGAGTGAAGAAGGAACCAACTTGCTTCATTCCATAACATTCCATGACAATGAAACATAACTCAAAAAAGTGAAAAAACATTATGTATGATTCATTAATATATTACCAGTTGGATATATTGGCAAAGTGAGGGACAACAGCACACCCCGACTATAGATTTTAGCAGAGGTTAAATCTGGTGATTGTGGTCATCACACCACGTGACCCCTTGCATTGATGTGTGCCGACTGGAAAACATCAAAGCCTCAAAGAACAGATGTTACATTGTTAACAGCAACCCTAGAGATTTAAACGTAATGAGGATGTAATGCAGATGTAACATAACGTGATGTTAATCACAGACCTGTTAGCAGATACACTTAACACCGAAAGAGAAGAATACTCATGTGATTGTACTTGTTAATCCACTTCAGTAGTATTTTGGAACATTTCAAATATTCCATATAAATCCCAAATCCCATGAGGTTTTTTGTTAACATTTTTTTCCTTTGAAAGATGTTACAGGTTCATGGTGAGATTTTCCTTCAAAGAAAAATGTATGAGGGATGTTCAAGTCAAACCAGGACTTTGGATTGTGCAGAATAACAGAGATCGTTAACCGAGTAATATCTTTGAGAGTGAAACTGCCTACTAGTGTGATCATGACTTAGGCGTTATGAGAAATCTAAACACACACAATCATTCGTGAACGCCATTTGCACGGTACAGAAACTCGACTGCGTGTGCTGAGAAAACGTTCTACTTTGATGCTATCCAAGCGATAAGGGATAAGTACTGTACATTAGTGTGCAAATAGATTATATAAAGTAATACATTTAGCTTTTACTCTCATTACTGTGTTGTGTTATTCTGCACAATCCAATCACCCAGGTTGACTCGAACACCCATCGTAAAATTTAGTTAACTAGCTAGTTACTTTCGGCAATTTAGCTAGTTTAATTAGTTTTGTTAATTAGCTTGTTGCATTGAATTTTTGTTGCTGTTGTTAATGTGCTGTTCATTCCAGTAAGGTTTAAACATTAGCTAACCAGCAAACCCATTCGCAGGTTTGTTTCAGTTTGAGTTAGAATAATATTGCCTGTACCGCTGATTGTTAACAGACTAGCTATTCATGCCCAGTCAAGCATGATGAATTTGTGGTTAGCGATTTTCAACAGTATTACTTACTTCTTACTCTAAAAACCTGCATATGGAATAATTGAGTTTAAACCTAGACACTTTTTGACTTCCACTCAAGTAGATGTTTGGTTCCTTACTTAATTAAGCTTTTGACACATCATCATTAACTTTTACTTTTAGATTTTGTCTTTTCTTTTACCAACCCTGATTACGCAAGCCAGTCTGCAGCCCTGAGCACGAACTTTTCGGTCAGACATTATTTTTATTTTTTACTATTTCTATTTGTTGTTGTGCAAAACCACTGTTGTGTAAGTTTATCATTTAGCAATGTTCGCAATGAAAGTTTGTCAAAAAGACAAATGAGAAAAAAAAACATTAAGAAATTGTATCAATAATGATCAATAAATATTCTTCATATGTACAACATGGAAAACACCAAATCAGTTCAACTGCAACAGTTCAGCTAGTTACATGAGCTACATAAACAACGCCCTAATTAGGACCATTCATTCCTGTCTCCTTTTCTGAAACACGAAAATTATTCTGCAGACATTTATTTAAGAAGAAAGAAAGAAGAAGAGAATAGAGAAAAAAAATGCAGACGTGGTTTAACTACACCTCAAGGGCAATACAAGGCTGAGGCCTGCTGGCTTAAAACCAAACACACCATCATAGATTCAATATTTCCCTTGGCCTTGCCTCATGTGTTGAGAGAGAAGCAACAACATTTTCATGAGCAAAGGGCAAGAATGATCATTTTCTATTTTATTACATCGGTGTCCAGTCTAGAAACAGAATCATTTCTTAGAAGGACACCTTGAGGCAAGAGGGACACGGGTATAAATCTGCTGCAAGTGTTCATAATCAGGGTGTGTTTTCATGATCAGGTTTTCATGGCCCTGTGGGTACTGATGGCATCTCAGCTCAGGGGGGACACAATCATGTACACTCATTTATGATATGAAACAATGTTTATAGGGGTGACCTACTGGACACCAACCTGTGCTATTACAGAATGTTTTGGCAGAAAATATGAACAACACATTATCAACCCAGGTGTTCCTAAGGGTGAACTTTATATACTGTATATCAGGAACATAGTGAAGGAAATGCAAACAATAAATAAAGGTATTAAAAATCTATAGTAGCTTCTATGAATTGTGGTGATGCTGGTAACACAGTACAATGATGTGACTCTCAGCTGCAGTAAAACGTTTGAATGGATCGTGAACGTAAACCCCAACCGAGGGGGCTCAGAGCCCACTGCAGTCATTCCAATGAAGATTCAGTGAGTGGAACACCTGATCCTTGAAAATCAATGGATAACTTGTAACCGACTTGTAGAAGAGGCACATCTGACTGTAAGAACTGATTATTCATGAATACCACTTGCACATTACAGGACCTTGGTTGGGAGTTATTGCCACATCCCTTGTACAGTTCTGACCTTGCTTCAAGCCATTTCCACTTGTTTGGACTTTAAAGGAGTTCTTGGGAGGCCAGGGATTCAGACATAAAACATGCAGTCCAATCATAGGTCCGGGTATACTGAGAAAACTATATTTTTATGGTATCCAGCACTGGTAAAATGCTAGGATAAGTGTATTATTGTAGCAGGGGATTATATAGAGAAATAAAGGGAGTTTTTCTCTCATAACTCCCAATCAAAAGTCCCAGTTTGACCTGAACCCCCTTATAAGTTTGGACCTGTCTTCTCATCCTAGATGTTTAACAGGCTTAACTGATATGGCAAGTCAACTCCACATATGCAATATCCTGTCAGTGTGCTTGACTTATAATTCTACAATCAGACGTGACCCAGAAAGGGTTCGCTTTTTTGTCTGGTTGCTCTGAAAGTTTATTTGTCATGTTGACTCAGGAAGTTTTCCTTTTCACTGTCAGATCTGCCTTGCACATTATGGATCAAAACTTTTATCTGGATTTCTGTAAATCTGCTTTGTAACAATGTCTATTGTCAAAAGCACTATACAAATAAAATTGATTTGAAAACATTATGATGTGTTTCTTATTATGACATAATGCATTGTAACATTACAGAACCCAGAGTGCATCAAGGGGAATTTTCTAGCCTTGGCTGAACTGCTCTTCCCACCCTTTTTAAATAGAGTAGAAAAGTCACTCTTGATCCGTCCAGTATCAACAATTAATGGTGAAAATCCAAAAATACTCTAGCCTTGACCTTTATAAGGCCAAACAACAATGCGAGACCAAGATAACGTTTGACATTACTGCACTGTTTACCAAAAGCATGGAATCAAT
Organism: Clarias magur; assembly: GCA_013621035.1. Taxonomy (NCBI): domain Eukaryota; kingdom Metazoa; phylum Chordata; class Actinopteri; order Siluriformes; family Clariidae; genus Clarias; species Clarias magur. The sequence continues at coordinate 2,235,726 of QNUK01000011.1, read as the reverse complement.
ACACATACTGTAGAACAGTGACTTTCAGTACATGTGCTGGTCTAACTGCATATGTTTCTCATAGTGTGTGCTTTTTTCGTTCTGAGGGACAGTGCTTTTGCGTGCCATGCTGATGGATATAACGAATGGGGTTGGGGCTTGCACAGGTTTTTTTTAAAGCTCTTAAGGGAGATATTCTCTCATTCATTTTCTATACCACTTATCCTGTACAGGGTCATGGAAGGCCTGCAGCCTATCCCACGAGACTTCAGGCACAGGGTGGGGTACATCTCGGACAGGGTGCCAATCCATCACAGGGCACAAATGTAAACATTACAGGCAATTTGGGAATACCAATTAGCCTACTCTGCAGAGGCGACCCACCATGGGAAACATGAAAACTCCAAGCACACAAACCTGAGGCAGGAATCCAACCACTGACACTGAAAGTGTGAGGCCACAGTACTAACCACTATGCCAACATGCTACAGAGCATTTTTTTTCCATTTATACACTTGCGCCCAACTTTCCTTAACTGATCCTGTCACCTTCATGGTTCTCTAATCAGTTCTTTAATGGCATACATTGTCTAACTGCGGAAGCAGCAAATTGGCCCACAAATTGACCACAGACCACAAAAGTACTATGATGACAGATAATGAGGAAATGCACTGATTTGCTGCATTGACACCAATCAGCCACAACAACAAAACCTATAAGTCCTATATTGTGTAGGTTCCCTTTGGGCCACCAAAACAGATCAGATCCCTTGAGCCATGACGTCTGGAACCCTTTATAGGATGTTTTAAGTGGTTGATTTGCATGGTGCCTCCATGGATCAGACTTGTTTGTCCAGCACATTCCATGCATGCTTGATCAGATTGAGATCTTGGGAATGAGAGGCCAGATCCACAACCTTGAACTTTTCGCCTGCTTAAGCCCCATACACCGCAGGCTTGATGCACTGAGTGTTCTAATACCTTTCTATTACAGCCAGCATCATTCTTCTTTAACTCTAGTTTATTATTTTAAAAAATGAGGTGCCATCTTGTGGTGATAGTATTTATGAATATTTTAAATCTGCTCATTTTCAATTATTTGAATCAATCAAATTGGATTGATTGAATTAAATTAGTTAAACTGAATCAAATAGATAGTATATAATGATCTCAGAGCGCCTTTTACATACAAAGAAAAAATCTGGGCTTGGTTTGTCCCAAAACTTCAGCTTGGCGGTAAGTACTGACTGAGATATAATTGCATTCCAACATCGTATAAGCTCACACATGTGTGGCAGCCTGGGAAAACCTTTTACACAATCAACTTTTGACATTTTCAAATATATGTAGTGTTTTTAAAATTACATGCCTGAACTGAAATATTTAGCTCTTTGAAGTAAGTTTTCTTCTTTGCAGATGTTTCAACCACAAGTAAAGGAAATTATTTCAAAATATACAGTAGTTACCCCAAAAAATGGAAAGGGGAGGCTTAACATTTGCATTTAATGATTTCATTCTGACCATGCAGGAGCACCAGACATTTTGACATCCGGGATGGGATTTCAAACTCAATAAATGAGGCTTATGTTAGTTTCTCCATGACACAGCAATCATGACAACCTGACATTCGCTGAGTAAGGAAAACGCATTTAGTTAGGAAGCCTTTAGACATCTTTAGACAAACAGATTGCTGGCAGGGTGATAACTTTAACAAGTTAAAGTTTCTGGATTACTGATTAAAAGGTTGGGGGTTCAAGCCATAGCACTACCAAGCTGCCAAGCACTTGGGCCCTTGAGCGAGACTCTTAACCAGGGACATTGTGTCATGACTGACCCTGTCACCTCTGACTCCCAGGGTCAAAAAACTGGAATATGCAAAGACTAAAAAATGTATTGTGCTGTATTGGATAGGGGACAAAATACAGGTTTCTGTAGCAAAGCAGTTCAGAAAGGATGAAATACCTTAAAAATCCCTTTGAATTCAATACACATTTCCAACCAGTGGTGACGTACAATGATGCGTTATCAGTATGAAAAACAGCTTTCCTTTTTCCCCTGCCATCTCATATAGGAAGAAAAACCTCCAAGTGTTCCTATTCTGAGAGAGTGGCTCATGTTGAACTGTTTCCTACTAGCACTTAACAAGATAACCAATTCCTCGGCTTATCTAGCTAGACATGAGCAGCATGCACCAGGCAGACACCACTCAACAAAGACTTTGGGTCTTCTTCTCTAACATAGGAAAATATATACAGTATAGACATACATTTTAATGGACAAGGCATGCACTGATGATCCTCAATGAATGCGTATAAGTTCCACATGCATTAAGAAAAGGATAATGTTTGTCTAATTGCTTTAAGAGGTCTTTGCACAATTAGCTGACCTTTTCATCCCGCTGAGATGGATGGCTGCACAGAGTAAATGCCTTAATAATGAAATGGTTGTGTCAGCGTGAGTGAAATGGCAAATATAAAACCAGACCACTGATTGAATCATTCGACTTGGCGACTAGCTCCATACTAGTAAAAGCCTGAAATTCACTAAATAATGGATTATATGAGTGAGTGCTTATACACTGTGAATGCTGGTTATTGGATATTATACGGTAAGGCTAAATTCTAATGCCTACAGTATCACTAGCAATTAAACTATAATGTGACATTATAACAATGCACTGGGGAAAACCTTAAGCTCACTCTACATTTGAGAACATATTGTAGATGATAAAATGACCTTTACATCAATGTTGCCATTTTAAACACTAATTATGCTCTCTTGCATGTCCCAGCATCAATGTTTCTCCCATATAATGCAGAATAGACAGAAAACAGAACTACATGCAAATCCTAGATCAGCAGAGATCATATAGCAATCCCCCCTTATGTACCCACTTTGGAAAGCAGATTTCTGAACATTTGTCTTTGATGTTTGAAAAAACACTGTTTAGCAGGATGGAAAGGCGAAATGAATTTACCCATGGTGGTGTGATCTAGGACTTAACTATGTGTGTACTCACCCTCTGTGACTTCTGTAATGGATCCGAGTGTGTTGTCTTTCTCTTCCTTATCCCCAGTCTCTTCTTCTTCCTCCTCAACTTCTGCAACTTCAAACGGACTCTCCGAATGTTTATTTACAAGCTGTCCATCTTCACTGTTCCCCCTCAGAAATGACTGCGTGGTTGGGCTGAATATCACAGGAGGATTTGTATACATTTCTGGTTGTACCATTGGTTTGGTTTCATTCTCCACTAACGGACCGTCGGTTACTGCGGAAGTTGTATGGTCACTGCTGGAAGTGCTTTGTGAACCAGTAAAAGTGTAGATTTCGTGTTTTTCAACAGTTCTATCCTTCTCATGATTTGTGTCGACCTCTGTGACATTGTTTAATGAGATGTTTTGGGATTTTATGGTCACCTCTTCCTTTGGTGTGCTGTACAATTCTGTAGTTTCTGGTGTGCTAGGGTAAAATTGATCGGGTGAAAAAATGCCCCCAGTAGTCTGCCAAGCTGTTGACACCTGTGTCTCCTCTGTAGTTTGAGGCATAGGTGGAACTTCAGTTATTGGAGAGTCAGTGACTACTTCACTATATGTGGTGTCTTCGTATGAATCAAACTCATTACTATCAGTGGTTTCTTTCGTTTCTTCTGGCAGCATCGTCGGGGTGGCTGTGTCACTATGTTCAGGGATCTCAGTGTTGCTATCGTCTTCAATTTGACTGAAACTCTCATTTACAGTGGTGTCTCTGAAAATAGAGAACTGTTCTTCATGGGTGATATCTCTATGGATGGGGATTTTCTCTTTGTTGGCACCAGCGTTCTGAATGTTAATTTGTGGCCCTCTAATATTGTGTTCAGAATCTTCTGTAGGGTCTTTTATAGAGTTCACTTTATGACGACTATATTTTGCCCCATCTGTCCTCTCTTTATGGAAGGGAAACCATGATCTTTCAGTTGTTGATTCATGAACACCAATTCTATCTTTAAGCTCTTGTTTGGTTCCTCTGGCTTGGTGGGGGGGATCTGATCTTTCCAGATCAGAAACTGAAATAACATAGGATTCCATTAGAGAAGTTAGGTCAGGATGAGACTGCGTCGAGGAGTCTGTAGTATGGTAGTCGTAGTCCTCCTCCTCCTCCTCCTCGTCTTCTTCATCCATGTCGCTCGGAGTTGGTTTGAATGGAGACATACTTTCAAGGAATGACTGTGGAAAAGGTTTGGAGAAAGGACTTCTTGAGCCTTGAAGGTTGAACAGATTTTGTATTTTATTTTGACGTTTCCATGGTGTGTTTTCCTCTGTTGTACTTGCAAGTATGGGTTTATGTACTTGCCTCAGATCACATTCTGGGATTGGAGAACACATTAACTTCCCACCATTATTAGGGCAGTGGCAGACTTGGCAGACTTCTTCCATGCGAAATGAATGGCCAGCCTCATACTTTTGCCCTTCATACACGCAGCCTATCCGCTCACACTGAATACACCCATCCATTGGCTCAGACATTTCAATGCAGTTAGGAGGAAGCTCAGGACATGGAATAAAATGGCAACTGATCCGACCACCACCCTGTGGGCAAGAGCACTCTGTGCTTCCAAAATCCACCAAGTAAGATTCTCCCTCTGGCACTTGGCCAGATCTGAAACCAGCATTAAGACAGTCATAGTACTGGTAGCCTTCACATGTGCACCCAGTTTTTAGACAAGTTGCACAGCAGGCGCCATTTTCCAAAACTTCCTCAATGCAGTTATTAAGCAGAGGACACGCCACCCCAGTACAGTCTTTCTGGCAGAGACTTTCGCTCGCAAAGAGCAAAAGCAGCACCAACAACAGCCTCATTATGTCAAAGAAGGCTGCCGGTTATTCAAATATAAGTTTATGCCGGTTTAAATATAGTAGACAAAGCTACGTACTGGTTTTCCAAGCATAAACCCTCAGCATCCAATGAAACCTAGAAAAAAGTACAGAAGATGGAGGGTGAGGAAGTGAAAGCATGTTAGGGAGTGTGCAGCAGATTTCCTTTGGAACTTTTTCAATTAGATTGAAGTCACTGCTACATAATCAACCTCAGTCTTTCAAGTTCTTCAAACAAATGGTCCTGTAGTCATTGAGCTTCATGCATAAGATTAGGTTAGAAGCAGTTTCATACCAATCCAGAACAATGCTAGTTTTGTATCATTATAATATATAATAATATATTAATAATATGGTTAGTTTGGTATTAATCCTAAAGACAAAGCACATTCATGCACACAAATATTATTAATTGTGACATAGTCATTTTAATGCAATATTTAAAAAATTATTTTAAAAAACCCCGAAATTTAAGATTTACACCAAACAAATGCATCAATTCCAGAAAAAAAAAGTATTATTAAACAAAACTTTAATCTCTAAGAAAAATATACAGTGTAAATGAATTTAGGTTATTAATTGAGTGTTTTTCCCCTGTCTTTTAAAAAAATCTTTGTAGTTTTTTTTTTCTCCCTGCATGGGCCTTATGTGGGTCACTTGTGAGGCATGGGAAATCTGTTAATGAGGTGTTAACTGGTTTAAAGGAATAACACCACTATAAACATTATATACTAGAATAAATAATAAAAAGTGCCTTTTTTTTGGAAAATTGTCAGGGATGGCAAGTGAAGCTTTGGACCTCCATTGGAAATGAAAAAAAAAAAAGCTTTTGCCAGTGTTTGATTAAGTTGCTTTTGCATGGAGCAGCTTTGCCCTGAGACTCATCTGGGGAACAGATTCTGTTTTTTCTGGAGACTTTTCAAGCCCTAAGGATCAAACCTTTTAGATTTCTGTCCAGATGAAGAAAAACAGTGTTAGTGTTCCTAAAGCAAGGCATTTAGAAATAAGAGTCTGGACTACCGGAGAGTTTACACAAAGATATTAGGCATGAAAGGACCAGCTTTTTTGTAACTTTGGCAGAATGATGTATGTCTATACACACTAACTAGTGCATGTCTGGGGGAATGATGTTTGAATCATTCATACTGTACCATGCACGAAAATGATGTCACGTTAAACATCAACAACATGATGCATGTGCAACGTGAACAGAATTGAGGAAGAAAAAAAAAGCTAAACACTAAAGCGATTTAAGTCTTGCCTAGCCTACAGAGACATATATTTTCTTAGGATAATGGCTTTTTACTCAGCATGCACTTTTAACCATGTCAGAAGTGCTGCAGTGTTTGCAGTAATGTGTGCAATAGAAATCTGCAGTTGTGAGTTGTGTATGGGGTGTGTGTGAGTTAGGTGTGGAATAATGTGTGTTTATTGTGATTTTTTAAATAGATACTGTATGTTTTAAGCATCAACGTAAGTTCAATACGACAAACCCCTGGTTACTCACAAACTCATACATTAAAATTGAGAAACTTCCATCGCATCGATAACCCCAGGTGTCGAAAGGTACGCTGATGCATTCATTTATCCCGTATCCAGATACAGAAAGAGAGCACAGGCAACAGACTTAAGTTTTCACCTACCGAGTAAGCCTGTGGAGAGAGAACTCGCGCGCTGCCAGTCTCGTGCCAAAGTTCCGAATAGTGAGTTCATGTGTGTGTGCAGAGCTCCAGCTTCCACACAGCTGCAAACCACCACCACCGCCGCCACCACCCCGCTAACTAACACATAGGGGAGGGACACAAGCTAAAGGCCATTCCCTGTACTATAGCGTGTTAGTCAAGGGGGGAAAAAAGTTTTTTTGTGTGTGTGTGGAAAAAACCGCAGCCGGTTTTATCACTTGCTAACGTGCTAACATCTTTTCCCTCAACACATTATCAGTGAATGCTCAGCATAACTACCATGTAAAAGTCTGAACACATCTACTCCTTGACAGATTTTTCTTTATTTCTTTTTTACTCCTATACCAATAACGAAGACATAAAAACTTTTAAATAACATATGAAATTACAGTACTGTGGAAAAGTTTTGAGCCATTGCTCATTTCTTCATATTTTGCTTCCAAAGAGCCAGACTTTCTTGTATTTGCAAAAGTTCTCCAGGCTTCCTGGAGGACTTCCTTGGCTCTCATTTTTGCCTCTCATTTTCAGTCCAGGGCGCCATGGTGGCTTTGTGGTTAGCACTGTCGCCTTGCACCTCCAGGGTCCAGGTTCCATTCCTGCCTCGATACTGTGTGCATGAAGTTTGCATGTTCTCCCTGTGCTTGGTGGGTTTCCTCAGACATGAATGTTACTTAACTGGCGTTCCCAATTACAGTATATTTTAAATAGTGTGTGAGTTAGTGTCCTGGGATAGGCTCCAGGCCCTCTGTGATAAAGCAGTATAGACGAGTGAGTGAGTGATTTTTCTTTTAAGTTCAGTCCCTGTACCTGACCAGTTTCAGAGGAATGTTTTTATTTGTTAATCACACCGTGATCTATGAATCATTAAAACATATAACACCTAACTTAAACTCGCTTACTCACCCATCGACTATGAGATTCGCTAAAATAGAGCCGGGAATCGAACCTGGACCATGGAGGTGCAAGATGACAGTGTGCCATTTAGCCACCGTGCCACCCCACTGAGAAACTGGTGCAGATAAGGACAGATAATGATCAGGCTGGTGATTAGTATACCGGTGATGCCAAATGCTGAGTGGTTGGAACAGACGAGATGGGAAATGAGGTTGCTGCTGATTTTGTTACATAAATAAACTATAAAACATTTGTTCCCATTTACTTCATTTTCATCTAATTTAATTTACTTTAATATAATGAAATGAAGGGTGGCTCTAGACCTTTGCACAGTATTTTATGTAGTAACCAGAAAAAGTAGAAAGAGCTAAAATTTTGTATTGGTGATGGAAGAGTGAATCCACTCAATAATCTATTATCCAGCAATTTCAACAGTGGTTAAAGTCTTTGGTGAGCAATACATGTGTGAAAATGATTACTCATGCTCCCAGAACCACTCATTAACAAAATACGCCTGATGAAACTTGGCACTTGGAATATGCCTGTGCCCTCAGGAAATAATGAAAAAAGCATTGATGTGATAACCTGGTACACTGACGTAGTTAGCTGACTTAATTTTATTGCCATATAATGAAGTTTTCCTTGCCACCACTTCCTCTGGCTTGCTCACTGGGGACAAATCTTGGCTGCCAATAGTATGCTGGCAAAGCTGTCATTATGATAAATGGTGGCTTCATGGAAGAATCTAAAACCTATCACAGGTAGGACACCCACAGAAATACAGACCTTTAACAGCCTATAAATGTTTACATCGCAGACATCTTCAGGACTAATTTCCAACAGTTCTCATACTAACATTCTATTTAAGATGACAAAAGATTTAAAGCTCTTGTTCAGATGACTTGAGCGATTGTCAACATCCTTACTTGGCTTGCCTTCTGAGTCTTTTTTTTCTTTCCCAGGATTTGATCAAGTTAGACAAACACAGATATACAGTACTGTATGTACTATATACAGTACATGTAGATTCTCACCCCGGGTCTGTGTGCATGGAGTTTGCATGTTCTCTCCATGTTTGTTGGGTTTCCTCCAGGAACTCTTGTTTCCTCCCATGTAGATTGGGCTAATTGGCATTCCTAAATTGTACGTGAATGTGTGTGAATGTTGACCGGAGGTCCTACCACAGTCATAAAACAGGAATAAGTACAATCACAGGAATAAATACAATCACAGTTGGCCTTCCCTAGTTGGACTACAGAGGTTCCTAGGTGGATAGATGGATGGGTACATGCCATTGATATAATCATAATCAGTGTAGTTTGTAATCAGATACTGAGTGTCAAAATGACTGTGATGCATTATGGCATCATCAAAACAGGAAAAAATCACTTACACACATTCAACAGATGGCATGAAACACAAAAAAGTTTTCATTCTTCTATAGTTGTCTGTAGGCCTGTGTGTGTGCAAACACTGCCTCTTAAACAAAGCACCTTGTAAACAGACACCACAATAAACTTAACTTTTGTTGTTGTCTAAGGAACTTTCCCATTAGTTTCCTCTTGGGTGTAAAGGTTATAACCTTGTTTAAACAAATGCCTTGTGCTCTTCAGAATGACTTAGTTAGACTAACGTAGGTAAGCCACTGTTAGTCTGCATGCTGCAAAGTACTGTAAGTCTTAAAGACATTTTCAGCAAACATGCAAAAAAAATATTGATTGATATTGTTATGCATTTTCAAAACATAATTTTGGACTTCCAAATTTTCAGCGTGGATGCTCTGATATGCTCTCCAGCTGTACTGCTTTGTTATCACAAATTCAGTACTTCTATTTGAATAAAGAATTTGCACAACTAGTTAATTATATAAATTCAAAACTCTGTGTAAACATTGTTATGTCCTGGAATCGTGTTACTGCTTGTATAGAACAAAACACTTCCAACACAATCACACCAGTAATTTCTGGATCATGATGGCACATTATCAACCTAGTGTTGTGTATGTACATGTCTTTGGGATGGGCTTCGTAGAGAATGAAGGGGATTGAGATTAATGTGATAAGAATTGCCAACATATATACATTCACTCACTCATTCTCTATACTGCTTATCCTGTTCAGGATCAAGGGAGGCCTGGAGCTTATCCCAGAGCACTCTGGGAATGAGGTAGAGTACACCCTGGGGGGGGGTGCGGCAGTAAATCGCAGGGTACGAGCACGCACACAATCACACACTCACTCTCACACTACAGGCAATTTGGAAATGCCAGTTAGGCTAACATGACATCTGCTTGGAATGTGGCAGGAAACCCACCGAGCATGGATAGAACATGCGACCCTGGAGGTTCGAGCCCACAGTTCTGCAGTGTCTCCTAACATAGATTACAATGTCACTTTAAACTGGTGCTCCCAACCATAGAGAAAAAAGTTTTTTTCTTTTTTTATTGTAAACGTGCATTTTTCTGAAAGTCACTTATACAGAGCGTTGGGTGAAAGATTACATTTATTTAACATTTATCTGTTTATCTGATTCATTTGAGTCTTTAACAGCTTACATACCTGCCTTGTGTTACAGATACATGTGCGTGCGTGCGTGTGTGTGTGTGTGCATAAATTCCAAGACAGAAATCAGTTAATTTATTCAGAGGAGTGCACATTTACTTTTGGCATGAGCTTTTTTCCTGACGTTTGGCATAGGGACAATGAGGAAATTGTGTTTCTATGGAAAAGAGGTGCATAAGACTAAAGTCTGTTTCTGTGTACCTTCTAACACCAATACAGTATGTACAAGGCACACAACAGCACTTTCATCACATCCTGGAGACTGTTTATCTTAATAAGCATAGTCTCATGCTAATACATGATTATATTTCCAGGACATGTTGGTCTGGCCAGACATTCCTTACTGTTTTAACTACATGCCTTTCCTATTTGTTTCTTGTAATCTTCAATGTATTTTATTTGAAGTTGCTTATCTGATTATCAAGAATTTGAATGGGGAAATTGTGTCTTGGACAAGTGACCTAGATTCTGACACTTATGTTAAATGAGGCTTATCTAACAGCGTGGTTTCAGGATTCCAGAAAAGGCTGACTCCTGAAAAGACAAATGAACATTACCGTGATCCTTGTAACTCGCGTTTCACTAAGACGGAACTTTGTCTTTCTAGTAGACCATGCATTTGGCAGATGAGCAAACAAAAACTCCCCCAAATGCATTTCGATTACAAATGAAACAATGAAAAATCAAGTCAAGTTTAAAAAATGTCAAATTCTTGAGGCAAACTCCAAAGCTGTGAACAAGTGATTAATATATTCAATAGCAACTTTCAGTGGAAAGGCAATAACAAACAGTATGTTTGTGGGTTGATGTTAGATAATTACACCACCCACATAGTTGTCGGCGAGATCAGTGCTTATGGAGCTAGGAGTGTGCATGTTGGAGCGTCTCCTTGCATAATACTGTAAAGCGTGACCACAGGCAAAAAGGTGAGATTTGTGGAATCCCAGTGTGATCTGGAAATGGTTATTCTACACACATGATCTTTTAGAAGAAGACAGCAGAGACATGGAGATTTGGGGAATTCTGAGCTGTGCACAGCTTTTGATCTGTTTCCTGTAGTGAACCAAACTCATGTAATGTGGGGCAAATGTGAGACACGTGAGGATAAGGCTTATAACACTCATTAAATCTTCCACTGGACAGGACTTGTATTCAACCTTTGTTCAGTCTTTAAGAAAATGTTTCATTTCCTGCCTGTACCCGTTTCTCCATTTGTGGATGGATGAATATCATATATTCTAGATTTTAGTTCTACAAATAGAGCACTTTGCCATAATGTTTGATTTAAATGCCAGTGCTAAGTCTGGGTAATCCATTTTTAAAACTATTCTATAGGGGATAAAAGAGCATGAAAAGGAACTCTGGAAGTAATTGCACTCGACAGAGTAATATTAGATGCAATTTGGCCATGAATAAGAATCGATTACAAGAAGAAGAAAAAATTGTTCTTGATAATCGCCCTGAAATGTTCAATGCATCACCTGTAGTGAGGTCAGTGGCTAGGAGATCGAGAAATTTTATTGTGTATGTTGGTTGTTTCCAGGCATATGATTCTCATCAACATGAAAATCTCACTGAGTCACTTGATACACCCGGAATGCTCATTGCACCACGTTGTTATTAAATCCATGTGCTTTGTAACTTAATTTCTGTAACTCAATTTTATTAAATAAATGTTTTCTAAAATTTTGGGAGGTTTTTCGCTAGTGCCTGGTGAAAAGTTTAGTCCACTTTTAAAAGAGACTTATTTAGAAGGATTTGCTGATCTTCATAATTGGCATAATTAGTCAAATACAGACATGTCAACAATTAGAGTGGGAAAAAAGTGTTGTAGAGTAACCACTTTAAAAGCCACCATGAACACACATACACATTTACACATTAGCCAGTGAAAGTGTTTGGGAGGAGAGAAGAAACCAGGGAACCTGAAGCAAGCCCACTGGAAAGAGGAAGTAATCCAGAATGCCAGTAATCTGAGTTCGGGATCATACCAGGGATCCCGGAGCTGTGAGGCAAGACTTCTACTATAGCGCCATCCTTAGGGCAGGGGCATTACAGGAATGGTTGTAATGGTTTAATGCAGATGAAAACGAGAGTGCATGCTGTATTCTATGGCCTTCACAAAGCATCAGATCTCAATCCAGCTAAACATCTAGTGTTAGACTTCTTAAAAACACTAAATCGTTTCAGAAGAAAGTTGCTTCATCCTTCCAATACAGTTGCAGAATCTATGCCAATGTGCACTGAAGCACTGCAAGCTTTTCTAGTGGATTGCAGTAACCCACAGTTTATGTATGTTTTTCATTTGCTTTGTTATTGTCTTTATTGTCTGTACTCCATGTTCTCAGGAACATGCATTTAGGCGTTTGAGTGTTCTAGTACGGAACAAAATACATTCGGAAAAACATTTGGTTACTATTGAGTGGCACCATATGCTGTGGATTCTTTTTTTCTTTTTTTTTTTAACAAAAAGTTAAAATCATGTAAAAAGTATTAAAAGTTCAATCCTCTTAAAGTCACATCATTTGTCAAATAGGTATCAGGTGGGGTGTCTTGCTCTGTTTGGTGACATTACATGGGAAAAAGCAGGAATTTCCAGAATGAGAGGAAGTGGGTGTAGCATGAGGGTATGGAATATCCATCAAACATAGCAGGCGGTCACTAATCTGTTGTAAATCTGTCGTCACAACTTTATGACAATAGACGCAGGAAACTGGGAGTGGCTCAGATATATAGTGTACACAATCAGATCTTTTTTGATATGCACCCACCCACCCTGTCTTTTACTGTTCAAATCTACCACTCGTTTTAAAGAAATCAATTAAAACATTTCTTCTTTTTTTTCATTAACACTGCTTATTGATTTCTGTTACAGTGCAGGGCCACCTTATATATACAGTATTAGTGTACATGGAAATATTTTTTAAAACACATCTAGATAACATCTCTGAGGAACCGATCAGCCTTCCTGAGCAATTAAGTGATAAAGTATGGATATACTGTGAAAAGTGGTGTTCAAGTCAAACCAGGACTTTTGATTATGCAGAATAACAGAACACAGTTATGAGATTAAAAACAAACTATTTCTTTATATAATCCCTTGCTACACTGATAATTTCACGTGGACTGCTTGGACTCCATCAAGACTGCTTCACATTTGAAACCCTAGCCTTCCAGGAACTCCCAAACATGTAGAAGTTGCTTGGAGCAAGGTCAGACCTGTACAGGGGATGTGGCAATAACTCCCTGTCAAGTCAAGTGGTGTTTGTGAATGATTGTGTGTGCAATTCCCACAGACGGATGCATTTCTCCCACAAGCTGGCGACAAGTTATTTATCGATTTTTCAGGGACCAGGCGTTCCACTCGCTGAATGTTCATGGGAACGACTGCTGTGGGCTCCGAGCCATCTTGGGCGGGATCATCATTCACGGATGTACAGTCTTTTGGAAAATGCTTGCACCATTCAAATGTTTAACTGCAGCTGAGGGTCTCATTATTATTATTATCATTATCTAATTATCACGCCCCAGTTTGACTTGAAGGCCCCTTGTACAGTATATAGAAAACATTCTGCATAATCAATTATTATGCAGAATGTTTTCTATATACTGTACAAGGGGCCTTCAAGTCAAACTGGGGCGTGTACAGTACTTTGAGGTGGATTTTTGCATTTGCACGTGTGTGTGTGTGTGTATGAACGAGAGTGAGAGAGAGAGAGATGAAGTGTACATTGAAGAGTCCACTGCACGTGATTGTCTCTAAATCCCAGCTCATCGGCTCCCTCCAGTCTGTCAGCTGTAACGATCAGAACAAGAGAAGCTATTTGTGTTTGTCTGCCAATGGTAGGAAGTGCACTTGCCAAGAATCGCAATCTGTCTTAGTCATTCAATTACCACTAATAAGGACAATCAAACAGTACCAGACAGATGAAATTCGTTTCAGTGGAAACTGTGGGTCTTTTCAGATGGTTGTTGTCATATGTCATACTGTACATGCAAAGTGTCAGGCTTGTTTTTATACTTGTTTTTTTCCCATCTAACATGTATACTTTGGTTTGCTAGATGAATAGATAGTACATTTTATAGAGATTTTTTGTGTCAGTGAATTGTCTACTCAGTTGACTTCATTATTTACCTTGACTTAACTTTGACTTCTCCAGAGCTTTAACAAAAAATCAAGAGCAATAGTATTGCGCAAACTGGCATGAGTAAGAAACCTTGAAACGGAGAAATGGCAAGAACTGTATTTATGTGGGATCCATTCTTAAAGTCTGTACCCTTCACTGTCTGGCAAACAGGATACCTTTACATTTGACTCATGTCACTGACTCAGTATTTAATAATTGTATCATGGGTAATAAAGATGGGAAAATTGATATTGCATATTTATCTCACTAGCTTGTCACATACTCGATTGGCTCAATTATGTCCAATAGACAGCAGTATAAGATAAGTATAAGTGCAGTGGCGTAGTGGTTGGCGCTGCTTAGACTGTGGCCTGTGTGCATGGTGTTTGCATGCTAGTGCTTGTTGGTTTCCTCTGCATATTTTGGTCTCTTCCCACAGTTCAAAGTCATGCAGATTAGGATAATGGGGATTTCCAAATTTATAGTATTGTGTGAGGGAGTTTGTACATGTGTGTGCATACTTGTGGTCTCTGATGGATTGGAACCCTGTCTAGGGTGTACCTCACTTACTGCCTTGAGTGCCCACTTCTGACCTCCCATGACTCTATACAGGATAAGCGCTATAGAGAATGAGTGAGAGGGACGACAATAAAGTCAGAGTAATTGTAATCCCATCTCTCAGTCATATTAATTTTAATGAATTAATTACATTCAATGGCATTCATAATGAAATTTTGAATTAATTGGAGTCCTTTTTTTTTTTTTTTTTTGCATATTTGGTCATTTTGGTGCAGTAGGCCAGACACTCCTGGGAAGGTCCATCACTGTTCCTTTTGTGGATAATGCTGGATTGGCTTTGTAACCCTTTCCAGACTGATACGTTTTACTTACGTTTCTTCTCATCTGTTCTTGAATTTCTTTAGATCGTGGCATGATGTGATGCTTTTTAAGAACTTTAAGTGGAATTGAATTCAGATTTCCTAAAAATTTGATTAATCACAGGTCATTCATGATTTAGCAGGAGTGGGGCAGTTACTTTTTCAAATAAGGCCAGGCAGTTTTGGATTTTAAATTCTTAATTATTAAATAAAAAAATTTTTTGTATTTAAATTATGAAAAAAAATGTAATAATTACAATTAAATTGTTTAAAAAACAATTTATAATTTTGTATTTATTTATTAGTATTTTTGTAAATATTTGTATTACTTGTATTTATTCGTGTAATATTAAAAATTGTTTGATCTAAATCATTTAAGTGTAACAAATGTGTGAGAAAAAAAGCCAATGTTTTTCACAGCACTATAAGTTCAGCAAATCATTTGGCTCTCATGCTGCCCCTGTGTTAAAGTACTGTACATCACAATCAGATGATTACAGTAACAGCCGATTTACATGATCTCCCTGAAAATAATTAACCGAAGTCAGGCGTGTAAGGCATGAAGAGAGATCACAGGTTATTACAGAGTGGACAGAAAAATCAGCCACATTGATCGAGAGCTACCGATATGATCAGAGCCGGTGAACATTCGGTAGATTTTTAAGGATGCGTGACAGCTTTTAGATTTTGTCCTAATTATTCCTTATCCCTTAAATCCCTTATCCGTGCAGACTCCAATTACACCTTCACAGCTGCAGTTTTAAAGCGGTAGATACAAAGTCCCCAGAAGAATCTCTAAATGTAAAGTGATTAAGTCAGAATTTCTCTCCAAGATGAGGTGGGTGATGATGCCCGGGGGGTGGTTAAGGAGGAGGAAGGGCATTTTGGAAAAACTTTAACCTTGGTTCTTTTCTGTTGATGCAGTACTGTGGCTAATGTTTACACGGTGAAATGCTTTATGCAAAGGGATCAATACTCAACTAAAGTCGTTGTGGTCTTTTAACTTAATCAGTGTTTGATGTCATGAAATATTCATTCCTTACCTGGAGACTTTCCTTTCAGCATGGGGCTTTGGACTGGAACTGTGTGTGTGTGTGCTTGGGTGTTTGGGTGAGCAAGCCAGACAGAGAGAGAGAGAGAGAGAGAGAGAGATTTTATGCAAGATTTTAAAACAAATTCTGAAACCAATGATGAGGCAAGGAAGGAAGATGCAGAATGACTAGGAGAAATATTCGTACACAGAGAACAATGAGCTGTGAAGTGCACTGCAGTTGCACAAAATGCGCAATATACTGTATTCACACAATTACAGTATTTACACACGATTCCAAGAACCCACAGTGCAGTACAGAAATGAGAGCATCATGATACGGGGCTGCAAATGGCATGTCATGCTACTCAGACCAGCTCTGACAAAGACGTAAGTTGCTCATTTGAAGGTTGAAAAGATGGCATGGGGAACAGAAGCGTATCTGTGCTAAGTATTTGTACACTGTGGATATACTGAGCTACCTGTTGGCAGTTAAGTCACCTTACTGAAATATTCTTTGGCTGACCGACTGTGAAATCTGACATACAGTAGTGTGCAAAAGTCTTGAGCCAGGTCTCATTTCTTCATATTTTGCTTCCAAGGACTCAGTCTTTCTTGTCATTTTAATGTAGTCTTGAGAAATATTTCTTCCAGGCTTCCTGAAGAACTTTGCTGGCTCTCATTTTTGGCAAGATTTTGGCTCTCATTTTCAGTCCAATCCCTGATCCTAGCCAGTTTCAGAAGAATGTTTTTGTTTGTTAAGCTACCTTGTGACCTATGAATCATTATATATATATATATATATATATATATATATATATATATATATATATATATATATATATATATCTTAAGGCATGAACCAGTGAGAAACAGGTCCAAATGGTAACAGATGTACAGTACCGGTGATGCTGAATGCTGAATGGTAAGAACAGTTGAGAGGGGAAATGAGGTTGTTGCTGAGGTTGTGACATAAACAACCAATTAAAAAAAATTAAATACTGCTTGTTGCAGTAAAACATTGTGTTCCCATTTTGTTAATTTAATCTATATAATTTTATTTTATTTTATTTAATATGAAGAAATAAGGGTAGCCTAAGACCTTTGCACAGTGCTTGTAATTATATAGATTGCCATATGTATATACAGTGTATATATATATATATATATATATATAAAAATAAAAATTCTGTTAGTTTTTTGTCTGTTTGTATGGACAGCAGGCGATGTTATGGACTCAGAAAGGCAGTAGCCAGGGTCATCATCAACTTTTATGTCATAATGTACTGTAAGGCGTTTCTCACTGACATTGGCAGTAAGCAGCATCAACAACAACTGATTGGGTGGAGCCATGAGTAACTGTTGTTAGTCTTTCGGGAGCGCCCATTCAGGGGTCGCCACATGAGCCGCACAATTTGGCACAGGTTTTTACGCCCGAAGCCCTTCCTAAAGCAACAATCCCATTTTATCCGGGTTTGGGACTGGCAATGCATCCAGTGGCCGGGCTTTGGGCATTGGCTAAAACTAATCTATAAATATACCGTAAAACAAAAATTCTATTTGGCCTAGCGGGTGTCCCGTGTTCCTCATTATGTAAAAGTAGGTTTTATTTTATGTTATACTGTAAGGTAATAAAATATCTGCTTAAACATTGGAGCAGAGTGAGGAGCTGCAGCAATGTAACCGCACTCCATTCGCAGGTAATGGTAGCGCACTGGCGTCCACAGGTACCCTCTAATTGCTTATAAAACTGGATATTGAATACGCCCTTATCTTTTTCTGTTTTTGTGCTATGTAATACACCAAAGCACAAGGTGAAGTCATATGGGTTGATATAATATGTGTCATGCTGTTGCCTGAAACAAGTACAAGATGTTCTAGAAAATTATACACCTAACAGAATATGCATTACATAAGATCTATACTGTATATTCATGCTTCAGGGGTGTATCTTTAGACTGTAGCTGATGGTCATTTAATTCTGCTCTGACTCGTGTAATTATTGCATTAAAGACCATTTTAAATTGTATTCAGATTGGAAATTGCTGAAAAGTTCTTGCTCACATGAAGATGAAAGCATTATTTCACACTTTATCGAAGGAGACATGCATGGAGCAACATAGCATAGAAAATATTACAAAAACTTAATCTCGTCGGCCAAAAACTGAATCTGGGAAGAAGATGGATTCTTTCTTTCTTTTTTTTTTATCCCAACTTCAAACATATAGCCAGAATAAGGGCATGATCTCTTTACTTAGAGTAGTTCTTATCTTAGCGATCAGTTTTTAGGGGGTTAATATTAATCAAATGTTGTTGACCAAAGCAGGTGACATGTAGTGTGATGTTTCTTTAACATAAAACACAGTGACATACAGTGCATGCTAGCATTCTTAATTACAACTTATTTATGTACAGGTTAACCATTATTGACACATTCCTGTCACAAATCCCCTCATTTGGGAATCTGATAATACAGTAAATATGGTTTGCACCATCTAATAAATAAATACATTTAAATTCAAATTCTTTGCTTTTGTGTTAGATTCAAACATATTTTGACACTAATGCAATTGTCACATACATTCATCATAATAGTTTAGAAGAAGTAAAAAAAATCTTAGCAGGAGAGAAGGGATGATCAATGCTGAAGATTAAATGAACAGATGCCACACTGACACTAAGTGAACTTTCCAGAGTTATATTTCAAAATGTCAGCAAACGTCAAACAGAATGGTCAGCAGCTTCTCCTGTAAAGGCAATATAATGCACAATGCCATGCCTTTTATACTACTCATTCTCAAGGAGAAACCTGCTGATAAAAACAGTGCCGAAGTTATATTTTTTATCTGAAGAATTTTAAATGAAAATAACAGATATATTAAACCACAATGCTCCTGAGCACTCACCAAAAAGTGTCAAATTGAATGTGGTTTGCATCGATTGCGACAATGACCATTGTTAAAGTTCTATACAAAATAAATTAATTGATTTTGGTTCTTTAATTTCAATTATTTTAAATTTGCTAAGACCATATTTTAATAATACATGGGGCATTCGAGTCAAACCAAGACTTACAGTATGACGGGCTTCTCATGACTGAATGTGTAAAGCCGATTGACATTTACAGAACACTCCAATCACAGTACAGTGATGAAATTTGCAGTAACTCGCAGTAAAACATTTAAATGATGTAAATATTTTAAAGATGCCCATACATCTGTAAATTCTACTCCCGGCCAAAGTGGCTCAGAGCCCACTGCAGTTATTCACATGAATATTAAATGAGTGGACCGTCTGATCCTTAAAAATCGACGTATAACTTATCTCTGACTTGTGGAAGAGACGCGCCTGTCTGTGGAAACTGTATAGTCATTTTCAAACACCACTTGCGCATTACAGGAACTTGGCTGGAAGTTATTGCCACATCCCCAGTACAATCCTGACTACATTCAAAGCAATTTCCACATGTTTGCGCCATCGAGTTCCTGGGAAGTCAGCATTTCAGATGTGAATCACGGTTCTGACGTACTGAGAAGGTTTTCTACATTAAGTAAAATCAAGTAAGGGTAAAAAAATGTAAGTAATCATCACTCGTGTTATAATTTCTTGTACCCATACCACATAAAAAGTTTATTCTTGAGATTTCAGCCCTGCTTGATTAGCTTAGCCTTCAATGCCGACCATGGATTGCAGGAGCAGCTTATGGCAGTTTGTGTGTCATTTTGATTTCTTGCTTAGGTTCTATGTTATTATGGTAACAGTTCCTTACTTAGCGTTTATCTGGATATACTGTATACCATCTGCTCTTTCATATCTTGTGATCATAGAACCATTGCGAACCTTTAATTTTACTTTCAGTGGGAAGTGTGTTTTGGGTGGGGCTGCACCCATTGAAGCTGACAGTTGATAGGTTTATGCTCCTCTGTCCTTGTCTAATAACACTCAACCCCAAACTATGAACAGACCACACCCGAATAAATGTTCTTCAGATTCACAGAGGCTGCTATTTCACTTGTGCTGCCAGACACTGGTGCTTGACTTAATACTGCTCCTCACGCAAACCACTATTTCATTGTGTGTTTACTGTGTAAGGTCAGAAGCGTGCATAACACACTCCTTTTTATTCCTGCAAACTCTTGCACAATTGTCAAAGTAATGTCATTTAACTAATCAAATTTGTCAATAATAATATATATAATAAATAATAATAATAATAATAGTTGCAAGCAATGATGATCGGGCCCAAGCACCCTGTGCCATCGCTGCCTGGGAGCACCAAAAAGATGGTGGGCACAGTAGGCCCACTTATGCCATAATTTTAGAAAAGGGGGAATTTTATGTTAAGACCTCCAAAAAGCCCCAGATGATGGGAAAAAAAGCATCACACTATGATGTCACTCAGTGTGATCAATGTAATATGATTAACCACTTTTTGGCATAAGCTTAAGACATCGTCATGACTGACCTGATTAAGATATTAACCCCCCCCCCCCCCCACCACCACCACATGTCTTGGGGTCACATAGGCCCAGTTTGGTGGTGATCATGTAAATCCCCTAGGAGGAGTATATAAAATTCTATTGTGTGCATTTTGCAAATGACCCAAAATAACTGCCTTCCTGTTGAGTAGAGCCCATGAAATTAAATGGTAAAGTTGTTCAGCTCAATGAGCTCTAAACGGTTTCGCATGTTTATGTGCAAATGTGTATGAGGTATGCAGTAAAATCCCATGTGAGGGCCCTGTGCAACACCTGAGGCCCAGTCACTTAGGCTTCCTAATTGCAGCAGTTCCAACCTGTATGCTGATTTTCATGACATTTTGAGAATGTTAAGACCTCTAAAAAGCCCTAGACGCTGGAAAAAAATCCCTAGAAGAATAAAAAAACCCTTCACACATCATCATAGCAACGGCGTAACACATTTACATTTACAGTAGGCATTTGGCAGACGCCCTTATCCAGAGTGACTTACATTTTTATGTCATCATTGGGGGTTAAGGGCCTTGCTCAAGG
Organism: Clarias magur; assembly: GCA_013621035.1. Classification (NCBI taxonomy): domain Eukaryota; kingdom Metazoa; phylum Chordata; class Actinopteri; order Siluriformes; family Clariidae; genus Clarias; species Clarias magur. The sequence goes on along the minus strand of QNUK01000011.1, from coordinate 2,214,714 downwards.
GCCCAACAGGGAAAACTTTGTGGTCGTGGGATTTGAACCTGGGACCTTCCGAACCGTAGTCCAATGCCTTAACCATAATAATAATAATAATATAATAAAGGATTGCCCAGATGAATGTAAACAGATAATTACAGTGTGGGTCATAATCAATTAATAGAAATGCAGTGTAATGTTATATATTTTCTTGTCTAACATGAAATTTTTATTTTAGTACATCACAATAATCCGTGTGTAAATGGTGACCTGAGGTCCAACCACATTCATGGTCAATGGGAATAAATGCAATGGTATTTACAATTAACCATCCCTAGTTGGATACAGTTCCTAGATGGATGGACGAAGTTTTTCACAATGGCCTGAACCAAATTCCGTGGTACTCTTTTCAAAGAGGAAAGTGTGGTAATAAAACAAGGCAAGAGAATCATTTTGTGATCTTACACTGGCTGTTTTTTCCGCATTTCCTGTGTCTTGATAGCTTCATGATGCTCTTTAGCTAGGAGATTACAGGGGTATCCACATCTGTGATGAGGTAATCCACTTCTTTCTTATTATTATGGGAAGTCTTTGCAAGTATGTCAGAAAGAGCAGTAGGAGACTAATGCCCTGCTCCATTACAGTTGCCTCATCGTGTTTAGGCGAAAACATCTTTTGATGAAAAGGAGCTCGAGCATGGTGTGATCTCACTGCACGTGGTGTGATCACACTGCTAAACACCTCAAACACCATCTTGTATGCACCACTGCATTATGTATAGCACAGAAGTTTTTATAAATCTCTATCTGAAAAGAAAGGTCATAAATCTGTTTTTCTTTTTTTTTTTTGGAATTAATTTCCAAGTTCCAGCTGTTGGACAGAATATTGTTACACTGCGTAGCAGGAGGTTTTGGTGTATCAGTACCAGATGTTGTGAGCGTTGCGAAATGATTTGTAATGGATAAAAGCTATTTGGCATTTTAAAGTAAACAGTAATATGATAATAATGTAAGTAAATATATATATATATATATATTCTACTCTATAAGGATAATCTATATCTTGTAGACCACCTTAGACCTTAGTGCTTTAATAAGAATGCAAAGACTAAGACACGTTGATCATAAATGTTAATTGTCATTTTCATTGCTATATGCTCTCATCATTTGTTGTTAAAGGCTATGTACATGTTAAAGGCTAAGACTGTAAAAACTATAAATAACTGAAAAAAATAGATGCATTACTGGTGTAAGCTTATTACTGACAGAGTGGCATAGTGGTTTATTGGTTAGGCTTGAAAAGCTGGAATCTTGCTTCCGGCCAATACATGTGTGAAAATGACTCCTCAGGCAGGAGTCTGAGACGTATAAAAATGCGTTTCCAGAAACACATTTTTATAATTTGAGGCTTGGAATAAGTAAAGTGATTGGATAACTTGGTCATTCACTACATTAAGGTCATCAGCTGAATTAATTTTATTGCCCCATGACATTGTTGAAACCAGACCTGTCCAAATGAAGCTATGCACTATGCATGAGAGGTGCACTGCTACATGATCTTTTTCCATTGCTGAAGTTCAATCTTTATGCTCTCTAGCAAAACGTTTTTTTATCCTGACTAGTTTCATTAATTCTTTGCAGTTGCTTTTCACACGATTCCCTGTCTGATGCAACCAAATCCAATTTATCTGGGAACAGCTTTAAGAATACACTAACTTGTGCAACCCAAAGCTGGTTGGGTTGGTTCCCTGACTGGAAATTGAACCCAGGCCATGGCTGTAAAACTGCAGAACCTTAGCCACTAGTCCAATAGGGACCCACTAACTGTGAAATACATTAATATCTACATTTTTATCAGGAATTTTAAGAATGGTTTAATATATACATACCATATACACACGTGGACAAAATTGTTGGTACCCTTCGGTCATTGAAAGAAAAACTCATAATGATCACAGAAATAACTTTAATCTGACAAAAGTAATAATAAATAAAAATTCTATGAATGTTAACCAATGAAAGTCAGACATTGCTTTTCAACCATGCTTCAACGGGATTATTTAAAAAAATAAACTCATGGAACAGGCCTGGACAAAAATGATGGTACCCCTAGAAAATACTGAAAATAATGTGACCAAAGGGACATGTTAATTCAAGGTGTGTCCACTAATTAGCATCACAGGTGTCTACAATCTTGTAATCAGTCAGTGGGCCTATATATAGGGCTCCAGGTAGTCACTGTGTTGTTTGGTGACATGGTATGTACCACACTCAACATGGACCAGAGGAAGCGAAGGAAAGAGTTGTCTCAGGAGATTCTAAAGAAAATTATAGACAAGCATGTTAAAGGTAAAGTCTATAAGACCATTTCCAAGCAGCTAGATGTTCCTGTGACTACAGTTGCACATTATTCAGAAATTTAAGATCCATGGGACTGTAGCCAACCTCCCTGGACGTGGCCAAGGGAGGAAAATTCATGACAAATCAAAGAGACGGATAATCCCAATGGTAACAAAAGAGCCCAGAAAGACTTCTAAAGAGATCCAAGGTCAACTTCATGCTCAAGGAACATCAGTGTCAGAACGCACCATCCGTTGTTGTTTGAGCCAAAGTGGACTACATGGGAGACGACCAAGGAGGACACCATTGTTGAAAACAAATCATAAAAAAGCCAGACTGGAATATGCCAAACTACATGTTGACAAGCCACAAAGCTTCTGGGAGAATGTCCTATGGACAGATGAGACAAAAATGGAACTTTTTGCCAAGGCACATCAGCTCTATGTTCACAGACGGAAAAATTAAGCATATGAAGAAAAGAACACTGTCCCTACTGTGAAACATGGAGGAGGCTCTGTTATGTTCTGGGGCTGCTTTGCTGCATCTGGCACAGGGTGTCTTGAATCTGTGCAGGGTACAATGAAATCTCAAGACTATCGAGGGATTCTAGAGAGAAATGTGCTGGCCAGTGTCAGAAAGCTGGGTCTCAGTCCTGGGTCATGGGTCTTGCAACAGGACAATTACCCAAAACACAAAGCTAAAAACACCTAAGAATGGCTAAGAGGAAAACATTGGACTATTCTAAAGTGGCCTTCTATGAGCCCTGACCTCAATCCTATTGAGCATCTTTGGAAGGAGCTGAAACATGCTGTCCCTCAAACCGGAAACAACTGGAGCAGCTTGCTCATGAGGAGTGGGCCAAAATACCTGCAGAGAGGTGCAGAAATCTCATTGACAGTTACAGGAATCGTTTGATTGCAGTGATTGCCTCAAAAGGTTGTGCAACAAACTAAATTAGGGGTACCATCATTTTTGTCCAGGCCTGTTCCATGAGTTCATTTCTTTTAATAATTAGGTTGAAGCATGGTTGAAAAGCAATGTCTGACTTTCATTGGTTAACATTCATAGAATTCTTATTTATTATTACTTTTGTCAGATTAAAGTTATTTCTGTGACCATTGTGAGTTTTTAATAATGTTCAGCCGGTCTTCTATAAATTCATCCTACCTGTAAATCCGTCTTACATACGATCACTGCGCATGCGCAAACAAAAGTTTCCGCATCTTTCTCTGATTTTGAGGAACGCCCATAAATCCATGCTGCTAATATTGGGATCTTGCGGTTAGTGTACAATCTTAAATGCTTTTTAAAATGTTTGTATGATTATATGTTAACTTTGATTGTACATTTAATGTTACTTTAACAGTCTATGAATATATAAGTATATTTTAGTACACAATTAATCACCAACACACGTATTGTACATTTTTATGCATCCCCCCTCCCAAAAAAAAGATGCATCCGTGGCATCATATACAGTGCGTGTTTCACTTGCAAAAGAACAGCTTCATACTGCAGTATCTTCTCTATCTGCCAAAACAGATGCACACTTCAGCACATATACTGTATATGTATATATACTGTATATATACACTGCGTGTGTCTGTGTGTGTATATACATCTAGGCATTTGACACCCTTATCCAGAGCGACTTACATTTTTTATTTCATTACACATCTGAGCAGTTTAGGGTTAAGGGCCTTGCTCAAGGGCCTAACAGTGGCAACTTAATTACATAATTATATTCTTTTTTAATATAATTGGGGGTAGCTCAGTTTCAAACTGATGGTTTCAAACCCAATGACCATCTAGTAGTCACTGTTGGGCTCTTGAGCAAGGCCCTTAACCCTAAAATGAGATTTAAAAAAAGTAAGTCGCTCTGGATAAGTGTATCTGTCAAATGCCTAGATGTATATATTAGTGTAATTTTTATAATTTCTAAAAAATAAATGAAACAGCTACTCAGTTACTCAGTACTTGAGTAGTCTTTTCACCAAATACTTTTTTACTCTTACTTGAGTAATATTTTGGATGACTCCTTTTTACTTCTACATGAGTAATATTATTTTGGTTTTAATATTTTTTATTGATTTTTCAATTTTCCAATTAATTCAAACAATTCAAACCCCAGGCCCAGTCAACCAATTCACAAACAGGGTGGCGCTCACATTAACAGACACACAATTGTAAATGTGGGTTTTGAAAAAAGAGAAAGAGAGAAAAAAAGAAAAAAAAATCATCCAGAAATATAATTTTAATTTTGCAACAGAGTATATAACTATGTACCATGAGTATGATGAAATAGATTAAGATTGCTTGAGATTGTCCACATAATCAATAAATGGCTGCCACACCTTAAAAAAAAGTTTATCTGACCCTCAAGTAATATTATTTTGAAGTACAGCTACTCTTACTTGAGTAAATATTTTGGGTACTCTACCCACCTCTGGTGATGTTCGGTCACAGACGGTTGGCATCTAGATAGATTTTTGTAATCACTTAATCTTAATCTTAAACTGTTCTGTCTCTCACATGCATGCCCTCACTGGTTGATTTATAACATTTCACACAACCTTAGTTCCTCTAGTGGGAGATTTAGGTTTTTTAGCCAAGAATATCACCACAAATATGGAGAACTCCATACAAGATTGGTGCCTGAGCTCCAGTTAATATGCACATGTTTTTGCCCCAGTTGTAGTCAAAGAGACGGCAATCTGGACACATTTGTTGCCTTTATATGTTAGTCATTTTCATACTGAACCTAAACATTTTCTGAATAAGGACCTAAAGACATCACTTTGCTGTGGAAGCAGCAAAGTGACACAGAACTTTCCTGTGCGTATTATAGTAGCAGAACTCCAGACAGTAAGAAGTTTAGTGGCAAGAACCCTAGGTGGGCCAATGAATTAAACAAGTCCTGGAGTGCTGCTTTCTCATAAGAGATGTCATTGTGTTCTTTAGTACATTTGTCAACCCCATAGTGGTTTAAAGTTTTGAAAGAATTTCCAGTCCTACTTTGCTTTCTTTAAATCGTGCAATTAGGCTACCATTGAAGAAGACAACAATGTTCCCTTGTCAAGCATAAACTTCTTGCCCAAATGAAAAAAAAAAAACACAATTATTCTTTCTCTCTTTGGAAACTCTTTCACAGTTAGTGAAATGCATGTACTGCCGTGGTTCACACAGCAAGCTTACTGTAACTTCCTCTGACTGGGCGAGGTTCTTCAACTCTCACACAGTGGTTTCTGGAAAGTTGAACTTGGACTGGAGTGTGATAAATAAACTATTGCAGCCCATTTTGAAACATGGCACATCTTCTAACATGTCTCTTGTGTTGATGTAGGCATCTGGAGCTAGCCATTCCGTGAGGGACTTATGGATCAGTTAATTGGCCTTTGCACAGTGCTCAAGAATCCTGGTGCTTTCCACCATTCCTTAATACTGTACATTCAGGCAGTATCACAACTCCTATTCCTGCATTCTTTCTATTAGGTAACCTCCAGCATCAGGAAAGAAGAATTTATTGTCTTTCTTTTTCTTTTTTTCTTTTTCATTTAAACCCAGAGTGTATGAAATGCCTGAGGAAACTAAGCTGACAAGTGGCAGAAAACATCACTCCTTTCAAAAGTAGCAACAGACAGCAAATAAAAGATTGCAAGTTTCAATCCTGATTTATACCAAAGCAATCTATGCCTGGGAGTCAAGAGAGCAAAGCTGGCTGGTCTCTGAGTGGGAGGGATGACATGACTATCTATTTGCTGTCAATCACACTAAAACTAAACTAACCTGTTGGGGTTGGGTGGAAATCTATATAAATAAAAGAAAGGTTTTGTCTGTACATTGGTCTGAACTCGCTCTTTCAATGAAATCGTAATGATAATCAGTCTCAGAAAAGATTCTGTCGGTATATCTGTATGTCTGTATATCTGTATGTCCGTCCAGACGACTTTGTCACAGCATCACGCAAAACTGGTTCGACACAATTAAATGAAACTTTGCCAGTCCTTCAGTATTTCCTTGACGTTAAATCTGCACCACAAATGAAATCAAATTGTTGAGTAGAAGGGACGTTATGAGCAGCTTTGTGCCAGATTACCTCATAGCAGCTGTCGCTTTTTGGGACAAAGAGGGCGTGGCTGTACGTGCCACTCAACAAAGCCAATCAACGTGATAGCTTAGTATGAATGCATGGAAGACAATAGAGTATAGAGTATGCGGAAGACAAAGAAACAACCATAATGCCCTTATAAAGTGCCATAAGCTTCACCAAACGCACGATAAAGCATGGCTTACTCCAAAAAAACATATGTAACTTTTGAAAACTGAACCTTCAAAGATGAATAGACAAATCAATGTATGTTTATTATTCCATCCTATATGTTTTGTCTCGAAATTGTGACGCTAATAAAAAGCAGGCATACTGCCACCTTGAGTTAAAACACGGCTCATTAGAGTAAACATACTGTATCCACAGCAGTCTGAGGTAAGGGAGTCTTAAATACCCGGACTGAGAGTCTTAGCTGTTCAAATAAAAATGTTGAGTAAAAGTGATGTTGTGAACAGTTATATGCTGGATGTAATAATCTACTTTAAACAGGGAGTGTATTTGGTTCCAACGAAGTTCAACTTATAGTAAACAAGGCCTTAAGATACTGGACCTTACAAAATTATATTTCTTTGTATTAATAAGTTAGGCAGACATGTGTGTGCGCTTTTACCTGAAATAATAATAATATCACTGATTTACAGTAAAGCTGATCAGCGCATGTACATTACTCTGTAAAAATATTTATTTAAGTAGTAAATATTGGAAAGTGAAGATCATTATTTTAAAGAGATACATCTACATTCATCTTGTCTGTTGCTACAGAAATATAAAGGTGCTTGATAAAATAAATAAATAAATAAATAAACCTTAGGATGATGGTCTGAAGAATGGGGTCTTTTGTCTGTATTTGTCTTGGCTGGTCAGATGTAAGACAGATTATTATTTGGGTTTGGTCCAGAGATTTGGCCAGCTGCCCAGATATGACAGGCTTGCGATGATGAAAGTGCAGGCATCCCTTCTGTGGGCTTTATAGCTGTGTACTTTCTTGCTGCTGTGTTGTCTGTTTATGCAATACTTTTATTAATCTGTGTCACATTTTTCACGATCCCATGGTCTTGGAATCAGACACAGATACCAACATAGTCTGTAGCACCGTTCACGTATTCTTGTATGTAATCAATATAAGTTGAATAAACTAGACAATTTAGAGTTACAGCCCCGAACACCCCCTCCACACACACAGATGACACGATCTTTATAAATATGTTTGTATTATTGTTCTGGTTTTGCTTCAATGCAGAACTGTGGCAAACAGTAATGGGATAAAACAAAAATGCATGATGATGTAGCCACTCACGTTTGGATGTAAAACATGCCAAAGAGTGTACTTTGTAGGTTATTTATTACCAATAGTGCATTTCTATTAATTGTAATTGAATTCTTCTTAATAATAATAATAATAATAATAATAATAATAATAATAATAATAATAATAATTCCAAGGACACACTTTGTTACCAACAGAATTGCACCAATTATGTGCAATTATATAAGTCAGCTTTCTAACAGAGAAATTTTTTTTTTAATCTTCACACAAATCTACCTTGTGATGATCTAGCCAGATGTACTGTACACATATCTATAGTGTATAGACCAGCCCAGTCCAGTCAGACATGATCCATCTGCAGCCCCCTACTGGTTCACTGCACATATTGCAGGTCCAATGAATAACACATAACCATCTAGGATAACTGGCTATAGAAAATAATAATAATAATAATAATAATAATAATAATAATAAGTCAAACAATAAATGTATTCAATATACAGCATAATTTACAGCCACAATCTAAGAGCTCAACCTCTTTTTACAATTATAAACTAAATAGTCCCCCAGTATGATGATGAGTGATGATAATCAGTGATGATGAAGCAGCAAGGCAAGCATGTGGCCAGTCTTTTGAGCCTAAAGGTGCAGCTTTTACTGTAACTGGATGGAAAACTCAGGCTTAAAGCCGTGTCTCTCTCCTTAATTTCCTTTCCCACTGTGCCAGTCCCGTCAATAATGTAAAATTTGTAAGAAATGGGATAAAGGTAAACACTCCAGTAGTTTCAACATAAATCCTAGACACAAGACAGACAATACCCATATTCCCTCAGCTTACACATACTGTTCAAGGATAATATCACTGATAAGTGTATAAAACACGTGTTGTTTAATAGCTGGTGTTAATTCCTTTGCTTATTATGTGAGCAGTATTGTTTTCATGAAAAGACCTTCTTGCCAGAAAAGGAGCTCTCTTACCAAAAACATATCATAGGCACCAATCCAAATGTCTTCAAAAGAGAGAAAACAGAACTCCTAAAGCACTACACTGTTCCAAGATCCACAATAAACATGGGGGGTTTGTACATAAAAAATAGGTAATGTTTACACAAGTTGAGAAAACTGCTCAACACAAGAAAAGGGTCAATTAGTAAAGATTTCAGGACTCCTGTTTTAGGTACCCCTGAGTTCAGAGAGGGGAGTTTAAGCTGATTTCTGCACCCTTGCTGCTTCTTGTTTCTGACAGAACGTGAGACCACAAAGAAGTTACTGTATGTGCTCCGAGCCAGAGGGTCCTGTGCCTTGGTCTCTGACTCTGATGAGGTAGTATTTGCTCCATCACCCTGCCGTCGTCACAATGTCACTTTGCCTTGTTCTTCCGCCATGTCCCAATGTATACACTGCCCAGCTAAAAACGTTCCTCTTCCACTCGGCCACCCTGCCCTGCAGAGAATGTCACTCTGGTGGCACGGAAAACTTTGCTTCTGTTATATGCCTCATGAAGGATGTGGCTTCTTTTGCTTACCTTGCATGAAAGGGCGCTCTTGTCTAATGACTGCCTTGCCTGACTTTGGATTGCAAAGGAAGTTGTGTGAGACACAACTTGGAGGGAGGAACTGTCTTGGCACTGTCATGGAGGAATTGGATATCAGTATCCATCAGCCATGGCTGCTAAACATGTGCATAGGTTTTGAGTTGAGTTATCCTGATTTTTTTTCCCCCCGTTTCTTGCTTGACTTTTGTTCCAACTTTCAGTCCTGATCATAGTTATTAGCGGCACCGTTGGCAGAAAATGCGGGACGCACGGATAGAGGGATCGCAGCCCAATAACACTCCCTGTGACACTCATGCTGCCAGCTTTCTAAAGGATCTAACCAACGGTTTACACAAAATTTCGGCCCTATCACACAGAATTTTGCACACGTCCCTACAAACCTTATATAGTAACATACAGTATAGGCCAGGTCTTCCAAGTGCAATGGAATGCAACTATCTCCCCAGACAAAAAATAAATCATCATAACATTTTCGAGTTATGAGGATCATTTGGTACCCATACCAGACCACTTTGCTTCCCTGACTCCAAGCTTTCTCATTGTTGGTCATATCGGAAAAAGGACACAGGCCATTCCAAGAGGTTGAATAACTCTACTGTTTGGTAAAAATCATGTCGATTTAAAAATAATTTATCCCTTCACAATAGCCCTGAAGTCAGAAGTCAGTCGTATTTATTGAGAACCACCATAAAAACCTCATGGTGCTAGCAGAAAAAGTATGTGAATTCCTGAGTTGATGATCTCAAAAAAGCAAATAGTTAAGAAAATGAGTAAAGAGATGTCGACTAGAGCTACTTTGACTAATAAAAACCAATTAAACTTTTTGAGCTTGCTCCGCAGAAGAAGAATATGCTTATGTGAGTCATGACTCACCAAAAAGAGCTTTCAAAGGATCTTTGATTAGGAATTGGTTGATTTACATAAAGCTGGAAAGAGTTACAAAGTGATTTCAAAGACTTGAAGATGTGCCTAGCTTCAAAGACCACAGTAGAATGCACCAGTCTACCGTTAGGCAAATGTAGACACTGTGGGCACCTATTCAGTATGACCCGTAGAGCAAACGAAGACTCATCAACAAGTTAAAGGAACAACCTCAAGTAGCAGCCAAAGATTTAAAGACATCACTGGAACTGGCTGACATCTGTGTTCATGAGCCTACAGTACATAAAACACTGAACAAGTAGGGTGTTCGTGGCAGAACACTACAAAGGAAGCAGCTGTTTACTAAAAAGAAGATTGCTGCACGCCTGAAGTTTGCGAAAGAACACATCGTCACCCCATAGAGGTTTTGGCAAAATGTTTGTGGACACTGCATATCATCATGATAACATCATCCCAACCGTAAACTACTGTATTGTGGAGATTTGGGCCAGGTTTGCTGCACCAGGGTCTGGCCAGCTTCCAGTCATTGAGGGGAAGATGAATTCCTAAGTGTATCAAAAAATTCTCAACCCAATAGAGATGCTATGGAATGACCTGAAGAGAGTCATACTGAACACATGAGACGTCCAAAGAATATGACAGAGCTAACGCAGTTCTGCCACAATAAAGGTGGCACAGTGTTATGTTACTGGCGGCTGAGTGGTTAGCACTGTCGCCTTGCAACTCCAGGGTCCGGGTTCGATTCCCGTATCTGTGTGCATGTTCTCCCCCTGCTCGGTGGGTTTCCTCCGGGTTCTCCGGTTTCCTCCCACAGTCCAAAAACATGCAGAATAGGCTAATTGGAGTTCTCAAATTGCCTGAACTGTGTGAATGAGTGTGTTTTACAGTATGTGTGTGCCCTGTGATGGACTGGCAACCTGCCTAGATTACATGAAGATCTAATCACATTTAATGACAAATGAATGCAGAAAACCTTAAAATTTCAAAAGGTTCACATACTTTTTCTTTCCACGTTTTAACTATATGGATACAAAATAAAAGTGTCATGTGTCAACCAAATACACCAGTAAATATTTTAATAATTACATAAAAAAAAAATATGCCTATTCACCTTCAGGGTGCATGGAAGGTCTGAGCCATTTTCAGAGTAGTCCTGCACATAAGGACAGTAAAACCAGTTGTCTTCTGGTCCTCCTGTGGTATTACATAATTTGAGAGGAATGCTGCCTGAGCCAGTTATGTGTCACTATCTGAGCTGTTGTCTTCTTGCAGTAAATTCACTTTGACAGGATTTTATTAACAGCTCCTGTGGTTGGACTCCCATGCAGTAAAGGTGGCCCTTATTGTGGGTGACTGGCTGTCTTCAAAGAACTGATGCATCTGGCTAAAGCCCAGCTGTTCAAGTCCATTCCTCAGCTGTCTACATTGCTTAAACAAGGTCAGAGCTTTTGAGTGAAATGTCAGAATTTTAAGGATGGTAGAAAATCTGCTCAGAAGTGTTAAAAGAAATGAATCAGTTGAAGCACTGATGAATAGGACCAGGATAATGCCTGAAAAGCTGAATGACTGTTATGATGATAACAGTATCTACATTCCATCAGACCCTGCATTAGTAATGAGTGTGGCATTTAGATTTTAGCTGGTGAGACTTCTAACGCCTTTGCAGTGGTATGAGGCTGTGCATACAGGGGGGGGGGGGGGGGGGGGGGGGCTTGAGAAATGCCTTTGAAGATGAGCAATAGCACTTTAATGAAAGGGCCCATTTCAAAATGGATGAGCACAATCAGAAATGTATTCAGATTCAAAAAAATATTACTCCAATATAGTGTTTATCTGTAACAAGAAACTAAATCTAAACAATAAATAATGCACCTGCTGCCTTCCTGAAACAGTCATAAGAAGGAACAGGATACCTACTGGCTTAGTCTGAACTGGAAATGAGAGAAATAATAAGAGAGTCTAATCTCATTTCCATCTATATTACATTGCCATTACAGCACTATGCACTTCTCAAGGTGGTCCCCACCATACCAACAGATGATCTCAGAGGCAGTTTGCAGGCATATAAAGAAAGGGCAGCTTTTTTAATTAGGTCAGCTCAGGCTATGTGGAAAATGGGAACCACTGAATGCTTTAATTTTGTGATGGATGAATATAAATCTGTAGCCCGCAGCACACTGTGAAGTTAAACAGAAAATGGGACCTACTGACAAAATGAAGTCAGCTGGCTTTGCCAAATACTGTAGATCTAGCTTTTAGGATAACTTTGACAGACAGACATAAATGATACAGTAGGAACTATGCACTGCAAAACAGAAGTGTGCTAAGTGATGACGTTTCCTGCCATTGCGTTGATTTATTTTTTGCTCCACACACACGTTTTTTTAATTCAAACTATTGAAGGAGTCGCCTATAGTAGATTCAATTATGAAACTCTTATTAGCATGATTGAAGTAGTAAATCCTAGGAATTAACATGTTCACAAGCACTTGAAAAAAAAAAAAAAGGATTTGAATAGTTACAGATCAAACATCCCCACCGTCCATAATTTCATAGAAATGGATTCTCATACAGTATAAAGAGGTTGAAATCATTTCAGTCGTAATCCTAACAGGGTTTGTATCACAGCAATTTGTGTTACAATTACTGGAAGTTTCAATATTTAATAGTGAAGTGTAATGACGTTAAATTAAAACTTTAAGAAAACTCGGCTTTAAGGAAGTGCGTTGAACAAATTGTGTAAAAATTAGGAAAAAAAATGTGTATATAGTTCTTATTCTTTATTCAACAGGCAATGTCAAACATAATCCTAATTCTCTTCATTATGTAAATTACTTTTTGCACTTGTTTTTGTATTCACAATGACTAAGGTTAGAGAACATGCTTAAGGCCAAGCCATGGTATTGGTGTTAAAAAGTGTCTAACCTAGGTAGTCTAAGTTAAAAAGTGTCTAACCTGTAGTGTCCGTAACTTTTTAAAATTCAAATAGTTAATTGATTATAACTATCATTCAGATGAAACTTGGCCAATTTAGATTTCACATGAAAAGACATTAACCTAAATGCAAAAATGTTAAGATATTACAACATGAATTTGACATGGTTACGGACACTACAGACCTTTTTGGGGGAAACAAATATTTAATTTGCTTTAATTTAAGCAACAAAAAATGGGCATTTGGGGAACATATAAAACAGCTGAAGTTGCTAAAAGTAATTAGATGTTTTTTAGGGAAACAAGATCTGCCACTTCCATGTTGCATAAACTTAAGAAGTAGCTTCTTTGGCCCACACATTGGCTCTATATTATATGTATAATATTGTACACACACACACACACACACACACAGTTTGGTGGTTACCATATGATTACTGAGGTTGTGCACTCCCTTTTCAAGACTGAATGTAAATGGGGCAAGTAGTCCCAAAGTACACATTGGAAGAACTGCTCCTGCATTAACGTCACGAAAAAACAACTGAGAGCTAACCCTAACCCTAACTACCCTATTGGGTCAGTACAATGGTGGAGGAGACAACGAACCGTATATAAGAAGGAGATGCCACTTGTACCCAGAAGTGGTGTAGCATATCAAGGAAAATTTGGACACAGATCTTTGCTGACACATATTTGATCATTCTCAGCTGAGGTTCTATGTATGTAGTGGAGCTAAACAGCCCCCTGGAAAAAAAGATGCAGGAGCTTACAATTGGCCATGTAGCCTACTGTATTGCTGATTCTGCACATTCTACACAACATTCAGCAAGTGATCCATAGCAATAGATTCCTTTTCCCTTCTGGGCCTGCCTGTCCTTTCCTGATACTCTACTTCAGCTTGGAGATTCCTCCAATTTAGAATCACTCGAGCTGCTGAGGATGGCCACACATGGATACCTTAAAGATTGCTGTGAATTGTCTCACTTGGATAACATAATGATCTCACTTACTGAAAAAGTCTAATCCTTTCATCTGTGAATAACTTCACTCGGATACTATAAATTTACAGCTAAAAACTGTAATAAAAGAAGAAGAAAAAAGACCCTGATGCTTACAGTGAATATCCTTTCCACACATTCAAGTACAGTTTGACTTGATAGTGTACAGCTGTAGAAGTGCAATGATGTCTGAGAACAAGCAGCACTCTCTTAGGCATGCGTTTCCTTGACAGTGAAATTACACACCATTATGAGTTATAAAATCCTGCTATCTGGTAACACTCAGAAGAGGACAGATTATACAGTACCTCGGGTTTCTTCCTCGCACCATCCCAGGGAGTATACGAAGGTATAACTCCAAAGTGTTAGCCTTTTTCCAGGGGCTGCATGAAACTGGCAGGTCCCCATCTATGCTTAAGGTGTAAAATAGCAGACAGCATTGTATATCAGATTTACAATCTGAGAATTTTAAATTATTATACTATACTGTAGGTTCCAGTTTCTGAACATGGGTAGATACATCACCACTAAAAACAAATTATTTTTGGGTCAGTGATTGGCTGGACGGGACATTAAGATTTTCTTTTTGCTACAGTATGCATGGGCTTTGTTTCTGCTCATCTCATCAACTGGATGAGGCTGTGTTGTGTGCATAGGAATTCAGAGTCAGGTGGGGGGAAAAATATATGTATAAAATCTTTCCCCACTGTAACTGCATGTACCATTAATGATGTCTATAAAGTTGAGCAAGCAGGGAACATGTTCAAACTGAGCAAGTGTGTAGTTTTATGTGTATAAATGACCTCACACATGTTTCTGGGCTGACTCAAAACCTTTTTTTGAGATAGCCTATGACATCATCTAAACGTCTGCTTCCAAAAAGCTACTTCAAAACAGTTCAGTGGTCTCGTGTATTGTGCAATGTGGAACACCTGGGGGAGGGGGGGGAGAATTAAGTGAATAAATGTGCACCCAAATCACATCAAGACCAACATCAAGGAGACAAAATCTGTGTGCAGAACTGATGATAAATAGTTCTTGTATCATTAATCACCCTCTCCAAAACTGGAGAGGTTTTCAAACAATGAAGAAGGCACTTTTGGAAGTCGTATTCTAATAGAGAAAGAGGTACATAAATCATGTGTACAGCTCACACAAGCACAGTCATAATCATGTGATTAGAGTTGATTTATTTGTCCTATTCTCACAAAAACCCGAAATGCCAGTTAAAAAAAAAAAAAAAAAAAAAGAAGTAAAAATTAAGAATGCATATAATATCATGGCACGTTTGTTAGACGCCACAACATGTAGTGTGGATATACAGTACAGTAAGAGGGTACACTTACACACACCTTTTATAGACCTCCAAAAAGATCAGATTACAATCCTATAAGAAGGGTATACAGTAAGTGCAGGGATCAGTTTAAAGTGTAGTCATGTCAATAAGGTACACATCAATATCCATAAAGATTGTATTAATGTGCATTATTAAGTAGTAATGATGACATTTTAGTGTCTTGGATCATACGTATTAGAACTGGCAATCTCACCCCAGCAGCCAATCCTAAACCCACCAGACAGCAGATAGAAGCTAAACTTGGAGGAAGACCTTGTTCTCAACATTGTGAGTGTTTTGACTACGTAAATCACATCTGGTCAGGAGATGACTTTCTTGTGGATTGCGGATCACTAAAGAGGAGTGATTTATAATTTACATTCTCTGACTCTCGGATATCTTAAAGTAGATGCTGAGTCAGCAGGATGAAAAAAGGCTTGCTGCAGGGCATGGAGAGGGGTTACTCGTTCAGGAAAATCACCTTTAAATGAAGTCTGCTGAAACAATGGAAGTGGGGAGAGGGCAAGCAATCCTCTTAAGAAAGCACATTCAGTTGGTCAGTACCACAAAGAAGCCAATAAATTTGCTGCTTAACTCTCTAAGGATGTTCCTGTTCGATTGTGCTAGACCTGGGCGCTGGGGAATTGGCATTATTTATGGCTTTATACTCATTTAGAACAGAACAGAAATGTACAGTAATAAGAGTAATGAAATGGTGAGCAATGCCAGTACCAGTTCAGGTTAAATTCCAATAATAAACAGTAATTTATTACATTAGCGGAATTATTAAACATTAATTCCGTTAATGTTACGGAAGAAATCTGTAATTCCTCTGGCGTTTGTTATCATTTAAAATAAAATTGTGCAAATAAGCATTGCATAAAGTACAAATGTAAAGAATGAAATCTCGTCCGAAAGGTTTAATTCATTGTAAAAGTACCAGAGGTTAAAGTAGGCTAGGACAATAAAAAGAAATATACATGTTCCCCTCACTAAAACTGAACAATAAATGTTCCTTGCATCACCCTACACCTCATCAGGATTACATGCTCATGTTAGTAAACGAAAAATAGGACAGTGCTGTTAGTCGAAAACAAACGGGCCAGTAAAAGCAAGATGTAAACATTAGATGGCATTAAAAGTTGCCCCGGCTGACACAGACTTGCTCATCATGACTGGCACCATCGACTGTCCCGCCTCTTCCGACACCTCTCCACTAATTAGATGTTGTCTTTGCAGGTTCAGGATTGAGTCAGCGATGATACGCGCCGTCTTCTTCTGGTAGCCGCCTGACGTCACCATGAGAATCGGGATCCCTCTCCTTCGTGCTGCACTAAACACGATCTCATCTCTTTTTACAATGCCCTGGGAGCGGATGGAACAATGCAATGCATTTAATGCTGTATGGCCTATGATGACATTAACTAAACCAAAACGAATTCAGAATCATTACTACAATAAAACTCTTGCTGAGCTTTTTTTTTATTACATTTTTTTTTTTTAGAATTACACAAGTTATTGGGTAATAAAACACTCCGGGGTGTGCCATTGCAGTAAAATAATCAATGGTAGGTTGGTTTGATGCCACTCAACTTTCCAATAACAGCAACTCTGTGGTGTATTTACACTGATCAGCCATTACCATATGACCACCCACTTAATATACAGTAGAGGTCTCACCAAAACAGGAATGCACTGTGTTTGACACCTTTCTGTCACAACCAGCATTAACCTTGTCCTCAATTTGATCTACAGTAGCTCTTCTATTGGATCAGACTACACGGGCTAGCCTTCACTCCCCATGTGCATCATTGAGCCTTGGCCACTCATGACACTGCTGCAAATTCACTGGTTTTACTTTCTTGTAAAACCTCCCACAGGAGCTGCAGTTTCTCTGATCCAGATACATTAGGCAGCAAGTCAACCTTTTTTCATGAAGTTGATGTGTTAAAAGCAGAAAAAATGGGCAAGCGTAAGGATTTGAGTGACTTTGACAAGAGAAGAATTGTGATGGCTAGAGGACTGGGTCAGAGCAACTCAAAAACTGCAGGTCTTTGTTGTGGGATGTACCCAAGATGCAGTGGTCAGAACATACCAAAACTGATCCAAGAAAAGAAAATTGGTGAACTGCCGACAGGGCCATGGGTGGCCAAGGCTCACTGATGCATGTTGGGGGCGAAGGCTGGTCCGTGCAATCCGTTCCAATATGAGCACTATTATAGATCAAATTGATGATAGGTTAATCCTGATTGTGATAGAAAGGTGTCAAAACACATGGCACATCAATGTTATGGTGGCAAAAGGAGAGTCTAGTCAATATTAGTCTGGTGGTCGTAATGCTATAGCTGATCAGTGCATTTCTCTAAAATCACAGCCAGAAATTTACCAAATACGAATTATTTATTATTAACTATAATGTTGATCTTTTTTTTAATTTAGAGAATTAAGGAAGCATGTGTAAAAAATATCTTAATAATACCGGTCATGATTTGTTACTGAACACACTTTGGTACTTTTTGCTGAGTTTTTTTTTCTTTTTAAAGTTTCCTTCGTGTACTTAATCTTTGTCGGGTTGAATTTAACAAAGCACATTTTGTATGAAACAGCTTCTTATGCAGAAATCCAGAAATCAAATTCAATATTGCTTCTACATTTATATCCAACACAATACTTCATCTGCAAAATAAACCTAATATTACACCTGGTTACGTAACACAACACAATATTTGAAATAGAAAACCTAATAGATCTGGTTTAGTAAAATCACCTTGGCATACAGCTAGGTTATTGTAAAACATCATGTCAAATATGTAGTTGTCTATGTCACTGGGTTACGTACCTGAGGGGAAATGGCCAGGCCTCCTAGAGGATCACCGTCCAAAATATCAGTGCCCGCATTGTAGACAATTATGTCGGGTCTGACCTCGTTCAATGTGCCCTCACAGTGGAGCTCCACCTTCTGGAGATACTCATTGTCTTCTGTGCCCCAGTCCAGCTCCACTTTCCTCTTAATTGCCCCTATACACACATGAGAGGTTGGATTAGTCTTTCATCTCAGTTTTTCAGCTTCGTTAATACAATAATTTAATTCTGCTCCATTTTAGCAGAAGCTGTAGCCAGTGAGGCAACAAAGCTACATCCCACACCTAAAGAAATTCAATATACAGCAATACTATGTACTGTATATGGTTAAACAGGGTCACAAATTTACATACAGCACACTGAATACACAGCCTGCCCCTAAAAAAATAAATAAAAAAGTTCAATCATGTTCAGCTTTGCTACCAGAACCACTGCTGGACTATGCTGGACAATCAGCTGATTTTATGGCTACATAACATTGCTGAGCCTAGAACTGAACAACTGAAGCAACCCCAGATCAACATTGCCCCCACAGAGGCTTGTTCAATGGCCCCAAAGTATGTTGGGTGCATCGCTTCATGTGCTTCCCTTCTTACACTGATGCACATAAATCTCTCTGGAATATGGACAATCTGGATTCATCAGACCACATGACCATTTTATTATTATTTTTTATATTAACATTTTATTTTATTTAAATTTTAAACTCACAAGTGGTTTTCTTATAACCACACAGCTCTTTAGTCCCAATCCTATGCGTTCTGGTCATATTGTGTGCGGAAACGCTCTTACTTTCACTGTTAAATATAGCTGAGATTTCTACTTTTTTAATGCAACTTCTATTGTTTTTTTATGTTGACAGTTCAGGTTTTAATAATGCATCTGAATGGCTATTAACCCTATGCCAATAATGTCAGCAAACTTAGTTGTTTTCTTTGCTTATTTGCTTATTAAATGTTACATTTAAAATGAATGCTTAAATCTTAAAATGAATGCTTAGGGGTTCTTAAATCCAGTATTGTTAATTGCTCAGATCTCCCTAGTGGGAATTGTTCACCTGCACGCTGACTGCTCACGATAATGTTAATTGACATCAGTCACAGACTAATTTAATTACGGCATATTAACAGAGCGGTGTTCCAAGAGTGACATTATTGCGTTCTCATCTAAAATGAGTAGATTAAACGAGTGTAATGACCTGAGGTGGCAGAAGAACACAAATGCAATATGCAAGTAAAAGTACAAGTACTTGTCTAAAAATGTTCTCCACTACAAGCAGAAGTACTACTTAAATTTTTTTTTAACTCAAGTTTAAATACTAAAGTACATGCTCTAAAACAAAAGTACATGTACTCCACAAAGAAACAGATAATTTATTTTTTCTGGATACCTACCTATTACAGATAAAACAGCATTTTAAGGCATTTAAAAAAACAAGTTGATGCTAATGATAACACAAATGTGCAAGACATTAATTAAACTAATAGTGGGTAGTATTGTTAGTCTCTTCCATTACTTTGGCAGCCTAACTAGCTAGTTGCTACTATTACTGACAACATATTATACTTGTAGGGTTGTTCTATAAGCAACATTGTTGTTACTGGCATGAAACACAAATCAAATGCATAAGATTTCACAAGAGTTGTTGCTCAGTGCAGTATATTAGCTAGATGGCTTCTACCCTTATCTTGACAAGTGTGCCCTTTCGCAAAGTTAAAAAATAAATAAATAAAAAAGGAATTTGCAGCCCACAGACCAAATTGGTGGGTGTAATCCCCCATTTAACCATTAATTATTTCATTGCTCTAACCAACCTGCACTTTCATAATGACCTGTCAGTCACATCAGTGCACTTATATGTGATCATCAGCTAAGTCTGTATTTGAAATTTAGTGGGTAAAAGTATAGGTCTGTCATCTAAAATGTCTTTATCCAGAACCTGACAAAATATTACTCTATCAAACAAGACAGAGACAACCCAAATTCCAATGGAAAAAAGTAATAAAAACAAAATTTTACTGAAAATATTACATCAGCACCCTGTTTAATGTTTTGTATATATTTATTTATTTTAATATGCACTTATTTAAATCTGATGTCTGCAACATTCCTCAAAAAAAGTTGTGACCGTTTCCTTACCAGCATGTAACCATGTCTGTTATCACCTGTTAAGCATTTTGGCACTGATAGACACCAGTTGGTTAAGGTTAGCTAGTGGGATTTAAACCCATTTTTCCATTATGCAGATCTGCAGCTGCACAGTTGTACGGAGGCTTCATTGGTGTATTTTGTGCATCATAATCCACCACAGTCTCAATTGGAGAGAGGTCAGGACTGCAGGCAGGACAATCTGTACTCTGTGTCTACACAGCCACGCATGTATAATCTAAAAGGACTCCGGTTTGGCATTGTGCTGCTGGAAAATACATGGACATCTTTGGGAAACGATGTCATTTTGAAGGCAGCATACGCTCCCAAATTTGGCAGTCTCACAGATATGCAATTCACCCATGCAATGGGCACAGACACACCCCCATACTATGACAGATGCTGGCTTTTGGACTTTACTCTAGTAAAAGTTTGCACGGTCATTTTCCTCTTTGGCCCAGAGTACACGGTGGCTGTGGTTTCCAAAATCTATTTGAAATTTTGACTCGTCAGACCATAAAACCGTGCCACTGTTTATAAAACAGCGTGCCACTGTTTATCTCAGATGAAACTGAGCCGGGATAGGTTTTTGGCACTTTTGGACATTATTGATGTTTGGCCTTAAATGGCAAAGTGGAAGCCATACGTACATCAATAATGTCCATTTGTCCCTGAACAAAGGTTTCAAAATGGATCATCATTATATCCACTACCAGTGCATGATCTAAGAAGTGGTTTTTGGCACTGCCCTTTACTCATTGAGATTTGAATGGTTTCCTTGAATTCATCTATGATATTGTATACCGTTGTGAGTGCAATGCGCAAAATCCTTCAAATTTTCATTTGGAGAACATTATCCTCAAAGTATTGTATTGTAATTCTCTGGCGCATCTATTGGCAAATCAGTGAGTGTTGATCCATCCTTGCTCTAGGAGGCCTATACTCTATCCAGTACAATATACAGTATACTATAACATAAGTGGTTAACAGCACCTGTTTCTCATCACCTAGTCACATTGTTATTAGTCCTAAATTGGCCATGTCCCAACTTTTTTGGAGGATGTTGCAGCCACCATTTTTGAATTGAGTATTTATTTTCAACAAATAAATAAATTCAAATACAACACAAATAATGTGCTGTAGAGTTTCTATACATCATTTTTGTTTAAACTGATTTTGGAAATTGCAGTTGTCTACACTCTGCTGCCCACTAAATTAAAGCCCCTACAGTTTTAACTGCTCAACAGAGGATACTATTGCCAACACCCTTTATTTGGCAATCTCCCACATAGACAATGAGGTCTTAAACTGTATATACAGTATATTCAAATGCTATGCTGTTCATAGACTTCAGTTTAGCATTTAACAAGATCCTTCCTCGGAACCTAATTGGAAAGTTGAGCCTGCTGTGCCTGAAATCCCTCTGCATCAGAATCCTTGACATCAGGACTGGGAGACCTCGGTCAGTTCGAATCACGAGCAGCATCTCTAGCACCACCACACTGCGCACTGGGACCTCCCCAGGGCTGTGTCCTCAGCCCACTGGTGTTCGCTCTGCTGACTCATGACTGCGTAGCAACATACAACTCGAACCACATCATTAATTTGGTGATGACAGTTGCTGTGGGTCTCATCAGAAAGAACGATGAGTTGGCGTACAGTGAGGAGATGCAGAAGCCAATGGACTGGTGCAAAGCCAACAACCTGTCTCAGGCTGTGGACAAAACTACGACTGCTTTCACACTAGGCATGACTGATTCATGCTGTGCCCGAGCAGGATTGCTCCCTGCTCCCCTCTCCCCACTGAACAGCTCTTACATTAATAAAATTATTCTGCACCCAAGTATACGTGCATATTTACACTCTCTGAAAAAAGTAGGTGCCAATAAACACGAAGTGAAGAAGAGTGCAAGGACATCAAACTTTGTGCTATGCCTATTTTTATCGATGTTTCAGGAAAAAAGACTCTTTCGCATGCCTTCCTACTTGTATTTGGACGGTGAGACTGGCAGCTGGTATTATCAAACTATACACATAAATATTGGAAGAGATTTTAGAATCCAGCATTGCTACCGTGCTTGAGACCACCTTGTCATGTAGACTCGCTGTACACTAATAAGGATAAGTTCATATTACACAAATGTACCATTCTGATGTTTTATATAGCACCAAGGTCTCTTCCAATAGACATTCCTGACTTGTGTAAATCTACCAACCTCTTTTTTTTTTTAGATCTGCACTGAGCTCCTTGTGAGTTGGTTAATCCTATAAGTGCTGTCAAACAAACCCCTTTCTTAAGTTCAAGGATCGTGGATTTGGAAAATTACAAGACATTTCAGGACTTTCAACACTACTGAATTGATCATTTAAGAATATGTATGTATACTTTTGTATACCATGGAAAGAAAAAACATTTACTTTTTTAACCACATCCCTAAGGTTTTCGTCTATTAAAAATGTATGTTGTAGCATCACTTTACACCAGGAAAATAAAAACAGTTCAAAGAAATCATTGGGAACCCAATATTACTAATACATTTGTGTACATGATAGGTGTTGTTTTCACCTGCTGAATTCTCAAGTCACTCTCATACAACAAGTGGATATGCCTGTTTTTATTTATTTATTTATTTATTTAAATACAGTACGTTTTGCTCAGATGGCCAATGAGTGACAGGAAATTTACACTGATACAAATTGAGAAGAGATTACCTGGATTACTGGGGCATCCAAAATTAAGCACTGGGTAATGGCATGGAGACAAAGCATTTTTAGATCCTTCCAAGACAATTAACCTCTTTGCTTTTCAGTGCAGATGAAAACACGTGTGGAGAAATTTTCTCGTAAAGCACCTTTTATTTAAATGCAGCATAATGTCACCGAAGGAAAATGTCTCGAAAAAGGAAGTGAGGAAAAAACAAAAACATTAAGCCAAAACACACCTTATCTTGGAAACCCAGGCTGCATTTGCTAATGAATATGTAGGATTGACAGACAGATTCATTCACATATTCATATAATAGAGCTTTTGTTTAGAAAATAAAGACTAAAAATGTTGAAAAAGAAACTACGCATTCAGTGAAACTGACAGTCTGGAGTTTGTCGGGAAAAATATGGAACCATGCTTATATGTTTGCAAAATGCCACTCAAGCTACAGTACTGTACATATTACAGAGCTACTGTACACTGTATTAGTGACACAGTAGAGCTAATACAGTAGAGCTAATACACACTAGGGTGTAAATGCCACCAAGTGGCACCAAGTATAATAAGTGATTCTAGAGCCCAGCACTTGAATACTGGATATGAGACAGAAATACCAGAACAAGCAGTCATGCATCCACACATTAATTCACACCTAGTGGCAAAATTATGAAACCAAATCATGGGAGTAAACTGAAGAATCTGGAAGTATCCCATACAGTATGAACACACAGGGAAAACTCCACGAGCACTGTAACCTATAGTGCAGTGTGTTCATGATGAAACCATGAGTTGTTAGGTGACAGTGCGATAACCGTTGATGAGTCGCAGTTAACTTCAGCTAGTTAACTGTTGGTGAGTCTTGATAATCACCCCTTGTAATGATTTTAATTAGTACAGATAAATAAAAATTAGGACAACGTACAGTATATAAGAAGGTTGTTCAAGTCAAACTGTCCTTTTTGATTGCACTGATATAAGAGTAAAAGCTACTATTTACCATGATCGGATTACCTTCTTTACATCTCGAACGCTGGCCTCTCAGGAACTCCGTTAATGGCCCAAAATTGCGAAAATGGTTTTTGAGCAAGGTTAAGCGTGTACGGTGGATGTGGCGATAACTCTCAGCTGAGTTGCTGTAAGATGCAAGTGGTGCTGGTGAATGTGTCTACAGTTCTTATAGACTGGTGCGTCTTTTCGGCAAGTTATTTATAAGGTATCCATCAGTTTTCAAGGAGTTGTTTCAAGAAGGTGTTGCATTCACCAAATGTTCACAGGAACAACTTGAGTGGGCTCTGAGCCACCTCGGTCGGGATTGTCATCCACAGCCATATGGCCTTCTTTAAAAAACGTTTGCTAGGTTACTATTATTGTGCATTTTACCATTTCCCCCTTTATATCTTTTTTATTTTTACACAGTATAACATATTGTACTGCATTTAAATGTACATAGGTTATGTAATGGTAAATGTAAGGTATGTGATGCGAGTTTAATACTGAAGCTTTGAACACATACTTTTGGCGTATCCATCTCCGGGATAGATGTGCCGATTGTAGACGTCCATTATGTAAACCCGTCTGTCGTCCAAGAAGTCCCTTTCATGTCCATTTCCCTGGAAAAACAAAAATAGAGAGCAAAATACATAAAAGCTCAAAATGAAAAAAAAAAATAAAAATTAGTAAAGTGAATCTACTTGAAGTTATTCAACACTGAGATTATACAAAACAATACAAAAAAGTATTCACAATACGTCAGTTTTTTCCAGCTTTTCCAATTGCTTCTTCAAAGCACTAAATGAAAGGTTTGTCCACTTAAATTTTGATGCAATAAAAGGAAGCATTTATATAAACAACAAGAATATCCTTCATTTAGTTTAATAGGAAAGTCATTTATGCAGTTATCTTCTAGGGAAATTAGATACAGGCAAATAGGTTTAATTATGTTTACATGAAACATCAGAATGGGGAAAAAAATTGGTGCATGGTGGTTGTTTTTGAGTATTTTAGAAAGGTTTTCCCACATTAAAACATCTCTAAACAGCTTAAAAGGGTTCAAAAAAACAAAAAAAACATAATAAATAATTATTGAGCAACAGAAAGGCCTTGTTGATAAGAGTGGACCGAAACTCAAACTGAGAAGTCACAGTTACAGTAGATAAAAAGTCCAGGTGATTTTTTAACCTTAAACTTAAACCAGTTCCTATAAATGTGCGCGCCCATTATACACTTAAATTCCTGTTCTAGATGATGGCAAATGGAATCTGCAGGTTTGGCAGCAAACTGGATTGGACTTGAAAACCATTGGCCCAAACCGCAGTACATAAAATATAATCTAGTTTATTTTAATAATAAATTTAACAAATGTTAATTTTAATATAGTGATAGTGAACTCTCCATAGATTCCCAGCTATGCAGCCTTTTGCGATTAAATAATGTTGTGTAAATGTAAAAATACATAGCACAGGTCCATATCATGAATTTATTTTAATGAAATGAATTGTGCAGGCACTACAGTACATACAGCCGTGGTCCAACATGACTTACATGAAACATGAAAATTCCTTTCCTGATTTCTTAGAAGAAAAAAAAAAAGCCTTGCCTTTGATACCAAAAATCCTAATGAAGCTTGTACAATCTGGGGCTATGATGTATGAGCAGACATAGCAGGCCACTTTGCCATGAGAGGTCTGTGCCACTAGGACAGATTTTAATTACTTTGTGCTCTTTGATGTACTGTATAAACTGCCAATACTGTGGGAAAAAGTCATTCATTAGCACAGAAATGTATGCAGTCTTGCTTCACAAGTCAGAGCAAAACCTCAGGTGTGTTGAGAAGTTCCTTCTATAGGGACATTTTCAGTCATCATTACAGTGACATACATTTTCTAATGTTTTAAAAAAAAAATCTAATTAATCCACAAATAAACAAACAACAGATTTATGTCATTTGGCAGATGCCCTTATCCAGAGGGACTTCAATTTTTATCTCATTATACATCTGAACAGTTGAGGGTTTAGCGGCCTTGCGCAAGGACCCAATAGTGGCAACTTGGTGATGATTGGGTTTGAACAAAAAACCTTCTGATCTGTTGTCCAATGCCCAAACCATTGAATGACCCCTTCCCTAACTGATGAGTAGATACGTGATAAGTATAAGATGGTTTCACTGAAATTATCACTCATTTGTAATTCAACTGATCACACTCAGCTTATGCCTTCAACTATGTCAATATTGATTTCAAAACAATACGTTTCTCTAAGTTTAAGAAAACCTGCTGGTTAATTATGAAAACTAAGAAGCACATTAGGGGGAAAGTCCTATTCCTTTAAAGCTCAATCCATGGAATTGATTCAGTAAAACTCTACTCAGATTCCAACAGCTGGTGGATATATCCACAAAGCTCCTCAAATCACCTGCATCAACAGTGTAGCGAGGTACTGTTCAAAGCAACTGAAATGGGAAGGCTATCAAAAATGAATCTTTGAACGAGAAAATAAAGGCAGCCTAGTTATGTCCTTCAGCTGAAAATGGAACAGCCGTGTTTTATATGCTGATGAAAAGGACGAACACAGAGAGCCTATTTTTGTCCATTATTTAAAAATAAGGAATCTATCGACTGCACAAAACCTTTGAAGCAGGAAAATGTTAATTTTTCGGCATACAATTGGCCTAAAGGAAATGACTCTTTAATACCTGTTCTGTCCTGGACAATTAGAGGTGAACCATTATAGACAGAGAACCCAGTGTCCCATTGAGGCGAACACAAGATTGCAAGAGATTGCATATAAAACACTGGATCACCTACAGTACAGGCCCTATGGCACCAACACTATTTTTAGTACATGATGAACCTGTCAGATGGACCTGCGGTGAATTTTATTGTTCTTGGCTATTTTTCAACTCATACCCCCAGGCTAAGCAGCAGCCATCAAAAGAGTCGTGTAATGGCAGTGTGATGACAGAACCTGCCACAATAACTATAAAATAGTTATGTGATGGGACTGAGAGCATTTTGCGCACCGTAACTCTTTCTCAGAATAATAAATGGCAGAAATAAAATAGCAGGTAGTGGCATTTAGAAGTAACGCAGTCATCATTTTTCAGGAAACCTAGTAACTTTTTTCTTTGAAGGCTTTGTCGGTTACTCTTAGATTGGTACGTGAACCCATGAAAACCAGCACACACTGTTGAGTCCTATCCTGGAGATGAAAATCCTACCATGCTACCATTAATCATTATTTTATTGGCTTTTCCTGGGTTTCAACATGTGGTCAATGTGGATAATATTTATGGATTACACCATGTCACACTTTAAGCTGGATGCCTTTAATGCAATCCGGATATATTGCATCTTGCAAAGATGACAGTTTCCAAAAAAGAAGAAAGGCTCAGTGATGGAAGATCCACGCTGATCGGGTCTCCCTACCGTAGAGCATCCTAATAGTAAAAATGTATCACTATTGCAATTTAAATAGACTGCAAGCAAATTTTGCTTCCATTGTGTATCTAATTAGCACTTAAGCAAAAATACTTTGCCAGCAGAAAGCCTTCCTGAAAAAATAATATATCATCATCATTCTGGATGTTTAACTCCCATTTTAATGCCTTTCTGTATTCTCTGTATTGCCCCTAAGCAGAGCTGATACAGTGCTTTCTCGCCCGTTTATAGGCCCACAAGCACAATTGGGCTCTTGTTTCCCATGTGGACCTTCATGAATTATTTAGTCTCCGTTTGTATTGATTCACTTCCACCTTGTCTTCATCGATAAGCAAAAGACCATAATTATAATCAAGCTATGATTCAAACTGCTTACAGCACGTCTGTGGACAGAAGCCAAAAACACGGAGGAAGTGCTCAGCCCATCATCCATGCTAACTCCATTAAGTGACCTGCCTCATTAACAGAGTCATTACAGTGGCGGGGCACGTTTAAATAGAAACGAAGATTGCAATTGCCTGTTTGGCAATGATTAAGAAAAATAATATAAAAAAAAAACAAAAAAAACAATCCACTCCATAGTCCATATTCACACAAAACAAGTCATTGCAGCGAATAATTACGCATTAAACCCTATTGAAAAACGTGCGATTTTCACAAATAAAGACTGCACCAGCATCGCAATTTTCCACTCCGTTAAAGGCATTAGGTATGATTACTGATTGCCATGCTCTACAACAAACACGTTCAATAAACAAACACGGACATTGGTCAAAGAAGTGTGAACTGTAACTACCTCCAACACACCACAGTTAACTTCTCTAATTTGATCAAAGAGGATGTATCGATAAACAGCTGCTCTGAAAGTCGTCCCAGCTCTAGATAGCTTTATAGTATTGCACTTTTTCTAATGCATTAGTCTTTCTTTTATAACAGCTCTTTGACACTGCGATGCAATGGTCAAACTGTTATTGCTAAACACAGAAAAGTGTTGAGTTTTCATGCGCACAAGTTCCAAAATTTGTGGCAGATCATCAGCTTCCTCCTCTAGTAGTTTTACTTCAGTACATGGCGACAGCTCTCCATCATAGTACAGACATGCACCATTTAACAAACAGCTTCCCACACAGCACGTGCAAATCATGTCTCTTGCACACAAATCACAAATGCATATTTAAAATTTTGCAAAAATCTGCTTCATCACAGTGCTTACGCTACAGTATTCCACATACCTTTAAGGCATAGAACACTGTGTCCAAAAAACAAAGCCCTATTTCACAGAATGTATCAAATGTATTGCTGCCAGAGTGTAAACGTCCTCTTCATGGCTTAAAAATTCTCCAAAAACCCTTTGAACACATTTAAACCAGTCAAGTCAACAACACCTGTGTAACTTAGAATATCAGTATCTTCCCTTTACCCATCATGCTTTGGTTAAAACATTGAAGTTTAACGCTTATAAAATAAGGTTATATAATGGTTTTCAAATTAAAGGGGAGTGGTAGGGAAGAGGGGCAAGAAGAAAGCCATTGTTCAAAGAAATATAAAGTCCTGTTTGCAGTTCCACATGCCTTTTTTTTGTCTGCAAACTGCAGACAGGAGTGACTTGTAGAGTGCACGACCAATAGTTGTCCTGTGGACAAATGCTTCCACCTGAGCTGTGGATATCTGTAGCTCTTCCAGAGCTACCATGGGCCTCTTGGCTGCTTCTCTGACACAGTGGCATCCTGGGGGGTGGCATAGCTCGAACTCTCGACCCTCAACCCAGAGTCACTACTGCCCCCAAATACAGCAAGTGCCTTAGGTTTGCCTTAAGCAAATCTTTTCATCTTAAGCAAATCACCACACCATACTCCACCCCTTTTAGTGTGTGTCTGCATTTTCCACTAGTGAGTAAAGTCTCATATCTGCAGCAGCTAAGAACTTCCCAAACACTGTGGTAATTTCTAACTCAGCCAGGAAATGCCACCTTCAGAGAGAGAGAGAGAGAGAAAGTGTGTAGGTGTTTGACTACACGATGTCGGTGCAGATATAATGATCTTAGTAGTATTATAATGTATTAGATCATAAAGCACAATGGGCAAAGTCTCCTCTGATTTGAAATAAAGATTAATTTCCTTTTGTAGAGGAGTGAATGAGGTTAAATGTTTCTTATACAACAGTTAGTTCCAGCCAAGTTATTTGATTTAACAAGAGGCATTGCATGAGTGCTGATGTAGAGTGTAACAGCACTGGGACGTTTACTTATATGCATCACTCTGCTACACAAACAAGGGCACTACTTCATGTCGGGAACAATTCTATACGCTACATAAAACAATACTTTTGAACTTTATTCTAATTGGGATTCAACCTCAAAACAGTTAGGTAGCTAAGGCTAAAATAAATAGAGAAATAAAGAGAAACTTTATACAGAACTGTCCACCACCTCTATGGTCTGTTCCCCGCACTTTATGGCTATACAGTATAGTACCAGTAAGAATTTAAAGCTACTATTACCCTTGTTAATTAGACTAACTGTTAGTGTAACAAACACTCCTGCTTGTGTGATATTGCTCAATAATTGCTCATAATATATCTGATAGTTTACATGATATTGTGTTCATGCCATATCGTGCTGTATCGTTATACACCTAGTATGTAGTGTAATTTTATAATATATTTACTATATAGTAAAAATATGCACTTTGTAAGCACACACTTACTGACTGTTGGACTGTCACGGAAACACCAGGCTCCACCCTCAATCTCCGTTCCCAATCACCTGAATTCTGAGCGCACACCGGATTCACATTAGCACTACACTTTATATACACCTCACTTCCCCTCACTCAGCGTGTGACCACGCACATGGAAACAGACTCCGTTACGCACCTATCTGCAAGCCCTGCTCCTTGTTTGTCTCGTCTCGTCATGTCTCCTGGTTCGTGTTTATATCGGCACCCGTCCACCAGCTCCGTCATATCCACAGTTAAGACAATCCAGTTCATTCCATTATCCGTTTACCATTCACAAGCTGTCAATAAAACGCCCATTTGGGTTTCATAAGATCATTGTCTGTTGAGTCTGTATGTCCGTAACATGGACACTGGATGGGCAGCTTTGGTTCTTCTAAATCCATTTTAATTGGCCACATACGTTCATGGTCTGTGGTTATTTTAATAAGGTAAATGTTTATGTTGATCCACATTAAGGGTATAACATTTCAGTCTGTAACCATGCTTTTATATGCACATTTGCTAGCCTCCCTCTCGGCTATACATTTTTTTTTTCAGAAGTCTGATCACGAGACATAGCCAGAAGCTTTCTGACTGACAGAGCAAATGATCATTTACATACAGTATCCTTGTTTTTGCTTGATGCAAAGTGGAGAGTTGAGAAAACACAAGCAAACACAAGCAGATCACAATTATGTGCAACTAATTGGCTTAAACTAAACTTTTTTTTTTTTTTTACCTTTCCCCGGAAAGCTCATTACTGTCACAACATTCTGATGTCTGTCTCTCCATTGGAGTGATAAAACAACAACAAAAAAAATTGAAGCACGGAAGTGAATGCATACATCTAGCACTAGCTAATGAGATCGTAACTGACAAGAAAAGTGTAGAGTATACATCAGACAGTCAGTGAGCAAAGCGATGACACTTCTGCAAGATTAGTAATTAGTAAAAGCATGTCAAACATAATCAACTGCCAGTCTCTAGTAGTAAACAAGTAAACAACATGTGTTTAATACGGTAAGTATAATATGACTAATTAGTAAAATCTCTTGTTGGTGGTGGTGTCATGGTGGCCTTTTTCAATGATTGATGGGCTGGAGAGACACAACTGAAAAACTGTTTTGCAAACTAAGTTTTCCGTCGCACTAAACTTTGCAGGATGGAGAAGTTTACTTAATGAATGAATGTTTACAGCTGTTATAAAGTACAGTAAGTGATGACAGAAGCTTGTTTTTGCAGATGTTCCACAGCATTATATATCACTACACAGTTTAAAGCATCAATCAATAACAACAACAAAAAAAAAGGCAATTAGCAACGTTTATGGTTAGCGATAGCTCAGCGTATAAGGCGTGGGACTGCTGATCGGAAAGTCCCAGGTTCAAACCCCCCCTACTACTGATTTGCCACTGTTGGGCACTTGAGCAAGGCTCGTAACCTTCAACTGCTCAGATGTACAATGACGTAAAAGTCTAAGCCAAATGTAAATGTGGTGTGAAAGGGGAAGGCTGCATGGGTTCTTTTCCTGTAACAACACATTCCATCATGTTTCATTTGCTTCTTGAAAAATTTAGAAGATTTAAATTGACCTTTTATAGTACTTGCTATATTATATAAAATATTGCTGACAGATGTCTTTCTTCTCTACAGTTTGCCTGACTTGCCAAATCAGTCATCAGCTTCTTTGAAGAACGCAATCAAGATGATCAATGACAATTTTCCCTTTGGCGGATGTTGCTACATGTTGGCTGACTAACATACAGTAGGTTAACGGATGTTTGTGTACCTCTTGTCTTTATCCCCCACCGAGGTTCAATTAGACAAATCAGTATTTTTTTTTTTAGGGAAACGTTTTTTTTAGCCCAAAGCCATTGTGACCCAATTCATGATGGGTATTACTTATAAATTATGAGAAAAGCTTTTATTACCCACCTGTGGGTCTTGACCCATTGTTTGGTAACCATTGATAAAGAGAAGCACTATTGCCTGTTAGACAAAAAAAGAAAAAAGCTGCCCAAGGCTGTGCAACCACAGTAAAGTGCAGTATTATTTTATTAATTCATTTTCTATACCACTCGCTTATCCTGTGTACAGGGTCACAGGGGGCCTGGAACCTTAGGGCACAAGGTGAGGTACACCCTGGACAAGGTGCCAAAACATGACAGGACACACACACACACACACACACACACACACACACACACACACACACACACACTATGGGCAATGGCTCTTAACCTAAATTGCATGTCAACTTTTAAAGGAAACCAGAGAGAACATGCAAACTCCACGCACACTCACGACCTGAGAATCGAACCCTCAACCCTGGAGGTGCAAGGCCACAATGCTAACTGTGAATAGACACATGGCTGGTTGCATGTTCTCCGAAGTTTTGTTCGAGCTCACTAATGAAGTTGTCATAACATCCATCCTGCACATGTTTGGTCAGCATCTTGCAAAACTGCTTCATCGTAAAGCTGATGTTGGAGAAGTTGAAGATTTAATTCTCACAGCATAATGTTTCAACCACAGAAGAATCGAGAATGAAAGTGAAAGAGCAGTCATTTTAGAATGGTATTCAGTATGTCAAACTTTGACAAAAAACAAGTGTCTGTCAGTTGTTTATGGTCGTTAAAATGTAGACGATCAACCATCAGTTGTTAATTAACACTCATGTCTCAAGCTTGTTTGACTGTTAATCATTAATATCACTTTTAAGATCTTGAACCTTTTCTGCAATATGACTTGGTACTTTTCTGCATTTAGGTCCCCAATGTAGGAATGTTTTTTTTTTTTCTTCTTCATTGTCAGCAGAGACAGGTACCGACAAACATTGGGCAAGGATCGTCATTCTCTGCTATTTTCTGGTGCATGTAAAATGGAGCCTTTACCTGGTGAAAAAGTCAGATTGCAAGGCACAGGATCCATTCAGAAAGTTCCTAATGTCTCTCCTTTTGTCCTGTCTTCCCTAGAGTACTCGCCCATATTCCTCTATCTACTCACCTTCACTTGTCCTGGGCTCCTGGGCTGAAAGCCAACGAACTAAAAATCCTCAGGTGACACATATGAGTCTCGTAAGGTCTTAATCACTCTTATGTAGCTCCAGGTAACTTGTGACACACCAGTCTTTAAATGAACAGCAGAGCCAATGGCTGCTTGTGAAGGCTTATTCCCAATGTGCCAAGGAAATGTGTCATGCTGGAATAGGCAGAAAGTACAAAAATGTGCCCAACAACTGGGACATTAACAGAGAACAAATAGCTAATTATTTATTTACTTATTTATTAGTAAAGAAGGTGTGAAGGCTGTGCATGATTCAGCATATTACACCTACACATTTTATATACATAGACACACATGACGAAGTTCCTCCCAATTAAACTGTATACATTTCTTTGTAAATTGGCATTAATAAAGATTATCGAGCCCATTTCAGAAGCAGCCATGTGAGCTCAAGCCATGACACTACTTGCCCTTGAGTAAGCATGTTTTGGATCATGAGCAGACCCTTTATTTCCTCCACACTTAGACCTTTCCACATTGGTTATAGCATTGTGTGGTATGGCTACTATAATTCTGCTCTGAAAGTCTACCACTGTCATAATCTGCGGTTGTCTTCCTTAGGCGACTTGTCTGATGTCTGTTTGAGAACACATCAATGGTTCCTTTCTTTTCAGAATTTTTGAAAAGGCAGAACATGCTGTATTTACGACTGGGTACCTTACTATTACTAAAGGTACTACTTACTACTAATACTTTTATGGTTGATTACAGCACTGATAGACGGGGTTCATGTGATTTGTTGTCTTTTGAGTGGCTTGACTACAGGGTGCATTGAATACTAGGTGTAAAAATGTCTATGATTTTATCAGCACGTTATGCTATATATACGAAAAGGATATCGCTGTCCAGACCTACAACACAACAAAATGAATGAAACATCTGAATGTGTGTGAAAAATATTAAAGAGCGGAAATTTAATGTCCCATCTAACGTACAGTACTGCTGAAAAAATAATTCCTGCAATCCTTTATCACCATTATGAGAATGGGTCCCCTGTTAAGTCTCCTCTCAAGGTTTCTTATTATTGCCATCTCAAAGTTTTTTTTGCCAGCACTGCCAGCGGCTTGTTCATCAGGGACAATCTGATCATTTGGATTCATACACATTTGCATAATTTTCTTTTAATTCTTTAAGCTGCTTTGTGACAACAACCATTGTTAAAACTGCAATACAAAACCTTTCCACCAGCAGATCCCCCCCCTAATCTCATACAGTATTACTGAGGATGGTGCTGTGACCGGGATTTTAGCAGGTAATGCTTAGCAAAAAATAAAAATAAAAAATACCAATTGCACCAACTGGTAAGAATGAAGATTTCCAATTTGATTCTGAGTTTTATAAATTATTTAATAATATAAAGACAGTGTCATGCATGAACATGCTAAAACAGCACCGTTCATTGCATACGCTCATTTTTTTCGTGAACTGAACCGATTAGTCTGCAACAAAAAGGGAAAGTAAATGTCATTAACATGCAGAGTGGTGAACATTAGATGGTAAAGTTTTCGTTCATCCCATTTATATTATTGAACATAATAAAAAAGTACACACTCTCTTTGTCATTTTAGTCAAACCGTCAAACTAGTCAGAGATGAAGCAAATCCTCTTATGTATGACGTGTCCACACAGTATACTGCTCAAGGTACTGTACAAATAGAAATGTTTTAAAAATGAAAACGCACAGTAACATGGTTGCACAATGTTCCACATCCTATAGGTTTTTTTTTAACCAAATGGACTTCAATACTAGTTCCTGAGTGATACTTATTCTTCAGTACCAATTTTTAAGGCCTTACCAAGAACTAAAGAAATCATGGTACATTTTCTTCTTACACGCTCAAAGTTGTTTCATAACATAATAAAGATTTTATGATAAATGCTAAAAACCGGTCACTTTAACCTTTTCTCTATTAATTCTTCAAAAGTTTTGCGCTAAAATAAAAAGAAACCCATTGACCAGAGCTCGAAGTGGTCTTAACATTGTAGTACAAGTTCACACTTCTAATGAGCTCAAAGTTCACAAATTAAAGTGAACAAATTCAAATTCATAGTTCACAATGTCTACTTCTGAACTAAGTTTACAGTCTCAAAAATTAACTACTTCGCCTTAATTTCTTTTCTTTTCTTTTAAACAAGGTACAGTATTTCAGTATGTTGTATTTCACCTACAACATGCAAAATCCAGGCACACAGGACCTGAGGTGGGAATCAAATCCAGAGTCGAAAGATCGAAGTCCTAACCACTATGCCACCGTGATACCCAACATATAATATACAATATGATTTATCTTTGTTTTATTTCTGACCTTACAAAAAGTTGACATTTTTAACTGCGTGTTTTTTTTTTTAAGAAGACTGATACAAAACCTTTTTGTGAAAAAAAAGAAGGCTTTCTCTTCACCAGTATTGAGATGCACATCCACAGTGATGAACATAACATTAATGACTTCTCTGTTTCTATCGCTAGTTGTTATTATGGAATCAATCAAGTGAAGAAAAACGTAGGAAAAAGAGCTTATCTACAGTCTTTGCACTTTGAAGCCCTGCAGAAAGAAGGTCATGTTTTGACAACAGCTATTCATCATGAACCGTTCTGAATATCTACAGGCCTCACCTCCTACAGCTGATGAACCTTTATCTAAAACATTTATTATGTTCCTTTTGATTTTTTTTCTTCTACACCTAAAATGGTATGTATACATTTTCCTATTAATATGTCTGTAAGTATATACAGTAACTTAAGGACTGAAAAACTTATTATTATTATTATTATTTTAATTCTTCTTCCGTACAAACTTTGGCACGCAACTAGTCCTGTACCATTTGTCATAGTCTCATGAAAGGGGTGTCAAATCGTGCGCTTTATCCTGGAATGGGATGTTATGACTTTTCTAAGGGGTGCGGTGTAAAGGGGGCAATTTACTGCCCAAAAAATTCCATAGACTTAACTTTGATGACTTCTAGTACTGAGCAAGAATTTTGTAGAAATATAAAATGAACCACATTTGCTATGAAAAATGAATTCACATTTGAAGAGGCTTGCAAGCTGTGTCAGAACATAACCCGCAAAATGGTATAAGTTGGTTTAAGGGGTTCCCAAATTTGCCCCATTGACATATGATGGTGGAGGTACTCCCTATTGAAACAGGAAGTGCTCACAGTTGCATTCCTGCTATGGTAACATCAATAGGAACTTTGAAACGTTCCTATTGTCATAAAGACATGAATGTGGGCTCATTTTACTCAGGCAGCCAATCAGTCTCTCATGATCTTTGTGAATCTGCCAAGCCACACCCTAGCAACCACTTTTGAGCACCTTAGCAATTGATCCCATAGACTGTCATTATGAAAGGCCCAGAGGCCCGAGTTTTGCCACGGCAAGCACCACTCACATTTTGTTAAAAATTTTTTTTACCTTTCTAGTTAGGGCCCAAGCACTATAAGGTGCGCAGGACCCTCTTGTTTTCCTAAGGATTTTTTTCCCCACCCTTTTGGAATTTTCGAGGGTCTTAACTTGCTCAAAAACTCATGAAACTTGGCACACAGGTTGGAATCTGCTGCCATCAGGATGCCTGAGAGTTACGTGGCCCGGGGCCCCCAGGGGCCCGGCACAAGATTTTGCTGCATAGCTCATACACACTTTCATGTAGGCACACAAAACTCGGTACACATTTAGAGCTCACTGAGCTGAACAACTTTCGCACTTTTGCACCAGCCTGCTTCAACAGGAGGCCGGTTATTTTGGATCATTTGCAAAAATGCACCCGATGGATTTTGATTTATTCAGTGACGCCTTCAGCATCTGCGCCCTATTGTACACACAAACATCACAAATGTTAACACATACATGCGCACGCACGATGCACGCACGCACGCGCGCGCGCACACACACACACACACACTAACAAACTCAACAAATATTTAGGGCCAAACTGAGATCAGCCCTGTATAGTGTGTGACGTGTGCAGGTTGTGCGGTGTAACAGAGTAAAGATGGCTTTTTCGAGGTCTTAACACACTCAAATAACACAGGTTGTGCGGTGCGCCTGGGGTGGCGATGGCACAGGGTGCTTGGGCCCGTCATCGTTGCTTGCAACTATATTTATTATTTTTATCCCACAATGAAAACTTAACTAAAGTTTCTGCATGGCATGCAAGAAGGAAATTCAAATGAGTTTAAAAAAAAAAAAAAAACCTTACGTGTTTTATGCTAAGGCCAATTGCAGATGTAATGTAGGAAGCAACGATTAGAAAGGACAATGCAATTAACTGCGGTGCTAAACAGAAAGTATTGTCTTGTCTATAGTGTCAATTTCTGTGCAGCATCTCAGAAAATTACTGTTGCTCACCTGATGAGCATCCAGATCGATGATGGTGGCCCTAGAGACCCCCTCCACTCGGTCAAACAGAAACTGTAGAAAGAAAACACATAATGGTCCAGATTTTACAGGTTCACAAGAAAAAGGACAAGGAGATTGTGTGTACAGGGTTACGGATTGTGGGTTACGGCTGTGGGTTACTGGGTTAGTGATCGGAAGATCGGTGATTCGAGCCCCAGCACCGCCAAGTTTTCACTGTTGAGCCCTTGAGCAAGGCCCTTAACCCTATCTGCTCCAGGGGCGATGTATCCTGGTTGACCCTGCGCTCTGACCCCAGCTTCCTAACTGGGATATGCGAAAAATAAATTATTTTACTGTGCTGTAAGGTACACGTGACATAAAACTTCAAACTCAAATTATTAATTAAAATTTTTTTACATGCCAATAATTACAGTTTATGTGGCAGAGGAGGAGGAGGACTGATATGTGCTAATTTTATATTTGATAAAACAATTGTTTAATTTGC
Organism: Clarias magur; assembly: GCA_013621035.1. Classification (NCBI taxonomy): domain Eukaryota; kingdom Metazoa; phylum Chordata; class Actinopteri; order Siluriformes; family Clariidae; genus Clarias; species Clarias magur. The sequence goes on along the minus strand of QNUK01000011.1, from coordinate 2,176,542 downwards.
CCCTAATTTAATGGTGGGTTTTTTGTTTTTTAATTGACAATTGTATAAATTACATTTTGTTATTGGAGTAGAATTTATTTAATTGTTTAAAAAATTATTGCTCTTAAATGAAAATAAAAATGGTCCATAATGTTTTTCTTTTTTAATTCTATGGGACAATTTGTGCTTCTATGTACAAAAAGTATAAATAATAAATGTTATTTCGAGAAAGCTCTGTATGCTGGTGGGGCAAATGCTTTAACGTTAGTGAAGATTATGTACACCCATGAATACAAATCAAAATCATACAGACAATATCAGTTTCTTTTGCTAATAAAGAAAATACAAATATAACATACTATGAAATACTATACATTAATAAATATTATACATATAGTCCCTAAAAAAAAAAAGATGACTCATATCATGAGGGTTAAATGGCCTAAAACTAAACATTATCTAAATATAGTGCTACATTTGCAATATATTATTACAAAAAAAGATGATCTGTATCAAAATGAATGTAAACTGAAAGATAATTTCCTATTTCTTGTATTGTACCTTAATAGCAAGTGTGATGTCGGCGTATGCACAGAAACCCCCTCCTTTGTCGCTGGAACAGTGGTGGAAGCCTCCTCCTGAGACAGAAAGACAGAAAGGCAGATTGAGTGCTATCTGGCATGCACAGCGCCCCAGGAGATGCCATTAAAAAAAAAAAAAGTCCCACTGAGAGGATAGCATAGCTGGGGAGCTATAAGAAATAAGAATCTTGTTTTCCAAAAAAAAAAAACAACAACAAAAAAAAAACAACTCTTTGCACCTGGGTAATGCATGCTCAAGAGCCTAGGGAAGCTGTAATTCAGAACCAATTTTGAGATTTTTGTATTAAAAAAAAAACAAACAAACAAAAAAACATCCAATTCAGTTTCATGGGTGTGAATGGAAGAAAGCAGTTTGTAACCCAGGGTCCAATGTCAGCTAGATGTTTGCAAAGGTTGCCTGCCTATCCTTGACCTGTTCAGGTGTTTAAAATATACGGCTTCAATACCAACATGACACATTCAAATCAAGTGGCTTTTTATTGTCTATGCGACCAGATACTGCTACAGTGAAGCAAAACAATGTTCCCCAGGGCAAGGGTGCTAGATTAAACAACACAGAATTACTTAAGACTACACATGGCAAAATGTCATGACAACATACTGTAGGGCTATATAAAGTGCAAACAGCATGAAACAGTACAACTCCTGCCAAAAGAGGACACTGCGATGCTGACCGATATACAGTTCTATTGTGAACAAATTGCAAAAAAAGATATAATATCTTTTTTTGCAATTTGTTCACAATAGAACTGTATATCTTAATAGCAAGTGTTAAATGTAAAAATAACAATAATGCAACTAGTTCATACATTACATTAGATAGATTACGGCAGTGGACTGAGTATACAGCCCTGGGGGGCCCCAGTGCTTAGTGCGGTGATGCTGCTCACAATCTGGACTGTGTGGGGTCTGGAAGTCTAGGATACAGGACCAACAGACTTTAGCTTTCCAGGTGCTGAGGAATGATTGCATTGAATTATGAGCTAAAGTCTATGAATAGCTTTTATGTCAAGTCATGTCAGATGCATGAACTTTATGTCCAGATACAGTAGTACTAGATGGAGGGAAGTTGCAATGACATAATCTATCGAGCAGTTGGGATGATATATTGGTAGCATATTCACTAAGGCTGTTTACACACTAGGTACAAGCAAAATTGCCCTGTACTGTACTGTGCCCCAGCTCCACTGGGTCAGCTTGAAATTTGGCAATGCTGCTTTACCTGTTTCTGTATCTTTACTGGTGTCTACACACTGCAATACAGTGTGGTGTACAGAAACCTGCACTTAGTTTGCAATCCATGAATAAACATGAAGAAGAAGAGTACAACAGGGTTGACATTTGCATTTCACCATTATTGATTTTTGGGGTCAAGAATGACTCCCTCACCGGCCTTTCTACTTTCATCAACTATGGCTGTGCAGTTCAGAAGATGAGACTGGCGCGTGCTGCATGTGTACACAGATTAATGCAGAGACAGAAGACACTAATGATGTGGCATTCTAAACAGCATTTCACTTCTGTGTTTCGATATAATCACACTACTTAAACGAACTGGACTTTGGGGTCAAGTACAGTAGTCTCGTCCCTTCGTGAAAGCAGCTCAAGTCCTGGAAGCTACATGGTCAGGCTTCCTTGGATCACACTTGTTTGTCTAGCACTTATGACAGATTCTTGATCCGATGAAGATCTGGGGAATTTGAAGGCCAATTCAACACCTCGTTCCTCAAACCACTCCTGAGTAACTTTTACAAGGTACCGGGGTATATTATCCTGCTGAAAGAGGTCACTGCTGCAAGGAAATATCACTGCCAAGGAAGAAAGGAACCTGGGCTGCAACAACAATTAGGTAGGTCGAAAATTTTGAAAACTCACTGTTCACTTGCTAGTTCAACTGTCAGTGGTTTTAATATTATGAATCATCTACTGTATGTATATACAAAACATAACCTGTAAACGTACACGAAATCATATGCATAGCCTGCTTTTTTAAAACTATTGCCTAACTTTACATGCAAAGAAGGAAAACCTCCGGGATAACACAGCTCTCTTTTCACGTTTGGGATTTAATACACTCCTGGTGATTTCCTGACTAGTCTTACAACTTATTATGAAGCTTACCAAAGAAAAAGGGGGAAAAAAAGAGAGCATCACTGCTGCAGCATTGTCAAGTGCATATTAATAAACTTCCATACCAAATGAAGGTTGAAAGGAAGTGGCTGCTAAAGCTACTTGTCCTCCAACCCAGGCATGGATTCTGTTTGCCCCGGGCACCTGAACTTCTAATTTGTACAATCTTGTAATACTGCTGAGATCAAGGTCTGAGGTTTCTGTACAGTATATGCTTTATAAAGCATCAGAAGATAGAAAGGACTACAGCTCCTTATAACAACCCAAGGTAATTATACACAATATCAAAATGAATCATACGAGCTGACTAACATTTCCATTTAACATTGCCTAAAATGCCTGGAAACAATAGAACATTGTAGGCTTAACAAAACGAAAGACTATTATAAAAATTTTTTTTTTTAAAAACCACTCACCCACGTTAATTGCCCAGCCTCTGTCCATGGCAAGCTTTCCAGCCTACAAAACAAAAGTAATCTGTTAAAAACAACAACAACAGTTAAAGAATTTAGCTACTGGAGAGGGGCCACACTTATATAATTTTTAAGAAGAGACTTTGGAGTGTCTGAAGCACTATGAAAGGGCCATGTTTTGTGATCTGTGACTACATTAGGCACAATGATGCAATTTTAATGCAAGCTCTGAAACATGCCGCTATTAAATCTATGGAATAAGTGGCTTGGCTAAAGAAAAATAAAGCAAGAAAGAAAAAATTCTAATTACAAAATTACGAAATTTTAAATAGCAAGTTGTATTCAGGGGAAGAGCTTTAGCAGTGATTTATTAGCACAAATCAACAGTCGAACACTTTCAAGATATTAGAAACCTCTACAGTCAAGTTTTAAACAGCTTAAGACTTTACAATCACAACTCAATAAAAAAGTTTTTGACATTCCAAGTCTCCAACGCTGGAGAAGGACATGTGTGTTAAGAACCCTAAATTGTGCTGCCTTCAAAACAATAATGGTGGGTGAACTGTGTGTTTAAGTACTTTTGCTAGCCGTGCATCACTCGCCAAATGCAACGGTCTGCTTTGAGGATTTGACTGCCTCCCCAATTTGCTACCATTGAGTGTTCATTTCTGAGCCCTCATTTCATTTCATTCCCATATTTTATGTTGCTAACTAATTGTTTTGTAAATCTCCTGGTGGTAGGTGGAACACATCACATAAAATGTCACACCTCCTCCTTTCGAGACGCTGGCTCTCCCTTACACACAGATCTCCTTTCACGACTGCTGCTGGCTCAAAAGTACAACGATGACCCCATTCTTCTCTGCGCCTTTCACACAACAGAACAGGCTGTGTGAAAAGCTTTTGACCGTTACACAACGGCATGCATCAACACAATGAACAAAATCATGGCGATACAGTTAAAGACCTTCAGTTAATGGTTACAGTACACTGAATCACAGAATAGGGTTAAAATGTGATCTCTGTGACTTTGCCCGTTGGATGCTCGTTCATTCCAGATTAACTGTTGCGGCTGTTTCACACTGCTGATCTCCTAAGTATTTTACAAGCAACAATCTGTAGAGCTTTTACGCAGAATGGTACATAAAACAGAAAAATAGGAGGGAGAGGGAGTTCTTTTGATGAGAAAAATCACAGGAGACTGACCATAAAAGGCTACAATAATTCAAGATATCACTCTTTACAGGTGTTGGGCAGTCAGTCTAAAAGAGAAATCTGAGACTATAGTCAGGTCAGGTTCACTGAAACTTAGACACAGTTACATCAATTGAAAAATTGGAAGATGTCAGAAAATATGAAACAAACACGGAGAGGAAACAAAGCATGTACTGTATGAGGCTCTGAAAAGCTATTATAAAATCAAAAGTTTCTCATACAGGTTATTAGACAATATACAGTATGGTTTCAGAAATTTTATGATGATATTTTCTTACTACTAATATTGTACATATTTTAACACTTGATTGAACATGTAAGTGGTTAAGTGAAGAGTAACATGACAAAAATATAAATAAACGCTATAAGATGCCAGCAGAATTATTATCAGGCGCTACAGAGGATTGCATCATTCAACTGAGTAAAAATAGCACATTATAATGAATATGAAATCTGGAGTGTAATAAGTAAATAAGTAATAAATAAATAAGTATTAGTAAGTAAAATTTGTAATAAAAAATATTTTAAAGATATTATTACAATATATACTACATATTACTGCAATAAATGAGGTTTCATGCTATATTAACATTGCAAGTTTGCATGGCAGAAGCTAAGAGCTTTCAAGAGAGCCATTTAAATTATTTATTTATTTATTTGTTTGTTTGTTTGTACATGTATTTAGCTTATGAATAAAACATACATTGGGAGTGGAAAAAAAGTCTCACACGAACATTTCACTGAACCCCCTTTAGCGTTGATTACGCTGTTTTGATAACCTTAATTAATGTCACACCATTTTTTACCATCAAAAGTTGCATTAGTTTTTGCCCCGAGCTCTTGTATGGATGATGAGAGAGGCACTCTGCAAATTCTTCAAAAGACCCAAATCCCAAAGACCTTCCCCAAAGATTAAGGTCAGGACTTAATTCATGTGTGAAAATGATTCCTCATGCTCTCAGGATCCCTCTTTCACAATTTGAGCTATTGTCGTTCTGGAATAAAGACCACCAGGGAAGAAAAAAGATCCTAAGCATGGAAATCCTGGTCATTCAGTACATTTACGTAGGTTGTCCGCTGTCTCAATCTTATCGCCACATACTGTAACGTTGTAGGGTCTAAACCTGTCCAACTGAAGCAACCCCAGATCATAAGACTGCCTCCAGAGGCTTGTACAGTGGCCACTATAAATAAAATGTGCATCGCTTCTTCTTACCCTGATGCACCCATCACTCTGAAATAGAGTCAATCTGGATTACAAACCGTACAAATTTTCCTCTTTTTTTTCCTTTTTAATGAGAAACTACTTACTTAATAGAATTAAAAGGTTCAGTTAGAGTTAAAAGAATTGTTGCCAGCTGGAATATACTGTATTCATCACTGCAGTAATTATCCAGCCAAATGATCTTCTGTATTTGCTTGTTTCAATAAAAAAAAAAAAGTTTTTTTTTTTGCTTAGGCAGTGAACGATTACATCAAACCCTATTTTGTCGTATTATTTTCAAAAACTTTTAATCACCTTTAATCTGTTATCGTCGAGCCATAAATGTCAGCAAGTTTCAGTTTGACTCCCCAAGGAATATCTTTTAGACCAAAAAATACCACAACCACCAAAAACAATTTTTTTTAAAACTCATTTGCACACTGTTTCCTCCATTACACTGCACATAATATTGTTGAATGATGATCTGCAATTTTAGTAATCTTAGCAAATATGGGTTTCATTAAAGAAGAGCTGCATTCAAGAGAGCACATTCATAGCTATATTTGCATACCAAATTTCTTGACAATTCTTTTATTCCGCCTCTGATCAGGGTTGCGTAACTATGCTTGTGTTACTCAACCTCAGTGCAGCTTTTGACACCATTGATCGTTGCTTGCACTCTACACTAAATATACATTTACCTTATACATCTTATAGGACTGTGACCATACTGTTATCTCTCCTCTTCTGCTTTCCCTCTCTCTCTCTGTTTTCCCGGTCTCTGTCGAGCTACACATGTCGTTCCTGAGCTGCCAGTGATCCAGACTCCCTCTGCCCTCTGGAACTGCCTGACTCATCCTGGTGCACCGCTTCTGGCTGGAGGTCTCGTCACATGGATGCCCCGTGTGTCTCTCTGGGGGACGGTTTCACTCAACTATGAAGATCGACTGATGTTGACACCTGTTTCTCTGACGAATTGACTGCTGTCGCTTGATAGTTCAGGACTGGAATTTCCTACAAGTCTACTTGAGCCTACCTGGACTCCATATTAATATCAATTAACATCATCTGTTATACTGAACTGCGTGCCAGCTAACACACATTATGAATGCAGATCATTTCCTGCTTTCTGTTTCACCCAGATGAGGATGGGTTCCCTGTTGAGTCCGGTTCCTTTCAAGGTTTCTTCCTATTGTCATCTCAGGGAGTTTTTGCCACTGTCACCCTCGGCTTTCTCATCATTGACTATCAAGGACTATTTGATTGTGTAAAGCTGCTCTGCGACAATGACAATTGTTAAAAGCACTATGCAAATAAAATTGAATTGAATTGAATCTTATAGTGCCAGGGCATATAATGTAAAGGATATCACTTTAGCATGCCTGTCTGTTGGAAATGACTTGTATAGAAGTATGTGTATAATGTTTATAAACAAATCTGGAAACTATCTATAGGTACATTAACAGTTGCAAAAAATCAAAGGGACAAGGTTCAGCACTGCCAAGCAGCTATTGATGGATAAATAAGACCCGTAAACATCTTTTTTCCACAATTCCTTATATGCAAAAAAAAAAATATTTCAGTTTACTGTACTGTATATGTAAGAAATCTTTTTTTTCTAATACACAGCTCTCTGATGTTGTTAGGCATATTACCAGAAATGTAGCAATCGTTACATTTTTATTATTTATCTTAGTGCACACGTTTCCCAGCCACTGCATGCAGTGGCGATCCCATACCCGGATAAAATCGACAGGCTGCGTCAGGAAGGGCATACGGCGTAAAACCTGTGCCAAAGTGGTGTGCAGGTCGGCTGGTCCTCTTGACGGAAGCAGTCGAAAGAAAGTTTATCTCCAGTGCACATGTTTCTAACAAGTGGAGTTAGAGGTCCAGAGGCAAGAACTGATAAGAAAAGTCCTCAGTGCTCATACTCAACTACTCATGCATCAATATCTCATGCATTACTGCCTGTCTCCTGTGAAGAAGCCACAGCAGGGAGCAGGGAACCGCACTCCAATCATTTATACAGTTACACAGAAAAAACACACTACAGTTATATTAAGAAAATCACACACACACACACACATATCTACACGCACATACACACAACCTTACTTTTATAGCAGATTCCTACAAGTCCAGAGACAAGGCTTTGCATGATGACAAAGTTATCGTGGAGGTGTTGTCTCCGGGGGGCACATCCTTCCCTCGCTTTCTGCACCATCACTCTATATAACAAGTCATCTCTCTCTCCCTCCCTGTCATTCTTCACCCTTCATTTCTCTCTCGCCATGCCTCTCAGACCATAGTTCCTCTCTCTTTCTTTGGTTTCACTCACCCTCCGTCTTTTTGATACAGAACCCACCTGCTAGAGCACACAGTTTTTTAAATTGCAAATCAGCCTTCTGCAATTCTGCAATACAGCTCGCATATATTGGCCTATGTATTACATTTTTGGAAAGCTATTAAGCCGCTGCTCCAAATGTCAAGCAGAATCATTTTGATGGAACCATCAATCACCGACACATCTCGTACCTCTCCACAACCCTCATTCACCCACATTAAGCCGAGAGGAAGCGTCACACATGGCTGCAAACGGCAACAGAAGCTACGGACTGGACTGCCTGTGTCAGCATGAGCAAAAAAAGAAAGAAATAAAAGATCCACGCAATTGCGTTTTTTTTTTTTTTTACCTGCTTGGTGGATCGAAGCAGTTTGCCTCTTTTTAACACCCTTAAAGCAAGACTAAGAGCTGCCTATGATCACTTTACACAGTTATGTCTCTTGTTTATTTCTGCTGCACTGCTGCCTCTAGATCAGAATAAACTCAGACCATCTCATATCGACCCCATCCTTAATGGAGTAAAAAGGAAAATTGCTGGACTGTAAGCACAGCAAGGAAAGAACTAAAACAAGAACTAAAGCAAGGAAAGAGCTGAAACATACTGGTTATTGTACACAAATAAACCACACACAAGCACATAGAGAGAGGGAGAGTGTCCAACTTCCTCCATAATGGCATAGAGAAATTAAGTTAGAAGTTTGGAGAAAAGGTTAAAGTGTGTCTCTGTCCCTGCGGTCCTGCAAACCAATTCAAACAACATACACACAAATTCTTCCTCCTAACCAGAGCACATGGTGCTCTACAACCAGACGAGCCCGCTGGTCAATTAGCAGCGCATGGATGCTAGTGAGAAGGGCTTGACAGGTGGCGTAATTACACTCTCCATTTGAGAGACAGAAAGAGTGATGTGAAGAAAACGTATCACAAGCTCCAAATATTATGGATGAGTCCATCAAGGCGCAGGTGCTCCACCATCACCATCTGGCACAACTATAGAGGAAATGCAGATACTTTGCAGAAATCCCCCTCACTCACTATTATTATTATTATTATTATTATTATTATTATTTATACCCCAGTGCAATTGAAATCTCTGTTGTGATTGGTCAGAAGCGGTCCCATAATAATAGCACAGAGCTGAGAGTAATGCCGGCAGACATGTTTAAAAACGTTTAACAAAAACGTCTGCTGGCATTACTCTCGGCTCTGTGCTATTATTATAGGACAGCTTCTGATCTAAAATAGCACAGAGCTGAGAGTAAAATATATTTAACAAAAATGTCTGAGATTAGCCAAGATGAACTGATTCTAATAGACTTTATTTTGCATGAATTAAGTGAAAATATTATCCTTTTAACATGAATGAACCTGAGGGACCTGCATGAGCATCTCTGCGAGAGACTGGGGTAAATAAGAGGAGATTCAAGTACTTAATATTATTATAATAAATATTGGTGCGTTCAAAACATATGCGCAAAACCTTCCAGATGTATATGTCGGTTGGCTTATTTCTCATTTCTGAAATCGATTTCATGAGCAATTTCTTCTAGAGTCCCAGTTGGAGATGAACGCCCCTTGTAATATTGTATAGAAATTATATTATCATGACATCGCACAAGGATAAGCAGCACACTTTTTTAGTCTTGGAAATTCCAAACCTCTAGACAGATCTTTTGTATTATATGACGACTGAAAAAAGAGTGAAGACTAGCATAACATATTTTTTCAAACTGCATCATTGTAGGAATGTGCTATCTACCCTGTTCAACACACATGAGCTCAGAGATGACTGCAACTGGTCAGTGACAGAGAAGAGGGAGTGTATGCCACCCGTACCACCCAGGTCAGCTTGGATTAGGTTGGACTCGGCCCCTTACTTTCAGTGAAAGGAACTCTTAATGCTTCAGTATACCGAGACATTTTGGACAATTCCATGCTCCCAACTTTGTGGAAACAGTTTGGGGAAGACCCTTTTCTATTCCAATATGACTGTGCCCCAGCGCACAAAGCATCGTCCACAAAGACATGGATGAGCGGTTCTGGTGTGGAAGAACTCGACTAGCCTGAACCGAGTCCTGACCTCAACCAGACATGGGATTGATTAGAGTGGAGACTTTGAGCCAGGCCTTCTCGTCAATGTCTGACCTCACAAACGCTCTTCTGGAAGAATGGTCAAAAAATTCCCATAAACACACTCCTAAACCTTGTAGAAAGCCTTCCCAGAAGAGTTGAAGCTGCTATGGCTGCAAAGGGTGGGCCGACATCATATAAAACCCTATGAATTAGGATTTGGATGTTACTCAAGTTCATATACAGTACATATGAAGGCGGATGAGCAAATACTTTTGGCAAATAGTGTATCAGATGGTCTGTTCATGAATTTGTAGTGCTCAAGCATATATGGTGGTCAGTTCATGATATTGTTACCCAAAAAGCAGCATTAATGCAATGCACACTACATCCACACTAAAGCAACACAATACACAGAAGTTTCTTTTAGCTTGTATTGCACTGGTTAGGAAGATTAACAAAGCTACCAACCTGTACCGAAATTTCACACTTACTACGTACTGTATGTATAACCTTCACCCAGTTAATAATACCAAGAGTTGAAGGTTTTTAGAATTTTAGCCAATACTGTGCAGTTCTACATACACCATCTATGCACCTACTACATGTTCTTAAACCAACATATTGTAATTATTTTAAGTAATGAAACAACTAGTTAACATCTTCGGTGAAACATTACAGAAGTGAACTCGCAAAGGAAGTAACCGCATCCCAAGTGTCTGCCACTCTAATGATCGATGCCTCCCCTTGAGATTAGCCAGTTCAAACATCTACTTCTCTATGCTTAGCTAACTTATTAGAGATTCCTGGAACTCTCTCTAAAAACAAACACTTAGTGTTGACAGTGCAGTGTTCGTGTCTTCTTTGTGCTGCTTATCTTGCATGTCATAAGTCTATTCCTATAATCATTGCAAAAGGGGACGTCGGGCTTAATGCAGCCCTGTTATCTGGGTGTCCTGCAGATGTTCAAATTAACCATCCCTCCCAAGATTACACTTGATTCTGTTAACAAGGTGTCCGAAATGGCTCCTTTCTCACAATCCCATAAGCAAAAAAAGTACTTGTTTTCTGAATAAAATCACTGAATCGTGCCCAGTGGAGTCCTTTCCTGAGCATGGGCACTACTCCCCTTATTACTTATGCTACAGCACATAAAACACTGAGGCAGTAAAAGGCAGACCCCGAGGATGAGAAACATTTATGAATGAGATGTAGTGGCCATTACTGGCCATGAAACCACGTTCTGTGATGCAAAATTAACATTTGTTTTGAATGGAACATGATCATTGGCTGTGTAATACCCTCAGGCAAAAGCTTAATATGAGATTGAAGGCGCATAACCCACTGAATTCAAAAACACACCACTTGCCCCTCTAACTGCAACATTATCTGTTATCATCTCATGTTTAGAAAATAGTAAGAGATTAACGCTGATGAATGAATGCTCATTTTAGCAAAACTTCTTCCTGCATATTCATGTGTGTCTAATAAATCAAGAAAAAGATCAGCAGTTTCATAAAGAAAATGAATGAATAAATAAAAAGCCATTATATACTTCCCATGTCCAACACTACAATGAGTAAGTCCCAGATTCCCTACCTGAAGGACAAGGGGAAAAAATGTGACATCTCTGCTAAAGATAAAAGCGCAGCATTGAAATGTAACACAACCTTAAAAGGTCTTGAAATCTTTTTGTTCCGCTGTGTGTGTGTAAGAATCCCACAGGGACCTACCATAATAGTGCCGCCGGTCTGGGTGCGTAACGGTCTCAGCACCTTGCGCTGCACCAAGAAGTTGGGCAGAAAAACGAGAGGAGGGATTTCTGTGATGGTGGCCACCACCAGAGACCACTGAAAACAAAACAAAACAAAACAAAAAAACAAATTTGCTTGCTGAAATGAAAGTGTTGGTGGTACAGTATGTTGGGATATGACAAGCAGATCAACAAGAACAAGAACAAGCAGGAGACAACAACGTACCTGTGATACAAGAAATGAAAGGATAACACAAATATGTGAAAGCCTGGGAAATCCTTTCATACAGTAGGTTGAAAATACCCCGGTCAGCAATAACAGTATGAACGCCTGATTATTATTGACCAAGTCTTCGCTTTTGCCACCAAAACAGCGATGCACTACATGTTCTGATACCTTTCTACAGAAACCAGCATGAGCTTTTTCAGCAGTTAGAGCAATACTATTGCATCTAGTGGATCGGACTACACAGGTCACTCCCCATGTGCATCAACTTTTGGTAAGCCCTGACGACTACAGAATAGGGACATCTCACAAGAGCTGCAGTCCTGGAGTCGACCCAGGAATCTACAGTAGCATCAAAATGTGACCCTTGTTAAAGTCGCTCAAATACTTATATTTGCCCATTTTTCCTGTTTTCAACACATCAGTTAACAGAGAAGCTACAGTTGCAATATCTCATTACAATGTCACTTGGAATGAGATATTGTAACTGTAGCTATTGTGAGAAAAGTCAAATTGCGAAGGCTAGAGGACTGGGTCAGTGAAATTTTTAAACTGCAGCTCTTTGTGGGATGTTTCCAGTCTGTAATGGTCAAGACGTACCAAAAAGTGATTTTTGTACCAACCAAGAAAAAATGCTGAACCAGCGACAGGATCATGGGCGGGTCCAAGTCTGACCCATGTAGTCTGATCGAATAGAAGAGCTACTATAGCTTAAATTGCTGAAAAGGTTCATGCTGGTTCCCATAAAAAGATGTAAGGATATACCACAGTGGTGGCTAAAGGTTGATCTACTCTATATTAGGTGGGTGGTCATAACATTTACAAGAAATAAACCTCTCGCATTTTAAATCCTGGTTGCTTCCAGTAAAAAGAAAAAGAAAAAAAAAAAACATTTGATGATTTAATTCAAACTTCACAGGAAGACGTTGTCTACCACACCACTTACAGTAAAACCATAAGTTTACTTATGAAAATGTCTATTACAGCCAAATGTATATATTTTTCTTTTTTACATTTATAAAAGGAAATGACTTGAGTGCTGAATTTAATTATCAGCATAGTTCTCATCAATCTCTGTCTCATCTCTTGACTGGTCCTTGTTGTTGAGGAAATTTACTTTTCTTGTTGGTTAAAACGTCTTTAAAAACTTTCTTTGCTGTCGCCTGTACAGTTGGTTTTATGATGGCATAATTTTGCAGAGGCATTATAGACATTTCAAGAGCTTTTTTTTAGACAAAACTGTTCCAAAACATTGTGGACACCTAATCACAATAACCATACTGTATGTTGGTAATCCCCAAACTGTTGCAACTAAGAAGCAAACAGTGACACAAAATGTCTGGGTATGCTGTAGAATTACCATTTCTTGTCACTGGAACTAGGACATATTCCAGCATGACACTGCCTCTTTTCACAAAGCGAGGTGCAGGAATACTGTAAGTTTGGAATGGAAAAACCTGAGTGGTCAGCACAGAGCCTTGACCTCATCACCAATGAACACCTTTGGGATGGAGTGGAACTCTGATATCTTTGACTGATCTTTCTAACGCTCTTGTGGCTGCACAGGCAAATCCCCAGAGCCTTGTTCCAAATACCTAGCAGAATGCCTTCCCAGAAGAAGTGAGGTTATTATATTAGAAAGTGAAGACCAAATGTGAAAGGGGTTGAGTTTTTAAGGTGCATTATTGTCAGAAACAGGTTTTCCAGAATTTTCCATTTTTGATTTTTGCATCTGATGGGTTTTCCCAGACCATCACACAAACAATAGCATTAAGATTTATATTGTGGGCACAGTTTTCCAAAAGCATTGTACTGCTAAAAATCACCATCCTTCTATTCATGTCTTTACACTACCAGCTGGAAAGGAACACACAATCCCTTTGAAGAACTTTGATACCCACAATCAGATAAATAAAAACCCAAATTAATATGCGACTCTTTCGTTTCAGTTTGCTCGCTGGAGTTACTGATAAACAAATGACTAAAGTATACCGTGTAGCCAAAGGTATGTGGACACCTGACCATCACCCCATATGTGGATCTCCCCCCAAACTGTTACCACAAAGAAAGCATACAACTGTTAAAATGTGCATGCTCTAGCATTACAACATCCTATCACTGCAACTGAGGGCCCGAACATATTCTAGCATGATACTGCCCCTGTGCATAAAGCAAGGTCCATGAAAACATTGTTTCCCAAGGATGGAGTAGAAGACAATAAGCGACCTGCACAGAGCCCTGACCTGAGCCTCACTGAACAACTTTGGGATGAATTGAAATGCCAACTGCGCCCCAGGACTCCTCGTCCCACATCACTACAGGTACCTGACCTCACTAATGCTCATGTGGCAAATCCTAAAGCCACACTCTACAATCTAATAAAAATCCTTCCGAAGTGTTAAAACAGCACAGATGGGTGTGATGGTCAAGTATTCATAAACCTTTGGCCATATATTCTGTCAGTGGTTATCAACTCTGATCCTCCAGGACCCCCTGCCCCACACATTTTTGTGTCTTCCCTGCTAAACCATATCCCTTTCTACTCAAGGCTGCTAATTAGCTAGTTAAATCAGTTTCGCTGGGAGCTGAGAAAACACTAAAATGTGCTGAGCAGGGGGTCCTTCAAGATAAGAGCTGGGAACCACTGGTCTGTTATACTGTACAGCAGTAGAAAAGAATACAAAATATATTTGGCCATAGTGGAACTGATATACCTCTCTTGAGCCCTCCAAGATATCGTTCTGCATGCAGAAAGAGAATAAATACACAGAGGCATTTTTAGGGATGACGAACTCTGTCCAATTTATAGAACTGATACTTCCTAGCTGAACAAAAGATGTCCATCATCTGAGAATAGACTCATGCTGGTAAAGGGTAGGATTTGAGAGTGGAAAACACATTCCAGCTCAGCGGTAACACCCCAGTGCTCTGTTGTCAATATACGCTTGGATCACGGAGAGCAATGGGGATTCGCACTGCACCGAGTCATGCATCAGTCAACACAGTCAGTGGCCGAGCCACATACTGACCTTGGCGTGTGCGTTCTGAGCATTGGGGAGTCCCTCAACTTAGCCTTCTCGCAGAGATAATAATGAAGTGTAGTTTACTCGTTCTTTTTCAAAGAAGCAGAGATGACTGTGACCTGATCAAACTGGAGGGAAACCTGGGCTGCTCCTTGGGGTATGTTTTAATTGTGTATGCTTTTCAGTTAGTTTGTCACTGACAGGAGGGAATGTCAAATCCAAAAGAAGGGTGGAATGTGGAGTTTAATATTAGTCAGTATTACAGTATATTCAAATATTATGCAGAGAATGGTACAGGGCAGCACGGTGGCTTAGTGATTAGCACCTCCAGGACTCCCGCAACCCTGTATACAGGATAAAGCAGTATAGACGATGAGTGAGAGATTGTACAGTTGGTATTTTTAACATTAATTTGATAATATTTGCTGTTTAATTTTGTAAAACATGGAAATAAATACAACATCTTATTTCAGCATTCTCACCCAAGCTACACCCCCTAAAAACTTAACTGACAGGCAATAAGACACAAAATTAGACACTTCATTTTGTCAGAGGTTGTGTTTCTCTGTTTTTTCACAGAATGTAGGGCACCTCAGAGACCAGTAGTGACTAAACCAGGAGTTTTACCATAACACAACCATAAATTTAACATAGCCTTAAGTTGTTAAACTTGCACATACCCACCCAAATAAACAAAAACATTCTGTAATTCTGTCCAAAGTGCACCCTGTATATGTCTACTGGAAACAAATGCTTTTTTTGTCTTTTAATTTTGAAGGATTTCATTATGTGTGAACTGGGAAAGGTTTTTGTTGTCTATGATCACTATACTTGGAGACCTGACTAAAATACAGTGTGTCACATCAGAAAATGGAGCATTATATAAATTATAAAGAGTTTTTATTTATAATTTTCTATCAGTCGGTTAAATTGATACAAGTAGGACTTTCAAGTTTAAATATGGAGGTCAGACGGGACCTTTGACCAGAAAGTGAGGAAAACGCCACTGATTATTAAGAAGGTAAGAACGTTCAACATCTTTACTGTAAATGCTAATCCAATTAAATGGATATGTGACCCATCAGTCAGATGCACTGGTTGAATTTAAGTGTTATTGAGTCAGTACTAAGCCAATATTCATGAGTCAGTACTAAGCCAAACTTTAAGAGGAGTGTGTTAGCACAGTGTGAAATTTTGCTTGCACCACAGAGACTTGAAGTACAGTACTCTGCAAAAGTCTTAAGCCAACCCGCATTTCTTCATAATTTGGTCAGACCTTTTGAATGTAGTAGTTTTTAATGTCGTCTTGAGGAATATTTCTCCAGGCTTTCTAACGGACTTTTCAGGCTCTCATTTTTGGCAAGTTTCTGTCTCTCATTTTCGGTCCCTGAACCTGACCAGTTTCAGAGAAATATATTTTTTTTATTTGTTAAGCCACACAATGACCTATGAATCACTCAAGCATAAAAAAATTCCAACTTAAGGCAAGAACCAGCGAGAAAAGATGCAGATGTTGAGTGGTTGGAACAGATGAGAGGGAAAATGCGGTTGCTGCTGACATGGTAAAAATTTCTTTACTGCATCCTTAGGTACTTTCATAGTAAAATATTTGTTCCCATTTCCATAATTTATTCTACATAAATTCACTTAATATGTTGACCTATAGGGAAGCTTTTGCACAGTACATCATGAATAACAGCAAATAAAACTTTTCCATACAGAATGATATCATTTATTATCACCAGCCAATCAGAGGCATTGTTCTAAAACAAACAGGAAACTTTACATCCAGAGCCAAGACATGAAAAATGGTCTGTGCATATATTTTTCGGTATAATCTACAGTTTTACTTAACATTCTAGCTATACTTTTACAATTTATTTTTTTAATGCACTGCACAATCAAACGAAGATTCAAATTAATTATTTATGTAATTCGTACTTTATATTTATATATTTATTTGCACTTGTTTGATTTTGCTCAACAAAGATCCACTGCCTGGCCAAAAAAAAAAAAAAAAAGTCACCACAAGGATTTAACTAACCAACTATGTAAAAACATTCCACTGGACAGTTACTGCAGTGATTAATATGGTTCAGCTGGAGACAAATTATTTAACTAATGCAGTGAACAGCTTCTCATTGCTTAAACAACCATGTCAGAAGGCATATCCTGTGATCATGGCAAAGATGTTACTCTGTTTCAGGAAGTTGAAATTATTGTCCTGCATCAAGCAAAGAAAACAACTAAGGAGATTGCTGAACCTGCTAAAATTGTGTTTAGAACTGTAAAACGCATTATTAAAACCCGGAAGGAACCATCATCCTCAGGGAAGAAATGTGGTCTGAAAAACATCCTGATTGTGTGTGATGGTAGATCACTTAGAGGCTTAAAGTGAAATCAAATTAAAAAAAAAAAACAATAACAGGACTGACAGCTAACATTGTAAGTAAGTGTATTTCACCACTTTCACCATCATGTGAAGAGAACTCAAGTGATTAGGAATAAACAGCTGGGTAGCTTTAAGAAAGCCTACTGTATTATCAGTGAGGCTATAAGTTAAGAGCCTACATAAGAATGGTCTGTTGAATATACTGAATGACCAGGTTTACCCATCAGTGGATTTTTTCTTCCCTAATAACACAGGCATATTCCAAGATGACAATGCCAGAGCTCATCAGGCTCAAATTGTCAAAGATTGATTCAGGGAGCATGAGACAACATTTTCTCTCATGCATACTGTAGGCCACCACAGAGTCCAGATCTTAACCCTACTGAGAATATTTGAGATGTGATTGAGAAGGCTTTACACAGTGGACTGACTCGACTATCATCAACACAAGATCTTGGTGAGAAAGTAATGCAACTCTGGACTGAATTAAATGTAGTGACATAGCATAAGCTTATGAAAAAATTCCATAGCTGTAATGAAGCCAAAAGGTGGTCCAACAAAATATTAGACTGTGTAATTTTTTTTTTGGCCAAGCAGTATATAAGGCATTTTAAAAATGAGCCACAGCAACAAAATGTATCTAAACATCAATAAGTTATTCTGAATTTGAATATACTGAATGAAAGCATAAAAATTACATAAATGGTCATTATGGTAATTATAGTCACATTATGCCTCTTGTTTAGATGTGCCATTACAGACACTGTACTTCAAAAGCCGTCCATGTCGAGTGATCATTGATTATAATTTTGCACAAACTGAGAGAGAGGCAATGTAATACAGAAAAATATAGTGGTCTTGTTCCCTCTTGGTGGAAGTTTTTTTTATTTAATTTTTTATAATCCTTTGTAAACGCCATTGCATAGTACTTTGTAAAGAACTAGTCTGTAATGGAAATGAAATCGACTGCTGATTCTTTGACTTTTCGAATCTGTTTAAAAAAAGCATCGTGTTATTGCACTTTTTCACCTGCTGAGAAATAACTCATACAAAGGCAGGAAAATACCTTGAGTCTGCTCAGGTAGCGTTTGGTGTGAACCACGAGGAGATCCTCCTCGCTGGCCTCCCTCGCTGTGACAATGGTCTCATCTGTGATGAACTGCTCCTCTGTGTGTGAACAAAAAAATGGTTATAATCAATTATTAAATAGAAAACCTTCTACTTTGCCACTGTTTGACGATGCCTTGTAGCTCATCTGAGGGACTTCGTCATCTGACGATACAAGTATCCACACTCGCTCCAAATTCGCTCAGTCATGTTTGTATAGTTATAATAAATTATAATAAAATACTAAATGAAAATATATAATATGAATCATACTGCCTAGGTTGTGCTGAATAAAAGGTTATGCCACTCTATACTGCACAATCCATTAGCCCTATATATGTTTATGCTGAATCTCAATCTCTTCATCGTAAATGTCACCAAGTCAATGATTAAACATTAAAATAACACCACTTTATCTATTCCATTTCTTATCAGTCTTAGATTAAGTGGAGCATTTCCAACACAAGCCCAACAAGTAAATTAATATAAATCTGTGGTGTTTTTTTTTCTTCGCCAGCACTGATGCAAAAGCTGCGGATATGAGCATTCAACCGCACTGCAGTATAAGCAATATAACTACTACTACAGTATAAACTCAAAGTGACCTAGATGACTGAAATGCTTCATTGATGTAAACTTCATTACCCTTCCAACTTACTTACAGCTACTAAATACACAGCTCAATAAACCATTCTCCAGAGTTTCCTTATGGCACTCAGCTGATAATAAAGACCGTTAGAGAATTTTCTGACGATCATTATTGCTTGAAATCCCTATCGTAATTACCTTTCAAGAACTGAATGACTTTGCCCCATTTGCCAGCGTCAAACGGATGGAGTTTTTCCAGACCCATAAAGGTGATGTTATACGCAGGTGAATAAACAATTGGCAGGCATGTTTCAGGAACCTGCGCATACAACTCGGTCTGGTGTGAGCTGGAGAAAAGAAATCAAATTGATTGAGGTTATACAGCATATAATTATAACCTAACATCAGGAAAAAAAACTTTTAAAAAGTTAAATATTTATAAAAGTTAAATGCTAACTTTAATACTAACTTTATTGCTATATGTTATATATTGATACACATGATAATAAAATTATAACATTATTAATATTATATTAATACAATAAGCAGTATTCTATTTTTCTTTTCCTGACGTGTATACTTTATTTGGTTGACTCTGCATGTCTGTGTGGGTGTGTGATATATATATATATATATATATATATATATATATATATATATATATATATATATATATACACATACTATGATATTGCAAAAATGTGAAAACTCACTCACTCTTCGTCTATACTAATTATCCTGTATACAGGGTCGTGGGGGGCCTGGAGCCTATCCCAGGCTACTTAGGGCACAAGGTGGGATACACCCAGGGCACGGTGCCAATCTATTGCAGGGCACACCCACACACACACACTCACTCACTCGCATACTAAGCGTAATGTGGGAAAGCCAATTTGCATGTATTTGGCCTATTGGAGGAAACCGGAGCACCAGCAAGAAACCCACCAAGCACTGGGAGAACATGCAAACTCCATGATCACAGACCCAGGGCGGAAATCAAACCCAGACACTGGAGGTGTAAGACGACAGTGCTAACTACTACACCGCCTGGAATAAAGGTCAAATTCTCAGAAGTACTTACAGCTACTACAATAATTACACACACAAGGCTAACTATATTGTTTTTTATAGTAGTTTTGAATGTAATACATACCCCCTTTTTCCTTCTGAACTTTCGTTACTAGACATGTCGACCACAGCATTCCAGATTTCAGCTTAAAATTTGGAAAAGAAAAAAAAAAGAAAAGAAAAAAAAAACAGACAGTGAGTGCAGCAAAGCAACTGGCACAAATGGATGAATAAACACAGCCTTTTTGTTTTGCCTCCCAAGGCCTGAGAGAGAGAAAAAATACATTTCCCACAATTCTCTGCAATTCCTGCGCAGGCGCAACAGGAATTCATGCGACGCAACGCCCCGTCCTGTGGAAATATTTTCGCTTTAGCGTCTTTACGCGATTTCGTATTTTAATGCAATGGGCTTGTTTAGTATTATATTTATTAAGAGTATATTTGCGGAGAATCTATTTGATACTGGCGTTCATGGAAAAGCGCTGTAAACGCACCAGAGAGACACGACTCACCTGCTAGCCATTTTATTTTGGCTCTTTATTTCTAGAGTCAGCTTATTTTCGTCGTCTAGTCGTTTACTATGCAAAAAATATACGCTGACATCTTCTGAAAGATCTAGTCATTCTGTATTAACATGCCCAAATGTTTCCAGACAAAGCTGTCACTGCCAGTCTCGATTATTCCTCGGTTACACTTTGCTTTTCCTGCTTTTCTCCTTCCAGCGCGCGCTTGCGTCTCTTACTACGTCACGTCATTAACCGGATAGTACCAAAAATATCATTAGGAACCGTGAGAACTTTCCTGAAAACAGACAGGAGGTGACAGCACAAAGAAAGTTAGTTAATAATGATAATAATAATAAACAACAACAATAATAAAGACTATACACACTGCTCAGCCATAACATTATGACCTGCCTAATATTGAGTAGGTCCCCTTTTTGCACCTTGTGTCTGACACCTGTCTGAGCATTAACTTTTTCATCAATTTGATTCACATCTACATTGGTCAGCCTTCGTTTCCCATGTGCATCAGTGAGCCTTGGCCACACATGACCCTGTTGCCAGTTCACCTGTTCTCCATTCTTGGATCACTTTGCATATTTGAATATTGTAGTCATCTCACAAGAGCTGCAGTTTTTGAGTTGCTCTGGCCCAGTCTTCTAGCTATCACAATTTGACAGTCCAAAAGTGGTCCAAGGTAGGAAAACCGGAGAAATTGATGCTAATTTGCTTCCATATATTATCTTTATTTGTCATTTTTACACTCCTGTTTCCTCCCACAGACCAAAGACCTGCAGATTAGGCTAATTGGCATTTCCAGATTGCCCGTAGTGTGTAAGTGAGTGTATGTGTGTGTGTGTGCCCTGCGATGGATTGGCATCATTTCCAGGGTGTACCGCTTCATACCCTAAGCCTCCTAGGATAGACTCCAGGCCCCTGCGACCCTGAATACAGGATAAAGCGATATAGAAGATTAGTGAGTGAGTGAGAGTGTCATTTTTACTGAGGCAGTACACTGGCTTGGTTATTTGACTGAAGGCTAAAATGTTAACACCAGTTAAATTTTGTGGATTAATTGTTGTTGGTCTGAGCTACTCCCGTTTAGGGGTCACCACAGTGGACCATCAATCCACACAACAACTTAGCACAGGCTTTATACCAGATAACCTTCCTGACGTAACCAAATTTACCTGCTGAAGTGTTGGGTGTACTCAAGCCAGACCGGTAACAAAGGGGTTCAAAAAGGAAGTTGAATTGTTTTATTAGACTTTTCAAGGAAGCTTGAAGGTACCAAGTATGCTTATTGGGAGGGATCATTGGAAAAAGTGATGTCCTGATGTCCAGCACAATGCTATTTACATTAACTAAAGTTATCCATGACTAATTTTAGTTGAATGTGTTACTGTATGTTTAATTCCAAGATTTTTGTGGTTTATGTCTGTGTGTATTGTAAATTTGTTACTTCCCTTTTTTGCTGAAATGTTGCCAGTCACCTATATTCAGCGTATGTCTTGTATAGAGAGGCCTTTATTGTTTTTTCTTTGGTGGTACTTCTTGTCCTGGTAAAGTGTGCAGTAGTTTGTCTTCTGTGAATTTGTGAGGCTAGAGCAAAGCTACAGTATATGACTTTTTCTACTCCGATTGTGTCTGAATATGAAGCATGCTTTACTGTGAGTAAAAGTCTCTTCACTATAATGTGTTCAGTTTTTACGCCTATTCAGCTTTAAAAGAAATTTCATCACAAGTCCCGGTTTGACTTGAACACTCCTCATTACAGTAAATACTACACTACATATGGTGATGTTTATTATGGAAGTTTGCAGCAGGGTTATAGCTTCTGCAGTCACAGGTATCTAAAATGCAGTCAGTGTTAACAGTTAAACAGTTTTTGGCAAGTGCTGATAAATCATAGCACAGGGGTGTAGAGGTGTTCATTCATTCATTCATTTATTCATTAATCTTCTATACTGTTCATCCTGTGTGCAGGGTCACAAGGGCCTGGAGCCTATCCTAAGAGACTTACAGTATAGGCATGAGGTGGGGTACACTCTGGGCAGGGTGCCAATGTCTCTCTAATGACTCAGGGTGTTATAGTCATTCACTTTCCCTTCCTCCAATTTTTGCAGTTATAAATACTCTCTCTCTCTCTCTCTCTCTCTCTCTGTCTTTCGTCTGTATTCATAAAAAATTGGGTTTGTGATAAAAAAAAAAACTTTTTTTTGTTGACAGAAGAGCATTTCTACTTTCAGTTCCTAAATGTTTATCTAAATATGTTATACAAGTTAGAGCATGGCACCTTAGGCGACAAACTGTCATACTATAGTCTTAGTAAACCTCATCTATGGATGAGATGCTACTGTAACTGATCACAGGGAGCAAGCACATACCCACCATCCCCTGCAGAGAAATTGATGTTCGGGAAACCTGGAGGTGCAGGATCACAGTGCAAACCACAAAGCCACTATGCAACCCTTAAAGTAAATGTAAACAATGACTTACATATGGTTGCATATCCCTTGCCATCACCAATTGGACACATGCTTTTTTGTATTTCTTTTCCAGGCTTGTACCAATGCTGATTTCTGTTGTTTGTTTCGAAGGATTTCTCCATTCAGCCACCTCTTGGGTGCAAGCTCAATTGGCCTATGGTCTATGAATTGACTTGGACAGTCCAAAACTTTTCACTATTTTCCACCTGATTGTCCATTGTTGTATTGGCAATGTGTTTGGGTCATTGCTCCATGATGCTCCATGATGGGAAGTTCCCCCCCACTAGATCGAATGCATTTCTCTGTAATTGGACAGACAGAATGTTTCTTGATTTCTGCAATTCATTTTGCCTCAACCATTTAGATCATCATGAGTCCATTCCGGATGCAGGCATGCGAGCCCATACCATGGTACTACTGCCAATGGGCTTGACTGTTGAGTTTGTATGTTTTGGATTATGAGCAGATGCTATCTTTCTCATTACTTTGGTAGAGTTTAGTCTTGGTTTCAGAACTGTGTGCTGTAGTTTTTTAAGACTTCCAATCTGATCTGTACTGCTGACGAATATCTTTTTGACTGTGCCCTGTGGAGGTTGGTGGTAATGTCACTGACTAGAAAAAAAGTAAAGTGTGTCTAAATTAGTAGTAATATTTTTAAAATATTAATTGTATTTTATTCTCATTAATCACATTTGCAAAATATTTAGCTTAAATTTACATAATTAATATTCGCAGGGTTAATTTGCCTAAACAGATGAATGGCATTCTTCAAGAAAGTGAGCTGTGTGTAATTATTTATACATGCCATGTTCTGAATTCTAAATCTGACAAGGTACTTTTTACTTAAATAAAACACCACCACACCAATTTGATTGATAGTTCCTGAGGTGCTTAATAAAAATAAAAATATCTGAATTTAAAAAAAAAAATTATTTTGTGTACATTTTTAAAAATGGATATATGGATAAAATTAACCCATCATTTTTTTTCTTCTGAATTTTATAGTTTTATTTTTTTTGGCACAAAATTACCTCAATAGCTATACCACATACTGTGGTACCTCGGCATACAGATTTAATCTGTTCCAATGGCTATTAAAATGTTGTATTACCAAGAATCTATAAGGATCTTTCTAATGATGGGAATTTACGCACTTTTATAAGTCACTCTGGCTAACTCATAGCTGCAGTGTATGAGTAAGACATGCTTAAAGGTAATTTTTAAGCATGTCTTACTCATACACTGCAGCTACACTGCAACATCCCATATCCCAACATCTGTACTATATTCCAACATCTGTACTATATCCCAACATCTGTACTACTGTTCCGTAATATGGTTTAATCAGCGTCCAAATGGTTTCACAGAAGCTTTTTTCCCCCAGCGGTCTCAGTCAAGTGACTGATTACTAAACATTTGTCCTATAACAAGGTGTGATGAAGTACCATAGTGGATGACTAGGAAATCAGATACAGATGGTCTTTGTGAGTCAAGATTTCTTATTTCTCTTATTTTAATTTTACTTTTAAGCTTCTCTGTAAGCATGCATCCCTGAACACACATAGTTCTGCGGGGTGCTGTGAGTGAAAACTCACACTCTCTGCCAACACAAAAAACTAAATTATTGTTGCATAACGAGCCACAGGTGGATGGCATTAAATGTTACCTAATGGCTTCATCTGCCTGTTTCCATCTGCAGGTGATGCCTGACAATGAACCGATTCCCATGTATCTCCACAACCTGTCTCCGACCTGCAGATGAGTCAAATTTCGAATTCAAATGTAAATTTTTATTTGACACATACACAACCATAGACAGTGTGATATGCAGTAAAATGCTTGCACGAATGTTTGTCACCTAAAAAGGAAGAGATGCAAATGCCAATAGCAAATTAAAAAAAACTACAATATATAGTCATTTTGTTTCCATCAAATAAATTAGACATATGTAAAAATGTAAAGTATGAACTGTATAAATAAACAATATGTATAAAGTATATGGAATGTGTAATGTGTGCAATGTGCTCATTTATATGTAAACAGAACCATAGATTTGCAACATACAGTATATGTTCTGTGTGCTGCAGTTGTGCAACGGTTATGCAATGTGCAACTGTTAAATGTTCAGTGTGGTTGATTTGCTCCAACACATGTGTAAAGAAAGCATAGCAAGTCCAATCAGTTGAGTCCTACAGTATGTGGAGTTCTGGTTGAGAGCTCATATAGCCTGTAGGAAGAAACTTCTCCTCAGTCTCTCAGTGTTGCCCTTTAAGGAGCGGAAGCGACCTGACCGCAATAGAGACAACAGTCCATTGTTGAGGTGGCTGAGGTCCTTCATGATCTTCCTGGCCTTGGTCCAGCACCACTTGCTGTAGACTGCAGGTCAAGGAGCTTGGTACGAATAATGTGCTCAGCTGATCGCGCCATCCACTGAAGAGCTCATCTGTCCTGCATGGTGCTGTTCCTGAACCAGGTTGTGATGTTTCCCGTCAGAATGCTGCAGGAGTAAAAGTTCCTAACCACCTTAAAGTGCAGTCTAAAGTCTCTCAAGCATCTGAGGTGGTAGAGTCGCTGCTGGGACCTTTTCACCACGTTGTTGATGTGACAGGACCAAGGTCCTGCATGATGTGAAGGTGTTCAGAAGATCACATTAGTTGTCAGAGATCAGGCCCCCTACACTGGGTGGCATCAGCAAACTTAATGATGTTGGTGGAGTTGGTAGTGGCCACGCAGTCATAAGTGTACAATCAGAGGGCTCAGAACACAACTGTCAGAATAATTTTATATATAAAGGAGTTATTTCTACTCTCTTGCACTCTTCCTCATAGATCTGATATTAATGTGTTAAATATTTCCTGCTGCTTTCTTCATGTCTTCTCTTGCATCTGCTCTTAAAGGTGTGAACGCTCCCATGCTCACCTTCTCATTCTCTCTTTATGTCTCTCTCTCTGTCTCCTTCCACCATCAAAAAAACCCATCTTTTGCTGTTAATAAACAGAGACCTTTTTGACAGACAACGTGTGTGTGTGTGTGTGTGTGTGTGTGTGTGTGTGTGTGTGTGTGTGTGTGTGTGTGTGTGTGTGTGTGTGTTTGACTGAGTCTCTCCTGACGCCGGAAAAGCTTACCGAAGCACAGCGGACAGACCAAGCAACTCGCTTCTTCTACTACGAAACTTTAAAAACTTTACAACAACCCTGTTGGGCTCCAGTGCTAAGGGTGAGGAAGACAGGTCTACCTATCCTAACTGCTTGTGGTCTGCCAGTTATGAAATTGGAGATCCACTGGCACACCTGGGACTCGGAGCTGGACCAAGTTCCAGGTGTTTCAGCTTGGTGTTGTGGAGGGAATGTTAACCGCTGAGTAGTCAACAAAGAGCATTTTAACATAATGCCCTTTTCTAATGTTCAGATGAGTGAGTAATGTATGAAGGAGGTGGCATCATCTGTTGAGCAGTTTGGGTGGTAAGCAAACTGTAGTGAATCTAGTGTGTTCTGTAGTAAAGAGATGATGAGGTCTCTGAGCAGCCGCTCAAAGCACTTCATTATTACTGAGGTCAGAGCTACAGGGCAATAGTCGTTAAAGGAGGCAGGATGTTTTTTTTTTTTTGGGACAGGAACAATGATGGACTCTTTAAAGCATGGGGGAAGTACCAATATGGATAAGGAGACGTTGAATATTTCTGTGAACACAGGTGCTAAATGGTCTGTGCAGGTTCTGAGGACTCGACCTGGGATGCTGTCTGGGATACTGATGCTGCTTTCCTGTTGTTCACTCTCGGGAAGGCTCTTGTCACGTCATGCTCAGAGATAATGATCATCATTAGCTGCACCTGAAGCGTAGAAGGTATTCGGCTCGTCTGCCAGAGACGTGTCTGTGTTCATCATACCTGATGTTGGTGCTTTATAGTTAGTTATTGTCCTTAGTCCCTGCCACAGGCTCATAGGGTCACTCTGTTGGAGCCGTGACTCTAGTTTCTTCCTGTAGTTCTGCTTTGCCTTCAACACTTCACGTACGTTGTGTGACAGCCTTGTACAAGTAATTTCCTAATCCTACAACGGCTTCCGTAACATGTTGATGTCATCAGAGCTGCGCTGGAACATGTCCCAGTCTGCGTCGTCGAACGGGTCCTGTAAAGCAGCAACCTCCCTCTGAACCGGAGCTTCCTTTTTGAGACTTAGTTTATATTTTGCCATGAGGAAGGTTGTGGCATGGTCGAATTTCCTAAATGGGGGGGGGGATTTGTCAGGTGATGTGCTAATAAAAGTTTGCGCTGCGTGTTTGAGGTTGGCGCTGGTGTTGTGTCTGGTGCTGTGTGAGGCCTCATGCAGCTCAAATAAGGCAGTGTCCATGTGCGTCTGAAGTGGAATATAAACACGCTGTTTATAACAAATGTAAACTTTCAAGAAAGGTATAAAGGATGACATTTGATGGTCACTAGTTCCACATTGGGTGTGTAGGAGTGCAAGAGAGGAACAATGCTTGTGCTGTTCAGTTGCCACCTTCCCTTGACTTCCCCAATTCCTGTGTTCTGTCGATGCAAGGAACTGAAAAAAAAAAAAAACTCAGCTGCCTGAATGGCATGGTTTGGTACTGCTGGGTTCAGTGAAGCAGAGGAGATTGCAGTCCCGAACTTTACCCTGGCCCTTAGGTCATCAAGCTTGTTTTCCAGTGAGTGTACATTGGCAAGCAGGATGCTACGCTGAGGCATGCCGTGTACATGGGCCTGAGCCTGTTTCCAAAGCCGGCTTGTTTCCCCTGAGGCCGCCCCTTCATGTCGCGTCCATTGTTCTCCCTCAGGATCTCACTCGACCACCTTAGATCTGGGATTAAAAACGTCAAATTGTGAGTACATTGTATACCAATAGAAATAAGAATATCCTTGCCATACCTAATCAATGGTGAAGAATTTGCCGGTTTAAGGTTGCTAAAAGTTAAATTAAAAAACAAAAACAAGGAAAAAGAGGTTGGAGCAGTCGTGGCGCCATCTTGTTAAAGAGTCATTCCCCTGATGGGAAATGCTGTTACAGACATCTGTGCACCTGGCCTGTGAATCATCTTGAAAAGAGCTGAAGTGCCGGACACCAACGAATGATTCCTGTGTTGGCATCCTTCATGCTGTAGCGCCACCGGAACAGGGTGTATCCAAATCAAGAGTGAAAGGGCACACCAGCAGGTAGTACTGAAAAGTGAGGATTTTTATGGCCAGGCACTCTTTTTCTATAGTGCTGTACTTTGCCAGTTTGCAGCTGATGTATAATATATGATGTATTTCCCTTTACCACCAGGGACAAAAAAGCCCCCAGCCTTCTGTCTGACACATCCATCTACAGAAGAAAAATGACCGTCAAGTCAGTTCACATGGCTCCATCTACTGGGCTGGATCTGATGCCCCCTTTTTAGTAAAGTCACTCAGTTCACTGGTGGCATCTGAAATATTAGACGCAAACCTTCTGTAGTAGCCAGCCCTTACCGCTGCCTAAACCTCTTTTTGGTCTTAGGTCTCGGACAGACTGCAATCGCTGCAGTGTTATCAGTTTGGGGATGCACCTGCCCGTGACCCAAGTTGAAACCAAGGTACTTCCTCCTGCCCATTTGCACACTTCTCTGGGTTTGGTGTGAACCTCACCCACTTCAGGAATCTCAGCACAACCTTGAGATGTTGCATGTGTAGCTGCTAGTCATTACTATAGATAATTATGCAGCTCTTTACAAAGAGTGTGGATTTTGTCTATGAAACATTGCAGGAGCTCCAAACAAAACAAGACATAAGTGTTACAAATTGGTTTAATCCAAACAGTATGGACAGAAACGGACAGACCCTTTGGACTTGGGTACCAAGACCACTGGACTACACTGATCACTGTGGGAATCCTCAATTACCCCATGTAAAGCATTGCCTTGAGTTCATTTAACATGATAAAAATATGATTAGGCAATCTATATGGCCGGCTGCATACCAACACACAGGGAGGTCTCTTTATGTGGTCCTCTATGAGGTTAGGAAACAGGAGAGAGGTGAAAAAATGTTGTATACCACATGGTTTGTGCTCGTATAATAATAATTAAGAAAGGGAGAACCACAAAGAGGCTTGTGATACACTATGTGATACACAATGCACTGCACTCATGCAGCCTGTTCTAATGGCCTGAAAAGATCCATACTAATTCTTTTGAAGGGGATCTCGATTAAGGGAAGTGGGTGCATTTGGAGCACAATGCACATCACTGGCATATGTGCATGAGAATGCCAGGGCAATGAAAACAAGACTTTAGACAGTTTAGTGTTTTATCAACCCCTAGGTGCCCTGCCGTTGGATTGTGATAAGCCACTTGGAATAACAAGTCCTGGTGGCTTCATTGGTATCAGCAATGGTGTCACTTTCTCCTTTGTCCAAGTCTTCTGCATCACGCGATATAGGTTGGCTTTAATAATTGCAAGTAGGCTAAATTTGAAAACAGCAAATTGATTTTACATAAACAAAGGTGCGTTTCAGGGTCTCTCGCTGACATAGAGCAGATGCCACTGGACCTGGCAAAACCTTGCCAACATTGTGCCTTTTGCACCACCAGACAACAAAATGCCCACATCTCTGTATTCCGCCACTAGGTCCTCCCCGGACTCTGGGGCCTCTGTCAGCGATGCCAAATAATGGCACGGGACCCACTCTGCTGTTTCTGGTGGCAGTTGCATGATGGACCTATCCAGTACCATAAGCTGAATAACGGCCTCGGTGATACATTTCCCCACCAACAGGAACTGGCAGCAGGCAATACCAGACCGGTGGCCTCTCTCCATCTGCAGGAGACACTCAACCAGACCCCCACTGGCACACAAGGGTTCTGTGATCACTATCTTGATAACATTATGTGAAATAAAAGGTGTCTTCCATTAACAATGATAAAAATGCAGGCCTGTGTAGTAACCCTGATTCATGCTCTCTAGCAAGAGAAAGTGAATGTGGCTTGCAAGCACCTAATCTTTCAACGATAAACTTGGGGCTTATTATACAGATCAGCTACCCTACTGAGCTATCCAACTAATAACAATTTGTCATTGCATAAAGATAAACTATAAAATTACATGAGTTTACAAATTGCTTGGAAGCTGAAACATCCCGAGTAATTTTCTAGAATTATGGCATACAATTTGAATAGTTGAGTCTGAATAGCTCCCCTTTGTGAACTGGCATCATGACAGTTCAGTGCTCTCTGCTATTGGAAATGAAGCAGCATGTGTACTATAATGATAATGTCTCTGTACAAAATCAGAGATGAGGTAACACTGAATCTGCTTTTTAACTGATTATAAATATAGTTCACCATATAGGACAAGATATAAAAACAGCCTTCATACCAAAAAGTTTTCAGAGCAGGTTTAAATATTCAATACTTGATTAGCAATATTAGGGTATTCAGAAAGCTCAGAATACAAAGGGTATTATGTCTGCAGGAATGTTCTTTTAAACAAGAAGATCCCATGACATGGCCTGAATTGAATTAATCATTGAATGTTAGAAAATTAATGAATGGTGTTGTCAGTAATCGTTTGCTTGCACGATGGACACAAATGACCCCATTTCAAATGTAGATAATACATTGGCTCCTGTACCCCTACACAGGAAAAAACACTATAGATAAGGGCTGGGTGGATATATAAGGGGCATTCAAGGCAAACCGGTACTTGCACTGAAATTTCTCGTGAATTTGCTGTTTTTAAGGCGTTAAAACTGATTGACATTTACAGAAGACTTGAAACACAGTTTGGTGGTTAGATTCAGACCATTAGCTATATATTGGGACACACCAGTCAAATGTTTAAAACTGTGGTATTAGATAATTTAGTAACATCTATAATAGTCAGTTGTTATTGTTATAGAGGTTAGCTGTTTTGGAATAATTCTTGCAAGAACAGTATTGTCAAGTGCATTTGCTAAACCCATCAAACACCATGATGAAACTAGCACTCATGACGACATTCCAAGTAAAACGTGACCAAAACCAACTGCTGCAGAGGAGAGGTTCATTTAGAGTCCCAAGGTTAATACGAAATGATGAAATATAATCAAAAGAGAACTATGTAAGTAATATTTTTGCCATAACACACAAAAATATTGTGAATACAAAAATAAATGAATGCATCAACATAACCTTTACTTTTTAAAATAATTTTAATAAATATACTTTGATTAATAATTATAGTATCTGTCCCAATCTTGGCCAGAATTAACTCGGTTAATTTTAGACAGATTTTATTTGGTTTAACTTTTCATTTTATTATATTTGCTTTCTCATTTAACACTTTCCTTCAAACTTTCCAATTCTGCATTCCATTTGTCACCAAGCTTCCAGTCACAAATACCTGCAACTTGTGGCCTGGTTGTTAATGCCATAGCAACAGGAATTGAAATAAAAACATAATCCCTGCTAAAACCTACAATATATATGATTGCTATGTCAGTAAACTCCGGGCTAATCTTAGAAAAGCTCTCCGATTGGGTCTTTCAAAACTGCAGTCAGGATTTAGCCCTGCAGAAGCAAAATACTTTAAATAAGAATCTCAGAATAAGGATACCAAACTACATTTCTCTTTGTTGCTGGTGAAACATTAAGGGTACAGCCTGGAAACAACAATGGCGTAAACCTTTAAAAAATGAATGGTACTGAAGTAGCATTAAAGCTATATATATATATATATATATATATATAAACATGAGAAAAATCTAATGTGATTTATCCCGTTTTTACCACCTCCATGTGATTTGTTGAGTTTAAGACCTAAAAGCATTTTAATGTGACAGTTGTAGATTGAAACAAATATGTAGTGAAAGTATCCGAGGTGTTACACATTAGGGCTTGAACGGCTGATATGACATTGAATGGCTGATACATGATATTTGTTTTAGTTTTTTTCTTGCCTGCATTGCACCCCTAGAACATATTTACTTGGATACCTGACTAATCCTTTGTCTTTGTTTAAGGGATTTGTTTTTAAGCCACAAGTGCTAGTTCGGTGTACATATATTGATCAATTATGGTGTAGATGCTCAGAGCTTGCTCAGTAGTCAAGTCAAGTCAATTTTATTTATATAGCGCTTTTAACAACTGACATTGTCGCAAAGCAGCTTTACACAATAAAAAGAAGTAAGTTTGTATGCAATGTGTATGAATCAAAATGATAAGATTGTCCCTGTAGCCATTTCTTGTTTTTCTTGTTTTGTTGCCTTTTCACCAGTGTCAGTTCACGCCAGTGTCAGAGAGATTTCTTTTTTTTCCCATTAAAACTGTGTTTCCGCTGTGTTTATGTGTTTGTTGTGACACACACACACACACACACACACACCCACACGGCACCTGTGCACACCTACGGAAACACTTATCTGTTGGGATTTATTTGTACTTTTTTTAAAGGTAAAGTGCAGATTAATTTGTTTTATTTTCATTTTATAGATTGTATTAATTATTTTTTATGTATTTAATTTTGGGGGCTGTGGAACGAATAATTTGAGTTTTCATTATTTCTTTTTCCGGAACGAATTATGCTTGTAATCCAAGGTTCCACTGTATATAGAGCTCAGGATTGTGCAGTATAGAGTGACATATCCTATGTAGGCAAAGAAATAGCTCAGATACACATGATCACAAGTTTTTATAGTTGTTTTGGGTTGTTTCTATGACCAAAAATAATAATATGCTTATTTTGAGAGTTTTGGTGACGTCCTTCCCATATTCCGGTAGTGGTAAAATTTACTCTTTATAAACATAATGACTTTGGTTCTACCTGGCATAACCAAAAACCCAAATTTACAGTTTTAAGTCTGCAGCGTCCAAGTTAACATACACCAGCAAGGGTTTCATATAAGAATTTTTTTTTTTTTATCGTCATTGATCTATGCTTGGGTTTTAAGGGTTAAGGAAAAGCCCAAACATAAAAACTCATGCATCCAGCTACAATTAGCTCTCCTCATTACGTTGCAATAATTTATGTTACAATTTGATTACACTGTATATTTGCATTACTTATGACCAAAATATACATAAGCTACACTTAAAAAGAAAAAACGGTGTCCTTTTGAGAGACAGAAGATGTGTAGATTGAAAGTAATTTGTTATTGTGGGACAATGCTGCAATCACCAATCCAATGTAAAATCAGCAGGGCCATGCACTCTGTAATTGACTAGTAGGTTTAAAGCAGCTGGCTCTTTCATGTGATGAGCAAGCAAAAGTAATACACCTGGCATTACAGCTTTCTACTTTGCTTTGTCTGTCATCACTTTCTTCTCAATGATCTTTATGCAATATGAATGAAGAATACAGTTTTTTTTCCTGCCGATTATAGAATGCCTGTCTTCACTTTGTTTATTGGATTTTTGTGCTTTGTGACAGATTTTTTTATCTGAAAGAAGTAAAATGTGTTTAAAGATAGATCTGCCTGTCTGCTGCCTTGGCATTGACAATCCTTGAAACAGTCTTCTGTTTGGCTATTCTCTACGCTGACAGCACAGTGACAGCGTTCCTGGATGTCAGATTTAGACCCTGATTCAAAGTTGATTCTCACCCATTCGCACCCTAGTGCCACAGTCTAAAAGAAAGAGAAATACAAGAAGCAGTAGATAAAAAAGGTCTCAATGCAGAAGGCCATATAAACAACCTAAAACCTGGACAGTGTCACGGACTAACCGGAGATGAAGCAGAAGACTTAGCAGTTAGCCCTGTAGCGTGGATGGTAAACCCAAACGCGGAAGTAGCGCGAGTAGGCAGGATAACCACGCTAGTTATTCTTAGAACTCTCCCGAAGCGAGAGCAAGAGTTTACACAAATAAACCCGCGTTCTAAATACACACACCCAATCAGAAGCGATAACCCAAGAAAGTGAGTACTCACGTTTGGACGAGCGAGGCGTCGGCGATAGCATGGGCATAACTCAATGACTGAGCGATGTGATGCGTCATCTTGTTTCCTTTTATGCTTCCTGAAACCCGACCGTATTACTTCCGGGTCCTAGTACCGGTCGTGTTATGAGTGTGCATGACAGTACCCCCCCGTCCAGGACCGACTCTCGACGGTCCTGGGGTGGAGGATACCCGACGACGGTAGTCCCGGATGAGTTCGGGGTCTAAGACGAACCGAGCCGGAATCCAAGATCTCTCCTCGGGACCGTAACCTTCCCAATCCACCAGGTACTGGAGCCCTCTGCCCCGAGGACGTGAGTCAAGGATCCGGCGAACGGTGTAGGCGGGACCACCCTCAATCATACGGGGAGGAGGAGCAGGGTGGGTGGGTGGAACCATAGGTGAGGTGGTGAAGGTTTTGAGCTGGGAGGTGTGGAATACCGGATGGATCCGGAGCGCCGCAGGCAGCTGGAGCCGGTAGGTGACAGGGTTAATCCGGAGGTTGATGCGGTATGGTCCGATGAATCTGGGTGACAGTTTCCTTGACTCAGTCTGCAGGTGTAGGTTTTTTGTCGATAGCCATACCTTATCACCTACTTGGTACATTCGTCCCGGTGGGTGTCGACGGCGATGTTGCAGGGTGTAACTGCGGTTGGCCTTTTGAATGGCGTGGTTTGCTTGTCTCCAAAGCCGTTGACACCGGCGAACCAATTGTTGGGCCGACGGCACCTCCACCTCCGGTTCTTGATGGTCGAACATCGGAGGTTGGAAGCCGTAGCATACCTCAAATGGGCTTAGGTTGGTGGCAGAAGATAGGTGGAGGTTGTGGGACAGTTCAGCCAAAATGAGGTAGCGGGCCCAGGAGCACTGGCGATCAGCAATGAAGCATCTCAGGTAGCGCTCCAGTTGTTGGTTGGTTCGCTCCGTCTGACCGTTAGTCTGTGGATGGTAACCGGAGGACAGACTGCAAGTGGAATTGATCAGACGGCAGAAGGCCTTCCAGAACCGGGACGTGAACTGGGGCCCCTGTCCGAGACGATGTGCTTTGGGAACCCATGCAGGCGGACTACGTGCTCTAATATCAGCTCGGCTGTCCTTTTAGCTGACGGGAGACCGGAGAGGGCCACCAGGTGAACAGCTTTGGAGAACCGGTCGACGATGGTGAGGATGGTGTCCCTTCCTTCAGAAACCGGCAGGCCCGTGATGAAGTCAACGGCAATGTGTGTCCAGGGTCGGCGGGGAACCGGGAGTGGTTGAAGTTCCCCGGGCGATGGTCTGTTGCTGTCCTTGGACCTGGCACACATTGGGCACGCCTGGACGAACTCGTCTACGTCCTTTTTCATACTGGGCCACCAGAAAGCACGTTGTACAAACAGTAGGGTCCGCCGTTTCCCGGGGTGTCCTGAAAGGGGGGAGGAGTGTCCCCACTGGAGTACTTCGGCCCTGATGGCATTGGGGACATAGAGTCGGCCAGGCGGCACACCTGCTGGTTCGGTCTCCGTAGCTTGTGCCTGGCGAACCCTCGTTTCCAGGTTCCACCTGAGCGGTGCGAGGATCTTGGTGGGTGGCAGTATAGGCGCGGGGTCCGCCCGGGGGACGTCTTCCTCGTGTTGTCGGGAGAGGGCGTCGGCTTTGGTGTTCTTGGACCCCGGGCGGTATGACAGGTGGAAATTGTCATTTTCGAAGAATAGTGCCCACCGCGCCTGTCTGGGGTTCAGCTGTTTTAAAGTGCGGATGGTGATGAGGTTTTGGTGGTCGGTCCAGACGATGAACGGCTCTCTGGCGCCCTGGAGCCAGTGTCGCCATTCCTCCAAGGCCCACTTTATGGCCAGCAGCTCGCGGTCCCCTACTCCGTATCGCTGCTGAGTGGCGTCAAATTTCTTGGAGAAAAAACTGCAGGGGTGCAGTTTTTGGTCTGGACCTCGCTGGGAGAGAACAGCCCCGGCGCCCACATCCGAAGCGTCCACCTCCACAACGAATGGTTTGTCAGCATCCGGGTGAAGGAGGATGGGAGCAGTGGTGAAGCGGCGACAGAGCTCATGGAAGGCAGAGACGGCAGTTGGGGTGAGGTTGAAGGGGTGAGATGATGGGCGGGTCAGAGCGGTTAGTGGCGCTGCAACGGTACTGTAGTCCCGGATAAAGCGGCGATAGAAATTGGCAAACCCGAGAAATCTCTGGAGCTGTTTAAGAGTCTTGGGTAGGGGCAAATGACTCACAACTTCCAGTTTCTGCGGGTCCATGGCCACACCCTGGGGCGAGATGACAAAACCCAGGAACGTGGTGGAGCGCTCGTGGAAAGCGCACTTCTCCAACTTACAGTACAGCTGGTGGGCGAGCAATCTCTTTAGAATCGCTCTGACATGCTGGATATGCTCGTTGACAGTTCGAGAGTAGATGAGGATGTCGTCAAGGTAGACGAACACCCAACGGCCTAACATGTCTCTGAGAACGTCATTAATGAACTGTTGGAAAGCGGCAGGTGCGTTGCAGAAACCAAACGGGATGACCAGACTTTCGTAGTGTCCTGTAGGGGTGATGAAGGCCGTCTTCCACTCATCGCCCTCCCTGATGCGCACCAAGTTGTAGGCGCTCCGGAGGTCCAACTTAGTGAAGATGGTGGCACCAGAGAGGGCGTCCAGGGCAGAGTTGGTAAGAGGCAGTGGGTGTCGTTTTTTTATGGTGATATTATTGAGCCCCCGGTAATCGACACAGGGACGTAGACTACCATCGCGTTTTTTCACGAAAAAGAACCCCGCAGCGGCAGGTGAGGAGGAGGGCCGGATGGTACCATGGCAAAGTCCGCTGGAAACATACTCCTCCATCGCCTGCGTCTCGGTGTTGGACAATGAATAGAGAAGGCCGCGGGGTGGTGTCGCACCTGGCTGAAGATCGATCGCCAGGTCGTATGAGCGATGAGGTGGTAGATGGGTCGCACGTCTCTTACAAAAGACTTCAGCCAGGTCCCGGTAGTCTAGCGGGATTTTATCTGTGTCGACATCGGGGCCCTCGGACTCCCTAGAGCACGTCCCAGCCTCGGCCCGTAGGCAAAGCTCAGTGCAGGTCGGCCCCCATTGTAGGATCCGGCTTTGGGTCCAGGATATGAGCGGGTCATGTTGCAGCAGCCAAGGGTGTCCGAGGATGATGGGTGGTGATGAAATGGTGGTGGTGTGAAACTGGATCTGTTCTCGATGCTGGTTGATGATGAGGGTGATAGGTTGGGTTTGAAAGGAGATGGGGCTGGAGGAGAGAGGCCGACCGTCGACTGATGTAATGGTTACAGGCTGGGATAACGCCTCAATCTTTATCCCCAATCTTTTGGCATAGGAAGAGTCAATGAAGTTACCGGCTGCCCCGGAGTCGACGAACGCGGTACTTCCGACCCGTTTGTGGCCAAACTGGAGATGTACTTTCACCGTGAGACGGGAATCACTGGTCAGGGTGGTGGAGAGAGACATGGGACCCGGTGAGTTCCTCCCATTTCTCACCGAGGCTGCGCGTTTCCCGGCCGCAGAGGACAGATGGCCCGATGATGTGCAGAAGATCCACAATACGCGCAGAGCCCCTCTCTAAAGCGGCGTTCCCGTTCTGCAGCGGTTAAGGAGGCGCGCCCTAATTGCATGGGTTCCCCGGCTCCTGTGTCAACCACGGCGGGAGGTGGAGTACCGACGGTCCTGGTGGGTGCTGCGGTGAATGAGGCGTGGACTTCTGGAACTGGAGAGCGGGAGAGGAAGGGCGTGGTGTGAGGTAGTGCTGTCATGGTGGGTGGCAGGGTACGGGGAGCTGGCTTGGGGCGAACGAGCAGCCGTTGGTCGATCCGGAGGGCGAGTTGAATTAAACCCTCCAAGGTCGCTGGAAGCTCTCGTCCGGCGAGCTCGTCTTTTATCCGTGCAGCCAGTCCCTCGTAGTAGGCCGTCCGGAGTGCGGAGTCTCCCCAGTCGGTCTGTACGGCGAGAGTGCGAAACTCCGCGGTGTAACGGCTCACGGACGACCCTCCCTGCTTTAGATGGTATAACTTAGAGTCGGTCTCCACCTCAGCAGCCGGATGTTCAAAGGTGAGTTTCAGCTGGCGGGTGAACTCGGTGTAGGAGTAGGCGACATCTGAGTCTGAGCGAAGAACCGCCGTGGCCCACTCAGCTGCCTGCCCGGATAGCAACGAAACGAGAAGAGCAATGCGCAGTCGGTCTGTGGAGTATCTGGTGGAATTAAACTCAAACACAAGATCCAATGCAGTTAGAAAAACACTGCACTTCCCATCCGTGCCATTCCATTTATCCGGGAAAGATAGAAAAACCTCAGAAGGTGGAGAGGGAGTTGGCGGCGCAGCAGCCGCTGCGATGGGCGTGGCCACAGCCGGCTGAGCGGCCGCCCCGCGGAGGATCGCATTCTCCTGTCGCAGCTCCGCCACCTCGCGGCGCAAGGCCGCGACGCCCTGGAGCTCCGTGCGGAGCGATGCGACTTCACCACGGAGCTGATCGATCAGCTTAGCATGCCGGTCAACCACATCGCAGAGGTGAGCAAACTCCGCTGGGTTTACTGCCGGAGGCTCAGTCATTCTGTCACGGACTAACCGGAGATGAAGCAGAAGACTTAGCAGTTAGCCCTGTAGCGTGGATGGTAAACCCAAACGCGGAAGTAGCGCGAGTAGGCAGGATAACCACGCTAGTTATTCTTAGAACTCTCCCGAAGCGAGAGCAAGAGTTTACACAAATAAACCCGCGTTCTAAATACACACACCCAATCAGAAGCGATAACCCAAGAAAGTGAGTACTCACGTTTGGACGAGCGAGGCGTCGGCGATAGCATGGGCATAACTCAATGACTGAGCGATGTGATGCGTCATCTTGTTTCCTTTTATGCTTCCTGAAACCCGACCGTATTACTTCCGGGTCCTAGTACCGGTCGTGTTATGAGTGTGCATGACAGACAGCATGTTACCATAATTTATGGATGTCTGCCATGTTACCTACACTTGTCTGCTTGGTCCACAATGGTATTTACATCAAATACTTCAGTCACTTGGCATTTTGGCATGTCATACATATTCATGAAAAAGTGCTCACTACAGCCCCTGGTGGTCATATTGTGTCTATAGACCTCTAGTTGTATAGTCAAGACCATAAGCCCATATGTTTATATGGCTGTGTGTGGCCTTTTCCCCATAATCTTATGACAAATGAATGAAATAAAATGTTTCTTTCAAGTGTTAAATTTGCATTTATATGGTTATGGGAACTCTCAATATGTTTCCGTCATTAGGCTGAAAAAACAAACCTTTTATAGAGATATAGGAACTCCAGGAGTGTTGAACTAAGTCAACAATTCATCACATTGTTCAAGAAAGAGAGAAATAGCAAGGTCATACGGCCCTGAAGATCACAGATGACAACTTGGTAGAATTCTTTCCTTGGTGATAAAATAAAAATCAAGCCAAGTAAAAAAAAAAAAAACTCTTAGGTATGTATATCATTGTCTACAGTCATGAGATACATTAATGACTGTAATATAGAGGGTTTACCTCAATATAATGTACAAGCCACTGCTAACACTCAAGAACAGAAAGGCCAAATTAAACTTGGCTAAAAAACATCTGAAAGTGCCTGCCCAGTTCTTTGAACAGAAGAAATCTAGATTAGAATGAGGGACGAGACAAGTATATAGAAGGAAAGGAAGGCTGAGACCTAGACAGATCATCTGTCAAATATGGTGGCGGCAGTAATGTAGCATGGGCGTATATGGCTGATAATCTGCTAGTGTCTTAGGATCTGCAATGCCTACTTCAATCAGGGGATGCAGACTGCTTGTCAGTACCGCATATTATGAAAACTTGAGCAGGTTCGGAGAGTTTTCTTACAAAGCCAGTTTATATTCAAGACTCACAGTTTCTGTGTTTAGGTCTAAGCTGAAAACCTATTTATTTAGCCAAGGATTTTTGTGAATAGATTGTTAGCAAGATCTGGGGGTGCAGATCTGGGGGACTCAGAGTATTGGATGTGGAGTATTGTGAAGTGGTATGTTTGGATGCAGTCTTCCCCAGCATGAGGTTTATTGATGGTAGAGTGACTGGTTGGGAGCCCTCATGTCTGTGTTTCCGTCTGGCTCTCCCTTTTAGTTATGCTGTCATAGTTAGTCCTGCTAGAGTCCCTGATTGCACTCTGCACTAAATATACATTCACCTTATACATTATGTGACTGCGACCAAACCTAAATGTTATCTCTGTTTCTCTTCTCTCTATTTCCACCTCTCCCTGTCTCTCACTATTGAGCTACATATGGCGCTCCTGAGCTCACAGTGATCCAGACCCCCTCTGCCCTCTGGAACTGTCTGACTCACTCTGGTGACCTGCTTCTGGCTGAAGATCTTGTTGCATTCAGTAGTCTGCTTGGGATGCACATGGCAACTGGGAACGGTTCCATTTTCCACAAAGACGGTCCTGGCCTCAGCTCATGCAGGCAGCTGTTCTTTGAGGACTTGTGTCTGTCGCTCAATAGTTTAGCGCTGGAATTTCCGACAGTTTTGTACCTGAGCCTCTGAAAAACAATTCCTGCTATCCGTTATCACCCAAATGAGAATGGGATCCCTGTTAACCCCGATTCCTCTCAACGTTTCTCCATATTACCATCTCAGGACGTTTTTCCTTGCCCCTGTTGCCCTCGGCTTGCTCATCAGGAACGATCTGATCATTTTAATCCATCCATGTATTTTCTCACACATTTCATACTCGTTTTCAGAATTTATTTTGATTTTGCTTGCAAAAATGACTATTGTTAAAAGCGCTATAAAAAGGAAAGAAAATTGAATTAGTGTTTGTTGATGATGTCCTGATAGAAGTTGCAGGATGAAATCAGAAGTGTAAAGAGGTATACAGGGTGGGCCATTTATATGGACACACCTTAATAAAATGGGAATGGTTGGTGATATTAACGTCCTGTTTGTGGCACATTAGTATATGTGAGGGGGCAAACTTTTCAAGATGGGTGGTGACTATGGTGGCCATTTGGAAGTCGGCCATCTTGGATCCAACTTTTGTTTTTTCAATAGGAAGAGGGTCACGTGAAACTTATTCACATCAAACTTATTGGGAATTTCACAAGAAAAACAATGGTGTGCTTGGTTTTAACATAACTTTATTCTTTCATGAGTTATTTACAAGTTTCTGACCACTTATAAAATGTGTTTAATGTGCTGCCCATTGTGATGGATTGTCAATGCAACCCTCTTTTCCCACTCTTCACACACTGATAGCAACACCACAGGAGAAATGCCAGCACAGGCTTCCAGTATCCGTAGTTTCAGGTGCTGCACATCTCGTATCTTCACACCATAGATAATTACCTTCAGATGACCCCAAAGATAAAAGTCTAAGGGGGTCAGATCAGGAGACCTTGGGGGCCATTCAATTGGCCCACGATGACCAATCCACTTATCAGGAAACTTCATCTAGGAATGCTCGGACCTGACACCCATAATGTGGTGGTGCACCATCTTGCTGGAAAAACTCAGGGAACGTGCCAGCTTCAGTGCATAAAGAGGGAAAAATATCATTATGTAGCAATTTCAAATATCCAGTGGCCTTGAGGTTTCCATTGATGAAGTATGGCCCCACTATCTTTGTACCCCATATACCACACCATACCATCACTATTTTTGTTCCAACAGTCTTGGAGGGATCTATC
Source organism: Clarias magur (assembly GCA_013621035.1). Lineage (NCBI taxonomy): Eukaryota > Metazoa > Chordata > Actinopteri > Siluriformes > Clariidae > Clarias > Clarias magur. Next base: position 2,134,872 of record QNUK01000011.1, on the reverse strand, counting down.
CAATGTGGGTTAGTGTCAGACCAATAGCGGTGGCTTTGTTTGTTAACTTCACCATTCACATAAAAGTTTGCCTCATTACTGAACAAAATCTTCTGCGTGAACTGAGGGTCCTGTTCCAATTTTTGTTTTGCCAATTCTGCAAATTGTGTGCGCTGATCTGGGTCATCCTCGTTGAGATGCTGCAGTAGCTGGAGTTTGTAAGGGTGCCATTTGTAAGTAGCTAATATCCGCCAAAGGGATGTTCGACCCATGCCACTCTCCAGTGACATGCGGCGAGTGCTGAATGAAGCTAGGACAGCCACTGATGTTTGTTCATTAGTGACAGTTTTCATGCGTCCACATTTGGCAAATCCAACACTGAACCAGTTTCACGAAACTTAGCAAGCAGTTTGTTAACTGTAGCATGGGAGATGGGTGGTCTCGTAGGGTGTCTTGCATTGAAATCTGCTGCAATGACCCGGTTACTGCGTTCACCAGATATCAACACAAATTTGATTTGCATTTCATCACGTGTTAACCTCTTCGACATGTCAATGGCTGTGAACAAAGAGAAACTTGTAAATAATTCATGCAAGAATACGGTTATGTTAAAACCAAGCACACCATTGTTTTTCTTGTGAAATTCCCAATAAGTTTCATGTGTCACATGACCCTCTTCCTATTGAAAAAAAACAAAAGTTGGATCCAAGATGGCCGACTTCCAAATGGCCACCATGGTCACCACCCATCTTAAAAAGTTTGCCCCCTCACATATACTAATGTGCCACAAACAGGACGTTAATATCACCAACCATTCCCATTTTATTAAGGTGTATCCATATAAATGGCAAATCCTGTATTTCATGCTCAGACTATGTCAAATGCTGAAAAACTGATAGAAGAGCACTTTAAAAAAAGGTAAAAAAGGGACTTTCCCTAAATGGTCCCCTGATTCCACTCCAACTGAGCATGCTTTTCATTTACTCTAGACCAGGGCTCTTCAACTCCAGTCCTGGAATGCCAACTACAAATCCAACACAGTTTGTAGATGGCCAACACCTGAACATACCCACTGAACCTGGTAATTAACAGTTTAGTTGAAATAGCTGTATTTGAGCGGAAGAATCACCAAATTGTGCTGGACACTGGCCCTCCAGGACTGAAGATGAGGAACCCAGCTCTAGACAAAACTAAAAGTCCTACAAACAAGCAGCAACTGAATGTGGGTGCAGAAAATGACTAAGCATCTGTAAGGAGGAAACTTCGAGTTTAGTGATGTTTATGGGTTCCAGAATTCATTGACTACAAATGATTTACATCCATTAAAATCTAATCATTAAATTTATATTCATCATTTTGTCCTATTACTTTTGAGCCTATGACAATGAAGGGAATTTGTATATTTAAAATGAATAAAGGACTAATGTAGGGTTAATAAAGGGTTTAAAGGGTTATATCTTTATCTTATCTCATATAAAGGGTTAATCTTTGGTTAAAAAAAAAAAAAAAAAAAGCCCTTGAATTAAAGCTGAAAATCTTCAGATTCACCTTCAATCACATCTTAATTGCTTCATTTACCTTTAATTTTATTTCACCTCACATGTGGAATTTCTGGTCTACAGTTCCAGTGTGTTGCATTGAAATAGAAGTTGATCCTGTAATGTTATGTCCAGTTATGCAGTTATCCAATTTTCAGTCAACAGTCAAGTTTTCTCTGTCTTACAATAGCTAGAAACTTGTGGACAGGGAAAAGACTATCATATGTACAGTATGCTTGCTCTATAAACAGCACAGTTTTGCTTTTTGGACTGCCAGCTTTGATCCCCCGATGAAAGGGTATTCCTGTTGCAATTAAGTCATTTTTCCAGGGATATACTGTGGTCACACCTTTGTTTTTTTGAGTTTTTACTGATGTAAAAGGGTGCACAGGTGTCTCTGCATGTCTACAGGCTGATATCCATGTTATGTGCTGTATGTTTTAATGGTTTTGATCATATATTTTTCATTCAAAACCCTAAAAAAAATATTCACCATTATGCAATATTTAAAATGTTTCAAAAGTCACATGTTCAGAAAAAACTTTCAATGATATTGCCATATTGACTGTAAATGAAAGAACAATTTACGTTGAACAATATTGACTTTAAATGGCAGAGATCCTGTTCCAAATCATGTAAAAATGAAGACGTTATTGATCTCATGCCATTACTGTAGCAACTTTAAGGTAGGCCTGCAACAGCAGAATACTAGATTCCATATCTGTCAGTGAAAGACAGGAATCTGCGGGATGCAGGCTCACCCATACTAGACAGATACAGAAATTTTTGGGAAAAAACTCCTCAGCTTTATACCATCTCTAGCTGTCCATCATTGGTAAGTCTATGCCCATGATAGCATCAGATTCCTGTTCTTGGCGGACGGGAGTGGAAGTGGAGCCTGGTGTGTTCCTCAGCTGTTATAGGATTATAGGACAATTATAGGACATCCAGTCTGATATGTATAGATGTTCCTATTAAGTACCTGTGTGTGTGTGTGTGTGTGTGTGTGTGTGTGTGTGTATTTATATATACAGTATATACTGTATAGCGAGAGAAAGATAGAGAGAAAGTATCCTGGTGTCTTAATGGTGGCACAAGCATATTAAATGGGTAAATGGACTATATATATATATATATATATATATATATATATATATATATATATATATATATATATATTCAGTATTGCTGTTGTTCTTCTTTCAGCTCCTCTCCTTTAGGGTTACCACAGCGGATCATCCAAGATGATTTTAGATAAGGATTGAAAAATATAGAACGTAATTTAAGTTCTGATAATCATAATCTGAGCTGTTTAACATAAATGAAAAGCTTTTCTAAGAGCACAAGCATAAAATACAGTTAAATAGACCGAGATGACAAAAGAACAAAAAGGTGCAGTAGAAAAGGAAACAGACCTTATCAGGATGACTTAGTGAAACTTGAGAGACAACTTGGCTATATTGTTGCAGGTGCTTCAGTTCTGGTTGGACTGCAAACAGCAATTGTGACCAATTAAGCAAGACTCTAATTTATGGGGTCAATTCCTTTTAATACAATACCATATAATAGTAGTTGTATTCAACTACTTACATCTAGTTGAATACACTAAAAAGGAGGAAGACATACAGGGTTTTCATCCGTCCACATTTTGGTAAATCCAATACTGAACCAGTTTCACGAAACTTAGCAAGCAGTTTGCTAACTGTAGCATGGGAGATGGGTGGTCTCGTAGGGTGTCTTGCATTGAAATCTGATGCAATGACCCGGTTACTGCGTTCACCAGATTGCAACACAATTTCGATCCGATCATCACGTGTTAACCTCTGTTTTTCTTGTGAAATTCCCAATAAGTTTGATGTGTCACATGACCCTCTTCCTATTGAAAAAACAAAAATTGGATCCAAGATGGCCGACTTCCAAATGGCTCCCATGGTCACCACACATCTTGAAAAGTTTGCCCCCTCACATATACTAATGTGCCACAAACAGGATGTTAATATCACCAACCATTCCCATTTTATTAAGGTGTATCCATATAAATGGCCCACCCTGTACAACTTCATGTTTATCAGGGAAAAACCTAAGCAGGTAGAATCTAAAATATGGCTCGGGGATTTTAGCTACAATTTCTGAAATTCTTTGTGTGTAAAAAACACTTTCCTAGTGTTGGATGGATATTGTGCATGACTCTGGAACATCTGCTACTCACTTCTCTTCTCCAGCTCTGTGATGTTTGAGAAACACTGGTAAGGAACTGAAACTTGCTCAATGATGCCCAGGTGATCTGTTCCCATGACAACAGCCATAGAAGGATGGTAGCAGTCTACATTGTGAAGCACATCACAGCGTGTTCCAGCGATGGACAAGTAGCTGGTCATTTTAGCGTCTCCCAGTTTCCTTAAGGGTAGGTGTGAATCATGCAACTTAAAAAAAATTCTCACCACTCCACAGTTCCTCAACAGGAACTGATGAGGATCCTCCTGTGAGAGGTGAAATATTTTCAGGATTATAGCTCATGTATAACTACCCTAACATTCTACCTTTGAGACAATTTAAACACAGATGACTAAAAACCTTCATACAGTAGAATCGTGGCAATGAACATTTGTAATTAAAAAAGACAAAAAAGTATAGAAGTGCTGTAAAACTTGGCCTTTTAGGGATTTGCTAATAATGTTAAGGAATTATTTGTTCAATTGCAAGAGGCTCAACTGCTAAAATTAAAAACCTGGTGAAGACTCTCATAGGAAAAGTTCCAGGGCCATGAAAATGCAAAAGATGGAATAATTGTGCCCTGTGGTAAAATTAATATACAGGATGCACAATAAATGCACAACATTAAAACTATAACACCAGCTGATTCTTTTAATCCCAGATAATTGAAACTGATTTCAATAAATGTGTTCTTGCTTCCAATAAATGCTGTGAAAGTGTTTAGATGATAAATGAGTTTAGAGGTTATGGCAGTTAAAAAAATTAAATTTTCCTACAAAATGGAAAATTGTATTTATTATCTCATTAAATACATGACATTCCCCGTGGCAACGGTGCCTACAAAAAAATAATAATAATAAGATTTTATGAAAAACAGAACACCGTACAAGTGAGGGAGTATACTATATAAGATACTGTATAGCTGTGCACTTACATATATAACTGAGGAGAAAATGTGTTTTTTTTTTTCTTTCTTTTTTTTGGACAGTTGTGATAATTATTTTAAATCATACAGTACATACTGTACATATATACATACAATACATGCATGCATAAATACAGAGTCAGCCAAAATGTAACAAATATATACAGTACACACTTCAGAATAATAACAACTTATCTAAATATTTTAATATTTTTTGCTATATGTTACATATTGATATATACAATAATATTATGATCATATGATCTATATTCTATTCTATGATTATATTTTTCTTTTCCTGAAGCTGACTCTGTATGTATGCATACAAACTATACTGTTTATAATTTTTAAAGAGTTTTCATACCAAATAACTGACTGTTTAACTGGTTTTGTACATAATAATGCAGGCATAATAATAATCATAATAATAATCATATAACAAAATTTGTACTAAAGATAACGTCAGTATATCTATAGTATCTATAAAAATGTACAGTATAACTTTTTTTAGTATGCCATTATTTATTTAATAAAAAGAAGCCAAAAGCAAAAAAAAAATAAAAATAAAAATTCAATAGCATTTAGAGCTTTAAGATAGCCTTTAGGGCTACCATTGGCAGCAGTAATTTGAAGTAATCATTATAACTTTATCTGTCTTTCAGTGGTTTTGTAGGAATTTTGGCTTCTTTACAGATTTGGCCATTTTTCTTCTTCTGTCCAGTAAGATCAAATAATTGTTATTATGTTTTTACACAGAACACATAGAATTTAAGGGGGGGGGGGGGGATACTTTTGAACCATTTTGAACCATTTTGAATATATACCATATATGGTAACTTTCCTGACCTCAATTTGCAACAGAAAAATGAAAAATTTGTAATTTAATAATGTAATTTAAAATCATGCGTAGCACTGCCAGCTCCACTCACTATCACTATTATACAGGATGGCAAACGTTTTTTTCAGTCTTCACCTGTCCATTTAGGCTCACCATTCATTTTAGCTTAATGGTGTCTAATGAGTTTCAATGACGAAAAATGAAATTTTTTGCAAAACGTTGAGACAAAAATGTGTTTGTGAATTTACTGACAGATGATTGACTAGCTACAGGTGCGCTTGACAATCATGACACCATTGTGTTTTTCTTATTTTTTGAAAGCCCAAAATGAAATGTATGTCAAAACCAAGACAGTCCCATTGCCAACCAAATTTGGTCCCAGCCACAGCTAGTGCTCATTAGCTGTGAGTTGAGCAAGCCATGTTATGCCAAGCCATGTCAACACCCCTAAAAATCACTCGGTCAGTCTTGTTAGCATGGCAATGCTGCTGAAAGATGTCTGCCCAGCTAATGCTAACCGGGCAGGGACCATCTATATAGCTCAGGGGTGTTTCTGGTCGAATGGCAGTAAGGTCAGTCCAAGACCAAGGGGGAAGAAAGGAGAAAGTGTTTATTTTGACTGTCAGGGCTTTATAAAAAAAAATGCATACAATATTTTTTTTGTATCTCACCAGTCTTCCACAAAAAAAAAAAAAAAAACATTTATTATGGTACAGGACAAATGAAAAGCACAAGCTTGAGTCTTGCAGATATGACATAACATTAAACATTACTGCAATTTACAAGGAAATTTAAATATTGCTGACAAATCAATATATTATAAAAGGAAAATATCTGACAATCATAAAGTTTAAATATAATAATATTTTACCTTATTATTATTATTTGTTTGTTATTGTAATGAGTTTTTTTGTCTGCTATTTCTTATTCCTGCTTTATTTTTATTATTATTATTATTATTTTATTTTATTATTATTATTATTATTATTATTATTTTGCATTGAGGGGCATCCTTAAATAAATAAATAAATAGATGCAATAAATGCTATTTGGCTAAAACGTAATAAAGTATTGTAAATAACCACTTTACAACTGTGGTAAGGACTTAAATAAAGTATTAGTATAAAATATAAAAACAAGACAGTTTTTTAAAAATAATATACTGTATAATTAACACACCAGTTTGGAAACTGTTGATCTCCTGCTGTTGAAGAAGTAGTTCTTTAGTCTTCGTTTGAAGCCAGCCAATGATTCGGCTATTGAGACAGCCGGAGGGAGATCATTTCACCACCTGGGGGACAGAGAAGAGTCTTGATGCAGAAAAGCATCTCAGAACACACAACATGTTAAACCCTGAAGTGGATGAGTTACATCAGCAGGAGATCAGTGGTTTCTGAACTGGTATGTTTGGATGCTGTCTTCCCCCACCCTAATTGATCATTCAGATTTATTGACAGAGGAGTGACTGGTTGCTTTACTTCCCAGGAAGCCCTCATGTCTGTGTTTCCTTCTGGCTCTCCCTTTAAGTTATGCTGTCATACTTAGTTACTGCTTGCACTTTACAAAATATACGCTGACCTTATACAATCTGTGACTGACTCATTCTGGTGCCCAGTCTTTATTTATTTATTTATTGCCCAGTTCTCGTTCATGGACGCCTCTGTATGTATGCACTGCTTGGGGATGTGTGTGGTGATTTGAAGATGGTTCCAATTGATGACCATGAAGATGGCCTTGGACTCGGCTGATGCAGGCAGTTTTTTTGCGATGGCTTCTGACTGCAGTCACTCAGTAGTCGATGACTGAAATTTCCATGAACAGTTTTATACCCAAGCCTCCATCAGTGAAAGCGTACTTCATAATATTGACTGAAACACCTGACCAGTTATATCGAACTTTCATCCTTATGGCACACAGAAATATCAGAGATTGATTTGTGGTCATCCTATCCGATATCCGAAATGAGGATGGGTTCCCTGTTGAGTTTAGTTCTTCTCAAGGTTTGTTCCTATTTACATCTAAGAGAGTTTTTCCTTGCCTGGCTTGCTCAACAGGGACAGAATATAATAAATATACTTATAATTTAGACTTATTTTCCTCACATTTGTTATCATTTATATCCATTATTTAAAGTTCTGTAAAGCTTCTTAGTGACAATAAATTTTTTAAAACTGCTATACAAATGAAAACGAATTTGATTTAATTGAGTTTCTGGCATACACAACACAGACTCATTTTTCTCCATTTGTATGTTGCATGTGAAAATTAACCAGAGCTCATGGGCTGTATCTGTATGATTTTATGCCCTGCACGTCTGCCATATGTACTGCTTAGATAATTACATAAATGAACAGGGGTACAGATGTTGATAATAAGGTGGCTTGTGAGTGTCAATTTTTCTGAAGTCCTTTCTTGTTGGGGTTAATGAGACAAATCAGAAACACACAATGCAGCACCCCTGTCCAGGACGCTTGAGGGATCATGCTTGTTGGGAGTTGATCATTACACTCACATTACACTGAAGCAGGTGAAGAAAGGTTTCCTCAGAGTATAAAGGTGATCTGTCAAAAGAACTTTGTATTGATTTTCTGTGACGTTCTCCCCTCACCACCAACCCCCTCACTACCACACCACCAACAGAAGTGTCACCTGTTTGTCTAGATAGGCTAAATATATTGACAAAGATTCACACATAACACAGACAAGCACTAATCCTACCTCACACTCATACCTCTGCAGTGGAGAAATAAGATCACATAGTGGTCATTACTCTGCAGCAACCCCAGGTCGAATTCAGGATTTAACAATCCTGTTGTAAAATAATTTTTAAAAATGCTGCATCTCATATATACTCTTGCAATCTTTTTTTTTTTTTTCTGGAAATAAACATTTGGTAAACATTCAAGATTAGGTATATATAACCATGATTCTTGTCCTTTTGTTCAATAAAGGCCAAATTTGGAAGCATTTTCTTCAATATGAATTTCATTTTGTTCATTAAAACTATTTTTAACCAGGATTGGTTTATAATTGGGGAATTAATTAATTAATCATTTGGCGGCACGGTGGCTTAGTGTCTAGCACTGTCACCTTGTACGTCCAGGTCCTGGGTTCGATTCCCCCATCAGCTATGTGTGCATGGAGTTTGCATGTTCTCCCTGTGCTTTGGAAATTGGCATTCCGAAATTGCCCACAGTGTGAGCGCGCTTGTGAGTGCGTCTGTGTGAATGCTGACCGCAGCGGTATAACATGGGAATAAATACAATGATCACCGTTGGCCTCCCTGTTTGGACTACAGAGGTTCCTAGATGGATGGAGTTAATAATTTAAATCACATTTATTGGTTAAGTGGGCCTACAGCACTTTAAACATCTCTGAGTGAGCTCATGACTTGAAAATGATCACACTAAACCTTTATGAGGTCATTTCAGTGAAAGATATCCAAATCAGTAATGTGCTAATTATGTTGCAATGGTTTTGCTGTAGACTACAGACATGTGAGAAATGGTTTGAAAGTACAGTATATTGAAGGTTATTTAAGCTATTTAAACAACAGGTTAACAAACATAATAATGTTTGTGTTATAACAGCCTTAATATATAATATTATACTAATAAACTGATAAATTAGGCAGCATGCTGACTTATTGTTTAGCACTGTCGCCTTGCACCTCCTGGGTGTGGGTTCGATTCCCACCTTGGGTCTGTGTATTGTACATGAAGTTTTCATGTTCTCCCCATGCTTTGTGGGTTTCCTCCAGTTTCCTTCCACAAAGACATGCAGGTTAGGCTAATTGCCATTCCCAAAATTGCATGTAGTGTGTGAGTGTGTGAGTGTGTGTGCCCTGTGATTGATTGGCACCCTGTGCAGAATGTACCCTTCCTTGTGCCCTAAGTCTCCTGGGATGGGTTCCAGACCCCTGCGAGCCTGCTTACCCATGAGTAAGTGACTGACTCAGTAATAAAATAGCTGCATAGCTTATATATTATTCTTAACAATGTTTCGCGAAACAGAAGAATGAAATATGCCTGCAGAAATGTTTTCATTTCATAATGTGATTGATTTTTTTGTACCGTTAGATGTAATTTTTTTCCCCTTGCTCTCCCTACAGTCAGGCTTGCAGTTGGGAGACCTGAGGTAATGTCCACTTAGCCACCTCCTTCCTCATCCTGTACCTTTGAATCGGACCTGCCCAGCCATTATCCTGCCTCGCTTACAAACTCGCTCAGGGCACAAGCAAGGTTAATTGACCCACACAGTGACATGAAAAATGTGACGTGCAAACAAGCCCTAGAAAACCAATCGCATAAATGTTAGCATCATTCTGGCAACATGCCGCCCTGGGCAGCTACCCATGTCGTCCATATCTAAATCCACCTCTGGGCAAAGGTCACATGATCAGCAAACAACATTACCTAGGCAAGAGGAGCGACTGGAAAACAAGTACAGGGTCAAACACTAAGAATAACAGTGCTTGGTAACAACTTGCTGAAACAGACACAAAGCATATACAGTACTGTGTAAAATGAGGTCCTACATGCAGGCAGCAAGAGTCCATACAGTATATGCATAATCTGAATGTACAGTATGACAGTTTGAGATGGTGAGGTGTCCATAGAAACCATGACTGTAGGAAATGGTGTGTTCTGGAAAATGGATTCTGATGCCAATTCCAGTGTAGGCTAGTTTTCTATTTCCAGAGGTCTCAGGAGAGTGGACGGTGGTTAGCCTCTGCTAGGAGACCTGGCTTGACTGAGTTGTGGTGTGAGAAGTGGATTGAAGAGACAAGCAGTTGTGAGAGCCAAGTTGTATGTTAGTTTAAGGTACTGAAGAAACTTAAACCTGCTGATGTACTGAAAGGATAATTGTATGCACCCCCGTAGGGGTTAGGTCCCCAGTAGAGAGCCACGCCTTATTTCTAATAAAACAATGTGCTCACTCATAGACCTGTTTACTTCTCAGGAGCCAGCTGTGTACTGTAAGGCCAGTGAGTCCATGAGTGTGGAGTTCCCCCAGGAACAGAGGTGGTTGGTACCCCCGCACAGAAAAGGGGTAAGCTGGGTTCGTGTGCAAGTAAGTTGCTACTGTAGTAGCTTATGTGCTATAGGCTCAATGGTTAAGGCTTTGAGTTACAGAGCAGAAGGTTATGTGGTTAAATCTCAGTGCTGCCAAACTACTCTGGTTGTTTTGAACGTAAATCCTCATGATGTCTCAGCTGACCCAATTAAATCAAATCTTGTTTGTAAATTGCTTCTTTTTTAAATATATACACATGTATTGGGATACGTGATATGTTATAGTATGCAAGATGTTACACTACTGTACATCCGTTTGTTGTTATTTACGACACAGTAACTTTCGAATTAATTTAGTAATTTATTCGTTTGTATTTTTTGTTTTTTTTTTAAACCTAAACCTATACCTTATTTTTCCTCTTAAAATAAAGCTTTACCAACATGGGAAAAGTATGGAAAGGATTCAATTTGTGACTGAAGCACGGTTGTGGTGATAGTTCAGTTGTAGTTGTGGGGCAGACCTCTTGTGAAAAGCCTTTATAATTTTTTTTTATATTTTCTAGAATGTTTACAGTTATAAAACAAAACTTATTTTCAATCAATAAACCTTTCAAGCCACAACATCTTTCTTTAGATCACATTGGCTACAATTAGTCGTTTTAGTCCTAATGCTGTGCATATACAATATGAAGACTAACCATAAAACAAGACGCACTACTATATACTACACTATATACACTATACTATACTGTATCAATGTACAATGTTTTTTTCTTCTTCTTGTGGCTCAATTTGTATCAGCAAAGTATATACTAGGTCCTGAAATTGGCTTTATCAAATTATCATCATTAAAGGCCGATCAAAGCAGTTAAGCTGTGACAGCTGGAAAAAGCCCAAGATTTTGTCTCCATCATTTTTGTCCTCCTGTCTCTCCCCATCTGTACCATTCTCTGAACTCCACTGCCTTCTGTTGTTACAAAATGACATGTGACCCTCAGCCTGCTCAAACAATGATCCCCTACAGAGAGATGTGCCCACAGTCACCAAGCTCCACTGACATAGCCATCTGCCACAGACAACTTACACCACTTCCAAGAGAACTTCCAGACTTAAAATTGTCTGTGCAGTTCAAATTCTGTGATTATTTACCCCTTCATTCAAAAAACAGTGTCGTTCAAATTGATCATCAATTAGGGTATTATATTCATGTATGTATTAATTGTCAGTGACAGCTTCATCCTGGTCAGGCTCATAGTGGGTCCAGATACTGGGAGTATTGGGTACCAGTTTCACTAGCACACACATGCACAGTACACCGATCAGTGTAACGCAAACATCATTGATTTCTGTCCATCCAACTGGTGATAGGATCTTGGGCACCCAAGGCTCACCCATGCCTGTGAGGAACAAAGGCACTAGCCTGTCCATTCTGATCCCAGTGATTGGATAAAAAAAAACTATGCTGGCCATGATATAAAGATATCAGAACACCCATTACATAAAAGCCTGCCATTCATGGGGATTAGCAGGCAAACAGTTCAAGGTTGTTGATCCGGCCTCCAAATTTCCATGTCACATGGATGCTGACCGAGCATCCATGGTATGCCCTGGACAAAAAAATTCTAATTGATGGAGGGCCCAGCCCACAATCTTCAGCATCCAATGGATCTGCTGCTAATGTCCCAGTGCCAAACACCACAGCACACCCTCAGAGGTCTTGTGGAGTCATGATCAGAGGGGACAGAGCTATCAAAATAATGATTTTCTTTTTAATGTTATGGTTGATTAGTGTATATATACTGTTCATCTACAGTAGGAGCAATTTCATAGTCAGTCAAACAACCAGTAATGGATTCAAGGAAATCAGAGACCATATAGGAAATCCAAATGGCTAGAAAACTGGCTAGATTTATTAAGGACTCTTTGGTTAATTAAGTGTTCTCCTTTACTAACAGGGCTCTACTCTTATACTCCATTCTTATAGGTAGAGCAAGTGCTATAGAGTTTTATATACAATCATTAAGGATATTCTACTATGAGACAAAACCTGATTCAAGTGTACCAGGGTTGGAAAATAAGCACCTGGGAAATGTCAAGTGTGGGGGACTTTGTGTAGTGCGGGGTGACTTTGCTGAATGTACTAGTCACAGTGGCAGATGAATAAAGTTATCATATACAGTACAAACAAAAATGTTAACAGGAAATAGGCAGGACACAGCCATCCCCCTAAAATCTCTAGAATTTGCTTAGCTTCAGATAGATTCAGTCATGTGAGAGGCTGTGTTGGGTTTCTAAAATTTTCAATTATATACTTAGCATACTGTAACTGAATTTCACTTCTGCCTAGAGGCGCTCTTTGTGTCAGTTGTTATTAATGGGTGCTGCTTTGCATGCAAAATTCCTTAAAAGTTTAAAACTGTACCTTATGTGGGGGGAAAAAAACTCAAAAAAAAAAAAAAAAGGCTATTTATACCAAAATGGTCATGCTTGAATATTGTAGCTCTCTTTTTTTGTAGATTTTTTTTTTTTACATATATCTACACACTTCCATTTTAATAGAAATGTATATAAATTCTACAATTAAATTATTATATTATGTTTGGTTCTGCTGTTTGAATGGTACTGAGAATAATGTGTGTTAATTATCTTAAGATATTTTTTTCCTAGTAACATTGCACAATACTATAGTAGAGGACACTTCTACTATACCAACAACCAACAAGATTAAAAAGATGCAAATGGGAGAAGAAGAAAATATAATAAAACAGTTTTCCATGGCAACATGAAAGCTTTTGCCTCTATGAAGGGAAGCCACACAGAAGGCTCACCAAAATGACATGCGAAATAAACAAATCAAATTTATAAGCTTTACAATCAAAACCTGAAACAGGCCACTCTATCTATTCGGCTTGATTATGTGGGTAGAAATTATGATAACACGGACGTTAATGAATGTTAATCAAGCTAATGAGCACCGAGTCATGAGCAGAATGTAAACAATACACCTACAAGCACTTCAGATTCAGGTGTACAGCCACATTAGAGCAGAATAAAGGCCTTGTTAATGCAACCACTTACATACAGTACAGAGAGACAGAGACTCACACACACACAAACACACACACTCTCTCTCTCTCTCACACACACACACACACACACACACAAACCTAATAGCTATTAACAACTCCAGCTTACACATATAAAAAGGTAATAATAATTTATTCCAGTTTACTCATTTCAATCATACAGTGAAATAATATCCTGAATGTAGGCAATTTTATGTAATACTTCAAGATGTGGCATTATTATAAAACAATTCAAATTTCTAAGCATTAATACAAAAGTGTGGAAAAGTGCGATTTGATTATCTTTTTTTAGCTGTGGCATGGATAAGGGTACCAAAGAGACTGGTTAAAGTATTTCAGAATTATACAGCAGCAATTATACAGTCTGTAGAGATTACATGGAATGGTGTGAAAACAAAAACAACAAAAACTCCTGTGAGCAGAGGTTCTGCAGTCTAAAGCATCTTGTTCATGAGAGCGATTAGGTGAAAATAATGAGATTTGTTGTTCCGACAGGCGGCCTGTGGTAACTTGAATAAGCGCTCTTATAACAATGGTAAACAGGAAAGCATCCCAGTATGCACATCAAATCAAATGTTAGACAGATGAGCTACAACCGCAAAAGACCACATCAGATTCCACTCCAGTCAGGCAGGAACAAGAATCTAAGGCCATAATGGGCAAAGACTTACTGAAACTAGACACATTAGAAAGAGGGACAAAAGAAAAAAAAAGGTGTTTTTATGTCTTATTTTCTTCAACTGACCAATTTCAATGCAAACCAAGAACTATCTGTTCTCCCAAAATAACCATTCCCAAATAAGGTGCAAAGCCATTTGATACTTAACCTCAGTAGAACCAAATCTGTTACTGAAGCAGGAAGTGGTACCACTAAGTACTAGTCTAAAGGTTTTGAATGTACAGTAAAGTCAAAAGTCTCAAGCACTAACCCCATCTAACTTAATCATGAACCAGTGATAAACAGGTGCAAATCATGACAGATGATCAGGCGGGTGATTAGTAGACTGTTTATACCAAATGCTGTGTGTGGTTGGAACCAAAGAAAGGGGAAATGAGGTTTCTGCTACAACCCATTTTTAAATTGTATCTTTAAGCAATTTCCCGCATGTCACAGTGAAACATTTGTTCTAATTTCTTGAATTCAATTCAATTATTGCACATGTGTAATGTTGACCGGAGGTCCTACCACGGTCTTAAAAATGGAAATTAATACAATGGACACCATTGGCTGCCATATGTACAGATGTGGCCATTAAGAATGCGTGCTTTTTCCTATCTAAAAGCCAGACCATGTACAACAAAGAATTGTGTATAATTAGTTAGTCTAAAACAATATTTGTTTCCAATGCTGAAGCAAACACAAATTTTATTTTGTTTTACAATAGACCTTTCATGATGAATGTGTGTGTACTGTATTCGCTTCATATTATGTTCATAATAACGAAATGAGATGCCCTAAATCGTGCTTTAAAATTCATAATAAAAAGTTTCTTGTATATGCACAGTACTGTGTATAAAAGCAGCCTTTGAAAAATAATAAATAATGACATTTGGCTTTTATTTTACAGGTTTTACTTTAATAGCATATATACAGTACTGAAGCTCTGGAAAAAAATATAAGACCACTGCAAATTCTTATGATTTTTTTTCTTACAGGTGCATGTGTTGGTGAGATGAACAGTTTTGTTTCATTTTTTTGTGTCTCTTATTTTTTTTCCAGGGCTATATATTTGTGATGAATTGTTCTTTATTTTATTTTATTTTCTTTTTTATTGCTAACCAACTTGCTTTCATATACTGTCTGAAACATGTATCTAACTTGAAGTACTGTAACTCTTATAGAAGTTGAATGGTGTATTTACTCACAGAAATGTCTAATCTTAAATTATGAAAGTATTAAATATTTTATATTTATTATATCAATAAATACCAAAGCAAAACCTTTTGGTGATATATTGCCTTCTATCTTTGTGTTTTGTCATTTCTCGCTTTTATTTTATTGTCTTCTAAATGATTTGTGATGTGCTGTGCATAATTTATGTCTCGATGTGTGTCACAAATCACAGCTTGCAACTTATTTCATCAGTCCGCAGTCATTTGGCAGAGCTGAGGTCTGATTGATTGTGTTTACTTGAATCTCTGGCCTGGCTTTGAGTGATAGGCAGAAGGGAGCAGTGCATGCTGAGGTTCAACTCCACTGCTTCTCCATGAGGAATCAAGTTAATGGTTTTTGGAAAAATGTCTAAAGAATAAGGTGTGAGATTGGTGAAATCGCTTAATTCTAGAAATATAAGAGATCTTTTAGCACCTTTTCTAATCTTATTCTAGGTTACATTTATTAATTTGAAGATAAGTCAAAAGATAACACTCTTTTGGTGATACTTTGTATAAGAGTGACATTCATGAACCCACATAGCACTGCGATTAGACTATGAGGTCAATCCTGCATAAGCATTTATGCAAGGAATAACACATGATGGATCGCATTGCTATGGGACGATAATCCATGACGAACTAGTTGGCACTACCCAAAAGTAGATTGTTTTCCTATTACAGCATGTGTGTATTATTCATCTCATACCACAGTGGTTTACCAGTGATTACAATTACAATTTCTACAATTTTTATTAGTGAACAACATGTTTTTTTAGGGGTAAAGTAATTTTGTTGGAACATCTGAGAAGTAAGTGTATTACTCTTGCCGCCTACTTAATAGCAGGTAATAATAGCCATTCACTAGTTCTTTCTTCTTACTTTTTTTCAATTTAAAAACACAAAAAAATTGGTGTGTTCCTAAGAAACTGATAAGTACTAATTATTTTATCATATTAGGAAACTTATAATTGTTGAGTACTTTGGTCAACTTACTTTGTTGACCTAATATCAATTTATTATCATGTCAGATTATGGGTTGTTACAGATTCCAGTCTGTCTTTGTAGCTTAGTGTATATCTTTATATGAAGGCACCTTTTGCACAGTTGGTATTGGTATTGGCACCATCAATTGCCATAATGCTGAATCTCAGGTGATGTCTGATGGAATAAGGATCAACATACAACATGTTGTTCTGACCGAGCAATCTGACTGGACGACAGGCATTCCACGAGTAGTGATAATGGAGGTAACATAACTAAAATGTTACGTAATGTATAAATTTGTGTCCCAGGTGTAATAACTAACTGTCGGTCACCAGCACTGGTAAAAGTAGGTCAGTATGGTTCATTATTCTGAGGAGAGAAACCCTGCCAGCCAAATACCACATTCACACACCACTATTAGCAAGAAAACACCTCTGAAAATGTTGTCATCTTAAACACTTTGTCTACTTAATAATTCCTTTTAAGGCTGTCGGAATCGAATCTGAACTATCAATGTTTGTTTTAATTTACGGCTACCAGGCTAACTAGTGTCCAGAGGTGGAAAGTAACGAATTACATTTACTCGCGTTACTGTAATTGAGTAGTTTTTTTTTTGTGTACTTCTACTGTTTAAAGTAGTTTTTAAAATCTGTAATTTTACTTTTACTTAAGTATGTTTTGTTTGAAGTATTGTAATTCGCTACAATTTAAATCATATTACTACTGAGTAACACACATGAATGAAAATGGCAAAAATATTCTGCTTTGTATAAATGCTTCGTTGCGCTCGCGTGTGTATATCGTGTCCTGGTCGCGCGCCGCTCCAGACTCCACTCCAGGTTTTCTGACTGTCCCCACATCGGCGTCTACCTGACCTTCCACACGGTCGCTTCCGCCCTGAGAGTGACGTCATCAACCAGCGCGACCAAATAGAAACCGGAGAGAGACGCGGGAAAGAGGAAAGAGATTGTGATTTTGGCGTTTTGGAATTTGGTTGTGACTTTTTGCCTTTCATCGACTTTGATTATTGCTTTTGTTGGTCTTTGTATATATTTGTAGATAATTTCACTGTATGTTTGTGCACTCACCAGTATTAGGGGCGTGGCTGCAATTTATTTTGGGAAGAGGGAATTTATTCACTGTTTTTGGTTTAGGGAGTCAGAGAAGGTACCTGTATTTTTGTTTGTATTGTTTTTTTTTTTTTTTTTGGAGTTAATCTAGCTACTAAATATAAATACCACTTAGTTTATAATTTTGGCTTTGATCCACCCTGAATCTGATCCTTCTCCTGGTGTGTGTGTGTGTGTGTGTGTGTGTGTGTGTGTTTTGTAAAGCAATACAAACCTCATTATTTCATCAGTTAATGACTGGATCTAGTTCTTTCTGCCAAATACCACCATTTCCATACAGTTTAAAATAGAACCCTGAACCATTTTTTTTTACTGTTCGGCCCAACCTTAGACTGGGATGTAACACAATATTTAAGTGTCCACTTTGACTTTCAAGCACAAGAAAAACAACAGATTTATTATGCAAAGGTGTTCCTTCAGTTAAAAACAACTAATTTGAGATTTATATCTGCTCATCTTTTTTGAACTACGCTAGAATGCCTCATCCCCCGCTGTTAAAAAAAAAAAAAAGTTACTCAGTAACGTTTACTCTAATTTTTTATGAGCTACTTTTTTATTTTACTTGAGTAGATTTTTATAATGGAAACTTTACTTGTACTTCAGTAACATTTCACTGAAGTAACAGTACTTTTACTTGAGTACAAAATTTTAGTACTCTTTCCACCTCTGCTAGCGTCTAACACAAGGCTGAATTCCAAATCACTCTCCAACCTTCGATCAAGGGTACTAGTTGGTGTGTGAAACAATAGAGTGTACCTATTTGGGACTCCACTCTTGAACCCGGTGAAAATAGAAAGGAAAACCTAACCAATTTACAGGGCTGGCCACAAATGATAAACTTTTTTTTTCTGTGGAGTTTTTACACAGTAACAAAAAATTTAAAGCTACTTATTTAACTAAAAATGGAAATTAATTTGAAAATTCTGTTTTTTTAAGGGGCAAAAGGAACCACAGCAGGAGAGGTGTGCTGGGATCAGACAGCAAAAGTGAATATATGGCCCAATAAGAAAGCGAGAGAAAGAGAGAGAGAGAGAGTTTTAATGTATGCTACTACCACACGTGGTGAAAAATACTGTAGTTCAAAGAAATGCTCTTAGACCAAGATTTTGCTTAAAACAGCTTCCTCAGCAGCAGTAGTGGTTATATAGGCTTCTCAGTTGGAAGCTCATTTAGGTCCTGTCTCTGGATATCTGTTATAGATATCACAGGCTGCCTTTCTGATAGATCATGTGTACAGTCAGTGCGGAGAACTGTTACAAATGAATATGAGCAGTACTGTCTGAAAGTGTGCTGTTAGCTGAGGAATTGTCCCTTAATACGATCACTCCTCTCTTCTGCATCGTACCGATTGATTTCTGTCTTAGGAACTGACTGTGCGTCTAACTCCTCTTGCCAGTGTGTTATTAGGACAAACTGATCTATCACAGGACGGACCACTGTCTCACAAGCACTAGACAAATGTTATCTATCAATCCCCTCCCCACAATTTGTGCACCACTGACAATCCTCCACTGATTGTGAGCCTCGAGTCCAGAATAAAGGACATTGGACAGGATCAAAACAACAGCTGCTCATTTCAGGCTTCTGTGCACAAGTATGGCTGCAGGCATTTAAAAAAAAATAAAAAATCAGAATAGATTTGTATTGATTTTTGGCCTGCTTCATCCTCCTCTGCAGGCAGGAGTGCATCTTCACACATGGGCTGGATAGGTAATGACTTTAATCATGTGGCCAGTTAGGGAGCTGTGCTGCCAAGTCCCCAGGCAGGAATCTGGCCACTTGGCTTAGTCTGGGTTTGCCTTCACATTACATTTGTTCATGTGGCAGATACTTTTATTTAACCCTCGTCTGGCCCTCATTTCTTGCTTCCGTTGTGAATCAAAATTCACACAAGTACTATAAATAAAAAGAGGTAACAAAAAGTCACTCATGCTTATTGTACATAGCTGTGCAGTTTGCAGCTTCTTCATTGCCCCTAGGTCCATAGATGCTAACAATCTTGGAACTTGTTCTCTTTAGTGATGGGTCGTTCATGAATGATTCTTCTTTTTTAAACGAGTCTTTAATATGACTCAGAAGAACGAGTAGTCTCAGAGAGCAATTCGTTCATTTTCTACTGGGCGCGCATATGCAAAGCATCGCAAAACCTCCGTAGGTTATGTCCAGGAAACAGAAACGAGTAGTTACCTTTGAGTCTTCTGGTCTGAATTGTTCGTTAGTTTGTCACGTGACTCTCATAGATGCTATTTTGGAAGATAGGAGGTGAGCTGCTCATTCTGTTTATCATAATATGTCCTTAGCTGCACTGTAATATTTTCATTACTGGGACTAGAGCCAACCTTTGTGTAATGTAGATGTGTTGGTGGTCTGTTCATTGAAAATGTATCATTTTATTTCATTTCTGATCAAAAGAACCAAATGAACTAAATGACTCAATAAAGATTCAAAGAATATATTTTTAAGAAAAAGAGTCACTAAAATGATCCAAACTTCCCCTCACTAGTTCTCTTATTTACAGTAGATATGAGGGGTCTAAGGGATCTCAAGTGCCTGACCTTCTGCTTTTAAAATGAACACAGTGTTTCATTGTTCAATATCAATATTTATCACAACCTTCATGTTTTCAACAATTTATTACTCTAGGGTCTAATTAATCAGAGCACCGTCCAAGGTATGTGAATGTGAAGTCGGTGGTGCATGTGTGCATTCATGTGTGTGAAGAAATGTTTTTCTTGTATATGTTCCTTGCAGAAACTAAGCCACGATTTTGGGTGGAAACAGATCTTTAATCTAGATTTTTCTTTAATTGAAAATGATATACCTGTACTACTGGTGTGATGCCGATATGATATGTATCTCGATACACTGTCAGTGATACGATACATTAAACAAACATATATCCAGCATCTACCCGTTTGATATGACCCCAAACACGATGCAGTGCAATTCAGCACAATCTGATTCAACACGGTACAATGAAAGGTGACACAATGCGACTGGTCTGATGGTATGCAATTCGGTTTGATAATTTATTAATCAAATAAAATTAAGACCTTTAACAAACAGTGCTTTTAAACAATTTATGTACAGTACAAGTGTTCTCTGTCTATTTCAAGTTTACGGTACACTTTAAATACACTTAGGCATTGGTGATCCAGTGGTAGGTTTCTCACCTGCCATGTGGAAGGCCCACTCAGTGACCGGACCCCAGCCAGGAAGGGCATCTGGCATAAAACCTGTGCCAAGTTATGTGTGGATTGGATGGTCCGCTGTAGTGACCTCTCAATGGGAGCAGCTGAAAGTCCAACAACACTTTTAATACACCTAGCTCACAAAATTAAGGATGCTCAAGGTTAACATTTACAGGAGACTTCAAGCATAATAGGACGTTTAACCACAGTAAAACATTTGTATGGTGCAGACATTTTTTCAATAAACATGGTAAGGTGGCACAGAGACTGCTGTAGTCGTTCTCACGAAAGTACAATTGGGTTCAAAGGGCAAATGGCACGGTTTCATTACCAAAGGCGTTTTATTTCTGCCGGACAATGGATGACCTCATGCTGCCCGCTGAATGTTGTTGCTACATGTTTAGGCTGTCAAAGGAGTTCCTGGGAGGCCAGAATTTCAGACATAAAGCAGGCAGTCTGATAATGGCTCTGGACTACTTAGAAAGCATTCTACCTTGATGGTATCCAAGCACTAGAAAAAACGCTGGGATAAGTGCATTAGTGTAGCAGTGAATTATATAGAGAAATAAAGTTTTTACTCTCATACAGTAACTGCGTTATGTTATTCTTCGCAATCAAAAGTCCCGGTTTGACTCATCACTTATACTTATGCTCGTGCTTATACTGTATAATTGGGGATTTTTCAGGAATTCAAATTTCCCTTAAGATGCCATCTCAGAACTCAGAAAAGGACAAAAAAAATCCTTTGTAGAGAATGTTTTTTCGTCTTATGTTTTTATTTGTACATACACACTGGAGACCCATCTAAATGTCTAAAAATATCTAAAAAGTCAATTTTGCATAATAGGTCCTCTTTAAGCTGGTGAATGTAACATGAGTTTTTGGAGACAAAAAAATAATGAGGCAGGCAAATTTGATGAAATGGAAATTTGAAAAATGGTGAGAGTAACAACGGCTTACATAACATTTTTATTGTTCGGTGAATATACACAAGTAGATTTATGTCACTGGGTTTGTGTACTGACAACGAGAAGCCTTTAAGGTATGTGATTGGATGCCAAGCATTGTACGGTTACTACAAATTGGGGATATTGGTCTTCAATACAAACACTTTTGCAGTTATTAATTGGGCCCTGAAGGCTGTAGAAACTACAAGAACTAGGGAAGTTGTGCTTACTTTTGTGTGTGTGTGTGTGTGTGTGTGTGCATCGACAATCTTTGCCTAATGAAACCATCAATAACATCTGTATCACCTCCGACTTATTTAATAGTGTTACTTCTTAATCTACTGCAAGCAATCTCATCACTTCTCTAAGACAGGTTTCTAATCAAGTAAGTTTGACGGAAGCTGTCTTTGGTCTTGGTTCTTGACATGGTGTGCTCGACTTGGGAGCGCTAAATTAATGGGCCGCACTGTGAAGTGTATGCGTGAGCATCACTGTTAAAGCTGACAGAGCCTTCGCCAGGCACCCTCTAATACATTCGCATTCCAAATTGATTCCTTCACTTTGTTTTCAGCTGGCTGACAGCTCATCTCTGAGCTAATGTGCTACATGGAGCCATGGAGTGAGATCTAGGCAGCAGGGGGCCAGCAGCTCAAAAGACGAGACGAACTGGCTGGCCTGCAAGAAACTTTATGACTTAATGATTCCATAATGAAACAAGTCACCAGAAAAACATCAGAATTAACAGCTAATGAGTTTTTTTTAAATTTATTATCATTATTATTGTTATTCCATTATCTTTCATTTCATTTTGTTCAGTCTTTGCACTGTCACCAATTGATCTTCCATCTCATGAATGATTGAGGAAATATAATTTAATAATGGTCATGTGGTTTAGCTTAGAGGATTTCACAACGTAATAATGTAAACATGTTCTTTTAGGCTAAACCTCTTGTCATTAGCTTCTACCAGAGAGTTTAAAAAGATTGTGTCTTTATTAGTCTTCAGAGGAAAATCCAATCAGTACAAAGCTCATAGAGCTGCTTCTTTAGTCGTGTAGGGCTTCTCCGTCCTAGCCCCTACTTTTAATTAGATTACATCTCGAACCCAGACACTCTGCTTAATGAAATGCCAAGGGAACATTATTGTAGGTATTAGACCAATCAATGGTGTTGTCCTTGTAATAGTGCACATTCAAGACCGGCATTTTGCTTGACACCAAAATCAACAGACTTAGAAAGGATGTTAAGCTATGCAAATATGCATCTTAACACTTTATCTATAATCATTTCCAACCAATAATTGCCAAATGGTGTCGCATACTCTAAACAGCCCTGGCTTTCATGAAGAGACAAAAACATCCTCTTTTTTTATTACAGTCTTACTCAGTCTTACATTTTCCATTAGTAACCTTTTTACACATCATAAACCAGAAAGCAGCAGACTGTACTAACTGTATTTAGTATGTATGGCATGGATGTCCGAGAAACACCCAGTGAAGCATGTAGACTATATGTCCACGTCTCCCACTTGCACTTTCTGCATTTTGCTCCCTGAAAACATCAGGCTGTTTTATTAACATGGGTTCTCTCTCTTGTTTCTCATCTGGTAATGAATGCCTCATGAATTTTTAATAGAAACTGCTCTTTATAAATCTCAACACCTCAGGGAATTGCAAGCTGGGCCTGACATCTACATCTACATCTGAATGAGGATTACTCCAGGATGTAAGTAAGTGTGGCCTTACTAATAGAGGTTGAGCATGCTTATCTTGGGTGGTATGATTTCCCATGACAACCCACCTCTATGTTCCTAACAGCCACCTTCAATCTATGTCCTAAAACCATCATTAAACTACCTCAATATATTCCTGAATGACTGAACATTGAAATCAGAACCAGAAAGGCCGCAGAGCAGATACAGCAAAATCCAGCAAAAATATTTAGTGTTAAGTTAATGCATACCATGTCCATTTAAGCTCATTTAGGTCCTTACAGACAAATACAAGACATTTGACACTTGGGAACCACAAAAATATTATAATAACCAATAAAGTTAGGAAGGTTACTTCCCAAAACCTTCCCAAATGTAAGTTCCCCTGAGAACTACAGTTCATATTTGTTGGTTAATTGTTTAGTTTTTGAGGTTTTCAGCATAGGAAAATAGTGTTTTTTTTCCCCGAAATGTAAAAGACTTTTGAATGTTTCGTAGAAAAACCCTGACAATAATGTACTAAAATACATCACTGATCCTTATATCAATTTTATACATTAAATATGAATGTATTTTTATTTTTTATTTTCATATTTAAAACTAGAATAATTTCTTAGAAAGTGAATTACTCAAAACACTCACTCATTGTCTATACTGCTTATTCTGTATACAGGGTCCTGGGGGTCTGGAGCCCATCCCAGGAGACTTGGGCATGAGACGGGATGCAACCTGGAAGGGGTTCCAATCCATCGCAGGTCACACTTACATACCCACACTCATTCATACACTATGGACAATTTGGGAACACCAGTTAGACTAATCTGCATCTCTTTGTACTATAGGTGGAAACCGGAGCACCCAGAGGAAACCCACCAAGCACAAAGATAACATGGAAACTCCATGCACACAGACCTGAGGTGGGAATCGAACCTGGAACCTAGAGGTGCAAGATAACAGTGCTAATAGTGCTGTGTATAGACATGTAGGGGACAGTTCATCCAAATCCAAAATCTAATTGATTGATTAGGCTTACTGAGCTTAGGCATCATGGTTATATAAGCTTTCTCAAAATAAATGATGGGTTTTGTAACATGATGGGGTTTCTTAATACTCTAGTTAGCTTTTTAACAAAGTAGAATTTTCAAAGTTTGCACCGTTCATGACTGGGACCAGAAACTTTTATCACCGGGGAGACAGGGATGGGGAACCCGGTATGTATGAAAGAGGGAAATCCATCCCCACAATAAACTGCCATTCATCGACCAGGCCTCAAGCCTTGTAAATCAGCACTTTGACAATGCTTACTTTGAAGAAGGATTTTAAAAAGAAGACGATGACACTATTTTTTTTTTTTTTGCAGGATATTCTGCTGTCACAGAGAAAATACTTTCAATGCATTCAAGGAGAGCTTTATTGGACAACCTTGCTGTACATCTCTCAAACTGCACTGGTATTAAAATATTTCCCTGCTGTCACATGTTGAAGTGAAAGTCATTCATTAGACATTAAGTGTATCTATACAGCAAATTCCCCAGTGTTGAATTAACACCTGGAGTGTTACCATGCTTTATAAGTCCAGTGGGATTCATGTGAAGTGTTAAATCAACACTGGGGATTTTAGTGTATAGAGGCAAACATGTTTGGAGAAATTGGCTCATGAACAACCAACCAATCATTAACAGCTGTTGTTTGGCTATCTACAGTATGTTGCAGTGTTTAACATAGATTTATTATGTACTATACTGTATGCACTGGGGTGTAATTGCTACGGAGGACTAGGGGACATCCCTGCCACAGTGCAGAAGATGCAAATCCGACCCCCTAATATACTATGCTACTGTGCATTGTTCCACTCATTAGGGAGGAAGCAGCATTTAAAGTAAGCAATATTAAAAAAAATTACTTTTTTTTTTTCAATATAAGCTTGTTACCTTAACAACACTGAAATGGTTATATGATACTTATGTGAATAACAAAACCACAAAAACCTTTTACAGTTTCATCTCTGCTCATAATTTCTGCTTCCTCCACAGCTGAGTGATAAGGTCTGGCTGGCAGTGGGTTATTTAGATTTGTTTTCAGGATTTAGGAGAAGCTTTTAGTGAGCATAGAGGATGGGTGAATTCAATCCACTGGTATTTCTGTCACCTGTTGCACAAAGGAAAGTCTTCATCAGTGTAGACAGAAATACTATACAGTTAGAAATACATTTGTGGATGTGTTTGTTGGCATAATACAAGTAATACAACGCATAGTCAATATTTATGTCCTTTGGTGATCTGGCTTGATCAACATCAGCTTTGGGGATGAAAGGACTAACAATATGGGACAATATTGGAAAGATTCATGTCACCCTATGGTGACAAAAACTAATTCTGCCCCTCTATGGTTAATATATATATATATATATATATATATATATATATATATATATATATATATATATATATATATATATATATACATTGCATTCACACTACATTCATGATGCCGAAGGTTCATTCTGTAGATAACTGCCATAACATTACAACACACAATATTAAGCCAGCTATTGTGTAAGGTTCCCTTTCTGCCATGTAGGCAGCTCTGGTCCCTTGAGGAATGACAAGAAATCTGGATCTGTGCTGTGGTGTCTGACATCAGGACATTGGCAGTGAATCCTTTGGGTGCTGTGAGTGTCGGGGTGGGTCTTATATAGATCAGACTTTGTCTTGCGCATCGCATGGGTGCTTGAATGGAATTCGATGGAGTGTGTGGAGGGAGGGTGGGTGGCGTTGGGCTCTTTGCTTGCTGAACCCTGTGTGGCACCGGAAAAATTCAACAAGCACTGGCATATGTAATACAGTACACACACATATAAAAAATCTGTGACTCTATGAGAGAAAAAAAACAAACAAACAAATTTTCAGCTGATAGATGTACTGTATGCAGCAATAAGATAATCAGAACAGATGTATGTAACTGACTTGATGGTGGTCACACCAAATATTGTTTTGATTGAATCTTTTATACAGAACTACTTTTGCACATTACTGTGAATTCTGTTCCTTAGAAGAATTAACTAACCAACAAAATGTTGAAATAGTGTAATTCGATTTTTCTTACGTATAATGCTTTAGCATTTATTCTAAGCAGAAGGAATCATATTTGAGGTAAGAGGTATTGATCATGCTAGTTGCATTATTTTTCACAAGCTCTGGCATTATTGATTACCCTAAAGGAATTATTTATTAGCAGCCTGAACAAGCAGATTTTGTGTCTGGCTTTTTTAAATCATTCATTGTTGCCCGATCTACCAGAAACAAATAGTAACAAAACATGACTCCATATTAAGATTCACTAACAGACAATTTCATTTGATATATTTCAAATATATTTTAATTAGTAGAACAGTAGAACTTTTTCTTTTTTCTTTCTTTTGATTAATTAGCTGCCTGGACACCAGTCTGTCTTTTCAGGATTGGGAACATGCAGGAATGTGGACACACACTGACAAAGCTGAAAAGGAATACATCAAGCGTACAGCTAACACAACATGCAGTAACGTTAACATTAATCACGTCGAGAGAAAATAAACTGACTATCTAGACATGAATATTATCTTATAGATCTTATATCTTATCAACTACTGAACTGTACATGCTGACTTTTCAGGATGTACAGTAAATGGTGTATTAAGGCACTAGCAAACTCTCTTGCAGTATATTAGCTCCCACATTGTTTTACCGTTTCAGCTATGTAAGTAAAAATGTAAGTAAACACGAGCTTAGACTAACTAATAAATATATTTAATCTGCCATTTCAAGATTAGTCATTGAGGTGACAGAACCTGCTGGGAAATAGTGACGCAATTTTAGCTTCTCATCAATACATGGATACAATCCTTGAAGCCCTGCCCTTTCTCATTTGTCTCAGTATCAATGATTGAAAATTACTTGTATTTAACATAGGGTAGGAAAAAAATGCAGTAGAGGCAGTTGTCAGCACTGGACACACTTGGTGCGTTCCCTTGCAAGCCTGCGTAGTGAAATATTAGCCGTCTAAGAGTTTAATGAGGACAAACTAGCCACCCTGAAAAGACCGAGAAAACCTAGGGATCATAAAACCAAGCCATGTCTCTTCCTAATATGTGCTCTAATTGGCCAGTCATACAACTTTAGGTGTAATGACAGAATCACAGTCAAAGTCACTGGAGCAGAAAGTGTAAGTGAGATCCATTCTACTGCTACCTGTTCTGCCTTATTATACCAACTGAAGTAATGTCAAATTCATGTTCTCATCCCCACTGCTTTGTAAAGTGAAGAAAAAGTCATCATATGAATACTGTACACCCTTGTAAATTATTCATGCCCCTTTTGATCATTTTAACAAACAAACGAACAAGAAATGTCTGGTTCAGTTAGGTGTCTATTGCAGTATATGGAACAGTTCGTAGGAGGTTATGCATGAGGAATTATTCTAAACAAGAACTAGCTAAATTACTTCCCCTGAATGTGTAAATTCAGTAAGATTTTAGTCATTTTTCATGGGTATTTTTTCACACCGCGGTGCCTTATTGGTTAGCACTGTCGCCTTGTACCTCCAGGGTCTGGGTTCGATTCCCGTCTCTGTGTGCACGTGTGCGAGTTTGCATTTTCTCCCCGTGCTTGGTGGGTTTCCTCCCACAGTCCAAAGACATGTAGATTAGGGTAACTGGCATTCCCAAATCGCCCCGTAGTGTGTGCCCTGCGATGGATTGAAACCCTGTCCAGGGTGTACTCCGCCTCATGCCTTGGACATAGGCTACTGGGATAGGCTCCAGGCCTCCTGCAACCTTGTATACAGGATTAAGTGAGCTTTTAACTGAATAATAAATTTTATATACATGGGTTGTATAGGAAAATCTAATTTATCTGGAACTTTGGTTCCATAAAGCTACAAGCAGTGGCACATGCAAAAAATTCAAAAGCACACATCAAAGTGTAGGGCGTGCGTGCTGTCCAAATATGTCAGAGTGAAGCTTTATGCATGTTAAGCTTTATTGGTCATCGTAACTGGAAAAGTCAGGAATAATCTTGCTAGCCAATTTTCTCACTTCTCAGCAATTAGTACATTTTCTCAGAGAAAAGACCTGGGACTCTGGCACAACATAAATCAATTCTAATTAAAGCCTGACCTAAAAGAGCACTCAAGCCTTGGCCTAAACCCTGGCCTGTTTAGCTAACATAGTTAGGAACCAAAAAGTTAATTTACTTTTAAACATTTAACATCAACTGCTGGCAAGGCTTTTTATTTTACGGTTTTCTTTTTTCTACAAAGAACTGAACCATCCAGCGTACTTATCCTGGGAGCAATGCTTCCCTGAGCCTGTGGTGGTGCATGGTCTCACATTTCTGATGATGGTCCTACATAAAAAAAAAAATACTTACTTCAGAACACCTCAACAAACAATATTGTATAAAATGTTATTCAGCTGGAGTAAGTGACATGATCGCTGTGCAGGTGAGAACGGCCAATGGTACATTCATACAGTAACAGCACTGCATTTTTTCATATTTCCCGAAACCTCGTTAGCATAGTCTTGCTGCCAAGAGATGTCTTCCCAGGCCAGCTGGCTAAAGCTAAGGCAGGTGAGGAACAGCTGCAATTTGTTCTGTTCACGGGATATTTCTGCAGAAAGATTTTGAGGTCGTTAATTCAGTTCAATCCAATCACATTTTATTTGTATAGCACTTTTAACAATAGACCTTGTCACGGAATAACATCACAGGAATACAAATTCTGGATATAAATTGAAATAATGTTTGTCCCTAATGAGTAAGCCAAAGGTGAACGTGGCAAGGAAATTGTACCAAAATTAAAGTTAGAAGGAAAAAAAAAGCATCATAAGAATTGTAATTAAAATGTCAAATTTAAAATGAATAACAAGCTGAAATGCAGGTGGCACGGTGGCTTAGTAGTTAACATTGCTGCCGTGCACCACCAGGGTGTAGGTGTAGGTTCTTGCCTCAGGTCTGTGTGCGTGGAGTTTGCCCATGTTCTTCCCATGCTTGATGAGTTTCCTCCAGATTTCCTTCAACAGTCCAATTAAGCCAAATGGTGTTTGCTCGTAGTGTGTGAGTGAGTGTGTGGTGTGTGCATGTCATTATATTGGCACCTTGTCCAGGGTGTACCTTGCCTTGTGCCCGAAGTTTCCTGGGATAGGCTCCAGGATAAGGTGAATAAATGAATTAATGAACAAGCTAAAATGGAAGATGCTCAAACCCACAACTGATTCATAGTTAATGTAGAATTTATGTTAATCCAGAAAGAATGCGATTGATCAGAAGCATGGACAATACTAAAATGAACTCAGAACAATTTTCCAGCTTCTGATTGCACCGTTATACAGTGCTGTGCCTCCTTTTACAATTAATTAATTAATTAATTTTGTTTAGTATTTTTATTTGTCACATGTTGTCACACTGTTCACTTTGTCAGACAGGTTCTATTTAATTCATTTCTTGATTCAAGAGGCCTGGCAGTAATAAGGAATGTGTGTGGCAAATGAAATTTAACTCAGCTTTCAGAAAAATGCTGTAAATCAAAATGAATTTATGAAATTTCTAAAGGGAGCGGAGGAATTACTTTTTCCACATAGGGACAGGTAGATTTGGACAGGATTGTTTTTCCTTCATAAACTTTTACATTTACTTTAAAAGTACTTTAACATTTACTCGGGTTCCCTTTGTGTGATTTAAAATTAGTTTGATGATCTGAATCATTTAAGTGTGTCAAATATGCAATAATAATAATAATAATAATAATAATAATAATAATAATAAAATCATCAAATACCTTTTTACAACATTGTATGAAATTTGTTTGTCAAATGGAATTTTAACTAAAAGAGACAACATATAAAGCATATGCATAGTCCATGTTGGCCGACCGTCTCAAGCTTAACATGCAGTATGGACTGGGGTGGTTAATGACACAACAGATGATTTTCTGGATTTAGGTATGGCATTGTAAGTTGTGAACAGGTAGTTGCTTGGATTTATCCTTACACCAAGGAAATGCTAAGGCTTTCTTCTGTATTTTTGGGAAAACATTTGTTGCACAAACTCTGAAAGAGAAGTGTAAAATACCAGGGCTTAAAATAAACCTTTCATTCTGCCATGAAACATAGTGTGGAGTACCACAGCGTGTCTAAGACAGAAAGTACAAACATACTGTATGCATTTAGCATGGAAGCAGCACTACAGGGTTTGACAAATGTGGGAAAAAGAGTAAAGCGCTTTGGGCTATCATGAATTGATTTCTCTAACCGAGCTTTTCCATGAATAATAATTCTAGTATTTCCTTTTCTGTACAAAAGACTGAATATGACCTGCAAGCTCCTAAGCAGTTGGACATGTTACACTGCAATCATAGAGATTAAAGAGCAGCAGAGAGAAGGTGGAGCAAATCAAAACGTGATGCTAAGCTCTTTTCATACTGTTGTTCCCAAAGTCCTCCTCCGAAATCAATGCAGAAAGAATAAAAATTACCTAGAAAATACAACTCTAAAGCATAATTTAAGGTGCTTTTTAGAGCTCATAGGATTGTGCAGCCATACTAAAACCACTTTTAGTAAGGAGCATCAGGGACAATGGCTTCAAATGGTTAGGGAGCATAAAGTTGTTTGAAGCTGTGGTATGATGAGTCCAGATTGATCCTATCGAAGGGTGATGGGTGTGTCAGGGTAAAAAAGGAAGCCCACGTACCGTAGCAATGCACCCTTCATGCGTAGTGCCTACTGTACAAGCCTCGAGGCAGTGATAGGATTTCAGTTGGTCAGGTCCAGGCTCAGCACCAGTATGTGGCAATGTTCAGAATAGTTTACTACCAAAATGTTCTTAACGACCACTTTATCCCACAATTTATCCTAATCCAATCAAAGGTCTTTGGGATGTGCTTGCGAAGATGCTTTTCATCATCCTTGAAAAATGAATGCAACTCTGGATGGAAATAAATGTTGTGACATAATTAAAGCTAAAAGCAGTTCAAGATATAAAAAAAAAATTATTAGAGTAAAATATTACTGATGTTTTTTTTGTTGTTGTTGTTGTTTTTTTGGCCAGAGAATGTACATGTCCTTCAAACAGTCCTAGGAATAACTCATTATCAGAAAAAATGTATTAAAAACCACAAAACATTATAATTATAAAAATGAAATCGAATTAAACTATAATATAAATTCTTTTAAATATAATAAAATTGTCATCCTTAAAAATTGAAGCTTAAAGAAAGATAAATTGAAAAATGTCCACTGTTAAATATTGTATGATGGTGTATCTGGGATGCTTCAGAGCTGTTTAGCAGTTAGTTGTCCAGGGAAGATTAATAGCATAATGAATTCTGCGAATTTGTATTCCGGGTAAATTCAATACAATAGACATGTGCAAATACATTTTATTCGGATTAGAACTTAAGTAGAATCTGACACCCTGTGGACCCTCCTATATTTTGACATGGCTGCTGTCAGAATGACCTTGGCCATGGGTTTTTATCGAAATAATCTCTTGACGTGCACAATTTTACCTTAATTTTACCCTTGCAACGGAACACTGGGAGATACATATCAGGTCTGACAAGATAAGCCCAGTTCTAATGCGGTAAACATTGAACATAATTCAATACAACCATTCTGTATGCAATACCATGACAAGGCCACAAATGTAAGTGTTTAACACAGTAGTATGCGGTATTTTATTACATACAAAATATTATATTCATTAAGTGATTACATTGCTGCATCTCTTTATCTTTTGCCTGTTTCTTTTCTTGTTTTCTTTCCTCATTTTATTTTTAGAACTGGGCACCTGATGGCTTTGACCTTCATTTATTTATTTTTATTCAGTAAGTATTAGGACATTACCCACCCCAATTAAGTGTCAAGGCTCAATAATTTCACCTTGTGTAGAAAGGTTTTATAATGGATTATTAGGATTATTATCGCAAATTTCACATAAAACAAAAGACACTATATATATATATATATATATATATATATATATATATATATATATATACAGTACAGTATATATTGACATTTATATATAAACATAATTTATATATTAATTCATTAGCAATTAATTGTTGTTTTGTTGTTTTTGCCACCCTGAACTATAATGAACTTCAAATACCAAACATTTATTGTACAACTGAAATTACAGTACAGCAACAACAGCTGTATAATAAGTTTAATAGTCTTTAACTTAGCAATGAGCTAGCCAGTTAAAATTATTTTTAAAAACGTATCTTTCAAAACCTTGTACTCATTTCCTGCTGAGCCACGTGTGTGGCAGTCTGTGGCACACTGGGTGTTCTGATACCTTTCTGTCCTGTCCGGCAGCGACTTTTTTTTTTTTTTTCAGATTGTTTGCCTAGGCTTATCTGTGGGAGTGGACTGGAAGGGGTAGCCTTTGGTATGGAGGAGGCATGGATGAGTCTTGGGTGTCCCTGATCCTGTACCCAGGTTACTGGTATATAATTCATAATCAATGTTATTAAATTCAACTGGCAGTATCATTATGGCTCTTCGGTGTATTTCCTGCAAGTATGTCCTAAAGTAAAACGCATACCGCTTAATCCTGTATACAAGATTGCGGAGGGCTTAGAGTCTATCTCAGGAGACTTGGGGCAATCCATTGCTGGCACACACACATACACACACTCATTTACACAATTTGGGAAGGGCAATTAGCTTAGACCCTGGAGGTGCAAGGCGACAGTGCTAACCACTAAGCCTCTGTGCCGCCTGCATAAAATAAGAAATATCCCCTTCACTGTAGTGAAAATGTATCGAAGTCTAAGTCACTCACTCATTGTCTATACCGCTTTATCCTGTATTCAGGGTCACGGGGGCCTGAGCCTATCCCAGGAGAATTAGGGCATGAGGCGGGGTACACCCTGGACAGGGTGCCAATCCATCGCAGGGCACACACACATACAAACATTCACACACTACAAGCAATATGCAGGTCTTTGGATTGTGGGAGAAAACCCACCAAGCACAGGGAGTTCATGCAAACACCATGCACACAGACCCGAAACAGGAATTGAACCTGACTGGGAATCAAACTCGGACCTTGGAAGTGCAAGGAGACAGTGCTAACCACTAAGCCACCATGCTGCCCGCATAAAATAAAAAATATCCACTTCACTGTACTGAAAATGTACCGAACTGAGACTTCAAAACCGAAGAGCGCACTGAACCATGACTCTTGTGTACCATTACACCCTTAGTGTCTCTTACACATATATAATGATCTTTAATGATCGACTTACCTTCATTAATCTCCTCATCTATGCAAGATCAATACAAGCTTTTTACATCTTGTACATATTTTACCAGCTTGCTGCAGTAGCTAGCCAGCAAGTTTGATATACTGATTTAATTATCATTAACATTGGTTGCTCTTAACACAAGTCATACTGGGTTTGATCGATGCCTAGCAATATCTCACATCCCCTGTCAAGAAGTGCAACCTCCTTTTAGGAGTCGTGGGTTTAAAAAGGAAGACTGGAGTGCTTTACTCCATGTAATTCAAAACAATCGCATCACCACAGCCTGTATGAATTAGAGGACTTCTGTAAACATCTGCCAAAAAAAAAAAAAAACCCAAAGTGTTAGGGACTTTTTGTTTTGTTTTGCACATGTTAACAGAAGTCCTCTAATTCATACAGGCTGTAATGATGGGACTGTATAAGAGTTGGACGGGATAAAACGGCTAAAACGGACAACGTCTTAATTGACAGCTTCCTTCTATTATTAATATTAGTATGAAATTATTTTTAAATGTTATCTACCACAAACTTGAACATGTAGGCTTACTGAAGACTTTATATCATATTTCCTTATTCTTTCTTTCCTGCCACAGTAACCTGATGTGACATTAACAATAGAAAGCACCTCTTAGTAGAACAATGATCATAAAGATACATTAATTTCCTTATGTTTGGATGTCACCAGTGGGCCTACAAAAAAATTATAATTGAAGAAGAAAAAAAAAAGTTCTGGCGCACTTCTTATCCATGGAGTGTGACAAATTTCACAGAAATTATAAAATGGAATGAAATTTCCCTGATCAGAATTGTTTGTTAATGTGAATGTTTTTGTTCTGCTGAGCATGATTATTGAAATGACGAGTGTTTATCACATCTCTTCTATTTATTATAAACTAGATTAATTGTTCATTGTGTTGCAAAATTTTTTTTTACCAATTAAAATTTTGTTAATCAACTTCAGAAAGCGTTGCTAAGCAACCAGCAATGTAGTAGTAAAACTCAAATAGTGTTAAACTTTAAACTTTTGAGATAAAAAATCATTCTTATTTTAATGCTGAATGCAGAATATTAAAGCATGATAACTAAGTATTTACAGAAAATGGGTATACAAGACAAAGCTAATAAATAATGCTACAATGATTTCTTTTATTAAGATAAGATTCACTTACAGTATTTGTCATATGTACTTTACAGCATAATGCAGTAATTTCTTTGCATATCCCAGTAAGGAAGTTGGGGTCAGAGAACAGAATCATTCAGGATACATCACTCCTGGAGCAGATACGGTTTAGGGCCTTGCTCAAGGGCTCAACAGTGGTACATTGGTGTTGCTGGGGCTTAAACCCCCAATCTGCTGGTCAGTAACCCAGAGCCTTAACCATTTGAGCAACCACTGTCATGTTATGCCAGCTCTTTTCTTTTGACAGCAATCCTACTGTTTTTGCCTGCCATAAAGGTTATATGTGAATTTCTTATTCATATAAGATTTACACCAAGCAAGACATAAAAAGGGTAGCACATGGCACAGTAGGTAGCCTCACAGCACCAGTGTCCCTGGTGCCAGAATTACTCCCTGTGCAGTTATTTCTTCTCACTGTTCAAAAACTGGCCTCAAATTGCACTTGTGTGTGAACGTCTGTGTATGGCGCTCTGTAATGGACTTGCATCCGGGGCTCTATTTCTGCCTCATAGACAGTGTTCCCAGGATGGCATCAAATCCACCCTGACAAGCAGAATGTATTTACTAAGGGTAAATAAATGAAAGACCAGAATCAAATTCCCACTAGGCAAGATCAGGAAAGAGGATGTCATGGTTATCAATATCAAAAGCAGAATTTACGGCTACATGGAAAAATATAATAAGAGCATTAATATCTGCGGTGCTTGCAAAAAAAAAAAAAAAAAAAGACAGAAATATAATTTGAAAGATTGTTATTGATTATGAAATCAGTCCCTGAAGACTGGAACAAGAAAGCAACAAGATGGGTTAGTACTCTGCACATATTATTTTACAACCCCCTTTAAAAAAGGAACGCTAACAAAACCGTGCAAGGGTGTGTTTCAGATAGTCTTTTTTCCTTTGGGACAAAACGAATCACAGCAGTAGACATCAGGAGCTTTGATAAAAAGTCTGAAACATAAGCCATATGGTGGAGTTGGATACTAAGGCTGTTATCTTCTCCTGCCGTCACATGCTCGAACAACGCCTTATGGGAAACAGTGAAGGACCGAAGGCAGAGCCTGCTAAAGAAAACAGCACATTTTCCTGAGTTTTCTCACACTGTGTAAGGTCTGGAAAACTTTACACTTTAAGCACATCAAAGCAACCAGGAATCACAGACGAGACAGATTTTCCCTTGCAGTGTGAAACAGTGCAGTCAAGCCACAGCACAGCACTTGTCAGCTCTGCAGAAGAGTAACAAAAGTTCCATATATATATATATATATATATATATATATATATATATATATATATATATATATTTTTTTTTTTTTTTTTTCCCACAACAATCTGCTTGTCATTGAAGGAATAACTGTTTATTTGTCACATGTACATTATGGTACAGTCACATTCTTTTCTTTTGCACAACCCAGGTTTTATTACTTATCCCAGATCAGATCATGGTCCCCCTGGAGCAGGGACCAGTAGAGACCTTGCTTGAGAACAGTAGTTGCATTTACATGAACCCTAATGTTTCACCAATCATTTAAGGATCATTTACACACCTCAGTCAGAACAGACTAAATATTAGACATCTGATCCAACTTTTTACTTTTCCTTGGAACCGAGATGAGGGAAACAAGTGATGGATATGAGTTTCTTGCCAGGACATTTGGCTTCCATTCCTGGTTGGTATAATTCATGATAAAAACAAATCTCTCCCACCAGAATGTACTTCAGACTTTCATCTACTGGGGATTTGGCTAAGGATGGGGCATTGATTAACTCATTATTTTTTATGTACTGTAGTAAAGCATCTAACCAATGATGGAGGAGACTTCTGCCTTCACAGCAGGCAAATGGTCAAGCAAAGCCTTAATCACTGATCCAATGTACAGCCGCAGTCTATCTGTCCACCCATTCACTCATGTACTCATCCCATGTTCATAATTCATTTAGTTAAAACTGGGTAGTTTGTAAATGCCTTTATTGATGTTATATAGAAAATCAAGCCCATAAATGTTATGTTATGCCAACAATTTAAGCAATGACATTAAAAATAAGCCTAGTATAACTGATTTCTGTTTCCAAAGCTAAAAATCTGCCTGTCTTTTCAGACTACAGAATAAATACCAGAGAAAACCTAGCTACCTATCGGATGGTTCAGATCTCAAAACACAACGTTAGTTAAATGATGTTTAAATCAAAGCCTAATTTGATTACCATATTTAATTGCTATTACTGTCTGGCAAGTGCCTACACCACTATACCATGAACAAATCTTAACATATTCAGTCTTTCCCAAAAGGCATTCCAAGTTAAGTCACACATTCCTACTTAATCTTTGTTGATTACACAAAGCTAGATAACTTTTGTGTGGGGTTTCAAGTTCATGCTTCATTCCACACTATGGGCATCATGTTTTCTGCTGTGTCAGTTAAGTTTAATTGTCAGTATGGTTAGCACTTTTGCCTTGCACCTACAGGGTTGTGGGTTTGATTCCTGCCTTGGGTCTGTGTGCATGGAGTTTACATGTTCTTCCCATGCTTGGCGAGTTTCCTCCAAGTGCGCCTTTTTCCGCCAGAAAAACGCTCATCGCTGAGCTCATCCAAGCCCTCACCTGTATCTACTATTAGGCAACATCTGGAACTTCTTCAGTCGTGCACTGAGCAGGCAAAGTTCTTCCAGGCACTGCTCCAAGTGTAGGCTAAGGATCATAAGGTGCTCAAATAGACGACGCAACAGTCAGCGCACTTATCCTTCTCATCGAGCATACTGCAGCAGCGTGGTATTGGTTTAACAATGGGTAACAAGGGGCAGCTCGTCTTCTGCTATGCCCCTTCTCCCCTTTCTGTGGATTTTCCTATGGAACAAAATGAGGGCGTTTGATGACAATTTCATTCAGGACAATGTTGCACTTTCCCAACATATGTTGCCATCATTAGAGATAGACTTTACGCACTGATGCAGGAGACGCAATCTAAAGTAAAAATTATGTAAATGATGATCCTGAAAAGCTTCTGGAAGTGTTATTCCAGGCAGCTCATCTTAATCCAATGCGTGGATAAAACACTAACCTGACTTATCACTCATTTCTATTAGCTGGGCATTCACACAAATCTAATCAAGTTCTTGTATGTGTCATTTTGCCAGGCAGGTGCTAAATCCGCTGGCTACCACAAAAAGGCTACCCTTTAATGAAGGTCACCATGGCAGGCATTTAGAACAAACTGCACATTGGTATTATTTTGTGCTAGTTATAGTGGACTACGCAACCTGATAACCAGAATATTTCTGCATGCAGTGTTGTGGATTCACTCTTCCACATTATCTTCCAAATCTGAATAAAAAATTTTAAAAAATTTAAAAAAATGTGAGGAGGGACCTTCTAACAGCCTAAACGAAACTCAATATGTCATTGAGCCCAGAGAAACTCTAAACACTAGAGAGATGAAGTGCTCATATTGCTATCCAAGTCGAGCTCTAAATTACACACCAAGCAGCAAGGACCCTCCGAGGTCGCACATCGAGTCAGGAAGGTGATTATGAGGATAAATGATCAGACAGAGGTGATGCACTTTAGATTAACCACTGTAATCTGCTTATACCATGGAGTGAAGAAGGGCCTTTGTCTCAGGCAAAGGTAGTCCCTAAGAGTTCCTGAGTTGGTTCCAGACGTAATCCCAAAAAGTACAGCCCAAATTCATCCCCTGTGTAGACCACTTTTTGTCATTACAGAGAACAGGTGGCCCAGTAACAAAAGAAGAATTCACACTAACCAAGGAGTCTCACAGCAATGTGGCCAGGCTCTTTGTGGACTATAGAAAAGTTTATGCAGTGTTTAAGTTTAACAGCTAACTAATGTCCTGTATTGGTGATTGTTTAGATGTTGATCATTTGACTAAATGACATTGGCAAAATCAAATTACTCCAATAACCCATGAAAAAAATGCCCTTTACCACACACATGGGCAGGTGCGTCCCCAAACTGACATGTCTATAGCAACTGGGGCCTTCCAGAGACATAGGACCAAAAAGGAAGTGAGCACCAGTTTCTGGGGCTGACTGTCTATTAATTATTCAAAGGTCACCTTTTAGGCTGACCTCCCTAAAAGGAGAGCACCAGATCTAGCCCAGTCGAGAGAGCTGTGCAAATGAGCTTTTAACCCAGTAAAAACAGTTTGGTGTGGGGGCCCATTGTTGTAGTCAAAAAGATTTTTCCTTTTTGTTTGGGAGACCAATATGTTGGACAAAGGCCATTTCTTCCCAGATGGTAAAGTGCTGTACATTAGCCATAAACTGTAAGAGTGTAAGAGGGACAAAGCATAGCACAATTGAGAAATAGATAATTGAACAGGCTTTAATATTATGTACTTTGGCACCCTTTCACCCTCTGTTCAGAAAACACCGTATGGAGGATGCCAACATACAGATCACTTGTTGGTATCTGGTTCAGTCATTCCAGTTTGAGGTGGTCTACACTTTAGGTGCACAGACGACTGGGCCAGCTTTTGCAGCAAGTCAGATGCAGACTAGATTTCTCCACAGCCTGATTCAAGAAGTGGGGATATGTGGCAGCACGACATGGTCAAGTGGCACCTGCAGACAAAGAGAGGAGAGTGAAGATATCAGATAACACAATGCTTTCCTGTGGCTCGTTATGAGATTATTTATTAGTGGGTTTTTGTGTGTTGGGAGAACACAACAACTGAAGGGTTTTTTCACATTAGTGTCTTATGGCCACATGGCAATGAATACTGTGAGGTTTCATCACATTGTGCATACTCACATTGTACTTTCCCTATTAAACATAGCTGTGATTTCTATTGTTGCTCTTATTTTACGATGCAACTTGATCATGCATTTAAGTGATGTTAGATCACAGTCATTAATTTTAATAATCTGTTGGATGTTTTTTCAACCAATTCCAACAGCAGTAGGGTTTTCTTTACTTGATCTAGGCCAATAATTCGACACTTCTGAGATGATGACTTTTTTTTTTTCATCAAGCAGGGTAGTTTAAAATGACAAATTCTATAAGGAAATATAGAATAATAATTAACATATCATACATCAGAGAGCCAATTCCTATTTCATTGATTGCCATAAGGACATTTCACTAGTATTGTAACTAAGCATTGCATCGTCCATAATTATTTTGTTAACTGCTTGATCTTTTCGCTTTTCGTCTTGTTTTCTTTTGATTTTTCCAGACAGGTAAGTTCTCTTAATTTTGAAAATCACTACTATTCCAAAAAACTTGCACACACACACTAGTGACACAGGGCCCACTGTAGTTTTTTATTTTATTTTATTTTTTTATACATTGTACATTACCCATTAGATGGTTTGTGGAGTTCTGCACTTTAAGATTTGACATTTTTACTGACTTTTTGTCAGCGGTCAGGGGGCCCCTTTAGAACTTAGGGCCCCAAGCAGTTGTCTGCCTTGCCTGTCCTGTAGCTATGCCTCTGGGTTAGGCAGAGACAAAAGTGAAAGAGAGAAAGAGAGAAAGGCTGAGTACACCGCCTCTCTAGGATAAGGTCTGTGTAAAATCAGATAAAGAACTCAGAACATCAGATATGAAATGACTGGGAGGCATGCTGTATCAATCACAGATTAAAACTAGTCAGACAGCAGGGGATCCAAGACCAGCTTTATACAATCTCTATAATACTGAAGAGCACAGAGTTACCAGAAAAATCTTTTACACCAGCAACTACTTTTTACCTTATGTTCACACTAGTGAGCTGCTCATGTCACAGGCAGTTTCTCTCTTGTGGGCATGTGGTGGCTATTACTTTCGTCATGTCTGGGTGTGGCCTGTCCTACATGTATATATTGTATGCTAAATTTCATAATATCTCTGTCATGAGATTAGAAAAGCCAGCTAACTGTACTAAGAACGTACAATTGCAAATGACTGCTACACTGTCCTGAACTTCCTTCTAGGCTTTATTGTAATTTATGGTTTCTTTTTTTGCAAACATGTGACTACCATGGCATTCAAAATTAATAAATAAATAGCAAGACTAACACATGATAACATATGACAAAAATTACCTTCTGGATTATCTGATGCTTTGTCACATAGATAGAATAGCAATTGGTAGATTCTGGTCTGCTGATTATTTTCTTATGTA
Organism: Clarias magur; assembly: GCA_013621035.1. Classification (NCBI taxonomy): domain Eukaryota; kingdom Metazoa; phylum Chordata; class Actinopteri; order Siluriformes; family Clariidae; genus Clarias; species Clarias magur. Next base: position 2,093,842 of record QNUK01000011.1, on the reverse strand, counting down.
GTAAGTTTTGTGGACTTGTTCAAAAGAGAAACAAGCATGTGAAAATAGATGAAGATAGTAATAAGGATTTTAATTATGATTTATTTATTATCATCATAATTTGATAACCTGAGACGGCGTACAAATTTGTAGTTTGGTGGCATTTACTAGTGATAGCATTAGCTCATTCAGTGCTTCTGTTGCAAATGCGAAGCACTGAATGAGATTAGGCTATCGCTAGCAAATACCACCAAATCACATATTTATACACTGCTAAATCACTGTTCTGGTCTTAAATCTGAAATATTTGGTGTTGTTCCACACACCAAATAGTGCCCTTGTTCAGGGTTTAGAAAGGGGTTTGGGATTCAGCATTGTGTTGGAAGCTAGTTAGCGTTGTAGCTTACGTTAGCCGCAGAACATACATTTCTGAATGACAGACACAATTACTAAGGAAACAGTGTTATTTAAGATTACTTATTGTTTAAAATTTTATCAAATGTGTTTTCTTACTGAAAAAAGATTCTGTGACTGATTTTGAGTTTTGAATGTGGGTTTTGGCACTGGCACCTGCTAAGCAATGTCCCTTTTGCTGTCAATAAGTGTCCATGTCGGACAGACATTGTGATATGAGGTGCAAAAGAGCTGTACAGGGTTAATGAGTATAACAAATCAAGTTCTTCTACCATTGTTCTGCATCAAATAGTAATAGGGAATTAACATCAGATAGGAACTAAAGCTGTAAAGGAGGAAATACCAGAGCACATGTGCCATAGGATTAGTTCCTGGAATTATGTTCGTGTCACTTTGTCTAATCATATCTAAATAGCTTTGAACTGACAAAAATATTGTTTTTTTTGTAAATGCCTCTCATTATGCTGCCCCCCCAAAACAACTTAGCATCATAAATCTACCATCACTTACAGTACCACCTACCTAATTTTTTTTTGCTGGCCACATCCCTTCATGGACATTGTATTTCCTGATGGCAGTGGCCGCTTTAGACAGGATAATGCACCCTGCCACAATGCAAAAATGATTCAAGAATGGTTTGAAGAACACAGCAACAAATTTGAGGGCCTCCAAAACCCCTAGATCTTAATCAAATTGAGCATCTGTCTGATGTGCGGGAAAAACAAGCCCCATCTTCAACCTACATGACTTAAAGGATCTGCTATTAATGGCTTGGTCCCAGATACCAAAATATGAAATATACGTATACACATACTCTTTCACACTACAGACAATTTGGGAATGCCAGTTAGCCTAATCTGCACATCTCTGGACTATGGGAGGAAACCCACCAAGCAGGGGGGAGAACATTCAAACTCCATGCACACAGACCCGAGGTGGGAATCAAACCCAGAACATGGAGATGAATGGTGATCATGCTAACCACAAAACCACTGTGCCGCCATTAAAAGTGTAGTTAAAAGAATATATATATTTTATGAGCAGAAATGCTCATAATAAGAATTCTTTAAAAACCTTTTAAAGTGGCACTGATTTACCACTTGTTTTTTTTAATAAGGTTTTAAATAGATGAGAGATGCAACTAAAATTCTACTTCAGAGAATTCTATATAATGAAGGATAAAAGTGCTCTCAACAGTGCAGCTCATAATATCATCTATGTTTCGTGATGTTCTCTTTATGTGGTTTAAGATTATGAAGCGTTTTAACTGAAAACACATTTAAGGATGCTTTGACAATGCAAGCATTTTAGATTACATAATCACTCTGGGGCCTGTTGTGAAGAACGTGTCAATACAATGCTGTACATGAAAGCTTTGAATAAAAAGCAGCTCTCATATTAAAAAGCAAAGCCTAAAGCAATACGAGTCCCGGGTGCTTGAGTCAAAAAGTATGGATGAAAGATGAATTGAGGGAATAGAAAGGCTTCTAAAAATACAGGAGAAGCAAGGCTATCTGCCGACCAGCTTCAACCACATCACTGTCAGTGTGCCTGGGCTCAGATAATCCCAAGATGTTAAAGAACACACACTAAAGTGTGAATTATGCTCATTATCTGCTCCCTTTTCCTCATTAGCCGCACAATGCTGTGAAGGTTTCAAGCATCAGAGAGGAAGAACCAGAGTATTTTCACTCCTTGGGGAAATTAGGCTGCGTATAGAATCTTCTAGTTTGCATATCTCCCCAGTATGTGTGCACATTTTATATTTATGTCTCCATCAATATGTGTACTTCAGCCTGCAGTACAGCATTCATGACAAGTTTGATGGTGTTCATTTATATTCTTAATTTCACAAACCTCAATGCACCCTAATGCGTTGATGTGTTGGTTTGTTTTGGATCATTCATTACAAAGTGAAGCAAATTAACCATGACTTCACTGACATAATATAAATCCTAGAACATAAGAATGAAACGAAACATACAAAATCACAGAATTTGTTTGTTCATCGTAAAACCCCAAAACCTCAATCTCACATATAACCACTAGGGGGAGATGAATGAATCTGCACCAGCAGTACCTCTCTAATATGGCATGAAAATTAGATTTTTGTTGTATATTCATGACTTAAGATGATTAAATGGCCAATCTCTCTCTCTCTCTCTCTCTCTCTCTCTCTCTCTCTCTCTCACTCACACACATACACACACACACACACACACACACACACACACACACACACACACACAATCTCATCATCATATTTCATAGTGATTATACTGGCACAGACTAAACAGTGAAGTCTACCTATCTAATCTCCCTATCTACCCATGATGTCTATGGTACATAAAGTAACTCAGAATTAATTTTGAAGAAGCAGGAATTCAGGCAACATGAAAAAGTCCAGGTTTAAGGATAAAGGAATATACTTTCTGTATGTTGTTCTGAATTACTACCATTCATCAATCCATTAGTGTTTGAAACAATTGGCCACAAAATTAAAACTACTGATAGGTGAAGGGTGTGGGGGTGGCACCAAGGCATCAACTAAACAGTCAGCTCCTGAATTTAAGTTTCTGGAAGCAGCAAAAAATGTATGTGTAAATACCTGAGCAAACTTGACAAGGGCCAAATTGTGATCCCTAGATGACTGAGTCATAGCACCCACAAAAACGGCAGATCTTGTGGGATGTTCCCGGGATGCAGTCCTTACTACCTACCAAAAGTGGTTATCCACTTTGGTCTGATCCCACAGAGAAGGTTCTGTAGTCCAAATTGCTGAATTATTCCTGGCTATGGTAGAAAGGAGTCATCGCAGCATTCTGCAATAGGGCAGTGTAGCTGCAGACCAATCAGAGTGCCCATGCTGACCACTTTCCACAGCAGAAAATGGGCAAATGAGAAGCAGAATTGGAAAATTAAGCAATGCAATTTAAATCACATTTTGTGGATGGCTGTGTAGGTGGGGAAGAGTGGGAACCAGGTTGCATATGGGAAGAAGGCAAGCTAGCAGTGGTGGAGTGAAGCTCAGGGCAATGTTCTGCTAGGAAACCTTGGGTCTCTGCATTTATATGAAAAATTGTCGCAGACAAGTAGACCTCTGTTTCAGCAGCTCTCAAGGTAACGCACCATGGAACACTGCAAAAACTGAAACTCACAACGTGTCTAAGATAGCGACTTAAATTCCAAAATCAGCAGATCTGATCAAGCATTAGATGTGTTGGGACAAAACAGTCTTATACATGAAGGCCACACCTCAGAACTTACAGGGCCTAAACTGAATACCAGAGCATATCTTCAGATGTCAGGTTAGAGCTGTTTTATTTGACTAAAAAATAAAGTTTTCACGCATACCTTTGTCTTGAGCTTGTCTCTTCGCTGTATAACAAATGAGTGATGACCTGGTGGATGTTTCCAAATCTGGCTGCCAGAACGATTTCACACTGATTAGGTCCTATTCGGGATTAAGCTTCTTATTTGTCCTATTTTCAATCCGAAATTAATATGCCGCATATGGTATGTGATAAGTGGGCCTGTTTTGGCTGAGACTCCAAATGTCATAAAAATCCTAATGTGGCTAGTTACACTTGGACCCAGAATGCTGTTAACATTTGCCATTGCTGTAACCAACACTCCCTAAACGTGATGATTTGGTCATTGATTAGATAATTGGTCATTGGATGCTTAGTAAGATCTCATTCTCCGTGCATTTAGGACTTGTCCCAAGTTCAATCCTCGACTGTAGTGGATTCTTCATTACAGGGTGGTGACGGTGGAGGTGATGCCTCGCCAAAAACGCGACGCGTGACGTAACTTCCCCCCCTTACCTTTAGGCCTTGGGGCTACTTGTTGATTTAATAAATGCAGGTGTAATTTATGACTCATTTAAATAAAATCCGGAAAAGGTTAACCGGGTGCAGCGCATTATCCAGACGATGCAGCTGTGGACGTTAACACGCGCAGACGCTGGCGAGGTTCCTCCCGTGAAAGGGTTAAACGAGTTCCTCCACCGGCGCAGCGCTGTTTCTGGGGGTAGTTATTGTGGCGCAGAGCCTGTGGACGGCGCGCTGCTGCAGCGCCAACTTCTTCACGCGGAGCAGCGATAAGAGCGGGAACAATGGCCGAGCGGCGAGAGCGCGCCGCCGCGGATCGGCACGGAGCTCGTGCGTGAGCGAGCGAGCGAGCGAGCGCGCTGCGGCGTCCACCGAGCTGTCCCCATGGACGCGCGGCTCGCGCACGGCGACATGGAAAACGCGACGGTCGAAAACCCGAGCAAGGCGGCCGAGTACCTGAAGGAGCTCAACAACATCATCGAGACCCAGCAGGAGTTGCTGGAGAAGCAGAAGGGGCGCATCGATGAGCTCGAGGCTCAAGTGCACGATCTGTGCGAGGAGAACGCGTGCCTGAAGGAGCAACACCAGCGGCACCTGGCTACCTGCAGACTGCAGCAGCTCAGCTCCATCAAAGAAAATGTCATGCAAGAGAAGTAAGTTCAGACTTTCTCCGTGCGTGCGCGCGCGCTTGTGTGTGTGTGTGTTTATTTGTTTTGAGACGCTAACGGCGCTTGTTGCGTCGAACCCGACCCTGTACGCACTGGAGATATCGCGTGTGTAGTGGGGAAAGTCTTGCCTAGGTTTGGGATTAATCCTAAAGAAACTGTAGTGGTGATCACGAGCGCGGCGCGCGCACTGATCCGGGAATAAAAACCTGCCAAACCAACCAGAAGTCGGGTGTAAAATCTGGTTAGACCGATGCAAACGATCTAAAGCCATGTATTACTGTTATTATTATTATTATTATTTATTAATGTCATCGATCCACTGTGGCAAGCAAACCTGTTCCATCTGCAAGCGCATGCTGCTGTATCAGCATAGAAAACCCGCTTTAATGCGTAACGGAGAAGGACCGACACAGCTAAACTGTATACTTCTAATAGGAAATTTGAACCTGTTTGTATGCGAATACAGCTGTTGTGAACGTGCGTCCAGCTGTGAGTCTAATGCTGAGATTGATGGGTTTTGATATGTCTATCTGTCGGGGCATGCATGCTTGGGGTTTATCCTTCATTGTGTGATTTAAGTGTTGCTATTTACATGCATATTCAAATCTCCTTAAAAAAAAAAAAAAAAAAATCCCAACCTGTATTCAAGACCTGGACGTTGTGTAAAAGCTTAGGAGTGCTGGAACTGTCAGCAGCGAACTAAACAATACATTTTTGTGGACTGTGTAGCAGCATTTTCATTTGCATGAGCATATTTACTTGTGTGCACACCTTCACACCATCACTAAACTCTCCCATCAAGCTCTTTATCTGTCTGTATATTTTTTGTTATTACAGTCGATAAGCCCGGTAATGCTCTGACCAACCCGCCCTCTCTTGCTTGCGCTCTCTCTCTTTCTGTTTTTCCAACATGCTGCAATGTTTGAGTCTTTCATGTGGATGTGAAGCAGAGAGAAACATTAATCCTGGGATATTTATGGGTCATTACCTTCTGTAAGCTTTAGGATGTGGGACACTTGTCTGTTTTACAGAGTTTATCTTAAAGCAACGTGTAAAGGTTTGGGTTTTCTTTATGTGATACTGATTCATAAATTTAGACCATTTCTGGATTGATGCTGATATGCACTGGATTGTTTTGTCTTTATTGGAGAACTGGGAGCGGAAAGCTCCATCAAGCCCTCCATCTAACACATTCCTTTAAAAGAGGCTTCATATAACGCCTCAACGGACTGTCTGCTTGGTTCTGTTGGGGAAACCCTTTTTTGTTGTATTTATTAAGGTTTTTACTTCTTTAATTTAGGGGCTACCATTGTGGGATGCTCCAAAAAAAAAAATTCCTTAATTTTGTGTGTGCGCTTGTAAAACATTACAACAACCTGCCTTGTGTAGGTCTTCCTTCTGCCTTCAAAGCGGCCCTGATCCTTCAAGGCATGCACTTCTGAATGTGTGCTGTGTTATCCGGCACCAAGCTGTCAGTATCAGATCCTTTAAGTCTTTAAGTCCTGTATGTTGCAAGGTAGGGCCTCCATAGATTGCACTTGTTTTTCCGGCACATCCCACAGATCCTCGACTGTATTGAGATGTGGAGAATTTGGAGGCCAAATCAACACTTCAAACTTGTTGTTGTGTTCCTCAAACCGTTCATGAACCATTTTTGCAGTGTGATGGGGTGTGTTATACTCCTCAAATAGGCCATTGCCATCAGGGAATACCATTTTGATGAAACAGTGTTTAGGTAAGCTGTTATGTGTCAAAGTAACATTCAGATAAATGGGAGGGCCCAGCAGAACATTACAAAAAAAAAAGAAGAAGAAGAAAAACACCTAGCCATGCACACAATGTAAAAGAAAATGTCTACAGGCAACCTGTCCGGTCTGTTGCTATGCATTTCCATCCACATCAAATGGCAATGGATTTTGTGTCCTGACACCTTTCTATCAGAACCAGCAATGGTACTTTTTCAGCAATTTGAGCTGCACTAGTTCTTCTGTTGGATTGGACTACACAGGCCAGACTTCTATCCCATGTGAATCAGTGAGCTTTTGTCACCCTTGACCCTGTCCTCAGTTCATCGGTTTTCTTTCCTTGGACCACTTTTGGTAGGCCCTTACTACTGCAGGCTGGGAACATCATACAGGAGAGTTCATGGTTGCAAGGTGCATAGGTCCTGGGGCTGCTAAAACAAGCCCAAATCATCACCCCTCCACCACCATGCTTGACAGGGGGTATAAGGTGTTTCTGCTGAAATGGTTTTTGTTTTTTTCCAAACATGGTGCTAGGCATTTAGTCTGACCAACTCCACTTTGGTGGGATCTGTCCATAGGCCATTGTTCCAGAAGCCTTGTGGTTTGTTCAGCTTCTACTGTATGTTCTTTTCTCCTGGCAACCCTTCCAAGTAAATCGTACTTCAGTCTTTTTCCAATTGTCCTGTCGTAAACGTTAACATTTAACATGCCCAGTGAAGCCTGTAGTGAACAAGATGTAGTTCGTTTTATTTTTTTTGTATTTCTCTAAACATTGCACGGTCTGATCTTGGGTTGAATGTGCTGGGATGTCCACTACTGGGCAACTGTCTTTAATCCTTTCCAATTGTGAATAATCTTTCTCACTGTAAAATGTTAGCCTTCCAATTGCTTGGAAACGCTTTTACAGTATGAGCCTTTCCAGATTGATGTGTAGCAACAATTGCTTTTCTAAGACCATGATCATGCCTTTCCCTCTTGGCATTATGTTAACACACACCTGAATGCTCCAGACCAGCAAACTGCCAAAAAACGTCTGCTTTTATAGCGGTCTGCACACCTGCTGGTGATCAATTAATCAAGGACTGATGATCAAAAGCACCTGGCTGCAATGTATCCTCCTAAATCCTGTGGAAGCAGTAGGGAGTACTTGGTATTGCCCACATTTTTTTTACTTTTTGGCTTAATTTTTGCAGAATAAATCATGGCACTGTGGAAAAAAAAAAAAAAAAAAGATGTTCGTACTTTATTTGTTTTACACACAAAAACCTCACAGAATAAAAAGAGGCGGGGGGCACTAACTTTTAAACCTGACTTAGTTTTGAGTGTGTATAATACAAATTATACACACACACACACACACACTCACCTACCTACATTGTTGACGTATACATATGGTGTAAAAGTTAATATACTGTACTGTAACCTATAGAAACCTATAACTCCTTTGGTGTCTTTAGAGGTCTGTTTGTTGCCCTGTACTGCCATTCTGTTTGATGACTGACATGAATTGGCAGAGCAGTAGCACCTGCTTACAGTGCACTCTCTCTCTCTCTCTCTCTCTCTCTCTCTGTACTGGTAATACAATGCTGAACAGATGCTTAGCTGATGGCTTAGGCCCAATGTTGTGTAAGTCTGTTCCTCTTCTCAAACCCATCAGCCATCACATCTTAACAAAACAGGACACAATGTCTACCGTCTTCATTTCCTCAAAGTGAAATGATCCCTTCTGAGAAGTGTTTCGACTTGAAAGTACAATCTAAACCATTTCCTTTCTCTTGTCTGCGGTCATTAGAGTTTGGTATTAGAGGTGGATTTTGAATTACTAAGTGGGTCATTTAGTCCTTTCCTTTTGTAATCTATAACTGAAGATCTTCAGTGTATGCTGATCAGCTTCTAAGTGTCCTGTCCATGTTATTGCCCCAAGACATCTTAAGAATATTAAACAATGGCTAAACCAAGGATTTCCACCTACAGAACTAGTCTGGACTCTAGTGCAGTTTGATTAATTGATTCGGGGAAGCACCAGACCCCAACCTATCCAAGTGTTAGTTGTGTGTGTGGGGGTTCAGCCTTGAATGGTACTGTACATGTAGGTCAAATCAGTAAGTAATGGGGTTGTTTCATCCACAAAAGAGCGTTGGTTTGCAATGCAGTAAACCTGAATTGTTTCAAGTGTACAACTTTCTCTGTGGCCGTTGGATTCTCAGTTAAGGAATTATGGAACATGACTTAAACGTTCTGCATTTTACAGTTGCCTGCTTTTCCAATGACTAGCAATAGAGTTTATGCAGTGAAACAGCTATATGGTCTCATGAAAAGGCTTTCGATGCACTTTTACATAGGGAAGTCCAGGAATCAAAGAGCCTGCTTTAAAATGCTCTGTTAGATTTCAATTTCTGCCGTATCTAAGATTGTGCTCGTGAATTGCACTTTGAAGCAAATTTACAGTTCTGGAGCTCAATTATGATTCAAGGCATACGAGACAATTGAGCTTTGCAATTGAGTGTGGAATGGGTGGGGGTGGGGTGCTAAATAAATCTTAAAAACGCTCCATATGTGCAGTAGACCACGGAGATGAAAATAAAGATGAATTACAGGGATACTTAATTCCCAAACATACCCTCCTCCTCAATTTCCATCTTCACTTACACATCTTTGTCTGTACGTGGCATGGCAGCTCCAACATCCCCAGTATTGTATGGTTATGAAACTGTGATTTCCATGAAGGATGGGATTTTAAGGGGTTTTGTATGGGATATGACTTTGGCTCGTTTTTTATTGCCTAATATTGTGGGAAAATAAGAAATTCTTAATGGCAATGTTAATAAATAATAACTTAAAATGCTGAGCATACATACATGTGAGATGTAGTTTTTTTTTTTTATTTTTTTTTTTAATCTGTGGATAAGTGGTGTAGGGTATATCTTGCTTTTGTCCTCTTTCTTAGCAGTTGCATTGATTTAAGTGTCGGTGTTAGCCAGGGAGGAGGTTTCAGCAGACTAACCCAACAGATGTGGAACAAAGATCTGGATTCATTCTTTCGACCTGTAACCCTACAGTGTACACACATGACAACCCTGAAACCATCTGCCTGCCAGCAGGGAGCAACTTCATCAGGCCCTTATGTTGGAAAAGTGCAACTGCACACTAAGAGCGGAGCCTTTTAGTTCCGTGCCAAGCATTTCTGAGGAACATCATCAAACATGTTATTAATGCAACATGCTTTCTGTACATTAATATTGTAAAATCTCTGTAACTGTACATGTGGATATTGGTGCTGTTGGTTGTTTCTGTCCTGTAATGTCTTGTATTAGTAAGCTAAACTTCCAGGAATTGCTGAAATGGATGGAATTGTGTTAAGAACTGTTGAGTGCGTTATCAAAAACCGTAAGAATTCTAAACCATTAACCTTGCAAAAGAATATTGGGTGGAAAAAATCATGAATGAATGTGATCAGAGCTCACATAAGCCTTTGATAAAAGTGCATTGTAAAAAATTGGCAGTAGAAATTAGCTTTAACAGTAAAAGTAAGAGCATTTCTGTGTGGCCAAAAGGGAAACCACTTGCTAGTGAGTACAATCTGGAAAAAAAAAAAAAAACATTTAGTTTCTAGGGTGCATAAAGCTTGGATTTTGGAGTGATTTAAAAAGGTCTTGTGTTTTGATGAGTCCAGATTCACCCTATTCCAGAGCGATGGGCATGTCCAGGTAAGGAGGGAAGTCCATGAAGCAATGCACACATGGTTAGTGGCTACTGTACAAGTCTCTGGAGGTGGTGCCATGATCTGGGGTTGCTTCAGGTCTAGGCTCAGCAACCTAACGTGTCAGCTGATTACTTGAATGTACTAAATGACCAGGTTTATTTGATCTATGGATTTGTTCTTCCCTCATGGTGCAGGCGCATTCCAGGACTCGGATTGTGAAAGAAGTGTTTCTGGGAGCACGAGGGATCATTTTTACACATGAATTGGCCACCACATTTTGCACAGTAATCAAAGCTAAAAACAGTCTAATGAAATATTATGCTGCTTTTTTCACCCCTTGCCAGGCAATATATATTGCACATGTATTTTATGATTAAGATGTGCGTTTTTATTTTTTTTAATACCACTGCACTTTTGAATTGGATATACTGCTGATCAGAATGTGTTGCATGATTAACACTGACATATTCTTGTAATGTGTTTTCAGTCATGTTCCATGGTGGCATAGTGGTTAGCAATGTGGCCTCACATCTCCAGGGTCGAGTCCTGCCTTTGTGTCTCTTTAAATGGGGGTTCTCCTCTTGCTTGGTGGGTTTCCACTAACAGTCCAAAGAAATGCAGAGAAGGTGTAATTAATGTGTGTACAGTATGTGTGTGTACATACCCTGTGATGGATTGGCACCCCTTCCAGGGTCTACCATGTGTAGTGCATGCTGTACCCTGGGATATGCTTCAGGCCTGTTTTTACTCTGTACAGGATAAGTGATTTTGAGAACGAGTGAATGCAGACTTTTCATCCCCAAAATAAACCAATCAGATAAACCAACCGACATGTGAATCTGGAATGATTTGCACAGGTGTTTTTAATGCTCAAATATTAAGGCACTTCCTGGAATGCCCCCACCCCCCCATCTCATGCGCTCTCAGCTAAACTGATGGTGCTGAAAAAAAAAGATTAAGATTTTTTTTTTACTTGTATTGAGAAGACTATTTTTTTTTTTCTTTTTTAATCATTGACCATGTTTGTATTGATCTTGGGCATTTTGATTTATCTTCGACATTGGCAGTTTTTCCTCTTTTCTTTTTTTACCTCTAATCATCTCTATAATGGTGCAGTGGGAAAAAGCAGCTTTTTGCACCAATTTAAAATGAAAAAGTCATTGTCAACAACTATTCATCTCTATTTGCCTTCCAAAGCTCATATTGTTACAGGTCCTAGTTGCTTGGTCGTGCTAAAGGGTTTGCATTTGATTTTGTCTGCTGTATTCCTGTGAAGGGCAAGGAGAGAGATGGCCAGAGCTGCTTTGTACTGGAACAGCTCACTGGCCTTCATTCCATATGCGCTTTGCCACGTCAGCTCTCGGCCTTCTGCTGACCACAGCAGCCACAGCGAGCTGTCAGTCCAGACCATGTCTATAAGGGCTACTGTAGAAACTTTATACATGCCGTTAAATGCAATGTTGATTGTGCGCGTGTCAAGCAGTGAATCGGGGGATAATTAGTGCAGCACGCAGCACAGTACTGCGTCCAAGTCAGATTCCTTGGTTACCCACAGTTAAATCTGCTGTCAAGAGCGAGAACACAGTGAATTGTAAGCAGAATGTGTCCGATGGGCACACAAATCAGCATTTCAGTGAACTTTCGTATGGACGCAATTAAAGGCTGTTGGTGAATAATCTATATGCACCAATAGCTGTATCCTATTATTTTATTAAGATTATTTCAAAATAATCAAAGTTTAATGTGATTTAAGAAAGAGATGTTTGAAGTAAAACTTTATTTTGATTAATTAGATTCATGAGCATAATTAGTTTTTAAATATTGGCCGTAACCCGATTTGGTCATACACCGATTCAGTTTTTTACACATTTTTAAATTTGTTTGAATTAATTAGTTCCCAATTACTATGCACTACTGTATATTTAACTTTTGTTTTATATTTTGTGATCTAAATTAAATTAATCAAAAGTATGAAAAAGCCGACAAAAATAATACAGCACTCAAAACTGCAGGAGAGAGCAAACACTTGGTTTTTACATGTGCATGTACTGTTCATTTCTCTTAGGGAGACTCGCTGACGTGACGGAATGGAGGAGAGGAAGATGGGTAGGGAGGAGTTTAGTGTTTGGAAAGAGAGTCCCCTTCCATAATAACACTAAGTAATTCTCCTTCAGGGATTTTCTCTCTCCTTTTCTTTTTTTTTTTTTTTGGTCTCTGGTCCGTACAGTACGTGGCAGTTGTTTTCCACTAAACTCTATCCAGAGAGATGTGGATTTTTCTGTGCCGCACAAGGGTCCTATAGTAAGACATTACTGACTGAGTTGTAGCATCCTTCGCCACAGTGTTGTCTCATGTCTTTGTTCAGCTGAAAGCGGCAGCTTAGGATGGCGGTTTTTCGGTCGTGAACCGTATTTGTTTGTACTAGGCGCACATGTGCAAGTCATCGCAAAACCTCCATAGGTTATGAACAGGAAATGGAGATGAGCGGTTCATCTCACAAGTCTTCTAGTCCGAGTCGTTGGTTCTTTTGTCACGTGACTCCCATAGACGCTATGCAGTGCAATAGATTTGAACGAACAAACGAACGACTCGGAGTAGAATACACATGAGAAGAACGGCTCAATTCTGTTTCCTGTGTAATGCACTGCATACAGTCGCGTCTAGGGGAGTCATGTGACCCAAAAAAAAACGAACAATTCGGACCAGAGGATATGAGAGGTGAGCTGCTCATTCTGTTTATTATATGTCCTTAGCTGCATTGTAATATTTTCATAACTGGAACTATAGCCAAAATTTGTGTATGTAGACAAGTTCGGGTCTGTTTATTGAAAATGTAGCATTTAATTTTTATCAAAAGCACGAAATGAATCAAATGAGTCAAAAAAAAAAAAGAATTGTTCATTTTGATGAACAAGATTCAAAGAACCGTATCACTAGACTGATCCCATCACTTCCCACGGATGGTCTCTAAGTTACCGATCTTGTGTGTGTCAGTTTATTATACACAAGCGTACGTAAAACATTTCCAGTGAAATGCTTTCTACTGAATCTGTCAGCTCATGAATAGAGACTGTCCAAGGACATCCATCTTGTCTATTCATCCTGGATTATTTTATTTATTTATTTTTATTTTTCCTTTTAATATTACATCAAGAATCTTTCCAAAATTTCCAAACCACACCAGAGGAAACGATCCAGTGATGAAATTCATGTGATTTTATTTTATTTTTAGCCAAGTTGCCAGATGGAGACATCTACTGTACTATCAAGAATGAATTGCATTTAATTCCATTTGCTGACCTCACAAAGATAAACTTTACACATAAAAGAAGAAAGGCTTTCCAAATAGTGTTAAAGATCTGATTAAATACACTGCTTTAGTGTTTTTCGAGATGGTTCTATCAAACGTGAGTGTCTTGTGCTACAGTATTCCACTTGTGTTTGCGTGAAGGGATGTGACCCTACACTACCTTTTTGTTGTTGTTTTTTTTTCCTCCGTCTCTTTCATGTCACATGTGTCGAGCATGGTGCGGGGTTTTTTTTTTTTTTTTTTTGGACAAACGAGGAAAGAAAACAAAAGCCACGACTTGTGCGGTTTCCTTTGTGCAGTGCATAAAGGAGGATGTTGTCCCACAGCCAGGTTTATATCAGTTTAAGGTAAAAACCTGCTCAGGGGAAACCCATACAATCTCATCTCATCTTTTCAGTAAATTACACTTCCAGCTCCAAGCTTAACTGACTTGAACAGGCTCTTTACTTAAAACTAAGATGTTTTTTTTTTTCTTTCCCATAATTGTGTTCTTCCTCTTTTTCCTCCCTAAAGTTCAGTTGTCATGTTTCTTCAGCGTATACAAGCCAGCTGTGTGAAGATCAAAAGCAATAGGTCTTATTAAATAAGAGCGGCGCATCTATGCATTTAAAGAGCGCAGCGTAGACCTCCAGCAGCTCATCTAATTATCCCATGGGCACCGTATTGCGCAACTCTTATTCTCCTCAGAAGCGCTGCAATTCAGCTGCCTAATAGTTTACTTTCAAGTCGAGTTGACTGCCACCAGAACTATTTTTCTGGATTTCATGGTTGAGGATTAGTGTATAAGAGCATAGAAGTATAAGTGCAAAGGAATAAGTGCTACCCGTCATCTGTCATATATATATATATATATATATATATATATATATATATATATATATATATATATATATATATATATATATATATATATATATAATGTGTGTGTATATATATATATATATATATATAGTGTGTGTGTATATATATGTGTGTATATATATATATATATATATGTGTGTGTGTGTATATATATATATATATATGTATATGTATTTATGTGTGTGTGATGTGCAGTATATACAGAGGGTGCTGAAGAAATCTATACACAGTTCAACAGTCATTATTTATACCATTAAAAAAAAAATCGAATTGAATTATTATATGAACATGTATGTGTATATATAAAAGTCACGTGTGTGCGAGTGTGTGTGCATATTAAGGATCTTTTAAATAGTCCATGTATACCTGGTATACTATCGCGTTGACTGGCTCTGTTAAGTGGCGTGTATAGCCACGCTCACCTCAAGGCAAAGGCGCTGAATGAGTAAAAAAAAAAAAAAAAAATGCTTGATGCTGTGAAGTAATCTTGCACATAACTGCTCATAACCCCACTTCTACTCAATATTTGGATTTCATTTATGGCGGAGGTTTAAGTTCAGGCAAATACCGAAGTGCTGCCAAAGTTTTATTCAATTTTTGCGTGATGCTGTGACAACCTGGCTGGACAAACTTGTACACAGACATGCAGATAGTCTTACAAACAGACAATTTTTTCTGAGACTGGTTTTGGATATATATATCTACAGTATTTGGTTTTTCGGGTGTTCCCTGCACATGGTCCGCATATACAAGCTTGGCACAGGTTTTACGCTGGATGCCCTTCCTGACACAAGCCTCCCATTTTACCCGGGCTTGGCACCGCACAAGTGGTTGGGGTTTGGGCAGTGGCTGGAAATCTAACCCAGGCCGTGTGTGCGTGCGTGCGTGCGTGCGTGCGTGCGTGCGTGCGTGCGTGTGTGCGTGTGTGCGTGTGTGTGTGTTATACATATAGTTTTTTTTCTTCTTCAGATTTTACACTAAAGCTATAAGACATTCCATGCGACAAGACGGACCTCTAAAAGATCTGCCACTAATCATGTTTTGCTGCATTTCCGTAATCATCATTACGTGTAAATGGCATTATGACGGCAGGGTTCATATGTATGATTGCCGCGGAAATGTGTCCTTGGAGAAGTAGTCTTGCTGTTGGAGTTAATGGTGAAGGTCCTCTAGAAAGGCAAATAAGGCAACTATGTGTAGTGTTTTTTTTTTTTATTTTTTATTTTTTTTAATATATGTATATGTTTATCTAATATACATGTAATCTGACAAATCTTAATTTCACTATGTATTTATTATAGGTCCTGCGGATTTATTTTGCACACAATTTATATTCATGTTTATTAGATCTTATCGTGTATATAAAACACTGATTCGCCCTAGCCTTGAAAAACTCTGATGCACATAAGAACTGTATACTAGCCTACAGTATGTAGATTGAACACAGAGCTACTACTGTAGCACAAATAATAAGGAATAAATGAACACTACTGTACCTGTACTGTACTAGCTACCTACTGTATGGGGCTTGTATTCCATTAGTCTCATTAGGGTGCCCAGGTTGACCCCTGTCCACTGTCAAAATGCCAACAATAGCCACGTGAGCATCAGAACTTTGGAGCAATGGAAGAAGGTGGTCTTGGTCTGATGAATCATGTTATCTTTTACATCTTGGGGATAGCCAGATGTGTGTGTCTGTGCTGCTTACCTGGGGAAAAGATAGCACCAAAGTGCTGTGTGGAAAGAAGCCCAGCCAGTAACCTGATATTTATGTGGATGTTACTTTGACATACTGTACCAGCTGCCTAAACATTGTTGCAGACCCAGTAAAATCCTCGATGGCAACGTGTCTCTCATCAGATCTCATTCTGATTTGAGGTCTGATACAAAAACACAATATTATACAGCTGGTTTTATGTTCTGGCAGATTGATGCATATAAGATATGCTATGAATTTACTTTTAATGAGCACAAACAACAGAACAAAGTCTTGAGCCTCCCCTCATTTCATCATATTTTGCTTCCAAAAAGCCAGACTTTCTTGTATTATTAATATTTTTTGTATAGTCTTGAGGAATACAGTAATTCTCCAGGATTCCTCAAAGGCTGTTATTGCCTCTCATTTTCAATTCAGTCCTTGGACCTGACCGGTTTCAGAGCAATGTCTAGAATTGTCTTCATTCATAATGTCTTAAAGGAAATATTGTCTGTAGTAGTTCTCTCATATTACTTTGGAGACATTTCAACAACATTTCGTCAGCACATAGATTTTTGGCCGTTTACACACTGCTCTCTTAAGGTTCTGTCCTAGCATAATAATGGGCTTGAGGTCTGGTGTGCTGAGCATCATTGTCTCATTCGACCCAGCATAAGCTGCGGGACAGATGTCTTTAAAGATGTCAAATATTGATATTAAGAATATGTTGGAGTTCATGCTGGTTGTTAGGTTTTTTTTTTTTTTTTGGGCCCAAATCATCACCCCTCCATCAGCATGTGGGGCCCTTGGTATGAGGTGGCTGTGCTTTCATTAAACATGGTGCGTGTACAATGAATAAATCTCTCCACATTGGTCTCATCAGTCAAAAGGCTATGGGTCCAAATATGTTGTAGTTTTGCAAACCTAAATCACATTATTTACTTTGTGGACAAAAGGAGCTTTTTTCCCTAGCCACCATTCCACACAAGACACATCTGTACAGACTTTTTATGTCCACGGAGACCTGTAGGTCACATGATGTAGCTCTGTTTTTAGTTTGGTTGTAAATTTTCGCGCACTGAGAATCTGACCCTGTGGTGAATTTGCTGGGACGCCAACTTGGAAGATTTGCAGCTGATTGTGAATGCTCTTTTGTTCGTGAACAGTCCATCTCACTGTACAGGGGTGAATTTCCCATTGTTTGGAGATGGCCTTAACACCCTTCACAGATGGATGAGCAACACTTCTCTGAGCTGAGCTATATCCAATGTGTGGTGCGGTTCCCCCGCACCCCCCCCCTCTCCCCCTTTGTATGATAAAGACATGTACCCAAGTCCTCCTGAAGACCAACCTAGCTAAAGTTCTGCTTGGTTACAGAATTAGACACTTCTCAAGAAATTTTGGTGAACAAGAATACATATTGAAATTATTTTGTTGTCATCTGAAGTTATTTGTTGGTACATTGTACAGAGGTTATGTGAGGACAATGCAATTGTTATATGGACCCCGCTAACCAAAAACATGGTGAAAGTAGTGTGTACATTCTTTTACAGTGTAATATAATTCAATGCCAATGTAATTTAATTTAGTGTTTCATATTATTGCATCATGCGTTGGTTTTTTTTTTTTATTAATTTTTTTTTTTTTTTAGGTATATTCAAATCTTTTTTTTTTTCTGGGGTGTTAAACCCTCCTGACATTTTGAGGGTGTTCATTTTTAATGTTTTATTCCTTATTGAAAATGTCCTTCATGAGCATCTTATTTCTTTATTGATTTTAAATGCTTAAATGTTATAGATACAGTATACAGTTTACCTCAATAATCTAATTTCCTATATTACATGTTGGATATCTCTGGGATATATAATTGTTTTTTATTTATTTTATTCATATTTAAGGTGTAAAAAAATTATCATGCTAATTAATGGACCTTTTTAACATACTATATACAAAAAGAGTTTACAAAAAGAGTTGGTCATGCTTGCACCTTGCAGTTGGTCATGTGCTGTCGCTTTGCACTTCCAGGGTCCGGGTTCGATTCCCAGCCAGGTTCGATTCCCGTCTCTGTGTGCATGGAGTTTGCATGTTCTCCTCATGCTTGGTGGATTTTTTCCGGGTACTCCGGTTTCCTCCACAATCCAAAGACCTGCAGTTTAGGCTAATTGGCGTTCCCAAATTGTGTGGGTGTGTGTGTCCTGCGATGGCTTCATACTCTGTCCAGGGTGGACCCAAGTCTCCTGGGATAGGCTGAATACAAGATAAAGTGATGTACACAATGAGTGAGTGAGTATTCTCAGATACTAATGATTAGCTTTGTGTCAACTTGTGTACACTCTTTAGCCAAATTTGTATTTTTTTTTCAGTCTGCCGCACTTTTTCTGCATTAAGAACAAACTTTTCCTCTGTTTCTCGGCTCTTCTAAAACTCTTTGTGCTCTTGTCAACTTTTCTTTTTCAACATGGTTCCTGTGCCTACTGTTTATCATTCCACAGTGTTTCAGGACCAAGATGCTGTTTACTGGCTCAGAGTCAGGAATTTTATTATTTGCACCAAGCATAATTAACATTCTAATAATGCAATTCATCATCCCAGGACCGAATTCCCTTTGGGTGTTGTGGCTGAAAAAAGTTAGCCAAAAGCCAGTTCACAAATTCAGATGTCAGCACTCACACCTTATGAAATTATTATCTATACATTTTATTAACAGGACACTATCCGTAATTGGAGATGAGTTGTAGACTCACTGTGACCGCCAGTGTAATAAATGTAAGAATACCTTAAATAAGTCAGCAATAAGAATACCCATGTAAGAAGGTGTCTGTCATCATTTTTATAATTACATTCAGAAATCTGCATACTATTGTGCTGCTATTCTTGCAATGTGTATGTACTATATGTAGGATTGGTATTTCTTTTGTCCTTTCCATATACATGTGAACATGCACAGAGATTAAAAGTGGTTTCCCAGAAGTGCTTGCCAGGATTTTGTCTAATCAAATTCCATTCAGAGTTTACTAGGCAGTTTAAATGTCCTCTATCTTTGTTGTTTCAGGTAGGGAAATGTGAACACCCACATGTACTGCCATCCTGACCGTTTATTTCTAAAGCTGTATTTAAGCTTGTTTGCTGAATGGAGGAAATTTTGCAACGAACCTGAAGCTTAAGATACGGCTAATCCATGGGAACTACCAGGATGCTGTGATTACCGAACACATCTCCCCGAAAATGGCATTATTTAGTCACTTTTAGGCTTCTTGTTTTTCAGTAGAGATAATGGCAGCGTGCCATTGTAGAATCAGGTTGTGATTGTTAATGCTCACTGGACAGGCCAGTTGTTGGTGCTGCAGTAACAGGAATGCTACAGGAACATGTACATGCACAGCTTGCACTAATTTTGATCACACTGCTGATTCAGTATGTCCTGCCTGAGCAGAAATTATGTTGCGTTTCCCTGCTTTCGGATACACAGGGGAGCATTCATGTCGAAAGAAGCATTTGAAAAGTTGTGCTAAACCGCTTAAAAAAAATAATAAATAAATAAATAAATATATATATGTTGCTTAATGTTAGGGTGGTTGCCATGGTTTCAGTTGATATAGGGCAATTATTTGTTCTTTTCAAATTCTTGTATCTTACACTATTTCTTATTTCATTATTTCATAGAATTGGCTGACCTACTGTAAGTATATAGTTAACATCACTCACCCATGATGGTGATGCAAAAGGAAAAAAAAAGGCAAAAATTAGTTTTTAGCAAAAAGACAAAGACCCCAAGATTTTAACCTGAAAATATTTCATGGTCATCATAATGTTAATTTTTGCTTCCCTATGCCTATTTTATTAATTCTTTTTTTTTTTTGCCTTCTTTTTTAGGCTGCTCTGATCAATTACATAACTTTATTGAAAAATGGTCATTCGTAAGCAGAGAAATAAGTAACACAACAGCCGACTCCTCCTTTTTCTAAAAGGTTTTATAATGCTCCATAGAGGTGCTCATTTTCTGATTCCTCTCTCTTATATTAGTACAACCCAAACCTAATTTCCCCTTCTATAGTATAAAATGCAATTGCCCTTTCAAGATTTGCACTAACTAAATACCACTAGTATTCCACTAGTGATTTTACATAATTGATCCTGCAGCCGGTGTGCTCCTTGTTCGATTTGGTCAGTAAAATCCAGGAGCATGCCCTAGCCCTGACAGCGAAGCACCTTTTTTATTGGATTTTATCTATAGAAAGACCAGTTAGAAAGCAGAGCTTTCCACATTCTGTCATAATGAACTCTTATTGGAATTTGGGGAGCGGGTCAGAGAGGGTCATCAAAGCTCTTTAGCTCTGAGTAAAAATGAGATGAGGAGACCACCACTGGATTTGTACAGTATCATACAGTACAGTATCACACCCATTCTTTTAAAGAGCCATTATAATTTGTTTGGAAGATTTTCAATTTGGTTCATTAATGAATCTTTGTCAGCTCATTTATGTTATTCAAAACAGTTTTTTTCCGTCATGTGGACGGAAAAACCCCCAAGAGGATTAAAAATTGTGCTGTAGCTCTTACAGGTTGTTCACAAGGTTATTTAATCTGTGTGGTCTAATCTAGTGAGAGCTCACAATGAGCTGTCCGTGAATGAAGTAGACAATTTAATAAGCTGCTTACCCTGACTTTGTCCTTTACTGGAAAAAAACATTGAACAATGTGAAAAAGATGTTGAATACTACAAATGATTTGTTTAAATGAAAGTACACGTCTGTCCAAATAAAAAGGAACAGGAAGGAAGGAAGCTGTTCATGTATGATATTTAAGCAATATCATACGAGATATTCAGCACAGCTGGTATCCAGCACACCCACATGGAGTGATGCATATAGTTAAACGTCTCAGTGCTGTTATGCTCTGTTATCAGCACTCTCGTCTAATTGGTTTACTTTGTCAGAACAACATGTGGTTTAATCTAGAATAAAGTGATACAGTACTTTGAGTCCTGGTGAATTTGGATTTTAGGTGACGAAAACTGTGACAAAATACTCAGTGATGAATGCATAAAAATTATC
The DNA here is from genome assembly GCA_013621035.1 of Clarias magur. Classification (NCBI taxonomy): domain Eukaryota; kingdom Metazoa; phylum Chordata; class Actinopteri; order Siluriformes; family Clariidae; genus Clarias; species Clarias magur. The sequence goes on along the minus strand of QNUK01000011.1, from coordinate 2,072,579 downwards.
TTAATAAAAAAATATAATGATTAATTAGAACAGAATTTCAGATGTAGTCTGATTTACAGTAAGTATGTTGTTCTGTTTTTACTTGTTCTGTTCAATCCAGTTTTTTCGATATTGCACTTTTCAAACGAACGTCACTAAGCAGCTCTACAGAAATCGAGATATGGATTTAAAATGTGCATATGGACATTGTGCATGCTCCCACATGGACCGTATAAAAACTCCTATATATGAAACTCTATAATGATCTCACTTGGTTACAGGAGACTCGTTCTGAGCACCTCCTGTAATTATAAAAAATAATCCCAGGATTCTTATTCACCACTTGGATCCTACTGAACATACTCACACTTACTACTTTTATATTTGTAAAAAAAAAAAAAAAATTATTATATATATATATCCATTAATGCAGAGATGATGATGAGCTCCATTTTGATTTTGGTTCCTCTTCAGTTATTTCAGTGTCTTTCTCTTTAGCACAGTCACCTCCTGCCTGCTCATTTAAAGATGTAAATCTACATCTGCATTGTGATGATTTATATTGTTAAGTATACAATTTAATTGGCCTCATGTTTTTTATGTTTTTATGTTCACAGGTACAATCATTGTATGACATGTATTTTTTTTTTTTTTAGGTCCATTTAGGCTAAAAACAAATTTCCACCTGGACTGTTGTTGTTGTTTTGGGTTTTTTTGGCCAAAGAAAGCTTTTTCTGTTTATAATGTGAACCGAACCCATGCATTTACACCCATTTCTTGCAGACTGAAACCTGTGTCATTTACTTTTCAACGCTGGCCTTTTTTTTTTTTTCTTTCTTCATTTTAAATGAAAACTCAATGACATAGGCACTATACAGTACATGCACACTATTCTGTCAACCAGGCATTACTTGAGCAGACGCAGTGTACATCATGATGATGATTTTTAAAGTTAATGGATGTACCTATTATTATAATTTTTAAGTTGAGACATATTTATTCAAATTTCACACTGAGGTTGGGTGCTGCCGTGGATCATGGATCATTCTTAAAGGTGCCTTTTGAGAGTTTAAGCACTTTCACTATTTACTTGTTCTGAATCATATTTCATGGAAAGAGAAACTTTTTCTTTTTTTAAACTTTGCAGCATAATCCGTCATGTGATTGCAGTTTGAAAAAGAAGCAGTATCTATTGCTGTAACAATGTGAATTAATCAGTATGTTAGTTTGTGATTTGACTCTAGTGATCTCCAGTCATGGTTTAATTTTAGTCCCTACTGGAGATGTGTTTTATAAATGGGCAAATCCAGTCTGGCAGGCTAGAAGTGAAGTTATTAAATTAAAATTACACAAGTTTCAGGAAATGCCCCCCCCCCCCCTTTTTTTTTTATAAAAAAAACTTTTTCCACTTGTTTAAAAATTGTGCTAAAATATTTAATTGCTCCAGATCAACACCGTAAAAATGTCAGTACACTTTCCAGGATTTTAAAATTAAGGAGCGTAAGGGAGAGTGTAATATTTTTGCACTGGGGAACTGCTTGCTGGGAAAGAAACAGTATTGTGCAGTAAAGCAAAACTAAATGAAACAAAACCCTCCTCAATAACGGTACATTTTTAATTTCATACTAAAAGTAAGTACTAAATCACTTAATAACGATCATTACTTGTAAGGTATGTATGTATGTATGTATGTACAGTATGTGTATATACAGTATACAGCCACACATGCAGTATATACTCTGTGTGTATGTATACTGTATATATGTACATACACACAGTACAGTATATACTGTATGTGTGTATGTATGTGAGTGTGTATATGCATTGGCTCCTTGTTCTCACGCAAAATGCAGATGTCTTATTGTCTTGGGAGAACCTGCTTCATTTACATATATTTTTAGGGTCCATCAGTGTTGAGATTGCAAAAAGTTTTCCACATCCTATTGCTGGGAAGCTGCTGATGCGACCGCCACGATGTTGAACATGTTTTGGTGCTGGTCTGTGTTTCTACAGTATATACTGTACCATGTATTCTGCTTTAGCTTTAGATCAAACGAGCCACCTTTACTCTCATCACCAAAAAAATGCTCACATTTTTAAAATTCCCTTTCTTATAAGTCACTTCCTTCTGGCTACTTTCCCATGGAAACAGAATCTGTAAAGAGCTGATATTGTTATATTGTTGAGGTCTGCCCAGCTTCTCCAGTTTCAACCAGTCTGCTCGTTAACCCCTTCAGTGTCATAGCTGAACTCTAAAACACTTCTCATACAATTGCCTTTCTTGTCCAGCCACTCAGTTTGACCTGACCTTGTTAGAGTCTGCATTATGCTACAGTATTTTTATTTTATTTTATTTACTTTCTTCGTTCTGCTAGTGCTGCTAGGTAGGTTTAAAGCTTTGCCAATATTTTAATATCCTTCTACATCGTTTTATCTCCTACCAATCGCAGTAATTGTTCCTGGGTGCATGGCAGCACGGCTGATGCCATTTTAGCTGAGACTCAAAGATAATTATTGTGCGAGCATTCAGATTCAGACGGGTATTAAACACATTTAGAGTAGGCTCTTAAATCAGCTTAAATACAAGATCAACTTTTAATTGATAAAAAGAAATATATTTTAATATAGTTTTCAACTATTTCGTAATTTTACAATTTAAAATATGAATTTCTAAATATATCTAATCTAAATGCTTTAATTTTACTTCTTCCCAGAGTCGCTTCAAAATGAGGACAGAAAATAATCTATGTTCCTAGCCACAGGCAATTGCTTTAAGACTACATGGGAAGTGCAACTTCCCCAAAATTAAATTAAAAAGTGGAAAGGAAGTATTTACCAACGTGTCTGTATTATTAATCATGCATGGTGAAATTCAATATTTTAGTGAAGCAAATGATCAAATTTCTCTTAGTGATGCATTCTGCTGGTTGTTCATTTACTGAAAACCGTTTTCTGTGAGCAACACAGTCTGCATAAAAAATCTTCCATGATGAACTATGGGAGATTCACGTACAGTGCGCCGTAATGGGGGCATATATTAACATTCTCATTTAATACATAATTTTGAGTCTCACTCAATAGAGCCGTGCAATTTAATAACTTTATGTAACTCGATCGATCTTTTGTTGGTCGATTTGTTTAATTGATTCAGAATTGAATTACAAATCTTTTAATTATTTAGATTATTTTAAAAAACTGTTCTCTGCAAATTCCTTCAAATATGCCACAGCGTTCGCATAAAACAAATACTTCCATGAATACTTGCATTTTTTGAGAGTAATTGCTTCTCACAAAGCTGGGCATTTTTAAAACTGCGGTTTTGGCCTTACATCCACTTGCAAACACCGTTTTGGTCGAAGTGAAGATTTTAGAAAAATGTGTGAACAGGGTGAACAGTGTTTTTGGCTTGTTGTAACGTCACCTTGTGTGCCGATCAAGACTCCTTGATTTGACGTCAGCTTTGTTTATGAAGATATTCTTTTGCAATAGTGGACTTGCGTACATTAAACCAGTGACTGTGTTAACATTGCTTATTGGTCTTTTCACATGCGTTCACATACATGTGCAGTTAGTCACACATTACTTTAACGAACAGAGGTGCCTAAATGGACTACGAAGCTCACTGCTGCTACATACAAAACTCCAAAGACACAGACCACACAGACGGCGACGGCGGTTTTGGACGAGACACACAGAAGTATAACCGGTGATGACGCTTTGTCTAGGCTTCTGAATGGCCCCCTGTTGACTAGGGACGTACTTAACTTTAGGGCATTATGCACTTTTAATCGTTTCATTCTTTTAAGACCTGAGCGAAATAAAGCTGATTTTAAAATATTTTAGAAAGAAAACTTGGTGGCGCTGTCGCCTTGCACATCCAGGGCCCGGGTTCGAGTCCCGTCTCTGTGTGCATGAAGTTTGCATGTTTTTCCCATGCATGGTGGGTTTCCTCTGAGTATTCCGGTTTCCTCCCACAGTCCAAAGACCTGCGTTCCCAAATTGCCTGTAGTGTATGTATGTGTGTGTGCCCTGCGATGGATTGGCAGCCTGTCCAGGGTGTACCCTGCCTTGTGCACTAAGCTTCCTGGGATAGGCTCCAGGCCCCCGTGACCCTGAATACAGGATAAAGTGGTATAGATGATCGAGCGAGCGAGCGGTGGAAAAAATAAAAAAAAACACTTACAGTAACAGTATGTAGACCTCCTTTGTGTCCAGTGCAACAGAGTACTCTTTGCTGATTTTTTTTTTCTAGTATGATAATGGGGAGATGAAGAATCGCTACATCAGTTAAATAATGCAAACCAAAGATTTACATACTACTGTAGTAGATCAGTTTTGTATTATCCTTGTAATTGAAAACTATCCAAAATGAATAACAAGTATAATGTTCTGTTTGATCATTTGCCTTGATTTCTGAAATTTGTTGTTTATCCAGCTGTCACTCTCTCTCCTTCACCCAACTGCTTGGTTCTATTTTGGCATGAAGTGGCAGAAATTTTTATTTTTTTACTTGGTTTTAGAAAAGTCATGCTTTTGACAAAGCTCATGCTTTTGATAACACAAATAAAAATTTAATTTAAAAGTCAAGTAACAAAAAGTCAGGGTTCTTTTAGCCTTCTTCAGCCTAGCTGCCTACAATGTTAGCAACATGTGTATAAAAGTTGACGGATCTGGTATGGAGTACGGTATAATCCCAGTAAACGGCAGTGAACAGGGTGGCAGTGGAAATCAAGTCCGGACCGTGAAATTGTTCTACTGCACAAGCCTGTTTTGATGTACGAGTCGTTGTTTATCACAGCACTCTCACTCACTCATCGTCTATACAGCTTTATCCTGTATTCAGGGTCGCGGGGGGCATGGAGCCTATCCCAGGATACTTGGAACGTGAGGTGGGGTACATCCTGGACGGATTTTCACTTGGTCATTTCTACGCGAGCACATATTTAAGCTATGCTGCCCTGGCTTTGACCCAGCCCTGAATGATTTGTTCTAGCCCGTTAAACTGGATTTATTAGCCTTACAGCAACCAGTACATAAATAATGTTGGGAAGGCATTTAGTAAATACCAGCAGTGTGGTCAGACGAATAGAAAGTGGATGTATAAGAAACCTTATTTATAACTCGTCAGTCAACTTGACCTCCGCAGTCCTGTTCTGTAACGCGTCCTTACTTATTTACTATTTAGCCCGTGTTGCCAGGAATGTGTCGATTTTTGTTTCGAGATACAACGCACACAAATGAGGAAACCTCGTCACAATGGGCTGGACTTATTGTTTTATATGGCACATTTTTATAGGTTGTCAAATGAGAGAATAAACAAGTCATCCTTTTATACGCGCTACATGGTGCACGCTTGTTAGCCGAGCGTTCGCCGATTGCGTTCCGGCTTTCTTTCCCATTCTGTAATAAATGGTCCTTGCTGTCAGAATGAAGCTCTAGCACACTACATCCTCCGCGTGCAGGCCCCGAGTTCTCAGTGACATTTTGATTCGAGCACAGTTTCCTCTCCTGCGACCAGTACGTCAAAAATCCCATGAAATGGTAGCTGCAGCCCGCTCCCAATCTCTGCATTCAATTTGGCCCCATTACTGCTGGAAGTGGCTGACGGGAGCCAGGCTGTGTGCTGAGAGGGGCAGGGGAGATTAAATCCAGCACTCGTGTGTATTCACTAAATCACAGCCTGAGGATGGAGAGATTAGTCCCTCATCCCAGGGCTCTTTCGCACACATGCTCTTGCTCTCTTAAACACAGTTTTGCACACCGTCAGGTGTTCTAAACCGGTAACAAGCCCCAAAAATCCGAAAAAAAGCTGAGATTTGAAACCTTTAATTCATAATCCTTGGTTTTAAGTTTTAAAAAACGCATCCAAGGTTCAAACGAATTAGGAAATTCTCTTCCTATAACGTAGATCATGTTATAGGCCATGTTATTTAGACTGCGCATTGTTTCTGTGTACAGTACATGTAGACTAGGTGAATGGCACTGATGATGATTTGACTTGATTTTTTTTTACTTGATTATCACACTGCGGGCAGCTATAGGCTTGTTAAACGGAGGTCTAGATTTTTACAGTTTAAGCTATGCATATTGTACTGTAGGAATGATGGTAAAACCTCTTGGATATACAGTATATGCAGATATGCAGATCAGGATGCACAGCAATGAACAATGAAATGGACTTCTTTTTCTACCCCTAATGTACAATAGCTGATGTGTATCAGTTTATGATGGAGGTTTGTGAGTGTAGCAGCTATTCTGGGTCTATTGTACAAATTCTGTTCTATTTCCCAGATTCTATTTATTACCTGGTATATTGTTTTTCCATTGCCTAATTTTGCGCTACGTGTCATCGAGTGTGTTCCAACGTTTTCCTCCAATGTTAAGCCAAGGTTCGGAAAGTGCTTATACCTGCATATGGCAAGAATGATGACAATGCTCTGTAATTTCTGATCTTTTTTTTTTTAATTTTAGCAATATGACTATCACATGTCACTATCTCCTTTGAATATACTGTAATCCTGTCCCCATTCATTTGGTCAGATTATAAAGTACACTTTATATAGAACTTAAACTTGATGCATATTGTAACGAGCACACATGGCTTCGGAAAAAAAAAAAAAAAAAACAGCTAGGGTACTGCAGTCCACAGCATCTATACTGTATGTAAACATTCCTTATTCGTAAACAATACCTTCACGACCTGTTGATTTTGTCTGAAGTTCTTTTTATTTTATCTGAGCTTGAGTCATGTGTGGGGTCATTGAGGGAAGATGAGAGAAAGAACGAGATCAATCAGTAGCACACAATCTTAGTTTCTTAGTGTGTGCGTGTTGTAGTGTGAATGTGTGCTGCTGTTTTTTGATGTAAAAATGGTTTTATAGCTGGCGGGTCAAAATTGACCCCTAAGACAATCATAGCTGTGTAAAGACTTTATGAAAATATGAAAAATAGAAAATAGTTTTTTTTTTTAAATTAATGTTGGGGGTATTTAAGCCTCCGAGTGGCGCAGTGGTAAAGCGCTCGCCCGATCATCCGGAGATCGCCAGGTTGATTCCCTAGGTGATGCTGTAACCTCTCACAGTCGGAGGTCTAGAGAGAGCTGATTGGCCGAGCTCCCTCAGAGAGGAGGGATGAGAGGTACTTACAGTAGTGCTCCCACATTAATCACGGCTCTACAGCCAATCAGGGGCGTCTGTGAGCTCACGCAAGCGGAAGGAGCGGATAGCGCTGTCCTCCGACACTGGCGTCACGTGGTTTGGAGGAAACACGTGATCGCCTTCGGCCCTCCCGACTGAGTGGTAGTAGTAGCCTTAATGTGGGAGCCCCCTAGTGACAGGGAGGAATTGGACACGACTAAATTAGGGAAAAAATCAGGGGGAAAAAATGTTGGGGGTATTTTAGAAATAAAAATATGCTTTTAAAATGCATTTTAATATGCTGTTAAAATGGTCACGGATAATTTGCCCCTTTAATACAAGACAAGGGCCAGTAAGTCACATGACAGTAGGTTTACATGTAATACAGATCTATTTGGAATGTGAAAATGTAATGAAGGACTTCTTAGAGGCAAAAACATCATCAGACCATAACAATCTCTCTCTCTCTCTCTCACACACACACACACACACACACACACACACACACACACACACACACACACACACACGTATGCATAAGTCGGGTGCTGCTTGTTTTTTTAACAGTCTGTTGATGGCTTTCTCTTTCATTCCAGCTTGCTGTAGTCCTGGGTACGTTTAATGCACTACAGTGAGTAATACTCAGAGAGGGATGGAGAGAGTGCTGCATTAATTGGGGAGCAAATTGGGATATCTGTCAACAAATCCTTTTTTTTTTTTGCTCTCCAACATGCTTATATGCTTGGCAAATCTTTTACAGTTAATTCTTTAGAACATTTCCTTTGTGTAAAATGCCCACAGAATTTAAATTTGTTTGATTGTAATGTGTTATTAATGCATTATTGTGCTTTCATCACCAGAAGCTAGACTTGGGGAAATCTCATTTTCTTCATGATTGCCATAGAGGCCTCAGTGTATGCACTATAGTTAATGCATATGAATGAGGGGAAACATTAACTGAGCGGCTTAGGCATGGAACATTATGTATATTATGAAGTGTTTTAAATATTTGTGCATTACCGAACCAGCATTTGCAAACATTTGATTTGTGTATGCTTTAAGCCTCGGCTCACACATGGCTCGCTTTTTCTCAAGGCTTACCCTTGCTATAGTTTATCCACTCTTGAAACTAGTTTCACACTTTCACAAACTCGGCACTGCATGGTGATTCTGGTAATGATCGGGCTGCCTGGGTATCAGCAAGAGTTATTGTCGTTAGTAAAATTTATGCTCGTAGCCCAGCACAACTTTCTCTCAGCCGGGCTTCAGCTGACAGCCGAATGGCGTCTCCGAAATACATAACCGTAGCGCTTAGCCAAATGTTGAAACAGTAAATATCTGCGGATCATCTGTTTGCCTTTCTCTTGAAAGAAGCACCATTGTTTCTGAACGTCGTGTGCAGGCATGAAGAATCTGTTTACTTATCAGATGAACATCTGCACAGCGCCTCGAGTTTATTCATTTTCCAAAGTGATGCTATCTGCAAACAGCTGCGTATTTCTCTTCACCGGCTGTTCCCTCAAAGACGTTGTTTCGAGCAAGATCTTTTGACGAGTGGGAAGGCTTACAGACGTCTTTCAGATAAATATAGCACGTGATGTCATTACCGTAAGACGGATCGGTGGCTCGAACACACTCGACCTATTCAGCGTGTCAGTCCCCTCCTTCTCGCGATCAGTTAAACTGCCTCGTTTTCAATTAGCATCACAGTTGTATGGTGCATTAACTGGTGCTTTTTATTAGCTCTCATTGCAACTCTGTGAGAATGCTTTTAATTGGCCTGTGTTTCGATTTAATAACGTAGCTGGCACAAATTTACAACACTCCAGGTCATGATGAAGGGAACTCCTTAAGTTTTTTTTTTTTTGACATTTTACGAGTCCTGTGTTAGACACAATGTTAGACCTGCATTTTCCAGTTGACCCTGTTGAGTCTAGAACTCTCAATCACACCCTGTTTATCATACCTGATCTGTAGTAAGCTCTGAAGGATTGGTTTTCTGACTTCAGCACAGGTACGAAAATTAGAATCGAACGGACTTTGCGGTTATTGTTCAGGATCGGCGTCGATTAACGTTCCATAATTGATCATCAGTTTTGAGTGAGCCAAATCACTCCCTCACTGATCGTCTATACGTTTAATCCTGTATTCAGGGTCACGGGGGCCCTGGAGCCTATCCCAGGAGACTTAGAGTATATAGCAGGGTACACCCTGGACAGGGTGCCAGTCCATCGCAGGACACAGACACACACACATACACTCACTCATTCACACACTACGGGCAATTTGGGAACGCCAATTAGCCTAACCTACATGTCTTTGGACTGTGGAAGGAAACCCACCAAGCACGGGGAGAACATGCAAACTCCATGCACACAGAGACGGGAATCGAGCCTGGTCGGGGATCGAACCCGGACCCTGGTGGTGCAAGGCGACAGTGCTAACCACTACACCACCGTGCCGCCGAGCCAAATCAATCACTGATTAATAATCGGTTTAATTGCACAGTAAAATGCTTCTTGCACTTGTTGTGTTTCCTGAAAATCTGCCCTCCATAATTATTGGCAGTCCTGGTTAAAATGTGTTCTTTAGCTTCTAAAAAAAATCAGTTTTGTTCTAAATAACATAGGACCACAATGGGAAAAAAGAGGAAATTCCAACCTTTAATTCAAGTGTATTTTTTCAGTGGAAAAAAAATCCAACATTAAGAAATAATTATTTTACATCAAATCATAGGTACCACAATTATTAGCACCCTGATGTTTAATACTTTGTACAACCCCCTTTTGCCAACAGAACAGTACCTAATCTTCTCCTATAATGTTTCAGAAGATTAGAGAGCACAGAAAGAGGGATCCTCGACCATTCCTCTTTGCACAATGTCTCTAAATCATCCAGTGACCTGACTCCTCTCCTCTGCACTCTCCTCTTCAGCTCACTCCACAGGTTTTCAATGCGGTTGAGGTCTGGGGACTGAGATGGACATGGGAGGAGCTTGATTCTGTGTGTGGTGAACCATTTCTGTGTAGATTTGGGCACATGTTTTGGGTCATTATCGTGCTGAAAAACCCAGTGATGACCCATCTTCAGCTTTCGGGCAGAGGCCACCAGATTTTGCTTTAAAATGTCCTGGTACTTCAAAGCATTCATGATGCCATGCACCGTAAGAAGGTTCCCAGGGCCTCTGGAAGAGAAACAGCCCCACAGCATCACCGATCCTCCTCCATACGTCCCAGTGGACATGAGGTGCTTTTCTGCATACTCATCTTTTGTGTTCCACTTAGACTGTTTGTTGCCAAAAAGCTCTATCTTTGTCTCATCTGATCAAAGAACACGCTTCCCAGTTGAAGCCCCAGTACCGCTTAGTAAACTCCAAACGTTTGCATTTATGATTCTGACCGAGAAAAGGTTTTTTCCTTGCATGACTCCCCAAGAGCTTGTTGGCATGTAGATAGCGTCTGATGGATGTTTTGGAGACTTTGAGACCCCAAGATGCTATCATTTGTTGCAGTTTTTTAACAGTGAGTTTTGGAGAATTTTTTAAATTTCTCTTACCCTCCACCTCACTGTGCGTGGAGGCAAAATAAACATGCGTCCTCGTCCAGGCTTGTTTACTACTTTACCAGTTTTTTTTAAAACTTCTTAATGATTCCTCTCACAGTAGATAAGGGCAGGTGCAGGCGGGTGGCTATTTGCTTGTATACATTGCCTGACTTGTGAAGGTCGACACACATCTGCCTTACTTGAATGGTGTGTTCCTTTGTCTTTCCCATGTTGAAGAGTGGATAAGATAAATGGCCTCTGTGTCACATCTTATTTATACCCCAGGGAAGCAGGAAGTGATAAATGACTAAATAAATGTTCCCACATACTCTGATCAACTTTGTAAACTACTGTAAATGACAGAAATACTTCAATTACATTTATTTTCTAGGAATTGTTAGGGGTGTCAATAATTGTGGAACAGGTTATTTTATGAAAAATAATTGTTAGTCAGGGATTTTTTATTTTCCCTTAAAATTCACTTTATATTCATGCTATTTTTTTCTACAATTTTCAGTGTGACAATATGCTTCTGCAATAAAAATTTAAGGCTTTAAACACATCTTAACCAGGGGTGCCAATAATTATGCAGGGCACTGTATATTACTGAATATACAGTAAGACCCTTGCATACAAACAAGTTCTGTCCTGAGAGCTTGTCCATAAGTCTAATTTTGTTTGTAAGTTAGAAAAACATTGTCTATGTACTAGAATACTGAAACATTATATTACAGTACAGTAATACTGTGTATAGCCAATCATGCCAATGGTTAACCGATTCATGTTTAAAGAACGACCAGTGTCTTCCAGCTTTTCATCTCGTTCCATTCGATCAATAATTTACATTTTTGTCTCCATCATTATGGCTTGGTGCTTCTCAACAGTACCAACTTCATCACCGCTGCTATTAAATAGATCGGTATTACATGTTCACCTGCTGTCATGTGACTTACTGACCCTTGTGTTGTCTAACGGGGCAAAAATGACCCGTGACCGCTTTTTAACAACAGAGAAAAAAAAACCCGGAATTTGTTACATTTTCATATTTTCATGAAGTTTTTAAAGGTCAGTTTTGACACACCAGCTATAAAACCATTTTCACATCAATAAACAACATGCACACTACAACACACGCATTAATAAAATAAGATCGTGTGCTACTGATTGATCGCTCTCTTTCTCTCATCTTCCCTCAGTGACCCCACACATGACTCAAGCTCAGACAAAATAAAAAGAATTTCAGACAAAATCAACATGTCTTGAAGGTATTATTTACTAAAAGATAATGTTTACATATAGGTGCTGTGGATTGCAGTACCCTAGTTGTTTTTTCACCGAAGCCATGTGTGCTCGTTGCACACTGGGGCAACTACTGTGTAGATGAAACGCGTATAATGTGAGTAAAACCAATAACTGCCAATGCTCACAACACGATTGTGTAAAATGGCAGACGATGTATCTCACACTGACTTGTTATGCAATTGTCCGGGGGTAAGGCCGCTTCCAGATATGGGCATACTTTAGATTTAGGGAAACATTATACAAGTAAACCAGTGCAAAAAGAAAATCTTAACATGACCAGCATGCGAAATCTGTCTCAAGGAGAATGCATACAATAGTAAATACTAGTTGGCCAACATTGACGATGTACTCCTGCTGTGACATTGTTGTGCATGTAATGTTAATACAGCAAGTCCCCGACATACGAACATTTCAAGTTTCAAACTTTTGAAGATGCGAACATATGCTTATGCTTGTTTAGTCGTGGAAGTTGGATCACATGTCAACATGCATCCTCTACAAAGTGGTTGTGGCATAGTGTAAACTGCATAAAAGCAGCGGCGATGAAACTGGTACTACTAAGAAGCACCAAGCAATAATGATGGAGACAAAAATATAAATTATTGATCGAATGGGGAAAAAAACATATAATATAATACATAAAACATATAATGCATGTAAGGAATTTTTCATCTTTCATAATCGATTGCTTGAAATGCACAGGAATATAATAAGCATAATAACTATTGATGGGACTGTAATCAATGATCATCCCATCAATAGTTATTATGCTTATTACATTTAACCAAAAGGGAAACGGAACTCTTCACATTTCATTATCAATATGAAAAGCCAGACCGTGCCTTTACTACCTGTGACACCTAAGCAAGTTCAGCATCTACCCTATCCAAAAACCCTTTTATACTGCTATTACTGTAACAGAGCTTTCCTACTGGGAGCATCCCTGTACATTTACAGGAACTGTAACCCTGGAGACAGTCATGAGGATCCTGCATGGATCAGCAGTCCAGCAGTGCCACGCCTGCAGGTCATCTACACCAGGAACTACAGATCCAGAGGCGTGAAGAACTTTAAGGATCCCACACAACTCAACTTCGGACTGTTCCTGTAGCTTAGCCTCTTGCATGCACATCTGGATTTGAGAATTGATATTGCCACTGACATTCTGACATGAGGCTTATTTTTTTTCTTCTACATAAAGATTTGACATAAAATGAAGACTCAACCCTGAATCATAATAAAATAAATAGTTTTAAATTGTACTGTTATTGTTCTTATGAACAGTTTATTCTTGTTTTCTGAACTGACATCAGTTATTTATATCATCAGGTTCTGTAGGAAACCGTACAATAATGTAAGCAAATCTTGGACACCATACATGATCTAGTGTTAAAATTGTTAAACCTGCAAATTGTTCAGGATGGGTTTTTTTTTCATTGGTGATAAATATATTCCTTTCTATACTGTACCTGCCCAACCACCAATACTCCCTGGCATTCATTAACTGATATCGAGGTGGTCTGTGTGACTCCCTGCTGTAGTTCTCAGCTCCCGCAGGACTTCAGAGCGTAAGGGAGGGCTGCTGGTGAGAACTGCTGTATGCCAAAAGGTCAAAGGTCATAGGAGATGAAGCACCACTCCTCTGAGAGCTTCTGATTAAGCTGGGATATGAAAGAGCCTCAGCGTGTGCTCTTGATATGAGCAGGCAATTAAGCAAGACTGCTTTCGCTCGGCTCTGCCACTTCGGTAATTACAACACAATTAATGAGGATAATTTAGATTTTTGCAACAGGTTAAATAGACACAACGTTTGATGTGGACGTTCAAGGAAAGCCTACTGTATGTACATCCGGCAGTCCTGCTGGTGATTTATCGAAATCAGATCCGATATGAAGATAATGTTTCATTATTATAAATGACAATCAAATAGTATTGGTAGTATATACAGTAAGCAGAAAAACTATTTTATCAATTTAATATTTTGTTTTTCTTTTCTTTCATTCATTGAGCTACTTGCATGTTTTTGGACAGTCGGATGAATGCCGCTGAAGAAACCCATGCATGTATTGTCTGTGTGATGTTCATGTTCTTCCTGTGTGTACATGTGCTTCTACCAGGTGGGTGGCTTGACGATGCTAATCACCCAGGTGTGCACGAGTGTGAGAATGTGTTTGAATCATGTCACGAATATGTACTGTCTTCCTGTCCCCTTGTCTAATGGTCTTATGATAAGCTGCAGATCTTAGTGCTTACTAAAGATGACTCAGTCAATCTTACCAGGTACAAACTAATCAAAGCTCAGTTTTATCCTGAGGTTCCCTTTCCGACAAATCTTCATTAGTGGAAAAGTATTTTCAGAAATCTGCGGATCCGAAACCCGTTACAGATGATGGTAGTGTGAGAGATTTAAAAAATGACTCGAGGTTTAAGCCTTCCAACGGCATGTGTTAATTATGTAGTGGCGAATTTTTCAAACATGTCTGGTAGTAATGTCAGAGCCGTAATTGGGTAACTAATGTATGCATATGAAGAAAACGTTTGCGGAAGTTGTACTTTTTTTGTCAAGGGACATCCTTTGCCTACATATGAGGAAAGACTAGAGAAACTGTTGAAACCAAAGCTGGGAGTTGCTATCTGTATTGTATAAGTCGGTACTTTATGTCATCTATTGTATGTCCAGGTTTGATGTTGTTGTGTGACTGAAATCTTAAATTTATTTATTATTTATTCCGTTTTCATTCTATATTTATACAGAATAATTTCTTATTCACATTTGTACAGCTAGGTTTTCTTATATTTTTCTTTTCTTGAATATTTTGTCTTTTTATAGATATATTATTCTTATCTTAGCTAAATTTATTTTCAATTTTATTATTTTTTTAATTTCATATTTATTTCCTATTATATAATCTATAATATTTTATTTCTAAGGTCATGCGCGGTCGTTTATGCATTTCACTGCATACAGTATCGTAATGTGTATGACTGTGCAACACCCTTGACCCTCATCAGCCCAACAACTGTATGTGCTTGGACTACTGTATGTCCTGTCTCACTACATCAACCACTGTATCAGGAAGTCCTGTACACCTACCCATTAATGCAACTATTTATTTAGCCAATCATTTGCCAGCCATCAATGCAGTGCAAAAAATCATATACCGTAGAGACATGCCATGCATTACATGCATACATGTAATATTCAAATCAAACATCAGAATGGTGTGTGTGTGTGTTCCGGTATTTTGACCATGGCATGCTTGTTTGTGCCAGACTGGCAGGTTTGAGTATTTCTGTAACTGTTGATCTCCAGGGATTTATACACAGCAGTCTTCATGGTTCAGTCTGAATGGTGCAATAAAGAAAAAATATTTGCAGACCTTGTTGATGAGAGAGATCGTCAAATAATGACCAGATTATTTGGACAAAGTAATCATTTTGTACACCTGTAATGAGCAGACACCTCAGGTACCACTTCTGTCAGTCTAAGAACAGCAAGTTGACCGTTGAAGGCTGGAAAAGCGTAGCCTGGTCTGGTGAATGTCGATGAGCATGAATCCATGTGCCTTGTGTAAATGCTCCAGGCTGGTGGAGGTGGTGCGATTGTGCAGGGAATTCTTGCCACACTTTACTATATACAGTATAGTAAAGTTACAGCTCTTTACTATTTGAATACTGTTGGTGACCATGTGCATTCCTACATTTTATAAAACGGAAGTCATCTCGAACTGGTTTCTTGAACATGATGGTGGTTTCAGTATTCTTCAGTGGCCTCGACATGGAAATGCTTCAAAAACGCCTTTGGGATACGACCGAGCGGAAGATTCGCAGGACCTGAAAATTCTGCAGGAAATGTTTGACGCAATCTTGTCAACATGTTCCAGAATATCAAAGTAATGTTTTCAATACCTTGTAGAATGCATGGCAAAAAAAATTGAGGCCGGTATAAGCAGTGCTCTGCGAGTGTACTGTAACTTGCTTTGCATTAAAGCCATTTGTTATCTTTTTTTTCCCCCCGATTTCTGTTTTGGCCAGTGTTTGTAATTCACTGACACATGATTCTATTAGTTTTTTTTTTTTTTTGCCCTTTTTGTTTTTTAATTAACAGACTAGCTAATTAGGTTTTAATCTGTTTACGATCTGGTGGGCAACACATCACATCAGTGCTTCCTATTTTCTCCATCTCTGCATTTTTACTGTGTCAACAGATAAACAAGCTAAAGATAAGAGATTCTTTACAAACTCCTTATACAGTACCTAGTGCAGGGTTTTATGTGTTTGAACTACTATAGGGCTGTCAGTATTAACATGTTAACGTATGTGATTTTACAAAATTTTAATGCATTAATAATTTTTTTAAAGCAAAATAATCATATAACCAATTTTGATCCTATGGCTTTTTTTATCCTTGCAGCTGAGGAAACATCACCAGGTGTGCTGAAGGGGGGAAAAAAAGCTTCTAGATGGAAGTTTTAATTAAACCAAAGTTATGTGCTCGAGCTACCTTCAAGGGGAACAATTTTTTACTAGTATACATCAATTGAAAGATGTGTAAGTGGTGGCTCAGACGGCAAAAGCTCTAGATCGTTGATATTTAAGTAGATCTGAGGGTTTGGGTTCGAGCCCCGCTGTCAAAGGGTTGCTACTACCCAGCCACTGGTCCCATATGTTAATGTTTGAGGTATTTTGCAACTACATACTCTGTTTCCTCTAACCAGTTTTTCTTGCATTTATTTATTCCAACATTGCACGTTTATAATACAAGTAAACCTTAGTATTTCAAATTGTGCAGCAATAGTTTGAACAGAACTTTAGGAGTTGCCAGAGTATGGCAATATGGGATTTGATGACTAGAAAGGAGTTTTTTTTTTTGTTTGTTTGTTTGTTTTTTTTGCCCCTCTCCAAATAAATGCAACTTCTGACGTCACTGTTGTTCCCCCACTAACTACTGTATGTTGATAAATTGTGTCCAAATAAAAGTGAGCGCTTCCCATATATTTGTAGGATTCCTTCAGGTTTCCTCCCATGCAATAAGTTTTTCTCCCATCTCCCAAAAATCTCCTGGTTTGCAATTTGACTATATGACATTGAGTTTAGTGTACTGTACAGTATATCCCAAGTTTACATCATTTTACAAATTTTCAAAATGTCCTTTGAAGTCACATTAAATGTGCATAAAATGTTAGGGTTGGTTGGATTACTTAGTGCTTTGTGTTAGTTTTATGCAATTTCTAATAGAAATATTCGAAGTACAAGCCTTAATTTAAAATTTCTTATCATTCAAGTTTCACTCCACTGTAATGAAGAGGGTGTAGAGAGCCATCCTAAGTAATAACCTCACATGCTTCCATTAAATTATGAATGTAATATCCTATACAAATGACAAGTACATACATCCTGTAGCTGTCTAAAAAGCGTTCATCATTGCCTGAATCAGCGGTCCTGCGCTTCAAAGCTAAATGAGCACACTACATCGTACACGCAATTTGCTTCCAGAACATATTTTTTTTAGCCATGAATAATGAGACATCTGCTCATTATCCAAACACACCATGTTCTATACTATACCTGTGTGTGCCTTTGTTACGAAGATGTTCCAGAAGACTGCATACTGCTTTAACAGTGTTGGATGTCCAAAGTGTATAACGCACTCGTATTTTAGGAATTTAAGCATAGGTGGAGTTTACAGGGGGGTTTGTAACATCCCTTATAATCCAAATCAGGCAGTTCAACCCCCCCTGAATAACATATCGTATAATGATTCATTAAAATGTTATAAAACATTATGAAGTGGTTTGCTTTGTGTCCAAACCAAAAGATGCAGTAACTGGAGATATGAGTCCATAAACAATTAAGGGTTAGGTTAAAAAAAAAAGATGTGTATATATACAGTCTTATGCAAAAGTTTGGGCAGTCCTTGATAAATAACAGATTTTGGTGATTTTTCTTTTTATTGAAAAGATGTTAACACAGTCTCTCTTGGAAATGGAAAAAATGCACAATATTTTCTGGAAACATTGGTGCATAGTTACTTTTTATGTCATAAATTGAACAAAAATAAAATATAAAAACATTATTGTGGCACTGTGAAAAAGATTGGGCACCCTAAGAATTCCAAAGTGTCATTCTTTTTACAAGGCTTCAGAACTTAATCAGCTGATTAAATCTAATGCATGGCATTTTAAAGCTTTACATCTCCACTGATGCGGTTACTATTCTATCTAGATGTACTGTAGGTATAATTTTTTTCTTTACATTTTTTAAATAAATGTGTGTTTGTAAGAGGCCAGTTTGCCACAGTTTTCATTTTTCAAGTTTATTTGCAAGTTAAATTCTCTTACTTATTCACTCGTGTGTGTGTGTGTGTGTGTGTGTGTGTGTGTGTGTGTGTGTGTGTGTGTGTGTGTGTGTGTGTGTGTGTGTGTTTTACAAAAAACTAAATATAAAAAAATATTGTGCCACAAATCTAGGCAGTAGCTCAGAGGAAGATGATTCCCAGCACCTGCCACCAGAATCATTCTGAAATATTTCAAACATTTGGCTGCTTTTATCCAACCACACATTTCATATTTAGTGAATAGTGCTTCACTTCGTGTAAACATACTCACCCAACTGATCTTCCTACTGCTATTTTTTTTTCAGGGTTTTAAGTAGCCTAGTCGGTCATCGAGTCAATTAATGTCAATTAATGAATGTTCATCGTTTTTGCAGTAACCACTTTATCCCGGGTAGGTTCATGGTGAATCCTGAGGCGATTTGCAGCCTAACACTTGAACATGGTGGCTGACCGGGAGGAACACACACACACACCACACACACACCACACACACACCACACACACACCACACACACACCACACACACACCACACACACACCACACACACACCACACACACACCACACACACACCAGACACACACCAGACACACACCAGACACACACCAGACACACACCAGACACACACCAGACACACACCAGACACACACCAGACACACACCAGACACACACCAGACACACACCAGACACACACCAGACACACACCAGACACGCGCGCACACAGGACGTGCGTTAGAATATTTTCAGATTTATTCACAGGACAAAGAGGTATTAAGTTCTAAGCCATTTCCTGAGTGGATACAAAGTCCATGCATGTCACGTCCATCTGTTACTACATCAAAGAGCACGAGCTGTTCACATGTTCTGTGGAAACCCGAGCATTCAAAAAAGAAACCATAGGTATTATAGTATAGCCATATAGGGAAGTAGGTTAAGCATGGTTAAATTAGTAGTGTCTAAAGTAGGGTCTGGTATGACAAGTGACACAACCCTTACGTGGGAAGGGCACGTATTAATGCTGTTGCACGTGAGCTGTTTAAGTCCATGTGTGTAATCTCCTGGCCTCAGTAGAGCTTATCAGAAAGCCTGCTGTTCCCATGACTGCACTGAGATGAACCCTTAAGCAGTGCCATGTTCTTTGCATTTCAGCACCTGTTCTGTTCCACCGAGCACATGATTCTCGTTTCTTGGAGCATTTGTTTAAAAGTCGTGTAATATGTAAGAAATAACACGTGATGGGCCGTGCCTTAATGCAAAAATTATTCCCATCGGGGTTGTGTAATGTTGCCCGGAGTAAAGCGGAGGTTGATTTTCCTAATGTGTGTTATTACTGCCATCCTACAGTATTTGTCAATGGGGTTCCTGAGTTGCCCATTAGAAAAGCGTTGAACCCATCATTTGGAGATTGTAAGCCTGAATCCTGACAATGCTACAAGCATTCCTGGTGAGGGTTAAGAGAGCGAAGTTACTGTATGTTGGGCTCTTTGGGTGGAACTGATGGCATACTCTCTCTCTCTCTCTCTCTCTCTCTCTCTCTCTCTCTCTCTCTCTCTCTCTCTCTCTCGTCAGTCAGGTTTCTTGTTATGCATACCTCGCTGGCGGCTTAGTGGCAAGTACATGCCACAAGTCTCCTTGCACATCCAGGTTCCGGGTTCGATTCGTGCCTCGGGTCTGCATGCACAGAGTTTGCATGTTCTACCCAATGCTTAGTGGGTTTCCTTCACGATCCTATATACAGGATAAAGCAGTCCAGACGATGAGTTTGGAAAAGATGTTTGCATGTCTCAGATGAAGGGTTTGCAGCCGTTACATGGTAAAGATGATTCATTTTAATGGTCTCACACATACCCTATACACAGCACCTTGTGCACTTTCCATCTTTACTACTATCCGATGACATTAAGATAGAAAGTGCATGGATAAGAATGAAAAATATGCAATGATATGCAAAAATAGAGGAAAATGAATTCTATATAATGAGTGCACAACTTCTGATAAGCTTTGTGGTGTAGTAGTTGATGCTGGTATTGATGGTATTGTGGCACTGATCATGAATTTAACATGAAGAGCTCACCGATAAACTACTGCTTGTGCGTTTTGTGTGTATCCATGGAGACCTGTTCACTCCTCTTGCGCCTGATAACCAGCTGAACAAACGGCGTTGGTTCCACACCATCATGCGGTGTAACACGTCTATGTCATAAACAGCTTGTAAATGTGATTTGATGTTTATTGGCTTATGGCTGGCTATGTATATAGATATTGGTTTTCATCACTTTCGCAGATAATTTTCATAAGAGACTCTCAGTCACTGTTTATTTTTGTAAATACTGTAGCAGAAACGACTGTGGAGTTCGATTTGATTTAACATTTTAAATATCAAGTACCAAGGACTACATCTGTTGTTAATATGAAAAAAACAGATTAGTTCATTAATTAATGCACACTTGTGTTTTAATTGCTTTCTGGGCAGCTCAAGCACCTCTGACTAGAAATAATCTTCTATCACCATTTTGGTTTTGTATTCCGAATGTGTTTTTCTGAAGATGGAAAGAGGCTGATGTTGTGCAAGGTTTCTGATAGGAATGATCCACAACCCTGACTGTACTCGGTTTTGATTAATGAATTATGACGGCTGTAGTCTAACGGCATGTGAGGCATCTTAAACGTTATACACGTTTTTTGGTCATGGCCCTCGGAAAAAGGAAAAGTATTTCATCAGTCTGATTTCATCTGCGTGCGTGCGTATACCCAATCTGGTTTTTGGTGAAACAAATAGAGTTCAGAGCAATTCATGGTACTGGAATCCTTTTAATAGAGAGCGCAAGGACAGTATCAGTGTGTTGCTGTGAATTGCATGCAGAAAAAAGGTATTCATAAGTGCGGAGCTGTGAAGCAAGCATGCATGAATGCTTTCACTTGAACACTTGTCGAGCAGTTAACACTGAGATACATGAGCTTTATTTCTCGCACACACACTCTCTCTACCGCTCGTCTTTACCGCTTCATCCTGTATGCAGGGTCGTGGTGGGGGGGGGCCTGGAGCCTATCCCAAGAGACTTGAGCACTTGGGTACATCCTGGACAGGGTGCCAATCCATCGCAGGCCACACACATACACACACACTCACACGCTCATTCAGACACTACGGGCAATTTGGGAACACCAGTTAGCTTAATCTGCATGTCTTTGGACTGTGGGAGGAAACCGGAGTACCTGGAGAAATCCAGCAAGCACGGGAAGAACATGCAAACAGACCAGAGTTTGGAATCGAACCAGACCCCGGACCCTGGAGACGAGAGTGCTAACCGCTACCAGGATAAGTGGGACGTCTTTACTCGAATGATTCGGCCAACCTAGTGTTTTACGGTCTTTAGTGCTTTCTGAGCATATCCACTTTGAGACATTTATGTGTTTGTGATTTGTAAGCATGTGTATTGCTTGTGATTGATAATACTGCTCATTATTTGTGCCATTTAATCTCTGGCCTCCTGCAGAAGGCCCCATGCAGGGATGTGCTCTGCTTTGTGAACTAATGAGTGTGCACGCACGCACGCACGCACGCACACACACACATTCCGGTGCCAGGTGACTGTTTGTGTATACTGCCTCCACATCAGAAATGAACTTGTAGGTTAATGTAAATGTGAGTAGAGTGTCCTTAACACAACCACAACTGATTCAAATTTGCATTAGCCTTTGTTGCACTTTTAAGATGATTTGATTTCTTTTTGACAATGTTTTACCCCTCATGCCATTGTGGAGATGGTGTGGCTTGGTTAGCCAAGCGTCCCATAAGGTTTCACCTGCATTGTCAGGAAAACTGCACAGGAAGTGAGGTCGTCGCTGCTGCGTGCCATTGGGAAGCAGCAGAATGACAGGAACAGAGAGGTGCTAGAGATAAGGTGACAGGAAACAGTGGGAGTCTCTCTCAAGCTGTGTCTCTCTCATTCTGTCTATTGCGCATAACACTGTCCAGTAAACATATAAAAGGTCTTCTGTGGTCTTTTGTTCACAGCTAACTGTGATGAGCGATTTATTTATTTTTTTGTTCTCGACAAATTTTTTTTTTTTATTTGATCTACAGGGTGGGCCATTTATATGGATACACCTTAATAAAATGGGAATGGTTGGTGATATTAGCGTCCTGTTTGTGGCACATTAGTATATGTGAGGGGGCAAACTTTTCAAGATTGGTGGTGACCATGGTGGCCATTTGGAAGTCGGCCATCTTGGATCCAACTTTTGTTTTTTCAATAGGAAGAGGGTCATGTGATGCATCAAACCTATTGGGAATTTCACAAGAAAAACAATGGTGTGCTTGGTTTTAACGTAACATTATTCTTTCACATACATACATACATACATATACACACTTTATCCTGTATACAGTAATTGCTACCTTGTTCTCTGCTGTTGCTGTATGCAGCCATGTTTAGTTGATGTTTCATGCTGAGTTGCGGAGTTGATCTCAAGTACGAGTTCCACATTGAGGGTTTTTTCCTGTTTGGAGGACAGGAAATACAAGGTACAGGTTGATTTGTGTTCTCGGAGTATTCTACATACCCTGCTGTCAAGCAACCATTGAGAGCTGCTCGTGTGGTCGTGTGATTTTTCTTTTCTTTTTTCCCGTACACTGTTCACTACGGGCCCTTATACATTAGCCGGCTCAACGACTACGCGGCACTGCGGTCGGCGACAGGTTTCGTTCGTTCAGCAATCCGTCTCCCTGTCAGCGTACTTGTGGCTACATCAAGCTTGGTTTAGCTAGATTACGGTTAATGCATAGCTTTGAGACTAGAATTGGCTTTCCCTGAATATAACGGAGCATTTGTTTTGTTTTCATCCTGATGCACAGGGTGGTTAACCGGACCATGATGCAAGACTCGCACTTGTGTAGTCAGAGAGAATCCTCTGGAAGCCGAAAACAAGGCCCAGATACAGTATGTGCTTTGTGCTGATGTCTACACTGAGCATTTGGCTGGCTTGATTTTGGTTTCTATCTGATGCAAACACTACAGCTTAAACAGCCTCCTCTTCCCACATAAGGGAATGACTGATAAACATAAGAATCCCAGAATGGATTAAGTCATTTTATAGACAGTTAACATTAATTTTTCAGGTCGCCACAGCGGACCATTTGTCTTCACCTATCTCTGTCTACCACATCTCCCTTAGTCATTCCAACCTCCCGCATTTCCTCACTCACCACATCCATAAACCTCCTCTTAAGCCTTCCTCTTCCTCCTGCCTGACAGCTTTATCTCTAACATTCTCCTCGGAATATACCCCTTATCCCTCTTCTGTCCACGCGGCAACATCTCCAAACCGTTCAACATCGCTGGTCTCACTACCAGTTTCAGGAACTGAGATTAATGCGCAATAAAAGAGCCCTCGTTATAGTGTATTGATTAAAAACCCTCATTGAGCAAGTGTGAGGATGGTACAGCCGTGTTTGAGAACTACCTCTTGAAAGATATGGTAATAAAGCCACCATGTTTAATAAGTCAAGGTCATTTAGAGGTCATTTAGTAAGTCATGGTAGAAACCCATTCTTAAATTGGCCGTGGCTGCAATGCTACAGGCCAGACCATTTTAGATCCAGTGTATTACTTAATTCCCAAAATACTCCCTACTCAGGGAATCTATACATTGGAACTTTCCCCATTTGCACTGACTTGCATATAGTAGGCTATGCAGTGCATCACATCACCATCTCTCATAAATTCGTTACAACCTTTCTTTAAGGGTTGAGGTGTCTGCCACTATTACCCAAGATCCCTGTGTAGGCTTTACCTCTTATGCTGGCCTTGAACACCTCCTTACACCTCCTTTATGCAGGATGCCTGATGGTTTGCTGGTGATTACTTCAGCGAAAACAATGGGGAAAATACTGTAAATGCTCTGGCCAAAAGCTCACCATCCATAGATGCCTGTAGGGTGATCTTGTGTTTGAATCAGGATCCCCCATGTAATCTTGTGAGCTGACTTGGCACCAGTCTGTAGATTGCTTTATCTGATCTCCAGTACATTCCCTATGGTGCTGTTTAGACCAGATGGTAGGCGTACAATCCTCTGCTGTAGAAAAATTGCAAAGGGCTCTCGTCTAAACTGATGTGACTGTACTAGGATTATCTTCCTCATGGTTATAACGTGAAGGCCTGCTACTCTTTTCAGTCATACATCTAGCTGTTACATGCACCATGTCACAATACCCCCATCCCTCTTCAACCCTCGGCCACATATTACCACAATCCCTACCAGGGCAGCACAGCCAACGAACACTTTTTTTTTTTTTGAGATTCCTAACATGGATTGGTGATTCAGTTCATGACATTGTGATCTATGTTGTCCAGGTGATTTTCTGTGCCCTTGACAGTAATGACTGGTGAAGAAGAATGTTACTTTCTTTTGTCTGCCACACAGTTATGCGTTTTTAAAATCTTTTTTTTTACTATGGTTCT
Organism: Clarias magur; assembly: GCA_013621035.1. Taxonomy (NCBI): domain Eukaryota; kingdom Metazoa; phylum Chordata; class Actinopteri; order Siluriformes; family Clariidae; genus Clarias; species Clarias magur. The sequence continues at coordinate 2,047,819 of QNUK01000011.1, read as the reverse complement.
ATGTATCGTGAATAAACCCACAAGTTTTCATGTCATTTGGAGTCGTTGTCAACAAAGAGCCATAAAAAGGCTCCACATAGGGAAGGTGAAAGGGTTCATAAGTGCAAATACTGCATCAGGCATTACTATGTGACTTTGTTGGAATTTATGCACATACTTGAGGACCTCATCTCCTAAATCTGCTCTATAGAATATCCATTTAGCATAAATTTTAAGAGGTATACAGTAAGAGATATTGTACATCTGTAAGTGAGCTAAAACTTGGAGTAGGCAATATTTCTGTTCTTTTCTTTGGTGCAGTCAAACATGTCCACATGTGGTAATTAGATAATTACACACTGGTAGGGATAGTATTTTTTTTTTAATAGGTAATATTCATCTAATTCCAGGCATAAATGCTTTTTCTTTAATAAAATGCTGTGTAGTTTGGACTTACATATTTACATTACTAAATATGGACTTACATTACATATTTTTTATGTAATGCAGCTTATCCATAATTCTGTAGATGTACTGATGTTGTAACTAAATATAGTTCTCCTGTAGCTTTCCCTTATTCAAGAAATAAACATATAATGTGTGAGTGGGTGTATGTATATAGTTCTATGCATTTATAGCGTTTTGAGTTATCTCTCATTTCTTCATATTAAAATAAATGAAATAAAATCATGTAGATTCATTTAAAGAAACGGGAACATGCGTGTGTGTGTGTGTTTTTTTTTTTTTTCTGTACCAGGCTTGAAAGTGCCTAAAAACTAATTAGAATAGGTTGTTTATGTAACTACCTTAGAAGCAACCTTATTTCCCCTCTTGTCTGTTCCAACCATTCAGCGTCATTAGTATACTACTCACCTGTCTGCTCACATGTCGTCATCTGCACCTGTTTCTCACTGGTTCGTACTTTTAAGTTTGATGTTTTTTTTTTTTCTTTTCTTTTTTTAAGCTTGAATGATTCATGGATCACTGAACAACCAAACAAAAACCTTCTCTCAGAATACGGTGAGGTACAATGACTAGACTAGAAAATGAGATGCAGAAAGTCATGCAGCAAGTCTGGATGGCCTTTTGTAGAAATGAGGGGTACTGTAGCTCAAGTCAATTACAAACTACTGTACATTTACGCTGCAATACTAGAGGAAGATCTTCCTCCATCTCCATCTGATGTGTTTTGGCATGGATACTCGTATTTCCGATTCTGCAAAATTACCAACAGCAGCTCAAACACGGTGTAAATATCTCTGTCAGATAGACAAGCAAACATACTCGTTTGCTGCCATCCATCTTGTGAGTGGGATATTCTCTGGCTGTGCGCATCATGTCATTTTGAACACAAGCCCATCTCATCATATGCTTCAAATAAATATGCCTGGCGATGGTTCTTGTGCTGTATGAGATCTTCAGTGCTTGTTGCATATTTGCTACAGCTTAGTAAATCTAAGTCCCCAATGGAAATGGTTGGACGGTACAGTATATTGTTCCTGTTTAAGCCAAATACTGCTTTGTGGGAAAGTGCTGAAGAACATGAGCGTAATCAGGAAAGCACAAATTTAACCCAGAGCTAGCACTATTGTTTGATTTGGTGTTTGATTCCTCCTCAATGCACGTCAGAAGATCTACTTCCATACTCTTTATCAAAGGTGGAAGGAATCTAAGTACATTTACTTTGTTACTGTATGTACTTTAAGTACAGTTTTCACTTCTGTACTCTGCGTAGTTTTATTAGTGGATGGTTTTTGCCTTTACTCCATTACACCATACAATAAATGTGTACTTTTTACTTTATACCATATGTGTATGGTGTTGTGATACATGTGTAATATTTAAAGCAGAGATAGTTTCAGACACCAACGAAACAATAAAGCAGAGAGAGACTTTTTATATTGATTGTTTTTACTATTGATTAAAAGCTACAGTGCGCCAATAAAAGCTCAGTTTTTATACTATAAGGAAATATGTTTGTACTTTTTCTCATTATTTCTCATGTAGAAATGTTAATGAAGGGCTTCTACTTCTAAAGTATATTCTACCTGAGGTATCTTTACTTTTTGTGGATTTGCTGCTACCTTGTGCTGTAATTTAATTCTATAGCGATATTTTCCTCATTTGTATCGAAATTTTTGTTTTAACATTTTTGATTTAGTGGAGTTAAAAAAAAATAATTATGATCTTAATTGCCCATTTTGTCTTACTGGGAGAGTTAATTAAGAATGAATTAGTCTAGAATATTCAAGGTTGCTGGTGAAGTAGCACTGGAACATTTTTTTTTTGGTTCCCCATGAACCCAACTCAAGGTGTTATTTACATCATAGCCCGATCTGTAGCTTCATCCCCGAATCCACTCAACTGATTGATAGTATTGTTATAACACTATGATCATTAGCTCATTTTGATGATAAAGACTGGCTTACCTGCCATAGTTTTTGTAATGAGCTCCCATGGGATTTTTAGCTGACCACTGTTAACTGGTTAGTATGGTTAGGTTCACTTGAGTTAACTAGCATTACATGCATTTTTATATATATATATATAAATGCTTTGCCTGGCTTTGATAAAAAAAAAATGCACCTGTTTGATTAATTATATAATGTCAGCCATTCACACTGTTCAGTGCTTTCATACAGATTGGATTCAGATTTGTCAACAAGTCAACATCTGACTTCATCCTTTTCACAAGTAATACATTGCTCCATCTTTTCTAGCCATCACAATGTTTCATCATAAAATGGACAGGGACATTTTATTACAAACCTCACCCTGAGAAATTAATCTTCTCTGTACGGAGAATAGTGCTTATAATTATGTTCATTATTGTTAAAAGCATGATGTTTCCTAGAAAGACCTTCAAATGTTTGTTTACGAAAGTCCAAATTCCAAAGTCAATGAGAAATTAAAAACACAAATGTGGGAAAAACTAATGGTGTGTACAGGCAAGATCCACCTTAGGGGAAAGGTGTTGTGCCTGCTTGACTTCTAAAGCTACATTTTAATCCTTTTTCAAATACTCGTCTAAGTGGACAACAATGAATTTGCTCACTTTAGCAGGAAGTGGCCTGGCTGCTCCTCTGGCTTAGCATTAGTGTGATCGCACCAGTTTCTACAGTTCATTATAGGAATGCCAGGGTGTAGTTCAAATTGAATACTGTATTCAGTTCTGAGGAAATGAACTTCTGAGTGACACCCAGGTATTGTATCATCACTTACGGATAGGTTTGATATCTAGACATATGAGACGATCATTCAAATAATAATGAGAAGTCAGGTCACTACAACCATGAGATCATTTCATACAAACAAATGTTGTTTTTATTGGGTCAAAAAATATATATATTTTTATAGTTTAAACCCTATATATGCTCCTAAAAACACTAACTTAATTTCAATCTCAGCTTAATACATCATTCTTAAAATAAATAAATAAATAAATGCATACTGTACAGTATCCAACATTGGATGTCTTTAGTATTAATGTACAATTTTGAAAATCATAAACGAAGGCCACTGAAGGAGAAGCTGTCTAAACTTTTGACTTGAAGTGTTTGCATTCCTCTATTTTATTCCATCATTTAGAAAAGTATTTTTTTAATAAGTCCTTTTTTTTTCTAAATAAAAGAATAAATTTGAGGAGTAGGCAGCAGTTAACCCAATGTTGAATTTCAGTTCAGCATCACTTTTGGGTGCAGATATAACACGAGGAGTTGAAACTACAGATCAACTTTCTCACAGCAAGACAAGCATAATAAATTGCCAGAGATGTTGGTGACCTTGCCTTTTAGTAAACCTGCTTGGATAGCTGTAAAGTAGTCTCTCCCTGAGTGGAAACACATTGAATGTATAGTACTTTTTTCTATACAGCTTTGGCCCTCTGCCTGGCCTTCTTCTCCTCTCTCTCATTAAAGCCACCTCTTTAAGGGGCCATTAAACTTGCTGAAAGTTCCCGTGTGCCTCTGGGTCTTTAGCTCACCAATCGTTGCCTATTTGGGCAATCAATTACCATAAGAAAAGAGTAGACACAAAACATCTGTCAGATGGTGGCCGTTTATGAGGATATCTCGGCAGCAGCTTCATATCTCTGCATAGTTATGATTTTTGCCCAGTATTGCAAATTTTCCAGTTCGTTCCAGGGCCGATATTAAAGTGTAGCATTACAGCTTGGTGCGTCTTTCCAGGCACAACGGAAAAGGTACTGTACAAAAGCAGAATGTCTGATTAAGATCCAAACTGCTAGGCCAGCAGATGTGTCGTGACCTCCAAAACAAGGCTCACTCGATTTTTTATTTTTTATTTTTTTGCTTTTTCCTTTTTTGCGGCTAGAGATGCAGAGAGTTAATTTAGTTCTGACATGACTAACCTTTCAGACACCATGTCTTCCTTCCTCTGTGTCATGCTTGCCGGAATTTAACATGGTAGTAAAATTGGTATTTTGGTTCAATTGAGTGTACTGGGTTAGTGCATCCCTGCCCATGCCGGGGACTGACACAAGAATCGATAGAAATCCGATTGCCATTAAATGGGGCCTTGGGTGTCCATGTCATTCCTTTGAGAACGATAAGTGCTGTTGACACTGTACAGTGCTTGATCCAGAACATGCAGTATGTGTGTGTGAAAGCGATATCCTGGGATGGAACAGCTGAACAGCTTGTATCTATTCATTACTAAATATGCAATATTGTCCTGTCATATACTGTTATTATTTCTGGTCCCTTCTTTGTACATCATTCCTTAAATTAAAGCGATGAAGTCCAAGTTGAAACGAAGGTTGTTGTGGTGGATCTTATATTATTGTGTTTCACCACAATAGTACATTGCAAATGGTGAACTGATGAAACCTTCTTGGATGAGTGTTAAAATCTCAAGATTGCTCAAAGACCCAAATTGCTAATGATTTCATAATCAGTATTTTCCCTCAATATTAAAAAATAAAAGAAATTTAAAAATGCACATTTAATCAGAGTACGGGTTGCCAGCAATTATCTCTTTGTGCTGTTATGTGTACTTAAGGCAGGATAAGAAAAGTACAAATAGCTGCCAATTTACGATAATACCATTAGTCAGGCATTAGATTATTGTAGTTACTATAGCAGTGTAGTGGTTAGTACTGTCGCCTTGCGCATCCAGGGTCCAGGTTTGATTCCCGGCCAGGCACGATTCCCCTCTGTGTGCATGGAGTTTGCATGTTCTCCCTGTGCTTGGTAGGTTTCCTCCAGGTTCTCCAGTTTCCTCTCACAGTCAAAAGCAGATTAGGCTAATTGGCGTTCCCAAATTGCCCGTAGTGTGTGAATGAGTGTGTGAGGGTATGTGTCTGTGCCCTGCAATGGATTGGCACCCTGTCCAGGATGTACCCTGCCTCGTGCCCTAAGCCTTTCTGGGATAGGCTCCAGCCCCCCAAGACCCTTAATACAGGATAAAGTGGCATAGACGACAAGTGAGTGAGTATGGTGGATACGTCGACATGCGCTCCAGCCGCAAATGCAGCATCTACTGTATCTATCTACTGTTGTCTATGCTCACTACCACTGGTCTCTTCCACTTCTTGGGGTTTTGTTCTAATTTTGAACTTGACAAATTAACTGCACTGTTCCTTAAGAAATGGTGTTATTTGAGTGGTAAGACTTGAGTGGTAGATTTTTTTTTTTTTTTTTTTTGGTTCAGAGCTTGACAGAGGTTAAGCCTGAAGGAAATTATGGATAGAAAATGTGGACAGAAGAAGGAAATGGCTTTATTCTTTTTTTTTTTTGTCAAATGGAATATAAGAGAGCTTTAAAAAATGTATTAGATACATTTCAAAGAATACTTTGGGTCATTGTCTATCAGTCCCCTGTGGAGCACTATCCAATGTGTTTTAAATCATTTGGTTGAATCTGAGCAGGTAATATAGCCATATACTGTACATTTCCGGATTTATGCTTCGGCTTTTGTCAGGTCATTAAAATACAAGGGAACCAGTTTCATTTGCAGCCATACGTGCTCTCAGTATCAGATCATGAGCAGTAATTTTTCTTCTTGCCTGCTCTTCATCATTCTGCTGAAAATCTATCTCATTGGCCTTAGGATGTTGTTCCAGAACTGTACAGATTTTTTTTTAAGTGTGTGTGTGTGTGTGTGTGTGTGTGTGTGTGTGTTACTTACTTATTTATTGTAAACCCTAATTTGTCCTTCCGGTTTTGTCCTGCTTACTAGTGGGTTACATCTTCTGGCATAATCTCTGTACTTTCTCTGATGAAGACTTCTTTGGATTATTGATTTTGACACAGATACACCCATCCCTGCATGCTGTGTTTGATCTTGCGGTCTCGCTAATGTTTAATTTTTTCAGCCTAACAATGACTTGCTTTACTGCTAGTGACAGCTTTTTGGACTTCATCTTGAAGGTCCAAGGTGTACAGATTCAGTAACCGATTCCTAAGGCAAATGATCAACTCTAAAACTTTTATCTGCTTAGTTGTAAGTGGGGTGGCACAGTGGCATTGTGGTTTGATCTCATGTGTCCATGGTTGAGTGTTCAAGACCACGTTGGGGTCTGTGTGCGTGGAGTTTGTATGTTCCCTCCGTGCTTGGTCGTTTTCCTCTGGGACTCCGGATTTCTCCGGATATCTGTCACCAGTAAGAGCAGAGTATGAAGGTTTAATTAGCAGAGTAATAGCACAGTTTTGCTTAAAATATTGCAATGCACACAACATTATGGGTGACGTATCAGAGTTCAAAAGAGGACAAACTGTTGCGTGTCTTGCTGACGCATCTGTGACCAAGACAGCAATTCTTTGTGGTGTATCAAGAGCCACGGTATCCAGGGTAATGTCAGCATACCACCAAGAAGGACGAACCACATCCAACAGGAGAAACTGTGGATGCAATAGGAAGCTGTCTGAAAGGGATGTCGATTGTATCCAAAAAACATAAAGCCACAGCTGCCCAACTCTCTGCAGAATTAAATATGCACCTCAACTCTCCTGTTTCCACCAAAACTGTTCGTCGGGAGCTCCACAGGGTGAATGTGTCAAAACTTTGGTCACTTGTGCCAATGCCAAACATCGGGTTCAATGGTGCCAGCAACGGAACTCTTGGGTACAACATGTATTGTTCTCTGAGTCCACCTTCACTGTCTTTCCCACACCTGGGAGAGTTACGGTGTGGAGAAACCCCAAAGAAGCGTACCATCCAGACTGTTGCATGCCCAGAGTGAAGCATGGGGGTGGATCAGTGATGGTTTGGGCTGCAATATCATAGCATTCCCTAGGCCCAGTGCTTGTGCTATTGTAGATGGGCATGTCACTGCCAAGGACTACCGAACCATTCTGGAGGACCACGTGCACCCAATGGTTCAAACATTGTATCCTGAAGGCGGTGCCGTGTATCAGGATGATAATGCACCGATACACACAGCAAGACTGGTGACAGAGTGGTTTGATGAACATGAAAGTGAAGTTGAACATCTCCCATGGCCTGCACAGTCACCAGATCTAAATATTATCGATCCACTTTGGGGTGTTTTGGAAGGAGCGAGTCAGGAAACGTTTTCCTTCACCAGCATCTGCAAGAAGAACGGCTCAAAACCCATCATTCCCGAGACGAATTGATGCTGTATTGGCCGCAAAAGGAGGCCCTACAGCATACTAAAGAATTATTGTGGTCTAAAACCAGGCGTTTCAGTTTCATTGTCCAACCCCTGTAGGTATACTTCGTTTACATGCTAATTAAGTAAAATGACTAAAATACTCCACAAAAATGTACTTTTTTCCCCTCTGTAATGTGGATTATTTTGGATGGCATTCTGAACTTCATTTCCACCTGATATGCTTTAACCTACTTTCTTGAGTACTCAGAAACAAAATTGAATTTATTTTTTTTATGTTAATATTTTTAAAACAAGCACGTTTTAGCTTTGACCTGTACACACAGTGCAAATTATTTCTAATACATGATGCAGGCTTGTTATTCAAATAGCATCTTATTCATCTTTTTAAGCTGTGATGCTTTTTTTCCCCAGCGGATGCTTAATTTTTAAAAAGCCAACCCTTGAGGACTTGCCATAGTCATTATTATTATTATTATTATTATTATTATTATTATTTATATAATACTGTAGGACTCTCAAGAGCCCCAAGGAACATGTGATGGATTCTTTTTCCCCTCTGTAGCTCTTTGGTCTCTGCATCTAAACATGGCAGCTACTTTGTCTGAGACATGCCCTATGTAGAAATAAACTTTCGCATTTAAATTTGGATGCCTGATCCATCCTGATGTTCTTTTGCTTGGGGCTTTTATTCACCTGAGAATAACTAGCTGCTGCTCAACATAAATACTCTCTAAAGAGAGCTGTGCATGGTTTCACCTGGATAGATTACATTTACAGTAAGGCATTTGGCAGACGCTCTTGTCCAGAGCGACTTGCAAAAGTGCTTGGAAGTTTCCGTCATCGGAGAGATCGTTAGCTATAGTTACTAGGTTTAAGCATTATACTGAAAACATGTCTAGTTCATTATTCAGTGGATAACTCCAATTAGATACTATAGACATTAAACTAAACTTGAAACTTGATACTGAAAACACTCGAGTACTATTTGACTTTTTTCACATTAAGCTGTGAAAGAGTAATAGTTTCATAATTACACTATCTGTGCTCACCAAAAAGAGGATGGTTCTCTTTTGAAACGAGTTTTTCTCAAGGTTTCCTGTCATTTCGAGGAGATCCTCGTTGCAGCTACTGTATTGCCTCTGGCTGGTTTCTTGTTCATAACTCTAAATTTATATTCACATTTTTCTGTAAAACTGCTTTGTGACAATGTTCAGTGATTCATTTATTTAATTTATTAATTTTAAGGAAATTCAGAACTAATTAATTCGCTTGTTTTGTTAATAAACATTCCCGAGTGAATCTTTACCAATATTCATTCTAAGTTAATGTATGATATTTACAAAGTCCTATGTCCATCTCATAGCAAACACCCCCAATACCCTCACCAATCACTATCGACCAAAAGCAACAAAAAGATTTAATCCTCATGCTCATCATTTGCAGGCTTGAATGATGCTTCGATATATATAATCGATAATGTCGTTTCTGTGCAGTAAATGTCATCTTCTGCGTCGATACAGCACGTTGGAAAGTTTACTTTATTTCAAAGTGGAATATGAGACTTTAGACACCTAATAATTGGCAGTTGGCCTTTTAAAACTAGAACGTAGAGCAACGTAGAGTTAAAGTTTGCGTCCTACATACATTTTAAATGTTAACACAAGTGATAAATATATGATCATTGCTGATTAATTATACATGAATTTATATGGTGATATCTTGCATTTTTTAATCAATAAAAAAAAATCTATATAAATTGCCACTGTACTTAAAGATTTGTGTCAAGAATTCATTAAAAAAAATTTTGTTGGGAAATTTTAGTAACAAATAGTAACTTTTTTTTTTTTTTTTTTTAATATAAGAAAGTTATGCTTATTATTTTCTGGCAAGTTAATGAAAGGATTAATCATCCAATCAGATATGCCTCACTTAATTAACCATGAAACATAAGTAAAAAAATAAAAATACAATACGGTATGTGCCAAAGTATACAGTGGTGAAATGAATAGACAAGCAATATTACCTACCTCGCCGTTTTGTGATTCTTTTAAAAGAAATTAACACGCACATTATTAGCATGTTGATTTAACACGGTATGCGTAATGCAAGTGGTTGAAGTGTGTCGCACCGCCTCGCTGTTCATATCGTTCACGCAGATTCAGAACAAAGGTTGCTGCGGATTCCTGCAAAAGGAGACGATTTGCTCGCGTAATGCAGGCGGATCTTCACAGTTAACACACTCTCCTTTAACATTCCACACAATTAGGCATCAGGTGGGGTAAGTTCTTGGGAATGGGATGGGAGAAGGAGAGAATTGTTCTGCGTGTCTGGATCTTTGTCCTGTTGACGAACGCAAACGCATGTCCGAGATGTGCGTGTTTCAGTACTGTATATTTTGGTACATATTGTAATTATTTAGTACAGCCCTATTTTCCAGTGTTCAGTCTTTTAGTCAAGTGAACCTGGTGCTGTATGGAAGCCTGTTTTGGCCTGAGCTAGCACCACCAGCATTGCTAATCGTATCCCTGGGAAGCTGATGTTATCTTCCTATAAGACAGGGAGTTCATTTTTATTCAGCAGCTTACTGAGCTAACTGCGGTTGTTTCTCATTGGTTTTTTTTTCCCCTCATTGCTATCTGCATTCTTCTGGGGTCATCCTTTCAGTTGGTTTAGCTGCACTGAATGCTGATACATTAGAGCCCATGAACTGTAAGTGCTATTACAGGGTACAGACAAAAATTGAGGCCTATCCATTTATTTTACCATAGTATGTATAATAGAGGTTTTATCACCTTAATATGCTCCAGAATATTTTGATTTTAGAGAAACATTCTCTATTCTGATATTCTCTGAGTAAATGCTTTCAGACCACTTGAAGTGTGAGGTTGCATGCAGATGCAGGCCCGGAGTCAGTGGCGGTTATGTGATTTGCTTTGCGGCTGCCTTACCACAAGCTGGCGGCTAAGAAGGTTAATTTTATTATCCTGCTAGGTTAAACAATTGCAAATTTAATAGGGAGAAATGGGGGAAAGGGGACGAATGAATTGTGCATGACATGGCAGCCTCTAGGCCAGTAGGATGCCCTGGGTTCACTCTGAAGCAAGAACAAACCATATCATAAAGTATTCTTTAGTTCTTTCGTAATCTTTTGTTGTTCATTGTGTTTATGATGTTCGATAAAGTTCAGTTTAGTGTAAAATGCTTTAATCTGAGGCTGCAGACAAGATGGTTATAGTACAAATTTACGATCTAGTTATTGTGGCTTAGTCATGGTGGCTTAGTCAGGTTCGATTCCCACCTCTGTGTGCAAGGAGTTTACGGTACATGTTCTCCACGTACTTTCCTCCAGGTACTCCGGTTTCCCACAGTCCAAAAACTTGCAAATTAGGCTAACTGGCATTTCCAAATTACCTGAAGTGTGTGTGTGTGTGTGTGTTTACCCTGCAATGGATTGGCACCCTGTCCAATGTCTACCCCACCTCATACCCCAAGTTTCCTAGAATAAGCTCCAGGCTCCCCGTGACACTGTATACACAATTGTGGTATAGACAGTGACTGAGTGAGTGAGTATATAGTTCTTAGTTTAAAGATATCATAGTCATCTGTTAGTTCCTTTGTTGTTGAAATTCAGCCAATCAATCTTCCTTATTTTAATCAGATTTATTTACTAATGGAGTTCTCCTGTTTGACACTTCTTACATAAATTCAAACTGCTCCCAACCATGGAAGATAAAAATGGGAGGTTTTAAATATGCATGAGTAAAGTGATTGAAGTCCTTTATATAACGACCAGAATCCATATATTCCCTTTTAAAAGTTTCATAATATTAAACTATTACATGACACCACAAGTGTCTCTATTAGTGTATAATGGTGCTGCCTCGAAACTCCAAATCCCCAGTTTGATCGTTTAGCTTCAGTTAGTGATTGTGTGGAATTTTGCATGTTCTCTATTTATCGGAGTCCACATTATTGACCCCCCCCCCCCATCTGAAAACTACATGGTCTGTCATGTAATGTCACTTTCTTTACAGACATGCAAATATTCTTCTGTGATGTTATTTATTCATCAATCGTAGTGCATCTTTGTAGGGAATGGTCTTGTACATAATAATGCAGACATAATAATAAACTTGTATAACAAAATTTGTATTTGTACTACAGATAATATGCCGCCTAAGACTTTTGCACAGTACTGTGTGTGTATGTATGTTTGTCTTTTTGTTAAATTTTTTTATACATCACTCATGGCTTTTACATGCAATTCATTAAGCAATATCACATGAAAGGGAGTGCTTTTGTACTCAATATCAGCATGGCTGTAATGCAGTTGTAGACTCCTTGGCTGAGCTTTAAGTGTGATGTTGCTTTTATAAAAGATAAAGGAATAACAAATGGCATTTATTATCAGCAAATTATGATTTGTTTATTTATGTAACCAGATATTAAACTCCGCCAACGCACATCCTTCCGTGACTGGCGGAAGTAACGATCAGATGGCAGCTGACAGTTAGTGTAAACAACAGGGGTGAAAATTGTTTTACATTCTTACTGGTAGTCTCCTTGTTCAGGGGTTAACACTTAGAGTATTAGAACAGCTGTGTAATGTACTGATTCGTATACTGTAAATAAACAACCCAGTCATTAGCACTCATGGAATGCCACTCATCCAATCAAATAACTTGGTTAGAACTAACTATTGTATAAAAGATATCAATGATCTGATTTCATAGACTTAATGCCCTGTATCCAAACCGGATATTCTGGATCATCTATATATCTAAAGGGAAACTGACATATAGTAGGTGAAGAAAAAAAATCTCTGCAAAGTAGTGCATCAGACAACAGATGTAGTTTTACCCTTCTGCTTTCTTCTGATCGTCTGATTTGAAAATCTTCTGCCGCCTTCTTTGCCTTCCATTTCCCTTTACTTGAGGTGGCTGTATAGTCTGTAGAACTGTTACAGGTACTGTATATACAGCCTAGACATATTTCTTATTTTTCTTTGTGTTCAATTGTGATAGACTAGTGGAGCTGCACACAGGTTAAAACACCAACAGCAATAACAAAATGCTTGTTTTCAGAATTAAATTTGTTTGTGATGTCACCCTCCTCGGTACTGCTTAAGGGCTGATATGAAAGCTTTTCTTGATATATTTTTTTAACCTAGCCTACTTGTTTTAAATGTTATAATGCTGTCGAAATTTGCTGTCAAAAATGTTCTCAGCAGGGGGCTCACACCTCCCCATTTTCCACAGCGATACGATACTCTACATACATAAACCCAACCATGTCCTGATTTTACTCTTATAACAGACTTGTGACAGCAAATAATTCATTCGTTTATACTGATTGAAAATCTCCTGTAAGTTGATTACTATTACACTGTAGAATATAAGGCAAGTGTAGGAGAAATTTACTAAATACACAAACAAAAGATGCTGCAAAGTCGTAAAAGAAAGTTCTAGCATTGTAAGATTGTGTTTACAGCACGACCTGAGGTTTCAGTCTGATCATCATAACAATCTGTCTGTCTCGTCAGCCGAGGAAAATCCACTCATTGCATTTAAGCACAAACCTCACCATCATCCCCATGCTTCACAGAGCTCTCTCTTTCTCTCAATAGCTCAGGAAATAATAGCTGATTAATTCAGTGGCTTTGCTTATGTTGGTTTACTGGTTTGCTTGTTTAAACCTTGATGTCACCTGAACACCTGGTAAAAACCCCCATATGATTGCAACATATTCCACACATTACACCATGTACATTACATTCAATTAGTTTGCTTAGAACCATGTATTATTAAAACCTGGGGTTACAGTATAGTGCTGAATCATCAACTTTGTGGAAAAAATTGGGTCGGGGGAAAAAATTATGAATAACATTGATCAGAGTTCACCTAAACATTTGAAGTTGCATCATCAGAAACCAACCGTAGCAATATTTAAGTAAAGTAAGAGCATTGCCACATGCATACTATGACACTAATTCACCGGATTGGGACTAAACAGCTGTGTGGCCAAAAGAAAACTGCTTGCTGGAAATAGGAAAAAAGGTTGCAGTTTGCTAGAGTCCTTAAGGATTGGACTTCAGAGCAATGGAAAATGGGTTATGTTGTCTGCTGAGTCCAGATTCACTCTGCGATAGAGCAACAGGCGCATCAGGTTAAGAGAAGAGGAGCGCATAAAGTCAGTGCATAGTGCCCATGGTACAAGCCTCTGGAGGCAGCGTTATGGTCTGGAGTTGCTTTAGTTGGTCAGGTCTAGACTTAGCAACATTGTGTTTTTCTTTTCTCATGGTGCAGGCATATTCTAGGATATGAATTGTTAAAGCGTGGTTCTAGGAGCATGAGGAATTATTTTCACACATGAGCTGGTCACCACATTGTGTGTCAAATCTGTGTATGTTGTTGCTAGAAAAACAGCTTTGTTCAAAAGTGGATTTTTTCCCATTACTTTTTGATGATTTTCAGAAATCATTCAGTATAATACTGTATATAACCAATCTACAGTATACAACACCGTGGGGAAATGGTTTAACCATTTGTAGTATTGCTCTTAGTTGGTAGTGTATAATGTCCTGATGCTTGTCGAATTTAAAATAGAATAAATAAAACCAAGGAAAAGAAGAGAAAAAAGGGTCAAAGAATTATGGTCACTTATTTTTTTTTTTTTTTTTAAAGGAAGGTAACAGAAAAAAGGTAAAGGTATGTAATTATTTTTTCTACATTGAATAATATGTAGCTCTACTACACTTAATAAAAAACTGTAGCAAATAATATTAACTTATAATTATCAATAATAATATAATAATAATAATAATACATGCTCAAACATCATATATGGATATGCTATAGAATGAGAAAATAATATATGCGGGGTGTTCAAGTAAAACCGGGACTTGCAGTAGAATTCCTAATGAATGAAGCCGTAAAAAAAACTAATTAAACAAATAAATAAAATTTATCGTATGTCAAGCCACCCCGCCTTTTCCCCCAGTGTCCCTTACTTTGAATTCCCGAAGTTGGCAACTTTAGGTGAATTGCCTGAACAGATTGTGGAATTTTCTCATGGTGTTAAATCCCAATTCAGCCTCTCTTTACAGTCACAAACACTTGATGAATGACACTGAGTCACTGTGAATTAGACATGGGCATGGTGTATTTATAGGCACCAACAGAGGGAGAATGTTCTGAGTAATAATTTATAGACGACGCGTCTCACGATATCACTCCCGACGGAATCCGGACATTTTTCCCCCAGAAGGAAAAATATTTTGGTTTTTGTCTTTGAGGTGTTAACATATGTCGACTTCATATCCCAGAGGTGGTAACAGCTTGAAAATTCAAACTTCGCTGTCAAAGCAGCATGCACACTGAGAAAGTTTCCCTCTGGAGAAAGTAGTTACTCACACTGTGCCAGAACCGGAAGATTATAAAATAGTTTTAAAAGGCCTTTTTTTTTCTTTTTTCAATTAAAATGCTAAACACTTGGCACATGATCCCAAAGTGGCAGGGCAATACAAAATACAGCTTTTTTGTGTGCTAAAAAAAAATGGCCCGGTTGAGGAAACAGTAATTAGCTTAATCCTGCTAATTCGTTTGTATGCAAGCTGAAAGTGCTAGTATGCTAGTGGGAGCTGTAATTGCATCTTTTGTGGCTTAATTCTGTCAGTAACCACAAGTGTCTTTTTCTGCAATATATCACACGTTTATGCCACATTTACAGGATTCATTTCACAACATCATAAATGTTTATAGCAGTTCCCTTAGGATTTCCTCTGTTATGTAAAATTTTATATTTTATTTTATTAGTTAAACGAAATACAGTAAAAGTCTAATTGTCCTTTTAACAGCCATGCAATGATGTGCCCTCGCCCTTAATTCTGTAAAATAAATACTGCTATTAAACCAAATTTCAGAAAATAATATGATACGATTATGTACTCAAGCCTGGGGAAACTCGCTCATCGTCTATACCGCTTTATCCTGTATACAGGGTCAAAGGGGGGCCTGAAGCCTTTCAACACCAATAACAGGGTACTAATCTACTGTATTGCAGGGCACACACATACACATGCTCACACATTGATTCACACACATTACAGGCAATTCCAGAACCCCAATTAGCTTAATCTGCATGTCTTTTGGACCTTGGGAGAAAACGGCAAACCCTGCATGCTGAGGCAGAAATTGATCCCGGACCCTGTAGCCACCGTGTGGCTGCCTGGGGAAGTAGGTTTAAAAACGAAAAACTAAAAAAACTGATACGAACCTGTAAAAGCAATGATGAGGGTTATTGTAAATGTGTGTATTTGTGTACAGTGAAACCTTGGATTACGACCATAATTCATTTTGGAAGCATGTTCGTATATCAAAACACAAAACAAGAAGCGCAGGCGTGCTACATGATACTCGGTATTCGTAGACCAAGACTTACTCGTTTTTCAAGTCAAAATTTGTTTTAAAAAACGCGCAAACCGCGTTACTAGCAATCCGAGGTTCCACTCTCCTTCCATGTATTTGACAACTATCTATTTGCTAAATTGGAAATTTCTATTCTTATTTTTGGAATTTCAGGCAAAAAATTACTCTGGGAAGAGAATTTTAATACAAATTAGAAGTTTGCACTAAAAAAACAATTAAGATGAAGTTAGAATTTGCGATAGGAATAGCATATTACATGGATAATTAAACTAAAGAGAATTTTTTGATTGTACACAGTAAAAAAAGAAAAAAATTACAAAAAGAGTATAAAGGTATGTATATAGGATGAAATATGAGAGCAGCAGTATGAGTTTATTACTGAGTAATAATAATAAAATATGCATGTGATAGCAGCAGTGTTTGTAAATGGCCTAATGTGTAAGATAATTTTCCTCCTTATGTGCAACATACAGTACATAGAATGTGCTACATGGTGAGAGTGGTGTGTTAACGGGAATGTGGGCTGTGTGTATATTGTGTGAGCAAGGCCATTCAATTTAGCCACTGGTATTGTCTTGGACCTGAATGTCCTGTTGGAAGAATCTCCTTCTCATTCTCTCTGTGTGGTTTTCAGGAAGCGGAAGCACTTCCCTGACTACAACAGAGAATAGAGTCCATTGTTTGGATGGGTAAGGTCTTTTACTATCTTCCTGGGCTTGGTCTAGCAATGCGTGTTGTACAGTAGATAGATTGCAGGTCAGGGAGCTCAATGCAGATGCTGCACTCAGCTGATCACACCATTCCCTGGAGAAGGTGTCTGTCCTGTTTGGTGCTGTTCCAAACCTGGCTGTGATGTTCAGGTATAAAAGTTCCTAAGCACCTTGGTGGACGGTTTGTCTATCAGACACTATCTAACATTTAGGAGGAGGTTGTTCTCCTTGAACCACTATGCCAAGTTTTTAATCTCCTTCTGGTAGGCTCTCTCATCCTTATCAGAGATCAGGCCACCATGGCAGTGTTGTCAGCAAACTTAATGGTAGAGGTAGTGTTGCCTACGCAGGTATGAATACTGTATACAGCAAGTTGCTCCAGAGTGGGGGGGGTTATACCCGTACTCTTACATAAATCATTGCGACAATAGACAATCATGGGTTTGTGTGAGCTTACAAACGTGGAAGCAGTGAATGTCACTTTTCTTGGAGTGTGTTATGCTATTCAAACGGCAGTCACATTTATAGGTAATATACAGCATTTATCAAGTTGTCCAGGGTACAGCTAAAATCCTGTTGTCTCTTTATACACCATAAGACGAACACATTGTCTGAAGCTGTCTGAGCTACTATCCCCACCCCCAATAATAGAGGACTACAAAATTATGTCAGAGTGAGTCTTGTCCAGGACATCTGTTCCCAGGCCACTTCAGTAAAATGAGATTGCTTTGGCACTGCTATGGTGTATGAGAAGTGATGTTAGATTTGCACTTGTCTTCAGCTTTGCAGGCAGAAATCACAAACTTGGAGCAAGTGTAAACCTCAGACTTTTTTGGGAAATGCTTGTTAGTAACTGGTACAACCCTTTTTGAGGCACGTTGGGCCTCACACACTTCTTTGAGCATCTCTTTCTCCGTCCAAAAAACTCTACAAAATTCTTTATTGAAATTGGCAGCAGCTGCTCCTCGTATTTTCCCGAATCTCATCGACATTCTGAAATCTCTTTTTTGGGAAAAGGCCAGAAGTTGCAGGGTGCCAAATTTGGGCTGTTGTGTACCTTACAGCACGATGAAATGTTTTTTTTTTTCTTATATCTCTCTTATAACCCCTGGAGCAGTTAAGGTTTTGGGCCATGATCAAGGGCTCAACAGTGGCAACTTAGCGGTGCTGGGGCTTGAAACACAGACCTTCCAATCAGTAATCCAGTAAGCAACAGCCTTAACTCACTGAGCCACAAGTGCCCATAGATGCACATATCAGATATGGAACTCGTGCGTGTATGTATGTAAAATATTCAGAGGTCCTGTAATGTACACGTGGTGTTCATGAAGGATTGTGTGTACAGTTCCAGAGACACTTCGCTTCTCCAATTTTCCGCAGGTTATCAATTTTTAAAAATGGTTGCATCATGGAGATGTCCCTCATCACCATACTGTGTTTAAGTTTTTTGGAAATTTTTAGTGTGTGTGTGTGTGTGTGTGTGTGTGTGTGTGTGTGTGTGTGTATAAAAAGGTTAAAATAAATCCAGACAGATATGTTTCCATTCGTTTGCAAAGGCGTTGTGTGTGTATACGTGCATGTGTTTGTGTGTGTGAAACTAAAGTAAGAGGAGAGGAGGAATGAGCCCCTCCCCTCTTCCTCATCTCATCTTACACATTAATACTTCCTCCGTTCTTATTTGAGTTTCTCAAATCAAAAGATCTATGTATCTCTTTGCCCCTTCACACACACCCCTCGTCCTCTTGCCTTCACGCACACCCCTTCTCACACACACACACACACACACACACACACACACACACACACACACACACTGCTTTGTCGTGATTCTTTTCAAAGGTAAAGTGCAGGTTAATTTATTTAATTTTTACTTTACAGTAGTGATTCTGTAGGTCTGTGCTAACTCGTGTGTCGTTAGAGAGATTTCTTCTTTATTTTCCTGATAAAACAGTGTTTCCGTTCCTGTGATGTTGATTATACCCAGCAATAAGACCCAGCAGTGGAGACCATTATCCACAACTCCGCAGCGCACGAGGGGGAAAAAACCATTGGCTCAGTTGTGATCACATGACGCTTGCCATCAAAACAAGAAGGTTATGCGTGATACGTGATACTCGGTACTCGTAAAACAAGACTTGCTCATTTTTTTCAAGTCAAAATTTATTAAAAATCTTTGCTCGACTTGCGGAACACTCACAAACCGTGTTACTCACAAACCGAGGTTCCACTATAGTGTTTGTATATGTGAGTGAAACCGCTCTGTAGAACTTCGTTATTGCAGGTCTCTTTGTAGGGATCCATAGACCTGTTTTTACGTAATTATTCACAGCCTTAATGTACTGTTTCTGTACCAAAACATCGGTTTTAGATAACTTTGCTCTCAGTGCTTTGTTGTCAGAACATGTCAACCACAGAAAGCCTCACTTTTTAAACCATAATGAATTATAGCCAAAATAGCCTAGGCATTCTTCATTAGTCAACTCCCAGTTCTTTTGCATGTCTCGCTTTATCTTAGTGGTTGCTCATGTTGGGTGTATCGCATTAGAAAGTAACGCATTAGGGTAACTTGGATTACTTTTTAGATATAAATTGTAATCTAACCCGTTAGGTCCGCCATTTAAGTACTCAGTTACTTGGTTATATTTTTTAAAATGTAATCGTTATTCAGACAATTTATGTAATTCCACGAAGTTCTGCAAGGACTGCGAGGGCCGACGTGTGGAAAGATGGAAACGTCATCACAGCACCAAAACTCGCAATGAATCGTGATGAACCGTACTTACTGCATGGCCACCGCTCGAAACCGCGTAGGTGAGATAGGGGTATTAACAGTTAACAGATTATGGCCCAAACTTTGCTGATTGATGATGGTAGAATAATTACAAAGGTCTTGATTAAACAACATGCATAAGGAATCACAAAGGAGTTTTTATTTTCTGCAATGGAAAAGTGCTCTAACCAGTTACTTTTATCAGAAAATAACGCAGTAATGTAACTGATTACTTTTTAATGACAATTTTGTAATTAATTACTTTAAAAAGTAACGTCCCCCAACACTGTGCTCAGTGCTCAAGTTTGTTTTATATGACGGAACATATGTTACATTTCTGACATTTAAACAGCCACAATTCATTATTTAATGTAATGATGGCGTTGGGCAATAAAACATTTAATTTATTCCGAATACCAGAGAAGATTTTTTTGGTTTTGTGTTGGATGTCCAGTAGGAGAGAATTTTCACTCATCTAAAACTAGAATAACGTTGAACAAGTAGAGCATAGTTGCTAGAATTCTATTAAAACAAAACTCACGGTTCTTTAAACTCTGTCTACTCTTATTATTGCACTTAAGGAGAGGTGCTCAGAGTTCCGGGGATAGGCTCCAGGCCCAACCACCAGGATAAAGCAGTTACTGAAAATTAATTAATGAATGAAAAACACTTTCTTCCTTGTTGCTGGTACTTACAGTCATGAATTTAATCATAATTTATCCATGGTTGTGTGATTGTGTAAGCATAGCTTTAAGACTATTGTACACTTTTTAAAAATAGTTAAGGAGATTATGAAAGACGTGCAATATGCAAGGAGGCTCATCAAGAAACAAAAAGGTTTGTTTCAGTATGTTGCCGATTAATTATTAAAAATGGTTAGCAGTAGTCGAAAGATGATAAATGCATTTGAGCTGATTTTGAAACAGAGTAAAAGCAGTAACAAACAACAAGGTTAGAAATTGCCTGCTGTCGTCTGTTTGATCTGGCAAGTATTGATATAATTTTCTCACCATATACCACCGGGCAGCACACGGGGGCTTGTACTGTATAATCTCTTGTAGTGCTAAAACGCCAGTTAAAATGAACACAAAGTGAGTGTTCGGAGCCCACTGCAGTGCTTCCCCTGAACATTTAGTGAGTGGAACGTCTGATCCTTGAAATTCAACAGTTAACTTGTCACCAACTTGTGGAAGAGGCATATCTGTCCGTACACACAGTCATTCATAAATACCACTTGCACATTGCAAGTACAGTCCTGACCTCATTCCAAGCCATTTTCACATGGTTGGGCCATTAAAGGAGTTCCTGGGAGGCCAGCGTTTTGGAACTTAAGCAGATAGTTTGGTCATGGTTTCGGTGTACTGAGAAAACTTTCTAACTTGGTGGTATACATGCTGGGATAAGTGCATTAGTGTACTTTGTACAGTTTTTACTCTCAGCCATTCTCTATACCTTTTATCGTGTACAGGGTCACCTGGAGCCTGTCCCAGTGGAGGAGTACATCCTTGGACTGGGTGCCAATCCATCTAGGGGGAACACAAATATGCGCACATGCGGGCAATTTGGAAATGCCAATTCGCCTAATATGCATGTCTTTCGACTGTGGCCGGAAACCTACAAAGTATGGGAAGAAGATGTAAACTCAACGCACACAGACCTAAGGCAGTACTCAAACCCTTAACCCTGAAGGTGCAAGGTCACAGTGCTAACCACTACACCACCATGCCGTGACGCTTATAAATGTCTTCTGTTATTCTGCAC
Source organism: Clarias magur (assembly GCA_013621035.1). Taxonomy (NCBI): domain Eukaryota; kingdom Metazoa; phylum Chordata; class Actinopteri; order Siluriformes; family Clariidae; genus Clarias; species Clarias magur. The sequence continues at coordinate 2,026,579 of QNUK01000011.1, read as the reverse complement.
AGTCAAAAGCTCCAGTTACTGGTGTTACTCGGAATAGTAGGAAACATGTTACGCAAAAAAAGGTTATATTATGCCCCTTCAAAGGCTCACAAAAATGCTAATGTGACCTTGGCACAATTCCAGTTGGAAACCTCCAGCTTGAGCTCTACAACAATCTGGCTGCAGACATCCCTTAAGGCAGAGAAACAATATAAATGCAAGCACATCACAGAGGTAACAAAAGTGCATTGTTGAGAGACTTTGCCTGAGTACCAACCTTGTGTGTGATGCTTATGTGACATAGAGTTTAATAAAGGTACATGTAGTACAGTTCTAAGAAAATCAGTTTTAGGTTGCATACAAAATATTGACATTGCAGCAAATTATATAATTTGCCTACAGACTAGCAACTGAAGGGATTTAGTAGCCAAGGTGCTGCAGTATGAACTGTGTGTGTGCGTGCGTGTGCGTGCGTGTGCGTGCGTGTGCGTGCGTGTGCGTGCGTGTGTGTGTGTTTTTTTTTTTCCCCCAACAAAAAGGTTTCAGTCCTCAAAAGCTTTCCCGGCGAACGACTGCATTTTGACAGAAGCAGATTTCAAAGACAAATATAGCTGGTGAATTATTGAAATGGGGCTGGCTAAGCAAGGAAAGCTGAGGTGTTCAGGCTGCTCTGGGTGTGAATATTAGTATCTTTCATCATTACATACCCAGAAAGGCCAATGGGACATGGTGTAATATTAACTGGTAAATTATAGACTTTACATGCTCTGGGTCATAATCAGAAATGTGAACATTATTACTCCATCAGTCCTTTTGTAGGATTCGACTGTACCTCCGTGTTCAGTAGCGAGGTTTTATGGCCCGTTTTGTAAATATGTATGTCACCGTTGTTTTGACCCGATCTAATTTCACACACGTGGTGCACAATCATATTTCTCATTGAACTGCACAATCAACAAGGGTTTGCCGCACCGCCACAGAAACACCACGAAGATGCAGGACTGGATTCTGGCTGCTGTGACGGTAGGAAAATGACAAGCGTGTTCCCCAGAATGCTTTTATTATTGGACTCTTGAGTTTTTAAGAAAAAAATAAAATTAATAAATAAAAATCTGCTTTAGACCATGAAATTGAAATGTCAGATGGAAGTGGTGTATTTCTGATCAAATCCAAGTCTGAGAGACGTACTTTGGCTCATGTTGGCCAGGTCGAGTGACCCTTGGACCATCATTGGTTGCTAAATGGAATAAAATACAAAATGATACAAAATGACATTTACGTATGACTGTGGAGCGTCACTTCCTTGCAGGTCCAGGGTGCTGGGTTCAATTCCGAGCTCATTACTGTCTGTATTTGCCTCTGACTGTGCAATAAAAGTGACAGGAGTAATGGCTAAACTTAAATGCCACTATATTGTGTGTGTGTGTGTGTGTGTGTGAGTGAATAGTGCCCTGGGATGGGCTCATATCCCAACCAGAGTGTATTCAGAGTGTAGTGGGATTGGTTCTGCATAGACCCAACTGTACTAACTATACTCTACAGTAATTATTACTTTTATTAGTCTGTCATGCCACTCATTTTAGTGGATTTATCAGTATCGCCTTACACATTTATATCACTTTTTTCCTTTAAATGGTTAAATATAAAATGTTTTTGATTCCCTGTTATTCTTTCTCTTTGACTTTCAGGACTGAGAGTGAAGCCTTGCGTGTCTCAAATGTCAGGTATGGAAGAAATATATTCTACTCTCTGCTTGTCACCATGCTCATCAGTTTCAGACATTATAAACCATAGCCATTTCAAGCTCTGAGGCGTATCTTTCCAAAAGTTTCCCAAAGTCAGTTCTCAGAACTGAATGTCCATATGTTTTCTGTCTGATATCTGTTTGGAGAGTTTCTTATCCTCCAGCGAGCCATATCCTTGGAGACCATTGTGGTTTTACAGCAATTACAGTTTACAGTATAATGCAGATTTTATTTTTCTTTGCGGTTGCTTTTGTATGAGTGAAACACTAAAGTTGTGAAAGTTCCAAATTAGAGTCTCCCAATCAGCAAATTAACAAAGTTTAAAGAACCAGTGTGAGTGGACAAAACTGTCATTATTGGTTTCATAACTTTCATGATCGCTTTCAGTTCGTTCGTCTGTCTATTTTCTATCAACTACAGATGCTCATGGTAATTTGAGTTGCAGTTTGTTTTTTGCAGTTGAGTTTCTCATGGTGTCGAAGGCAGAAATGCAGTCTCTAAAGGTTTTACAGCTACAGTGCTTTCCCAATTATCTTCTAATTCTGACATTTGGTTAATCAGCCAAGTCCATGTTAACTCAAAAAGAGGTGATTGCACCATGATCTGAGTTTTTAACACATTTAAAAATATTGTAAAAAAAATACTCAGACCATCAGCTTTTAAAAATGTAGGCAAAATAACGAAGTTACCTACAGTATGTTTTATGCCTCAGTTTTGATATTACAAAGCCATGGCGTGCGTGTGCGTGTGAATAGAATATTAGTCAAAAGTTTTGAATACACCGTGTTATTCAATGTATTTTCTTTATTTATGTTGTTTTCAAGATTGTACATTAATATTGAAGACATTTAAATTATGACAGAAGAAATATGGGATGTAGTCAAGAAAAACTGAACTTTGGGACTTTTAAAGCTCTTGAGATTTTTCATATTGACTGACCTTCATTTCTTTAAGTAATGTCAAGGTACAGCTGTGAATTGAAAACCATTCCAGGTGACTTCCTAGTGAATCTGGTGAGAGAAAGCCATGAGTGTGCCAAGCTTTCATCAGTGCTACTGTACAGTAAATGTAGCTACTTTGGACTAAATCTAAAATAGACAACCCAGAATATATTTCATAACATAATTTTATGTGCAGTGTTTCATAGTGTGGATGTCTTTAGTATTAATGTACAATGTTGAAAATAACGAAAAAAGCACTAAAAGAGCAAGTTGGTCCAAACTTTTGACCGGTAGTTTTTTGGTTCTTTCCCTGGAGTTGTGAATATTTCTTGGTCATCCCAGAGAGTATGCATTAAAATGTATTATTTATTATTATTATTAGTTTATTTATTTATTATTTTATCTTTGTTTCTTTAAATCTGACCTTCAAAATCGGACAAATGTAATATTTATGCCAAAAAATATTATGAAGCATTATTAATATGTTTATAAAAAGATCAGTATTGTAGACCGTCTCTGCGAACTTAGTGGACTATTAAGAAATGCTCTCATCGGATTTTCATACACAACAGGCTGTAGAATGATTTTGGGAGAAAATATTGAGTGAGAGGTTCTTTTGTGGGTAAACACACCTTCATAATAAGAGAGGTCAGAGGAAAAGGGCCAGATTTGGTTTGAGCTGTGAGGAAGGTTTTATATAAACTAAATCTTTTCTTACAACCATTGTCAGTAGAAAAGAAACTCCGTATTTATTTAGAATATGTAGAAAATATTGACCCTTGACCTGGATGAGCTACAAAGAGAAGACCACATTTGGTTCCATTCGTCAGCCAAGAACAAGCCTCCAAGGGCTATCAAGGTCCTGTTTAGGTGAGGCTGTCCCCATGCTTTTTATTTTTTTTTACGTCTGAGCAGTTGACAGTTAAGGACCTTGCTCAAGGGCTTGGTGGTGAGGGGTTTCGAACCTGGGACCTTCCGAATTGTGTGGTCAACAAATCGGTTGCTCTCCTCTGACCCCTTTCATTAAGAAGGTCCTTCAAGTCGCAGACCCTCTACTTACATATTGATTGTTTAATTTTTATGGTTTCCACATCATACCATGTAAAATAAAGTCACAGAGACTACACTTCTTTATTCTGGTGTTTGATGTAAACACCAACTACTGTGCTGCTCTGATATAAATGGCGGATTTATATAATAGCTAAAAACTGTAATGTGCAAAAAAAAAATAAAAAGTTGTTTCATCAGCCGTTGGTGCAACATCAAAAGACCTAGCCAGCCACAATGTTGAGAATGTATCCAGTGGAAGGATTATGAGGATGTTTTATGGAGACGTGAATAGAAACTGTTAATCTTACCCCAAATCTAGACTTTAGAGAAAACATCTGAGCCAGGTCACTTACCTCCTTACAGGTTATATTAACGGAGACACGGTTATTGAGAAGAAAGCCATTAGGAGATGAAGTCAACCAAACTATCATTGTGAATTATGAAGATGATGAGGTCAGCAAAATTTTTCCTCGAGCAAAGAACTTTGAATCCTTTTTATTTATTAGCATACAGTCAGGTCCTTACAATTTTTTTAAAGGTCCCTACAAACACAATTTTTGTATTTTTGCCTCATCGACAGTGAATTTGAAAAGAAGCTGTCATAATACAGTATATATGACTCATGACATGATATTCTCCAGGAGCCCTTATGATATTCAGGTTCGCTGACTATTCTGGACTTTGACAGAAGGTTCAAATTTTTATTCGGTCCCTGCAGTAAACTAAGCCAATCATGGATCCTACTGACAGATGAAAACATCATTGTTCATGGCTTACAGTTATGGAGCTTAGGGGTGTTAGCAAAATAACACTGCATTAACTGTGTCATTGAGGGACCACATTGCAGGCAAATTCAAAGTGAGGGCCGGGCAGGGACAAGTCGGTCCCGTCACACGAGGGTTGGCGCTGATAATCTCAGCAACACCAAGAGGCCTGGAAGACCATGGTAGACAAGTAAATTGAATTGAACAGATAGCAATGTCAAAAACAAATCTCAAGGAGGTAGGCTTATTTTTGTCAATGTCTACAAATCAAACAGCATCTTCATGAATAAAAATAATGAGGTTTTACCTCCAAATGTAAACCACAGGTAGTGCTCAAGGACAGAAATGTTAAGACTTTGCAAGAAATCTTACACAATTCTGTAACACAAATTCTTTAGAAATAAGAATCCAAAATTACTTTGTACCAGTATAATGAGGAGAGAAGAACCTGGAGAATGAAAGGAAGGCTGATGTCCTCATGCATCCCGTCCATCATCACCTGTCAAACATGATGGAGGTGTTATGGCACGGGTCACTGGCATTTATTGATGATTATACTGATGATAAAAATAGCAAGATGCATTCTGAAGTGTGTAGAGCTTTACTTACTGTAGATCCAGTAAAATGGAGCAAAGCTGAATGAACAATGAATAACGGCCCAAAAATCTCAAGCCAAAGACAGTGAACATTCGTAAGTAATCAAGTCAGTCGCTTGATCTCAAGGCAATAGAGCATGCTTTTCACTTGCTGTAGATAAGACTAAAGGCACAATCCCACAAACAAGTGGCAACTGAGTGCAGCTGTGGATAAGGAGAGTCTAAGCATCCCAAAGGCATAACATCATTTGGTCCATATTGTAAGTTCCAGACCTCAGTCAGTAATGGACTATAAAAAAAAAACAGGTAGTCTATTATTTAAGTTAATCTCCTCGATTTAAAAGCTGAATGTCTTAATTTTTATTCTTTTTTCTTTTTTTTTTTTCTTTTTTTTTTTTCTTCTTTTTGCCGAATTATAAGAACAAATATATATATTCCATTACTTATGGAGTCAAGTGTATACATTTTTCTTAATTATGCTAACTCCTATCAAATTAAGTATATATATATATATATATAACTAGGATAATCCCGATTTTATAGTTTTAGTAATTTAGTTATGATTCTGATTATCAGAAACAACTTCTATATATCTCCAGCAATCTTTCGGTCTGTATTTATGATACTGATTTTTCTGTGAGCACATGTAAAGCCAAAATTAATTTTAACTGTGTATATTTCGTCCTTCTGAAGGGGCCGTAATTAAGATGAAAAGACAAAGTTTTACCAAAATCTGATATCTCTGGGAAGCACCACAGATTTAACTAGAACATTTTACAAAATAGTGAAGACATTAACATTTGTTCAGGATATCCAATGTCGAATAAAAAAAAACTCATTCTATTATAAAGTATCAGTGTCTGATGAGCAGTAATTCTCAATTTCAACCATTAGCCTTGTTTTAGAATACGTTTGAAGTCCTTTCTAAAAAGACTTTGATGCAACCCATAAACTTGAGCTTGGTGTAAGGAAACTTTTGGTTCATTGGACTTCCCATATTGTTAATTAATGTTGAAATAATTTGAATTGATCGCTTTATGTGAACAAAATAGAGGATGTAACATTTTTTGCAATTTTTTTTGTCTGGACTTCTGTGGTATACTATTCAAATAATATATTCCCCCAGGTACAATAGGCACTTTTACATCCAATAATCCAATACTCTTGGGCCATTGTCTCTTTTTTTTTTATATATATAATGAAAATGGTTGCCAGCTTATGCTTGTTATACACACCATGTCACATGTGCGTTTATGTTAAACATAAGTTTGTCAGTAGTTTTAGGTTTACGATGATCAAATTCATCGCAAATCTTAAGATGCGAGACCTGAGATGACTTTTCTGGTAGACGCAAGAAATATTAATAGAAAAAAGGAAATTCCTGTGGCCACCTCATTACAGGAGAGGCTGTCTGGTTTAAACGCAATATCTTGTGTGCAAATCAGCATGAGGTATTTAAGAGGAAACTGTGAAATGACAGAAGATAGATCGACTAAGGTGTCGAAGTGGGAAGGTGCAATAAAGAGGGCTTCAATTAGATGGGAATTATTCTAATGCATAACATTAAATTCAACAACTGATGACAATTGTCAGCCTTGTGCCAGTGTAATTGCCTGAGCTCTGAGTGATGGGTTTTTATTAGTTAGAGAGGGCAGGGCCATAATGTGTGAGATTGTTACTGAGGGGGAAAGGGTGACTTGCATGTGTGTGCACTTCACTGACTCTAATACAATATGACACACAGACATGAGTGGAAATAGTAACTGACCTCTCTCTAGACGCTTTTTGCTTATTCCATTCTAGACAGGAAACTGAATGGATTTGAGGAGCATTAAAAACTCACCAGTTCATACTTATGAGATCGTTGATCTTGGATTGAACTTAAAAATTGCAGCTGATGTCACGTTCAGTAAGTGATGTCTGTGCGTGAAAGTCAGTGAGCTTTTTAGTGCCATACTGTAACTCAGCATCTCCACCAATCAGAATCGAGAGTGCGGCTGAATGAAGTAGAGAAGGGGAAGGAAGTGAGATATCAGTGTTTTCATTTATTGTGTATCCCATGGTCTGAGCTTCGACAAAGCATCAGGTGACAAGTCGACCGTTCGGAGGACAAAAGCACTGTTGTGGCTGGTGCAGCTGTTGTTGAGGCCTTTACACTGGCAGTGTTTTGCTCAAGTGTTTGCATGTGAGGGAGATATGAGAACATAGTGTTCAAACAATGCATATCTGTGTGTCCTGTTTACTTTTCAAGGGCATATTACAGTACATAGTCCTTAAACGTGTGTATTTTACGTGACTTTCTTACTTTATTTATTTGTCTGGGTTATGATGTAAAAATAAATAAATAAATAAATTCAATGAACCACAATTAAAATCACACTATAGTTATATTCATCTTTTGTGGTAGGTTGTAAAACATTTTAAATCTAAGTGTATACAGCATAATGAAGAAATAACAGGGCACTGAAGTGATCTGAGCTGACAAAACTTTTTACTGTACTAATGCCTTTAAAATGATCATTTATTGTTTAAACGCTAACAAATGTACACTCTTCGGGTTTATTATTTTTGCTCGGCCTGTTAGCACTCATTATTTTCAACCTTTTATCTCTATAGCACTTAACAATGGTCATTGTCACAAAACAACTTTACAGAATTTAAGGATGTTATCTAATGAGAGTGGGCATTGGTGACTCTGTGGTAAGTTTCTTGCCTGCCATGCAGAAGGTCCCGTTCTATTCCCACCCAAAGCCCAAATTCCAGCTGCTGGATACAGTGCCCGAGGGTTGTGTGAGGGAGGTCATCCGGGGTAAAACTGATCGGGATTCACAACTAGAGTAACTGTAACTAGTGTGTGTAGGATGCATGTTTGTGATAAATAAAGCTAATCATCCCATGCTATTTGCAGTACTGTATGTGAATAAGGGTGTACATGATATGATATGTTATCAGGCAGCTAGCTAAGGGTGGTCAGAATAAGAATAATTCTGTAGGCCAGTCTTGATTTCCACAGAAACTGCACTGTTTGTGATTTTCCCCACCATAAATCTGAGTCCGGGTGCACAAGAAGGCATGTGTACTGTAGGTCAAGGGGAAATCTGTCACTCTGGTCTCCCAGGAGTTTATCTCTCTCTCTCATTTTATTCACTGCACTCTGTGTGAGAGCATTGATCTGGATCATGTGTGGATGTGCTTGTGTGGATGTGCTTGTTTTGTGTGTGCGCTTGTGTGGATGTGGTTGTTTTGTGTGCGTGGTTGCTGTTTTTTGTGCGCGTGGTTGCTGTTTTGTGTGCGCGTGGTTGCTGTTTTGTGTGCGCGTGGTTGCTGTTTTGTGTGCGCGTGGTTGCTGTTTTGTGTGCGCGTGGTTGCTGTTTTGTGTGCGCGTGGTTGCTGTTTTGTGTGCGCGTGGTTGCTGTTTTGTGTGCGCGTGGTTGCTGTTTTGTGTGCGCATGGTTGCTGTTTTGTGTGCGCGTGGTTGCTGTTTTGTGTGCGCGTGGTTGCTGTTTTGTGTGCGCGTGGTTGCTGTTTTGTGTGCGCGTGGTTGCTGTTTTGTGTGCGCGTGGGTGCTGTTTTGTGTGCGCGTGGTTGCTGTTTTGTGTGCGCGTGGTTGCTGTTTTGTGTGCGCGTGGTTGCTGTTTTGTGTGCGCGTGGTTGCTGTTTTGTGTGCTGCATTGCTGTTTTGTGCTGGTTGTTTTTTTTGTGTGCTGCAGGTGTGTGTGGGGCTTGTGTGTGTGGGGTTTGTGTGTGGGGTTGTGTGTGTGGGGTCAGGTGGGGCTGTGGGGCTGTGTGTGTGTGTGGGGCTGTGTGTGTGTGGGGCTGTGTGTGTGTTGGGTTGTGTGTGGCTGTGTGTGTGTGGCTGTGTGTGTGTAGCTGTGTGTGTGTAGCTGTGTGTGTGTAGCTGTGTGTGTTGGGTTGTGTGTGGCTGTGTGCGTGTGGCTGTGTGCGTGTGGCTGTGTGCGTGAGTGGCTGTGTGCGTGAGTGGCTGTGTGTGTGTGGCTGTGTGTGTGTGGCTGTGTGCGTGTGTGGCTGTGTGCGTGTGTGGCTGTGTGCGTGTGTGTGGCTGTGTGCCTGGTGTGTGGGGTGTGGGGCTGGGGTGTGTGGGGTTGTGTGGGGTTGTGTGTGTGTATTTAGTGTTTTCACTATGCTGACATGGCGGTCTGTGTTCAAGGTTAAGTGATGAAGGCAAACCACAAGCTGTGTGCTTTCATACATAGTGATACTGACGAATGTTAGAAAATGCATATTTTTAAAGGAACTGAATATGCAACTCAATGTTTTGCAGAGATGCCAAAAAAAAAAAACTTTAATCACAAACCAGTATTTAAATTTTGACTTAATTAATTCATTACTTTATTAAGTAATTATATAATCAATTAAATGTATTTGTTTATAGTACTGTGTAAAAGTCTAGAGCCATGCCTTATTTCCTTATATTAAATTCGTGCAGATTCAGTTAAAGAAATTGGAACACATATTTTACTTTACCAGGCAACAAAGTGCTTAAAGGTACAGTTTAAAAATTGACTTAAGGAACAACCTCAGCAGCAACCTCATTTCCCCTCTCATCTGTCCTAACCACTCAGCACTCGGCATCACCAGTAAACTTATCACTGGCCTGATCATCGGTCATATTCACCAGTTTCTCACTGATTCGTGCCTAATGCGGCGTAACACAACATTCCTTTGAACTGGTCAGGTACGGGGCTGGACTGAAAATGAGAGCCGAAAATGTTCTTCAGTTTGCCTAGAGAACTATTCCTCAAGAGTATATTAAATATACAAGAAAGTCTGGTTCCTTCAAAGCAAAATATTAAGAAGTGAGCGCTGGATGAAGACCTTTGCACAGTACTCTATTTAATATTTTTATACAGTATGTGGATGATGTTTTGTTTCATCTGTCCTAACCGCTTAGTGTCCATGTGCAAACATGCCAAGGAGAGGTGTGCAGAAATATCTGAATAGCCGTATACAGCATATATTTACCGCAGAGAATGCACTGAAATTATGTGCAGGTTAGAGGTTTGCTTTGGTAATTTAAAAGAGAGAGAGGAAACCAAAACTGTATGTCATTTATGTCTTTGCCTTTGTGCTTGTTAAATGACATAAACACAAAATTGAGCTATACAGTATGTCATACATACAAATCTACAGTAATAGGATCATTAGACTCGAGGTAACTTTCATCAATAGCATTGCTATCTTGCATTTATCACGTCACTTCTTGGATGTCCTTCCTCAGTTGTGTCATGTCTTTGCATGCACTAAAAAGTTTTCATTTTCTGTATGGCTGGTGGAACATACAGCATTTTATTTCCCTGCTTGGTGACTTCACCTTCAAGTGTACCACATTCCATGCCAGCTAGATGGCTAGCAGAGCTTGTAGCTAGCTTCAACGGCAGAGTGGTGCTCCCTCTATACACCATGTAGTTTTTACATTTAATTCCTTCTAATTCGTCGCTCTAGCAGCTCTTGGGTACTGTAGCTACTAATAACCATAGCGCAGCTTCATGCAGGCAGTGTCTACATTTTTTGGAAGGTCAGGAGCGACGCTGCCTACAGTATGTGCTCACTGCCTTTTGCCATCTCGAAGAAGCTGTGTGTGATACGTACAGTACATATATATATATATAAACATGATACTGTATGCTTGCCTGGGAGATTTGAAATCTAGCTCAAAAACAGTCCAGAAAACATCTTCTTTGTAGGTGAATCAGCCACTAAGCAACAGAGATGTCTGAGAATCATGGGGCTTAATTATATATATATATATAAAACACTCCATATAGACTAATCTGCTACTGCATTATCTACATGATTATTAATAATATATATACAATTAAATATATAAGATTAATATAACCTCTTCCAGTGGTAATGGTCATTCCCAAGCACTTTTCGGTGCAGTTATAGGATAAGTCTTGCTACGTAGGACATTATTGGTACCCACTATGCTGGTGTTCCATCCATCTGCCCATCCATTTTCAACTGCTTATCCACAATCGGGTCGCGGGGTAGCAGTTCCATCAGGGAACTCTAATCTTCCTTTTTCCTGGCCATCTCAACCAACTCTGACTGGGAGATCTCAAGCCGCTCCCTAGGCCATTATGGAGATATAATCTCTCCACGTAGTCCTCGGTCTGCCCTGTGGTCTCTAGGGAGAGGCTTACTACTGTAGATGCCCAAACTAAACACCTCAACTGATTCTTTTCAATGCAAAGGAGCAGCGGTTCTCACGAGTTTCTTATGGATGATTGACCTTCTCATCCTATCGCTAAGGGAAAAGCCAGCTACCCTGCTGACAAAACCCATTTCAGCCCCATGTATCCACGATCTTTCGGTCATGACCCAACATTCATAACCATAGGTGAGGGAAGGGGCGAAAATCGACCGGCAACACTCTTTTCATCACAATGGTGTGGTATTACATCATGTGTTGATCTGTGCATGCAGGCACATATGGACCAGCTATATTTAGGTATTAGTATACACAATAACAGGTGGTAAACTGGTGTTCATAGTTAGATTAATTGGTGCTTCTTGAGCATGGCATTGTATCATTTCGTATTTCAGTGTCTGTTTGACAGCAGACATGCCATCAAAAGTTCAGTAATGCACAGATATACAGCAAATGTCAGTTTCCTGATTGCACCCCACTGCTCCCAGAAACCCTTCTACATGTTTTTTTTAGTTAATAAAATAGTAAATATTTATTTCCTATTTGAATATGATTTTTTTTTTTGCATTGCCTAGCCTTGCCTATAATAAAAACTATTTGGAATTAAGCAATTTAAGCAGTTAATCAAATTGATGCTGTAAATTGTAAATGTTTAAAGCAAATGTGATTAACATTACTTACTATATATAATCTGGGGTTGATTCAGTTGGTCAGATCTAGTTATTATTTAATCTCACAATTAAATAACTGAACAAGGCCCATGTGGGGGCAGGGGGTGTTGTCTATTATTGATAATAATGTACCATTAATTGTGTAATTGTTTTGAAGTCATGTCACCTAGCAACAAATTGAAATACATTAAATGTATAGCAACTTATTTAAAATTAGTCATTTTCATACAGTGGAGACACAGGTAGTATATACAAACAAATACCATTAATACATGTATGCCGTAGATGTGCATGCATGTGTGGGTGTATGCATGTGTGTGTGGGTGTCCATGTGCATGTGTACAGTACGTCATATGGTAATTAAATACTATAAAATCTTAAGTACATCCAGTATACAGTATATTTCCTTGGAAGCAGCTGGCCAAATTTTAACCCACATCTGTTGTTTCCCTGTACTATATTTGCATCTAATAACATAAATGGGCATATATAAAAATTAATAATACAATGTGAGTATTTTTAATATTTATCAGCTATTGTAGCCTGATTTGCCTGATTGCACAGCATTAAAGCCTGTTCTGTTTTGACTTTAGCAGTAACTTTTGCTCTGGTGCTGAAGCACTTTTTACCCTATAGGCTCTCATCTGTATGGCAAACTCCGCAGCATTTTTTAAAATGCTCACCTAATGGCTTTGACTTTTTTTTTTTTTTTTTTTTTTTTTTTTACCTGATCCAATTAAGAATCAAGATTAACCCTTGGAGCTGCTTGGACTGGTTATCTATTATTCTTAACGATTTCACACCAAACAGAAGTATTAAATATTCCTGTGGAACTACAGTATACAATACAGGATATATGCACAGTATTATGATATATTATAATATATATATTATAAGTATATATATTTCTCCATCATAGATTTCACTGAACTGATTCTCGAAAATATGGAACAAATATCAGTTCAATATGGAACCAGGACTATTCCATATTTTACAGGAAAGGTGGCAAGCTTAATATGGAAATACATGTCCACATATCACATTTCTGCATGAGTAATTATACATGTCCTATGTATGATGTATGTCCTATGTAATCTAAGGGTAAATAAGTGACTAGGATAGAAAGATTTTTACTGGCTTTTTTTTTTTCAGATTTGTAGAGATTGTTCTACTTGCTATGTATATCTTTCTATTTTTCATCATCTGCCTTGCAACCAGCCCTTTGGTGTTTGGTGTTTATTTTTTATTATAATTTTTTTTATTCATTCATTGTTATAACCTGGAGGGCACCAGGCTTTCTGTGTGTGGTGATTCTTATTTGCTGTACAAAAGCCACTCCTAGTGCAGTGATAAACAGCTGAAAGGAGCATCTCAACTCCCGGAGTCCACATAGAAGCTGAATAATGCCTCCTCACCGGCGTCTCACACTCTCGAACACATTGACGCTCTACACCCAAGACATTGTTTGGGAGAAGTGGAAGATGGAACACACTTCTGATTTTAATGGATTGAAGTCTGTAAGAAATTTTGCTAAGTGTGAAAGTTTACCCGGAGGGGATTTTTATTGAGGTGTGTGTGTGTGCAAGCCAGATCAATAAGATTGAATGCCACTGCAGAAAATAATGACAGGTTTTTTTTTTTTTTGCTTTCAGGTGTTATAGTTATTATTTAGAGACCACTTTTTCTTCCTGAGCTATGTGATACTATTGCTACAAAGATTCTATAAATCAGTGCAGGGTGGTGGAGGCAGAGGCCCACAAGTAATGAGAATTTAGCTGCAGGTCATTCACCCCTGTCGAACTGCCTTCTACGGTGGACTCGCATCTCCCGTGGCAGACTGGACGTTTAAAAGACGAGAGAATGAGTAATCATCCGGTTGCACGAAATGCCGTTTATAGTTTGGTGTATGGGTGCAAGTTTTGTTGTTGCTTGCAAACCTTTTAGACTGTGTTACCTGAGATGGTTTGGGTACAGCTGGCATGGAACTGTAATGTGCTTTGGGATGTTAACAGGAGGTTTGTGGCATCCAGAGACCATGCTCAGAAAGGCTATACCTCATTGTATGGTGGTTATGAGTGGGGGCGGGGGGGGGGGGGGGTGGAAGATGGGGGGGGGCTGAGGTACATTTGTGGTGCAAGTTAGCCTAATGCTAATTAACAAAGTAGGGTGTATTTGGTATTTATGTGCAATGTCTCCACAACTTCAGATAGGTTTAAACTGCAAAATTCTAAATAATTCATACCACAAGGTGCTGAATACCTTGCTAGAGAATAGGAATAGCATTTGCATTAGCATTTACTTATGAATAATTCAATAAGCAGGAATAGAAAGGAGGACTGTGCATTGGGTTTTGATCATTTGGTCTTAGAATGCGATGTTAAAGCATTAGAGGCAGTTCTAAAGTTAAAAATTTAAATACAGTGTTCTCATTTTAAGGAATGTTATTAATGAATCATTGTTGCCGCAATAGACCGATTAGCAAACGCTAAAGTAGCTTGTTAGAATGTTACAGAGTTCAACACGGTTGCCTGTGAAATAAAATCCAAATAAGATAGAGTGTACATGATGGAATCTTGTAAGCTAAAGGTTAAACAGATCTGTGCTTTTCTGTGTTGTTGAGGTCATCATCTACAGGGTGGGTGAAAATAAAATGAACTAGGCGATATTTAATGCCTATAGAGCTTGTAGTATCACTGGAGCACCAACCCATGGTTCACCACACCATTATGCTCGCACCACCCATGTGCGTGGTTAGACCAGCATAATACAGGACGTTGGCTGGGATGATGCAGACCTCGTGAATGGCCACCAAGAAGTCCAGATGTCACTCCATGTGATTTTTTTTTTTTCTTTCTTTTTCTTGTACTTCTTGTCTACACAAAGACGTAGATGTACAGGACAAAGCCTCCCACACTGGAGACTTTGAGGCACGGGTTCAGGAGGTTCTCAGCAATATCCCAAACAACTACCTTCAGAAGACACTACATTCCACCCCCGGCTGTTTGAGGAAACTGGTTAACGCCACCGGAGTCTATGTTGAAGTTTAAAGATTTGCTTTCATTTTTCTATGTAATAAAGTATGTGTACAATTTGTTGTTTAAATTTGTATTAGAACTATGGACTTTATTACAAATTTTTAATAGCTAGTTACTATTCACCTACCCTGTATACTCGTTACATTTTAGGATCCAGATGCCACATGGATGGTCTTTTATACACTTTTACAAATCGCCCTGGTTTTGCATGGAAGATAATAACATGAGATTTGACTTCACATACCAATGATGGGAATTCTGGCTCTGTACATACACTGTAAACCCTAATGCTCAAAGTAGTTAAACACATTGAGTATTGTTAACTTAAATAATTGCAATTAGGTCAAATTAATAGACCCTTTTGAGTATTTCAGAACTTTTTGGTATTTATGAGTTTTGTAGAAATTACCCTTTTCAGGTTAGCTGAACAAATTTGATATTTTACGTAATCGTACGTACTTAAGTAACAGTAACTGTCATCTTAAAGTTCCACCAATATAAACTCTATAGAGCACTCGTGGCCTATTGGTAGGTGTTTCGCCTGCCATGCTAAAGGACCGGGTTCGATTCCTGGGTCAGATTGTCCGCTGTGGTGACAGCAGCAACAATTAATTTGATTTGCAACAAGTTCAACAAACTCAAAAATTGGTAGTTGTCATGCACACTCATAACACGACCGGCACTAGGACCCGGAAGTAATACGGTCGGGTTTCAGGAAGCATAAAAGGAAACAAGATGACGCATCACATCGCTCAGTCATTGAGTTATGCCCGTGCTTTCGCCGTCGCCTCGCTCGTCCAAACGTGAGTACTCACTTTCTTGGGTTATCGCTTCTGATTGGGTGTGTGTACTTAGAACGCGGGTTTATTTGTGTAAACTCTTGCTCTCGCTTCGGGAGAGTTCTAAGAATAACTTGCGTGGTTATCCTGCCTACTCGCGCTACTTCCGCGTTTGGGTTTACCATCCACGCTACAGGGCTAACTGCTAAGTCTTCTGCTTCATCTCCGGTTAGTCCGTGACAGAATGACTGAGCCACCGGCAGTAAACCCAGCGGAGTTTGCTCACCTCTGCGATGTGGTTGGCCAGCATGCTAAGCTGATCGATCAGCTCCGTGGTGAGGTTGCATCGCTCCGCACGGAGCTCCAGGGCGTCGCGGCCTTGCGCCGCGAGGTGGCGGAGCTGCGACGGGAGAATGCGGTCCTCCGCGGGGCGGCCGCTCAGCCGGCTGTGGCCACGCCCATCGCAGCGGCTGCTGCGCCGCCAACTCCCTCTCCACCTTCTGATGTTTTCTTATCTTTACCGGATAAATGGAATGGCACGGATGGGAAGTGCAGTGTTTTTCTAACTGCGTTGGATCTTGTGTTTGAGTTTAATTCCACCAGATACTCCACAGACCGACTGCGCATTGCTCTTCTCGTCTCGTTGCTATCCGGGCAGGCAGCTGAGTGGGCCACGGCGGTTCTTCGTTCGGATTCAGATGTCGCCTACTCCTACACCGAGTTCACCCGCCAGCTCAAGCTCACTTTTGAACATCCAGCTGCTGAGGTGGAGACCGACTCCAAGTTATATCATCTAAAGCAGGGAGGGTCGTCCGTGAGCCGTTACACCGCGGAGTTTCGTACTCTCGCCGTACAGACCGACTGGGGAGACTCCGCACTCCGGACGGCCTACTACGAGGGACTGGCTGCGCGGATAAAAGACGAGCTCGCCGGACGAGAGCTTCCAGCTACCTTGGAGGGTTTAATTCAGCTCGCCCTCCGGATCGACCAACGGCTGCTCGTTCGCCCCAAGCCAGCTCCTCGAACCCTGCCACCCACCATGACTGCACTACCACACACCACGCCCTTCCTCTCCCGCTCACCAGTTCCAGAAGTTCACGCCCCATTCACTGCAGCATCCACCAGGACCGTCGGTACTCCACCTCCCGCCGTGGTTGACACAGGAGTCGGGGAACCCATGCAATTAGGGCGCGCCTCCTTGACCGCTGCAGAACGGGAACGCCGATTCAGAGAGGGGCTCTGCGCGTACTGTGGTTCTTCAGCACATCATCGGGCCATCTGTCCTCTGCGGCCGGGAAACGCGCAGCCCCGGTGAGAAATGGGAGGAACTCACCGGGTCCCATGTCCCTCTCCACCACCACGACCAATGATTCCCGTCTCACGGTTAAAGTATATCTCCAGTTTGGCCACAAACGGGTCGGAAGTACCGCGTTCGTCGACTCCGGGGCAGCAGGTAACTTCATTGACTCTTCCTATGCCAAAAAATTGGGGATAAAGATTGAGGCGTTATCCCAGCCTGTAACCATTACATCAGTCGATGGTCGGCCTCTCTCCTCCAGCCCCATATCCTCTCAAACCCAACCTATCACCCTCATCATTAACCAACATCAAGAACAGATCCAGTTTTACACCACCACTATCTCCTCACCACCTATCATCCTCGGACACCCTTGGCTGCTGCAGCACGACCCGCTCATATCCTGGACCCAAAGCCGGATCCTCCAATGGGGGCCGACCTGCACTGAGCTTTGCCTACGGGCCGAGGCTGGGACGTGCTCTAGGGAGTCCGAGGCCCCCGATGTCGACACAGATAAAATCCCGCTAGACTACCGGGACCTGGCTGAAGTCTTTTGTAAGAGACGTGCGACCCATCTACCACCTCATCGCTCATACGACCTGGCGATCGATCTTCAGCCAGGTGCGACACCACCCCGCGGCCATCTCTATTCATTGTCCAACACCGAGACGCAGGCGATGGAGGAGTATGTTTCCAGTGGACTTCGCCATGGTACCATCCGGCCCTCCTCCTCACCTGCCGCTGCGGGGTTCTTTTTCGTGAAGAAACGCGATGGTAGTCTACGTCCCTGTGTCGATTATCGAGGGCTCAACAATATTACCATAAAAAACCGACATCCATTGCCTCTTACCAACTCTGCCCTGGACGCCCTCTCTGGTGCCACCATCTTCACTAAGTTGGACCTCCGGAGCGCCTACAACTTGGTGCGCATCAGAGAGGGCGATGAGTGGAAGACGGCCTTCATCACCCCACAGGACATTACGAAAGTCTGGTCATCCCGTTTGGTCTCTGCAACGCACCTGCCGCTTTCCAACAGTTCATAAATGACGTTCTCAGAGACATGTTAGGCCGTTGGGTGTTCGTCTACCTGGACGACATCCTCATCTACTCCCGAACACTCAACGAGCACATCCAGCATGTCAGAGCGGTTCTAAAGAGATTGCTCGCCCACCAGCTGTACTGTAAGTTGGAGAAGTGCGCTTTCCACGAGCGCTCCACCACGTTCCTGGGTTTTGTCATCTCGCCCCAGGGTGTGGCCATGGACCCGCAGAAATTGGAAGTTGTGAGTCATTGGCCCCTACCCAAGACTCTTAAACAACTCCAGAGATTTCTCGGGTTTGCCAATTTTTATCGCCGCTTTATCCGGGACTACAGTACCGTTGCAGCGCCACTAACCGCTCTGACCCGCCCATCATCTCACCCTTTCAATCTCACCCCAACTGCTGTCTCCGCCTTCCATGAGCTCTGTCGCCGCTTCACCACTGCTCCCATCCTCCTTCACCCGGATGCTGATAAACCATTCGTTGTGGAGGTGGACGCTTCGGATGTGGGCGCCGGGGCTGTTCTCTCCCAGCGAGGTCCAGACCAAAAACTGCATCCTTGCAGTTTTTTCTCCAAGAAATTTGACGCCACTCAGCAGCGATACGGAGTAGGGGACCGCGAGCTGCTGGCCATAAAGTGGGCCTTGGAGGAATGGCGACACTGGCTCCAGGGCGCCAGAGAGCCGTTCATCGTCTGGACCGACCACCAAAACCTCATTACAATCCGCACGTTAAAACAGTTGAACCCCAGACAGGCGCGATGGGCACTATTCTTTGAAAATTACAATTTCCACCTGTCATACCGCCCGGGGTCCAAGAACACCAAAGCCGACGCCCTCTCCCGACAACACGAGGAAGACGTCCCCCGGGCGGACCCCGCGCCTGTACTACCAGCCACCAAGATCCTCGCACCGCTCAGGTGGGACTTGGAGACGAGGGTTCGCCAGGCACAAGCTACGGAGACCGCACCAGCAGGTGTGCCGCCTGGCCGACTCTACGTCCCCAACGCCATCAGGGCCGAAGTGCTTCAGTGGGGACACTCCTCTCCCCTTTCAGGACACCCCGGGAGACGGCGGACCCTACTGTTTGTACAACGTGCTTTCTGGTGGCCCAGTATGAAGAAGGACGTAGATGAGTTCGTCCAGGCGTGCCCAGTGTGTGCCAGGTCCAAGGACAGCAACAGACCATCACCCGGGGAACTTCAACCACTTCCGGTTCCCCGCCGACCCTGGACACACATTGCCGTTGACTTCATCACGGGCCTGCCGGTTTCGGAAGGAAAGGACACCCTCCTCACCATCGTCGACCGGTTCTCCAAGGCTGTTCACCTGGTGGCCCTCTCCGGACTCCCGTCAGCTAAAAGGACCGCCGAGCTGATATTAGAGCACGTAGTCCGCCTGCATGGGTTCCCAAAGGACATCGTCTCGGACAGGGGGCCCCAGTTCACGTCCCGGTTCTGGAAGGCCTTCTGCCGTCTGATCAATTCCACCTGCAGTCTGTCCTCCGGTTACCACCCACAGACTAACGGTCAGACGGAGCGAACCAACCAACAACTGGAGCGCTACCTGAGATGCTTTATTGCTGATCGCCAGTGCTCCTGGGCCCGCTACCTCATTTGGGCTGAGCTGTCACACAACCTCCACCTATCTTCTGCCACCAACCTAAGCCCATTTGAGGTATGCTACGGCTTCCAACCTCCGATGTTCGATCATCAGGAGCCGGAGGTGGAAGTGCCGTCGGCCCAACAGTTGGTTCGTCGGTGTCGACGGCTTTGGAGACAAGCCAACCAAGCCATTCAAAAGGCCAATCGCCGCTACACCCTGCAACATCGCCGTCGACACCCACCGGGACGAATGTACCAAGTAGGTGATAAGGTATGGCTCTCAACAAAAAACCTTCACCTGCAGACTGAGTCAAGGAAACTATCACCCAGATTCATCGGACCATACCGCATCAATCTCCGGATTAACCCTGTCACCTACCGGCTCCAGCTGCCTGCGGCGCTCCGGATCCATCCGGTATTCCACACCTCCCAGCTCAAACCCTTCACCACCTCACCTATGGTTCCACCCACCCACCCTGCTCCTCCTCCCCGTATGATTGAGGGTGGTCCCGCCTACACCGTTCGCCGGATCCTTGACTCACGTCCTCGGGGCAGAGGGCTCCAGTACCTGGTGGATTGGGAAGGTTACGGTCCCGAGGAGAGATCTTGGATTCCGGCTCGGTTCGTCTTAGACCCCGAACTCATCCGGGACTACCGTCGTCGGGTATCCTCCACCCCAGGACCGTCGAGAGTCGGTCCTGGACGGGGGGGTACTGTCATGCACACTCATAACACGACCGGCACTAGGACCCGGAAGTAATACGGTCGGGTTTCAGGAAGCATAAAAGGAAACAAGATGACGCATCACATCGCTCAGTCATTGAGTTATGCCCGTGCTTTCGCCGTCGCCTCGCTCGTCCAAACGTGAGTACTCACTTTCTTGGGTTATCGCTTCTGATTGGGTGTGTGTACTTAGAACGCGGGTTTATTTGTGTAAACTCTTGCTCTCGCTTCGGGAGAGTTCTAAGAATAACTTGCGTGGTTATCCTGCCTACTCGCGCTACTTCCGCGTTTGGGTTTACCATCCACGCTACAGGGCTAACTGCTAAGTCTTCTGCTTCATCTCCGGTTAGTCCGTGACAGTAGTTCTGTTTACTTAAAATTGGAAACACCAGTACTTAAAAAATTGGATGTAACTGATTACCTCAAATACTGAGTTTTGCCAACTTAATCGGGTTTACAGTGTAGGGTCAGAGAAATTGGCTGAGTTCGCCCTTTAAGAGCCAAGTTCAAAGATGTTGGTTTTTACCCATGTTAATCTAACATCTGTTCATTTGTACTTGCTTCTGATCAACAAAATGATGGCATAGTTTGTATCGAGTTTGTTATAAAAGTTGAATAAATTATAAATGAATATAGTAAATATAGCAAGGTGGTTCATATTTCCATTGAAAAATAATCTCTTAAAAGAAAGTTTATGCTAATATTACAGCTTCGTGACTGGAGAAAGATGCCATCACTCTTGCAGTTCATTTGCAATCCTATGTTTATTACAGTAATGTTATTTTATTGTAAAATGTTTATTTATTAGTTGAAGAGTCTGTGTTTTTGTAGTGCTGGTTTGCCCTGACTACCTTAAACTGAAGTACATGGTGACACTACATCAAAGTCAGTAACGTTAATTTTATGCAATGTAATTTTTTTTTAAATTCACACCAGACACATCATGTAAGCATTGCACCAAGCCTTGCGTCAAGCCCTCAGGCAGTCCCGACCTGACTTGTGCCTTTTTTGTGTGCAATACTGGCAAGAGAAGGAGCAGGAGCAGACTTTAATCCATTAGAGCAATGCCAGCATTCGGGTAGAGGTTTTGAATAGATGCGTTTATACTATTTCATTGTTTTTTGTTTGTTTTGAAAGAAATATTTACTGTTTAATATAAAAAATAAAAAAAAATGAATATGCCTAGTTTGAAAGGTGACCACCAATTCCCAGTATCTCCCATTGACAACTATGATTTGTACGTTTCTGTTAAAGCAGTTATTGTCGAACCTGAAACACTTTTCTCTTCTTCCAAACCTCTAATCAATTTAGAAAATAGTAATGATCCTACAGGGGCAATGGTGGCTCAGGTGGTTGAGGCTTTGGGTTGCTCATCAGAGTTTCATGGGTTCAACCTCACCACCAGTTGTTTGCACTCTTAACCCTATGCTCATACAGTACCACACCACCATTGCCAGTCCCAAAGCCTGGATTGCTTTAGAATTAATGTAACCAAATAATTAATAATATATATATTTAAAATAATAATAGAATTTCATATTAATTTTGCATCTACTGTATTTGGCATGTGAATCTGGAAGGACTAATTAGTCTCACAGGTCTTTTATAATTAATCTGATATTGACTGACAGCCTGGAAACCCACCCCCTTTCACCCTTTCTCACATCAGTAATTCAACCCCTGTTCTCTCGACATTCCCAACTGAGGGGGAAAAAAAGGGTAAAATCACATTACAAATCATTTTAAAATTAGTGATAATTAAAATGTGATTAAATATCCTGCAACAGCTGTGTTCAAACAGCGTGGTTAACTTTTGACCTTACACTTAGATAACACTACAGTTTCCATCATGTTTATGTCACAGCAGCAGGACTATGCATTATTTCTCTTCAGCGTCGTCAGGTCAGACATGCTGCTGGTGCTTGAAACAGTGCTGTATACATCAGTCTAATAAGCCACAGTGCAGCGTCTGCAAGTTTTTAATTTATTTCGTTTTTAAAACTCAAGTCACGCAAGACACCTGTTATAACAATTGATTTGATTTCCACTGGCAGCATCAAATGGGTAAAACATGAACTAATGTCACCTTGTGCTGATTTTATATTTATACTCCATACAGCAACCAATCATAACGTTAAACCAACCAAAACTTCAGTGGCGCACCTGTCAAGGGGTGGGATATAGCAGGAGAAATGGGCATCTCCAACACAACAGATCTTGTAGAGTCTTCCCAGTATGTAGTGGTTAGTACCTACTAAAAGTGGTCCAACAGGTGCCTTCGGGTTACTGATGGTGTGGAAAGCAAAGGTTATTACATCTGGTTATTACATTATTACCACTGAAGAGCTAATGTAGTACACTTAGCTGAATAAGTTTATACTGGTTGTGGTTGAAAGTCGTCAGAACACCGTTCTCGCTGTATATGGGGCTTCATAGATGCAGACTGGTCGGAGTGCCCATGTTGCCTTGCGCATCATGGGCATGTGGGTATTTAGAGTCAGGCCATGGAGCAGTCAACGCACGTTTCCTGTCTCTCTCTCATAAGCAGCGTTGTCTATGGCGAAAAACAGATAAAGAAGAACAAAAACATTGAAACATTGATTGAAGTCATTCTCAAAGGTGGACTGGGAACATTGAGAACACTTAGGAAGAATTGAATTGAATTGAATTAGGAAGTACAATTGCATGCACCAGTGTTAAGTTCCTCATGATTACGAGGAACAATTGGAAGAAGCATGTGTTTATGATCAAATTACAGTAAATTTACAGTTTGGTAAAGTGAGGCTTTTTGTCCACCATGAGAATATTTCATACGATGCTCCAAAAATCTCCATACAAAAAGGAATCCAACAGCAAACTTATGCCCCAAATTTACTCCAACATGCGTTCAAAATTACAGAATGCAACCTGTACTTGCATAGAAGAGGTTTTGAGCAGGACTGATATTAGTGGGAAATCAAACAAAAATATATAGTTTTATACTTGTACATTATAGTTTAATTGGACAACTGTCTCGTGTCATGTCTTTATTGAGCTGTAATAACAGCTTGTTGTAATAACAGCTGGCCCAACTTCGTCTGTCCCTATCCATCATGGTTAACTGACGCGGCTGTACATTAGTTTTCTTGATTTAAAACAAAGTGCACTGCTGTGCTGGTATAATGTGTGCAGTGTTACCAGGTCTCAGCAAAATTTCCAGCCCGCGTCTTAAATCCCAGCCCACTTCTTCTTGAAAAACAAGCAAAAAACACCAGAAAGTTGGGATATTGGAAAAGAGAGATGCATTTGTCTTATTTTTCATCAACTTGTTTGAAAAGTTCACAACAGTGAGAGCGTGGTGTTTTCAGTAGCTGCGTTAGACCTTTATATCATTGCCTGGTACGACCATTGTCTGCTACATAATCCTTCTTTTCTCTCCCAATATTTACAATATACACTATCTTCAAACAAGGTGGTGTAGTGGTTAGCACTGTCGCCTTGCACCTCCAGGGTCCGGGTTCGATTCCCTTCTCCCGTCCAAAGACATGTTTGTTGGGTTAATTGGCCTTGCCTTGTGCCCTAAGTCTCCTGGGATAGGCTCCAGGCCCCAAATGACCCTGAATACAGGATTAAGTGGTATAGAAGGTGTGAGCGAGAGTGCATGAGTAAGTATCTTCAAACAGAAATTGTCCTGTTCATTATGGATTTACTGTTTGTACTTACAGTAGACTTTCCCTTTGTTTGCCATAAGCAGTGTTTTGTGGTAATGAATTAAAGTTCATTCTAACTGTTGTTTAAAATATCTTCAATATAATTTGACTTTATTTATTAGAATTTAATTGATATTGTCTTAAAGCAGCTTTACAGAAATTATTCTGGATATAAATTAAAAAATGTATAAATTGATCATTTTTATTTTAGCTTGTGCAGTTTGTCCCAGAGGTTTAGTGAGACTGTCTTGGTGTCTGACAGACGAGGTTGTAAAGATCTGTCATGTTCTATTACACCCGTCATTTAATTTTTTTTATTTTATTTAGAAGATATTTAATATTTGCACTACTCAGAATCTTGTACTGTATACTGTGTAAAGTTCTTACATCCTACTGCATGTTACCGCTATTTGCACATGTGATGCACACTACTATGCTATGAAGATATGGGGTTTTTTTTAAACGTGTCTTTATTCAATCCGTACAGTTATTGCATGTTGTGTACTTACTGTGCACAGTGTTTTGTCTATAACAAATGTACAGTACAGTGTTTTATGTTGGTCTGTACATTTAAGAGCCAAAAACAGCCTGAATCAAATTCCCTGTGTGCATCAACATACTTGCAGAATAAAACCAGATTCTGATCCTAAATACCCTTTATTTTTTATTTTTTTTTATAAATTTTAATTTCTAATGATTAATATAAAAAATAATGTTACAGACATTTATATAGTTATATAAAGAAAAGATGAACAGAGCCACTGACCATGGTCAATTTTCATCTTAAGTACACACAAAGCAATTATTTTTATTGTTTTTTTAAATTGTTTTTATTTTTTTTATTGATAAAGTATTTTTAAACGACTCCGGATCAATCAACTCGGAACGTTCACCTTAAATACCTAATCAGAAGGTTTGCTAAAGAGACAATTCCTGGAGAAATTGGGTAGTAGGGGCTGAAGGATGGTGCACCGATTGTGAAAATGGTTCATTTGTACCCCACATGGTTCTCAAGAGTCCAGTGAGCATGTGCAAGTAAAAGGGTGTGTAAAAGCTTAACCCGATTGCTATAACAAAGGGCCTCTCTGCATGGCTCAGGAACCTTTGATGCTCGAGCTTTGCATTTTGGATTTTGGGAGAGGAGACCCAGCTGAACGTTATCAAATAAGATTTTTGCTGACTCACTGTTTTGACACCATAAAACCCCTTTCTATTTTCAAGGGAGCGAGGTCGGGCCATTTTTATTCATTTTTGATTGGTGTAGTAGAGATTTTGGATTATTTGATCAGTGCGTCTCGTTTTCTGATTGGTCCAGAACCGCTCGAGCTGGTGCCGCGGGAGCAAAGGGGTTCAGCGCGGGTCACGAGCAAATTGTCTCAACTTGAAAACGGTGCATTTTCTGCAAAGGTCAACTTTTTCCATAGCACTCGGGAGACCCAGCTGAACATTTTTATATAAATTTCATGTGGCTGCATCTAAAATTGAGGGAGATACGGGGGAGGAAGTGAACCGGAATTGTGGGAAAAGCATCAGTCTTTTCTATGAAAAAGTATTAGAACCGTATTTCCAGAAGTGAGGAAAGATGATGAATGCCGCCATCCGTACGACCCACATATTTGTCCAAAGAGTGTGGACTAAACAAAAGTGCAATAATAATAGTAGGGGCTTTCAGTCCATAATAAATCGTATGATATTGAAAACCAAAAGCGGTGGAGGATCTCACTGGTGTGCAATAGCAATGTTCATGTTCGTACATCTGATTTGTAGACCAATATTTTTTTGGAAGCTGAATGTGCGATTGATGATAGTATGATGGATCGATACAGTTGATGCTTTTATGTTTTATATTTGCACTACTCGAACATCTTGTACTGTATACTGTGTAAAGTTCTTACCGCTATTTGCACATGTGATGCACACTACTATGCTATGAAGATATGTTTAAAAATGTTTTTTATAAAAACGTGTCTTTATTCAAATGATGTGAGATTATTTTGTAACTGTGTGCACTGGATGATGATCCAGAAGCTACTGATTGTAAACAGCGTTTACCTCTCTGAGGACGATGCCACTATACAGAAGCTCAGACAATTAATTTGTTCACATTTGCATGTAAACCAGGGTTGTCATATCTGAGCAGCACAGGGGAGTCGTCTAGTTCCCGGTTACCTTGGGACTCTCGGCGACTGCTTGACCCACTTCCATCTGTCACCATGTTCTTTTCCACCACACACTTCCACATGTCTGCACATCAAAATCCATGCATATCTGTGCATGTACTGCTTCCATCCACCTGTATTTGCTCTTTCTCTCTTTCTTCAGCCAATTATGATTATGCATATTCCAAAGGTACCTACCCCCCTTGATTTGCAGTCCTCGAGATGCCAAGTCCGCAAGCTGAAAGTAATGATTGCTTCTAAGCTCAGTAATGCGACAGTCAGCACTTGTTCTAATGCATATTCGCTCAAGTTAAAGAAGGATGATTTGAAGCGCAAAGGCATTTTATGTCCATTGTGCAGCATTGTCTCACACCAGAGATGAAATCTCCCAGCGGTCTCTGAAATCCATGTTGCCATCATCATCATGTTCAATGCCTTACCTTTCTGCTATCCGTTCTTTAAATCAGTCAAATAGTGAATGTGAAATGTGAGCATGCATAAAAAAATCTGAAAATGTCTTCTCTTTCTTTGTGTTTTTTTTTTCTTTCTCCAAAGACGACACACTTCTTTGCCCCCTGAAGTCACAGAAAACCAGGGGACCTATATTACTCCCCTTTGTCGAAGAAGTTACCCCTGTCGCAAATGGAAGTCAGCATCTTTCGGGTAAATGGAACGGTTTACTATTCACTTCAGTTGGCTGTTGGCGCGCAGATCCTGCATGTGTAAACTGTTCTACAGACAATACAGATTTTCCGCCTCCGGTGCATCTTATTTTATTAGGCACATTGCAGTGATCCCTAAAGATTTCTTGTTTTTCTTGAGACAGCTGTGTCTGAATGTAAAGGCAGTAACTGATCTGGGCTCTGTATGCTTTCTGCTATGCGGCCCTGCTGATGGAGAAGTCTGTTTCCCATTTTATTATGGACCTGTCTTCTAACTAATTAACTTTAAGCAGGATAAAGCTTTTCCACAAGGGGGAGCTATTGATGCTGAGAGCTGCACCGGAATGTGGACGGTGGATTTATGTGTGAGATATGTGCTGGAATGAGGACAAGGTGTAAAAGCTAAAACGGGGATAAACATTATGGTATTCCTATTGGGCTGATAATAAAATGACTGCTAACACTGCAGTAACTGGAAACATTTGGTGCCAGTAATGTCCATTTTACACCACAGTCGGTAATTGCGTCCCACGCGATAGTCGATTTCATGTGCAGTCTCTGGAATCAGAATGTCTGTTTTTTTCAACCATAGGTACTGTGCAAGGACCGTCAGATCGTAAGTCGACAGCTGCTGATATGTTGCTGTGGAATTGGGATTGAGAGCTAGCCCATGTTTTCTACTTTAATGATGCACACCGAGGGTCTGCTAGCTCAATTCACATGGGGAGCTGAGAGGTTTGGAACTTTTTTGTAATCTCGATAAGCCATGTAAAGTCCTACATTTCCACATTCCTAGGTGGTTACTGTACCAAGGTATGAATGATACATGGGAGTGAAGTCTGCATTTGTGGCATTGCAGGTTGATCCAAATGTAGGATATTTGTTGAGGGAAGTTTGCTTTACCAGCATCAACTGCACAGGAAAAGTGAGCTCACGCAAGCAAAAGGAGCGGATAGGGCTGTCCTCCGAGTGTGTTACGCTGCCCCCAACGGTGCGTGAGCGAGCAGTTTGAGAAGATGCGGTCGGCTGGTATCATGTGGTTTGGAGGAAACATATAGTGATTAGTTTTTGGCCCTCTCGACTGGGTGGTAGTAGTAGCCTTAATGTGGGAGCCCCCTAGTGACGTGAAGGAATTGGACACGTTTATGGCTCATTTCTATATTTCGACACAATTCTTCTGATTCTTCCTGTTGATAAGTGGTTTACATCTTGTGCTATTGGCATTGATATTTCTGCCCTTAGTGTCTCTTTGAACAGTGTATTGTTAGACTTTATGTCTGTCCTGTGGAGGCTGGTGGTGATGTCGCTGATTGTTGTTTTGTGGATTTTCTTCACATCTCATCATTTGTTGCTGTTGTCTTCCTTGGCCTGACATGTCCTTGTCTGGTTGTCAATGCACCATTGGTTTCTTTCAGGATGTTCCAAATTGTGTACTAGGCCCAATGCTCGTTCAGTTGCTCTGATCCATGTTCTCTGTGTTTTTTTGTTTTTTTTTTTCAGTTACAAATGGCTTACTTTTCTCTCATAGATAGCTCTCTGATCTTCATGATGTTTTGCCCTTTTAACAAAAAAAAAAACAACAAAAAAAAAACAAAGGATCAAAACAAGTTTAGACATTTAGAGCTATTACCTGTTTAAACCATGTGTCTGGATCTTCTCCACAAAGGATGGATTTGGCTAGAGGCTTTCATTCCAAACAGGCAGGAGTCGCATGTGATTCCACTTTTCACTTGTCAGGTCTTCTATGTCTCCAGTCAACTATCAAGGTTGCCTCCTATTTGGTCGCAATGAAAGCCAGTAGCTACTGTATACTGGGCCTTTGTGTGCTGTGTTCTGTTCCACAGTGCATCTTATACAGTATTCCCTACAAGATCCCTCCACTTGAAACACCCTGCAACCTCAATTTTGCCTAGCATTTGAAAAAACGGGTGTATTGTTTAACAGATCTAGATGGAAAAGTCAGGAAAATGCAGCTAAATGTCTGATCTATTGCCTCCTATTGATCTTTTGATCTCCAACTCAAATGCCTTCAGTGTAAAGTAAACACAAAAGAGTTGGCCCTGCAGTTCC
The DNA here is from genome assembly GCA_013621035.1 of Clarias magur. Lineage (NCBI taxonomy): Eukaryota > Metazoa > Chordata > Actinopteri > Siluriformes > Clariidae > Clarias > Clarias magur. The sequence goes on along the minus strand of QNUK01000011.1, from coordinate 1,997,601 downwards.
AATACTCTTGAAGCTGACTGTGAAAATGCACTAATTCTCCTCAAATGAGTGCTGAAAATCTTGTTCATTAAGCTCTGTGAAGTACAATGTGTATGATGTATTGTGCTACATGTGCGCATTTTCTAAACTGTGCCTGGTGTTCTCACAGTCTTTTTTACTTTAATTGGATAAAGATCTTTTGTCCTTTGAAATACTGCAATACTTAACTGATTACAAATTAAGACAAAGACATACAGATGGAATATACTGAACAGTAGATGCTCCATAAAAATATATTAAACAGTTTTGAGTTAATCTTCTCAGTGATTGGTAGTGAATGTGAAATGATCATATTACCTTTAATTTAATGCATCGTTGTACTTGTGATTGAGTGATTGATTTTTGACTTGGTTTGTGGAGTAGACTGTTTAACATGATGTAACGTAACAGCTTCAGGCATCTATCTGGTTATTTTAAGCTAACACCATGCCGTTTTATAATAAGCATGTTGTCCTAATGATATTTTTGCAGAAAGCCTATACTTACCATTACGGCTGCAACAACTAATCGATAATTATCGATAATGAAATTCGGTGTCAACGAATGCCGTTATCGATTAGTTGGACTGCTCACGTTACTAAGGAGCGCGACCACAAGATGCACAAATACACAAAGATACACACAGATACACAGCCGCTCGTGCAATGGAGGTTACAGAAGCGTCTGCAGGAAAAAGCGCGCCGCCTATGGCGTTCTATTGCTGCCACAATTCTGAGCGCGCGGTTTGACATTTTGAGAGCAGACAAAGCACTCTATGCGCATGCAATGTCTCCCCTGCTCGCTCAACATTCTCTGCGCATGTGCGACTTCTCGATTCTGTGCGCGCTCGACTCTGCCTGTACGCTCGCTCAACTTTGTTCAGGGTTACAAAACTGCCACAAAACCAGCCAATCACAGACTTCCACACACTACTTCTGATTGGCGGTTCCTTCTCTATCAGCTGGCAAGATCTGCAATTATTGTTAAAATGCTGTATTTTGCATACTCAAATGCTGTTATTTAATTATTTATTTATTTGTTTATTTTATTTTATTTTTAGAAAGAGACAAGTCAGCATAAGTGAGTTAATTAAAAAAAGAAATCCCCCATGCACTCCTAAACAAGCAGCCACTATAACAGATGCCATCCAATTTAATTAGAGTACAACAATTGTTTTGCTTATTTATTTATTTATATTTTGGCTATTTAGAGGAGTTTTACTGTTCAAAAACAAACTTTGGCTTTAATTTAAGGTTTAAAATGTCAAAATTAAAGATCATTAAACTCTGTGTGTGGCTTTTGCATTTTTTAAAGGTTATTTTTATACATAACTAATACCCTGATTTATGGTTTTATATAGCAAAATATCAAATTAAAGAAGCGTTTAGTTTTTATCCGATTAATCGAAAAAATAATCGCGCAACCAATCGATTATCAAAACTATACTGTTGTATATAATCATCTTTTCTTTAATGTAGTCTTCTTTTATGATCCTTTCAAACGTGACAGGTTTACATTAACCGCTGCTTTGCCATTTCAGCAGTTGGATTATCAGCCGAGTGTGTACAGAATATAGTAACTGTACTGTATATCAGCTTTAATAAGCAGAAGTGGATAATAACAATGATTGTTAAAATTGACTGTTACTGCTTGGGGAATTAGGGTAGTGTATTATGTTTATAGGGAAGTATATATGTACAGTATATTGATATACCAGGTCAAGAGAATTTTTCCCAGAGTAACCAGAGTGTTTGTTAATGCTTTTGAAAGTAAAGTCTAAATACAGTATACATATTCACATATGATCCATATGATCAATAACCCTTATGTTGTGGAGCCTCTGATATCAGTAATATACTCACTGGATATCAAAAAATGAAATAAAATAAGTAAATAATTAAGAGCCCTTAATTGGTTACTTATTGCAGTGATTTGTACGTTTCAGCTGGCAACAATTCCCATTATGGAACACGTGCCTTTTTAGTGCTTCTGTATAAACACATAAGTATATATACAATACCATATATCGACCATTGGTGCTAAAAAGTGTCTCAGCTAGGTGAATAAGTGAATTTTCAGATAGGATCATATAACACTATTTTTCTCTCCTGATCCATGCTTCTATTTTTTATTATTTTTTTGTATACATGCATATACATTTATATTTTATCAGATAAAAACCAACACATTTATTAAATACAGTTTTATGGCATGACGTCTTTAAATCATCCTAATTGTTATTCAGATGAAACTTGGCCAATTTAAATTTCACATCAAAAAAGCATAAACCTGAAAAAGTGTATTATTTTAAAATGCTAAATTGTTAAGATATTGCAACATGAATTTTTCATGGTTACGGACACTACATATTTTTTGGCTTTTTAAGCTTTTATCAAAAAATATATATTTAAGCAATAATTTTTACAGGTCATATGCTTCTAAAAGCCTGAAATAATTTAGTATCAATACTCATATAGAAATATGAATGATTTGCATTATAATTTTTATTGTTTGAAGCAAGACAGTACAGTATAACGCTGAAAAATGGCCATTTTTAAGGCACATACTGTGTAAAATCATCTCTCCAAAACGGCTGAAGTTGACAACTTTTTTTTAGGGAAGCAAGATTGGTCACTTAAATACTGTACTATACTTACTATACTTACAATATTGTGTTTTGACTGCTATATGTACATATATGTATATATCTATATACACAGAATTAAAAAAAAATGTATAGACACTTTTTATTAAAAGAAAAATAGTATGATGTATCATACTAATTATTATTATTATAAAATTTTATATTTATATTTTCCTTTTCTCACTATAAGCACAGGCAAAGTGCCACAGTCATGAGGAAGGTTAGAGGTAGACATGGAAGCTGCTCTGTTGTGGGCTTCACAAACCAGTACAAAACATTACATCAGCTGCCTTGGCTCAGAGGACCTACGAGATTGCATGGATTAATTTAGGCTGCATGGATTTTAACTTTATGTTCGACTGCTTCACCAACCTGGGGCAGTGCAAAAAAATGGATCATGGCTAATTACACGTGGCCAATACAAAAATGTTGGCAAATTTCACAAGCTAACCCCAGAGGTAAATATAAATTTTTTGGATAACTTGTAAGGTTATCATTGTCAGTTGCTACGACATCCAGTCAAAGTATGACTTTCTGTAAGTTCGATTAGAAAGTAAGGAACACCTGAATGCGATGCTGCTGTGGTATTAGAATAGTCAAAGCTGTTTGTTTGCATTACTTGTAAGGGTCTAGGTCATAGTTAGGGATGTTAAATTTCACAGTAACGTTACCTCTACAAAACATGAAAATGACTGAGCATATACTGTAGTAACTGCCTATACAGTGTACATAAAGAAGTTTTAAATTATTACTGGTTCTATGTAACCAAAGGTGAGGGGAATAATCTGTGGATGTGGTTAACAGTCCTGAGAAATCTTTGAGATTTCATTTATATTTCCATTAAATTATTATGATTTAATCCTAAATAGCGTTAAACAGAAAGCTAGTGCACTATGCAGGGTGTACAATCCTTGTTCAATGCTTGCAAACTAAGCCATGCTCTTCATCAGGGGTTAGAGAGGGTTTTGGGATTAGGTCTTATGTTAGAAGCCAGTCAGCTTTGTACCTTGTCTTAAAACACAGGCTATTTAGATGTAAGTGTTAGTTGAGATGAAATAAGATCATTAAGATGACTTAACACTATCAGATGTATTTTCATGCTTCTATGACTACTTTTCAATGTCAGTTTTGGCAATCAGCTGCTCTTTACACTTTTCAGTACTGTGGACTGTGCCAACTTACTTTCATGCTGGTGACGGTTAGTGCGATTAACGACTGTGAGAATCCTGTGACCCGAGCTATACTGTACATGTAGTTCAATTACCCAATGCTGTTATGCTCCATCACTAACACTTGTGGATTGTCTCTCGTCCAATCAGATTAATCGGTCAGAACTAATCGTTGTATAAGTAGGATAATATACTGCTTAGCCAAAAAAATTGCACACTTTGGGCAGATTTTAGATTTGATTCCAGCCTGCATTTGCCATGGCGTTGTTTCATAATTTAAAGTCAATCTCTAAGGTTTGGACAGGTCAGGACAGTCCACCACCTCCATGGTTTACTCTCCTCACCTTTAGGCTACATACTGTAGTAGCAAAAAGAAATTAAAACTACTTCCACCACAGTTAATTACACTGTTAATTATATTATAGTCGGTCACTAACATGTCGGTCACCAGCTCCACAGTCAGGTGGTTCCGCCAGTTACTGAAGAATTTGCGTTGCCGGAGTAAAATAACTGGTTAAACCGAAACAAATAATAAATCTTTAAATAATAAATGTTGCTTGTGGATTAAAGCAATATCCCTCTTCATGTAATGCCAGCTGTGATGCCTTTGATACTCCAAATATTATAGGAGGAGGAAAATTAAATGTAACTGTAGTACATTTCATTTTGTACCTATAATCATATAGATATGTACAGTATAATGGCATGGTCTGTTGTGTTTTCTTCCTTACTTCCAACATGCTTCTATTGACGACAGTAAAGCTTCAGGTTTTCCCTGCATGCTAACTACCACTGACCACATCCTGTCGCAGCTATGGCAGGCTTTGTGCATGAGTCCAAGCGGTGATGGTGGGTCCCTGGGGCTGTGGACTTAATCTTCAGAGGCTTTAGAGATTGCAATCTCTGTTTCTCACTGAAGGGATTTGATTGAGCTGTGAGGGGATAAAGTAAGGGATGAAAGAAAGAAGAATGCTTATAGGAGAAGCTAGTAGACAGGTGATTGAATGCTATCCGTAAGTTGATCATCTCAACATGTTTAATAGTACGTTCATTACTGAGGGTACAATGTATAAACAGATAAGGATCTAGAGGAATGCAGGCAGTGTTTGAAAGCAAGCATGAATGCTGGGACTCCCCATTGGACCATGATAGCGGCTGTTATTAATAAAGTGTAGATTGTTACAGACGATAAAAGAAATAGCAGTTGACTAGATGGACACAATTACTGCTTTAGAAGTCAGCTATACACAATATAGTCTTTTTTTTTTTTTTTAAGAGTAAGTTTAATATAAGTCAATGACTGTCATCATGAATTAAGCAGCCCATGTATTTAAAGCACAGGGTGCTGCTAGCATAGGTTCCCAACGTTGTGCTGCATTTGCATAAACTTTGCAACACGCTGACTTTAATGCGCACATCTTAATTAGAGCAACTACTTATTAGCTTATCGGTATTCTGCTCACAGAGCGCACGGTCAATAGCAGCATTTGGTCTTAATTCTTGCAGATCATTAGCAAGTATGCACTTTCAAGGATTTCAGAGACCTCATTCTTAAGGTTAGAGTATGTCCTAAATGAAGGCCACTAAGATTTCTTCAGAAACTGATAATTATTTGCTCTCCTAAATCTAACTATAGTCGAACCTCGGCATACAAATTGAATCCATTATGAAGGCGAGTTCTTAAATGAAATTTTGTATTGCAAAACACATTTTCCCATAGGAAATAATGTAAATGCAGATAATTCGTTCCAGCCAAAAAACATTACCAATTTCCAACATTATAGTTATATTTTTGTATATAAAAACAATCTAAATTTTTAGAAAAGACATGTCAATTAAGTGAAATATGAAATAAATGGACATTAAACCTCACTTACGTAACCTTAATTTATGATTTCTCTTGGCACTGACTGCTTTAAAAAACTAAATGGAAAGTGTTTTTTTTTTTTTTTTTTTTGGCTACTGGCCTTGATAACATTGTACTGTACATTGTCCTTTATCTTCAATAACTGTTGTACAAAATGCAAAAAAAAAAAAAAGGAGTCAACTTGCTTACCCTGGCTTTCCACTGACACAAACAAGTTTTGAGCGGCTCGGTAAGGACCAGTTCGGTCACTTGTTTGCCGAAAATGATTCAAACTTATTGCAATATTGCAGTTCTTATGGCGAAAATTCATGATGCGTTCGCATGCCAAGGTACCGTTTTACATACTGTATTATGGATTGTTACCCCTCTATATTTTCTTGCTGTACATTTACATGTAATCTGTATTCCAGATGTTGTTTCTCATTTCCTGCCACAGATAAGATAAATGAATGAAAAGCTTCCTGGCCGAAATGAAAATATTGATAAAAAGGCAAACATGATGGTCTAATCAAAACAAAATGAGTAAGGAATAAGTGATGACTTGGTTAGTCTCTGTGAGAGCTGTAAAAAAAAAAAAAAGAAAAGAAAAGAAAAAGGGCCCCTCTTCCTTATTGCTTCTATTACATATTTGTCACACTTGGTTGTTTGAGATATTCAAACTAAATTAAATATAAGACTACGACATCCTCAGTAAACTCAAAGCACATTTTAAAAATTATTTCTGTTAAGCAAGGAAACATAATATTTAACTTCATCTGGTCATGTGTGAAAAAGTATTCAGCCCCTTATTTACATAGTCATCCAATTGCTAATTGGGTTAAAATAGATTAGACATATCTGGGTCTGTTAAACCTTAACATAAAATGGACATGATGGTCTCAGCGAGCAGCACGCCATCCCCCCGGTACTAAGAAATTGCAGAAAAGGTTATTGACTGACATCAGTCTGGAAAATGTTACTATTCTTAAGGCAATTTCCAAGCCTTTGTAAATTCATCACACTAAAGTAAGAGCTACCATCTCAAAATGAAGAAAACTTGGACTAGTGATGTCTGTCTCCTTTTAAAGCTCCTTTAAGAATGCATTGATGTCTCATAAATGGAGTATGAAATGATGGGCCTCAGATTCCACCATTAGATGAAGACAGGGGGATGTTTCTTTGGAAAACATGGGTCACAGTACATCGATATAAATAAAAGAAATTATATATTTCAGTGATATCGTTACATTTCACATGTCACAGCATCACGCAAAACTGTGAATTTAACATGCTGGAGTCATTTTAATACAAAACGTAATCTTTATCCGATTTTCTTCTCCAATTACCGAACTGGGAGATGATAAAAGCGTCGACAAGGAGTAAGATAAGGCATAAGAACTTAAGCAGAGGGTTCTGCTGTACAGAAAGACAGGCAGACATGTACAGTACGCGGGCGTCAACATGTAATGATATCACTGATTACATTTTTTCAGCTTTAACCTTTTAATTATTTCTACAAACTCTTTTCCTGTCAACGACAGGTATTTCCGCTAGGCCGGTATAAAGCTAACAGAATATTACAATAAAAACACCGTGCCAGCAGTCAAACATGTGGTGGTGTTGGTAGGCTAGTAGAATGCTTTTTCTTCAGGGTCTTGAATGACCTTTATAGGATTTACCGCCATCTACAAGAAAATAAAGGGGACTGTCTGATCATGAGTGATCTCAAACTCAGCAGGTTAACTATCCACAGAGCAAGTCAGGTCTTGAGGTTTTTGATTGGGCTAGTCATGGCCTTATGTTGAGATGCTGTGATAGGATCTTAAAAGGGCAGTTGGTTGAAAACCTTCTATTATGGCTTAATTACAGCAATTTTGCAATGAAATGAGGGCCGGATTTTCATATATTTCATCTATATGACTTTTAGACAATAACATAAAGACCCTGCTTCAAATACTGGAAGTGTTTGGTTCCATGCGTTGCTGCTAAAGCTGGCGCAACCAGTCATTAAGTTAAGGAAGTAATAACTTTTTCACATCGGTGATGTACTGTAGATATAAATGGATCAGGCTGCAGTTTAACATTTCATTTTTTTTCCCTTCAATAAATGAAACAATAACTTAAAAACTGTGCTTCATGTTCCTCATGTTCCCCTTGTCTATTACAATTTGTATGAGGATCTGCAGCCATTTAATATGAGAAACTTGCTAAATTATAGCAATTTAGGAGGGAGTGAATACTGTTTCTTAGTGTTGTATGTAGCTAATAGTGTTTTGATTCGATCATCTCATTCTTTTTTGTCATATCTACATAGCAAGAGATGAAAGAAAACACTGATTTGCATACTGCACTGATTTTGACAAATTGCATAAAATAATTCTTCACATTTCACATAGACTCACTGGGAACTTTATTAGTAACCCTAATGCTCATTTGTGCAATTATCTGTTATCTGATCATAACGCAGCATCTTCGGGTAATGGTCACATCACACCATCAGAATAGGTGAAAATGTGATCTCTGTGATTTTGACTGCGACGCTATTGTTGCTACCAGACAGGCGGGTCTGAGTATTTCTATGATTGTTGTGCATGAAAATCCCAGATGATCAGCAGGCTCTAAAGTTTACTCAATGATGCAATAAAGAAAAAGAAAAAAAAAACATCAGCAGTTCTGTAGAAGGAAGCCTCTTGTTGAGGAGAGAGGTTCATAAGGAATGGCCAGACTCTTTCAGGCAGAAAGGCCTAATACTCAGGTTGCCCGCTCTATACAACTGTGGTGAGCAGTAAAACAACTTGAAATGCACAACACATCAACCCTTAGGGCAGAAGACCATGTCGAGTTCTGCAAAGAACAGGAAGCTGAGACTACAGTGGGCAAAGACGCACCAAAACTAGACAGTTGAAGACTGGAAAATCTAGTCTGATGAATATAAATTTCAGCTGAGGCACAATCTGAGGCCATGGCATGAATTCATGGATGAAACATGGCTTTTCTTAATATGCCAAGGTGATGTAGCGGTGTGGGGATACCTTTTGCCATCATCTGTTGAATGGCAACACTTAATCTGTTGAATTTCTTTGCTGATAATGTCCATCCCTTCCACAATCTACCTTCTCCCCATCTTCTAATACCTTCTTACAGCATGCAAATGCACCGTGTCCCAGAGAAAGTCATCTCAAACTCAACCAGAGCAGTGAGTTCAGCGTTCTTCATTGTCCTTCCGGGGCAGTGCATTTGAATCCAGTAAGAACACTTTAAGGATGTGGAACAACGGGAGTTTTTTCAGTATAAAAGTGTACCTGAAAAAATCTGCAGGAACTGCATGATGCAATCGTGCCAACATGGACCTCCATCTCAAAGGAATATTTCCAGCATCTCATGGAAACATTCCAGCATCCATGAAACCAAGAATAAATCATTTTCAACATTGCTTTAAAAAAAAAAAAAAAAAAAAAAAACTCCAGATGGCTGTACTATTTGAAATTGCTCTAAAATGAGAAGACCAGCCGTTAACAATAAGTTAAAGTGTATTGTTGCAATCGAAGCCTTCCTCGGTACACTCGCTCCCAAATCTCACCCACATTCAATTGGATTCAATTGGAAAAGTTAATTCAGAAAAGTCCCCATCTTTCCCTCCCAGATCTTTTTAATGACTTGGTGCAAGTTTCATATCATGTCTGGCTTGTTGCCCGGCTCATGGCAAGCATCGGTGCGGTTTGATGTATGAGCGGGTGAGTACGGGTGGGCGGTTTGCGTTCGGCGGCCCGGTGATGAGCGGCTGAGTGGGGGAAAAGCAGCACTACTTCATCACTGTTACACTGTGTGCAATAGGACTCCCTCGCCCATGTGCCTGTCACCGGACCACGCCACTCCTACAGGCAGTTAATTAACTTTCCGCCTCTGCGTTGATGGAAAGCAAAGAGGGAGGCAGGCAGTGAAAACAACCATGTGTGAGTGAGCAAGAGAGAGAGATGGAGAGGGTGGGGAGGGAGTCTAAAAAATAGCCTAAAAAAAAAATATATATATATATATATAGCATTAATTACATACAGTAGTCATTTTGTATTTGTAAAATAGCCTGGGTGTGCGCACATGTGTATGTGTTGTGCGCTCTCATTCAAGAGACTAATCAATATTTTAGATGGCAGCTATGCCAGGCCCTTTCCCCGCTCGTAATGTGCTGTATACGGACAAGTGTTTGCTGGAGACATCAAAGGTATAGCATACTGTAGGATTTAGACTTTCCCCAGAAACATGCAGTTTATTGATACCCAGTGACTCACTAAACACAAGACGAAAGGAATTTTTTTTTTTTTTTTTTCATCGAGCCATAAGATATTTCAGAGATGGAAGGGTGTATAGAGAAGAGATCCTTCATGTGCTGACAATGGGGTACAATTTCAGTGGGAGTTGTTTTCTCCATGAACTCTGAGGCTTGCAAATAAAATGATTTACAATAACACTGACTCGACGCCTGGAGCTTCTGATGCAAATCCAACACATTATTCATACTTGAATAGCAATATGTTTCCAGCTTTGCTGTTTTGTTGGTATGCTGACAACATGCTGGTGTTATGATACTGTACGTTCGACATAATTATTGCTGCTGCATGTAGATGTATCTTGTTGTTTAAAAATATGGGCAGAAAGGTTTTTAACCGCGTACGCCGGCCAGGGTATGTCCGGGTATATCATCACACCAAAGACCTGCCCTCAATTTTCAGTGCAGTTAAACACATCGCCGCAACGAGGCCCTGGCTTTGTGCCAGCTAGCCAACCTTAGCCAGCCGGGGCACACAGAGCCCCGCTAACAGCTTTTAATCTCATTCTGTAGGCTTGAGTGAGCAGCACAAGCTGATTATAAGACAGACAAGTGTTTTCTTGGATCAGAGCTGTGTGTTTGGCTTCGGAGGCTTGCAGCAGAAAAGTGTTCACCCTGTCAGGGGGATATAGCAAGTTTAAATTTTGACAGCGCCATAGCCAGGGAACACGAGACGGATCTCTGGGTGAGAGGGATGTCTTACTCTTTCCGTTGTCAATCACGGTGACACCAGGCAATCTTGCAAACTCATGTATGCAGTCAAGGGCAGTTTGCACTTTTCTGATTGTGTTATGTTTCGGAGACGCATATTTCAGTGCCTTGCAGACCTTCTTCCTATATGTTGTTTGAATGATTTATCCCATTTCTGTGCAGGTCTTTCTCATAGTCAGTAAATGTCCATTCATTTATTAAATTGTTTTCCTGGAAATTAAATGTATTTATATAGATTGATGCACATTATCTTGAGCAAACCCTCATTTCTTTACACTAAAGTAAAAGTAATTATATAGATTGAATTCAAGAAATGGGAACCATATAGCATACCTCCTCTTGGGAAGGGAATTTTCTCTTTTTTTCTGTTGATCAAGCACAACAACTTCAAATTGTTGGTTGATCTTTTACTCTTCCTCTTGTCATGGTGTAGTTGCTTGATGCGTCTCACACCTACAGTTATTGCTGCGTGCAGAGGACTGGTTGGACACAAGCAAGTCTCACTCGGGCAGGAGGGAATGTTATTCTTTTGCGTGCCAATTACTGTACATTGAACTGAGAAAGCACTTAGTGTGTTATTATGGTTAGGTACTTTAATTAATTTTTATGATATGGTATTGCGGAGGTTTGGGATGGAATAGAGAGCATCGTTGGCTCAGTGGTAGGGTTCACGTCTGCCATGCAGAAGGCCCGGCTCCTATTCCCACTCAGTGCCCAAACGCCAGCCACTGGATGTAGTGCAGGTGCCAACGGTCACCGTTGTACAAGTCGGATGGTCTGCTGTGGCAACCCCTCGACGGGATCAGCTAAAAGACTAACAACAAGAAAAATGCTGGAAGTTTTAGTTATTGGGCGTAGTATTATACACACACCCCCATGCCTGTGCAAATGACCCCCCATGGGGACACGGACTAGGCTGAACATGAGAGTCAAAAAGTCCTTCAGTAAGCCTGGAGAATTCGCCCTCATGACTACATTAAAATATGAGAAAGTCTGACTTTTTAGAAGTAAAATATAATAAAAAAGTAAGAAAGCATTGTGCATTTGACATATATATAAAATACAATTAAAAATACAATTGAAATCATAATGTTTTCGTTTTAAATGCACATTTAGATCTAATTTGACATTATTTAACCAGAACTTTGGAGTTGGAAGTAAAAACAGAGCTTTGTTGAAAATTTAATGAATACCAGTTATTTATGAGGGATTCTTTCTTTTTGTGTTGAAACTGGTTTGGAAGCATTAATTTACAAGCACATTCACAAGTCGTCAGGGAGAAGCAGATAACACATACCGTACTGTAAAGGAGAGATATGAGAAACACTAAAGCCCTAATGGCCTCTTAATGTTGTTAAATGGCTGCTGTTTTTTTATTTATTTATTTATTTTTTTACTGCTTATAGACAAAAATGATCAATTAGCATCTAATACACGCGACACTCTACGCACGCCTAAGCGTTCATTCATCCAGTCAGCTATCTAATAATTCCAGGTCAATTCTTGTGAAATCTCCCTGCTAGGCTGTTAATCCCTGTATTCAGTCTTTGCAGTGACTGGGAAAGAAATGTAAAATCAATGTATAAGGAACATAATTGATTTTGATTCCAGCTCAGTTGGAGGGTGAATAATTTTTTTAATCTCCTTTCTCAAAGTCACAAGAGTATACTTAGGCTCAAAATCAGATAAAAAAGAAAGAAGAAATAAAAATGCATACAAATTCACCGCGCACAGATGTTGCACATAGTTTCCTGCACATGGTTTCTGGCGCTGATCAGTTTTCATATTCGATCCATAAAACATTAACAGGAGAATTATTACCCCATGAAGGTCAGTTAACTGATGTGATTTAGGATCTTTTGCACTACAAAAGGATCTGTTGCTAATCCTAAAAGTGTGACTCTAGAAGCAATTGCCATTAATGCATGCCAAAAATGCATCCTTGGTCTGATTTGCATTAAACATTGAATTTGCTACTCCTTGTTTGTGTATGTGGCATATGGAATACATTAGCATTCATTTGTATTGTGCTATTAGAATTGCAAATTCTTTTGCAAAATTTGTTTTTATGGCTTATTCTTTTTTTTTTCCTTACTGAACAGTTCAACAGGCTTTTTCTTCCCCGAAGCTCAAAATAATATCAAAACATATCCCAGTGCTCTTACAGTATATACATTCACACACATACAGTGGAACCTCGGATTGCGAGTAACGTGGTTTACGAGTGTTCTGCAAACCGAGCAAAGTTTTTAAATAAATTTTTAATCGGAAACCGAGCAAGTATTAGGTTACGAACGCCGAGTAAAACGAGGGAAGGGGCTAACACACACACACACACACACACACACACACACACACACACACACACACACACACACACACACACACACACACACACACATGGCGCCTGCGCGCACCAAGGGAAACACTTATCTGTCAGGATTTATTTGTATTTTTTTTAAAGGTAAAGTGCAGAAACCTGTCTTAGTTACATATTTGATATTTGTGTACTTTTAATTAATTTTGTTACTTGCATTAGGTTATTAATGGACTGCTTTTTGCTTGAATTTTCCCATCTGGCTTTCTTCTCTTATATTAGTTTTTTTTTCCCAATAGGGGCTAAAGAGTGCTAGATACAAAAAAGAAGTAGAAGTGCATTTCATCAATCTGAACCTTTTATTAATGTCTCTCATTGGCTTGTTTGGTATCCATCTTCCTTTATGCTTTAAGCAGAATGACTATTGATTGACTTAATGGACTTTTCCAAGCATCATTTTTCTTGCATACAAATATGATGTGGAAAAGGCCGCTTGTTTACTACGCCGTTGTGTAAAGGCGACCCATCGGATGCTGGGTAACCAAATATCAGGGCTTCCCTTGAGGGGCTGTGTTGATGGGCGTTATGGGGTGTATATACAGTAGTCCGGATTTCTTGGTTAAGTGCTATCCACATTGGCCATGTGTTGTGGAAGAGGCACCATTTGTCACCATTTGTCATTGATGCTGTCATTATTCTAGAATTCCTCACCGTAGATCACTGAGGAGTCATAAACAATGATTCCTTTTTCTTTATTTTTATTTTGCTATTTTGCCACTGGGACCCACTAATGCAGAGATGAATATTGACTAAGAAATGCATTTTTAATGACTGCCGAAATGAATGCTCATGTAATTTTGTAGTGAGGTGTGTAGGGTAAACAATGTTTTTTTATGTTTTTTTTTTTTTGTCTGAAGTTTCAGTGGGAGTATATAGTACCTCTTGAATATCTGATATGGACAAAATGCGCAGAATATATATATATATATATATATATATATATATATATTTTTTTTTTTTTTTTTTTTTTTGTTTTGTTTTTAAGTTTACACACTCCTGATAGTCCTTAGGCAATGTGCACCACTATATACATTCTCTTTGGCAATTCTGACATGTTATCAGTTTTCTTTATTGTTAGTATCTGGGTGACATGACTTTGTTCATGTTGACCTGAGATCATTTGACCAGAGTGAGCATGAACCAATTAATTATGCAACAAGCTTCATTTAACAAAGTGGATTCAAACTGATTTTTTTAGTATGAGTGTTTACACTGCAGTATATGGACAAAAGTTTTGGGGGAACCTTTAGCTACATTGTATCCAAATCCATATACTGTACAATTCAATTTGAAGTTGCCCATAGCAAAGAAACTCGAAGATGAGATCTCATGTTAATCTCTTTGTGTCTCAATTATGTCTCTTTGTTTCTCCTAAGTGGGGTTTAGGAGAAATAGAAAAGACAAAGTTGAGCTTGTAATGAGACAGCTCCTTTCAGTCATGAAAGACAAGAGACAAGAAAAAGTTCATTCTGAGCAACAAACATTTGCTAAATTTTGTGGTCCCCCTTTTACAGCTATAGCAGCATTCACTCTTCTTGAAAGGCTGTCCACAAGATTTTGGCACATTCATTCTTTAGAGCATTTATGAGGTCAGACACTGATGTTGGACGAGAAGGCCTCGCTCGCGATCTCCGTTCCAGTTCATCTCAAAGGTGCTCGATGGGGTTGAGGTCACAGGGCTCTGTGTGGGCCAGTCAAACAATGTCTGTATAGTCCTTGCTTTGTGCACTGGGGCACAATCATGATGGAATAGAAAAGGGCCTTCAAAAACTGTTGGCTCAAAGGTGGAAGCATAGCATTGTCCAAGATGTTTTGGTATGCTGAAGCATTAAGATTTGGCAAAAAATCCAGTAAATCCTGTCCATTCAGAAGAATGTTCTTATTCTTTTGATGGGTACAGTGTGTCATTCTGTGCATGGCTCTGCCCTTGTCCTTGCACAGCTGGAGGCCCTTACCACTCAACTTCAGCAGACTAGCACTCGGCCATGCCTCCGCACCACAATTGGATATGTAAAGTAGGGTTACTATACGTCACATAATCCATTTAGAATGCTCCAATGTGTAGAGTCTATGGCAAAGGCTTATTAAAAGCCACTCCGAGCCCCATAGCTTAACTAACACAATACCATTTTCATCGAGAACTGTGCGTCTCCATTCCTGGGGACCCGCATTTCAAAAATCCCCCTACCAAGTCGCAAATGAGCCTTTATGAACTGAATCTGGGAAAGCATGAAAACTTGCATGACTCATGACTTGAGAACGAGAGAGAGGGAGAGGTGAGTGAGCATGTGTTCGGGATCACCCACCGGTGGCTCTCCCTGCCCTGCGGATCGGTGTGGACACGACAGGACATCTGGACTTTTTCTCATGTTTTGGCCTATTTTTAAAGTTCACTACATTTTAGAAGCGTGCTCTGTTTACAGTCTCACACCAAGCTGGTATCCTTCACCATCTGCCGTCTCGGTGTGTGCTGAGGCATTCGCCGAGTTCAAACGGATACAGAGGTTTAAAAGCTCACACGGGGCATTATCACGATCTGTCAGAAAGCCAAGCTAACATCGTTTAAACATACTGTATGTCAGCACTCCATTACTCACAGAAGTGTGTTTATGCACTGCACTCCGCTGTACTGCAGCTCTTCTCATCTCTTTTATCTCTCTCAAGTCTCTTTGATTAGTGTTAAGACCGCAGCACACCAGTTAGTCTCCCAAAACAGATTTTTTTTTTTTTTTGGTTACGGCTGATCCTGCATGACTAATGTGACTGCGGTGCCGATGTTTGTTGTATTGCTGCAGAGTAAATTGCTCATCATTACTGTAAAAGCAAAGCACGTACCCTCGCACAGCAAGGGGTGAGCCATGAGCCACGCGTACAGTAATGGCAACATGTACTACTGGATTACTCATATATTCTGACACCGGAGCAGGTTAACAGGTCAGAGCATATCGTGAATTTATTGCAGGGGACTTTGGGATGTATGACAGTTCACTTTTCTCTCCAGTCACCTTTCCAGGGCAGAGTGACCCCTTAATGTGTAGAAGAGCCTTCGTCTACTGTATATGTTCTGTTCTCCTTCTCTCTCTCTCTCTCTCTCTCTCTCGCTTACCATTGATTGTTACAAATTGTATTACAGCTACAGCAAATAACCAATTAGTAATTGAATGAATGATGCAGAAGGTTATTACAGAATTTATTAAACATACAAACAGCAATTATTTGTGAATTTCTGAGACGACAAGCTGCCAAAAATGCCGGCTGCTAGCTGTTTCACTCGTCTCGCCAGAAAATGTATGACCGTTCACATCAGTGTAGTGGAAGATAATATTAAAAACCGCTTTGCTAACTGAATTATAGCTGTAAAGAAAGTGCAGAGTCTGAATTCACTCTCTGACTTTTTGTTTGTTTGTTTCTCTTGGGTTCTCTCGGGTACTATACAGTAATCTTGTACCCAAAAATGCTGCTGTAATCATAAAGGACACGTACTCCGAATACGATTGTGGTCAAAACGCCGTTTCGGTATGTGCATAGTTCTGGTTGACTTTGCTTCCATATCTGTGTATTACAATCATTCATCATCCCAATATCCAGGTTACTTCCTCGTGTTATCTCAAGGAGTTTGTCTTGCCACTGATGACACTAGGTTAGGGACCTAAATATACTTCTGGATTTCTCTATTGTTGCAAATGCTGTAGAATCAAATTGAGTTGAATTTCTTCGGGTGACATGGTGGCTTAGTGGTTAGCACTGTCTCCTTGCACCCTCAGGGTCGACAGTTTGATTCCCACCCGAGGCCTGTGTGCTTGGTGGGTTTCCTCCGGTTTCCTTCCACCGTCCTAAAAACATGTAATTGGCATTTCCAAATTGCCCGTAGTGTGCGAATGAACATGTGTGTGCAATGGATTGGCAGCCCATCCAGGTTGTACCCAAGTCTCCTGGGATAGCCTCAAGGCTTCCCTGTATACAGGATAAAGCAGTATACAGTAGATGCTTTATCCTGATTCTCTCTGTGCACCTGTTCTCCTTATTTGCCAGCTCACACAATCCTTTTTTTACTTTTGCAATTACCATAAAGCACAACATATAAATCCATCTTATTGGCAGCTGGAACAGTAAAGTAATTATAATACGGACCTTTCCGATGCCCCTCTTGGCTGTTCACGAACGGATCGAGGAATGAATAATGAATTTCCTCCTCCACAACTCTGCTCCCTGCACCCTCATTAGAACCTGCCCTATTACCCTGCGCATGGGCAAACACCAGCATTGGGAAACTCTGTTTATTCAGCCCTTATGTAACTGGCCATGCCGGCAGCAGTAAAACCAAACTGGATGATGCATTTTCTCTTCCCTTGCGTTTTCTGTGCTCGGCCTGTCTCTTAGACCATTAGTTTTTTTTTTGTTGTTGTTCTTTCATACATCACATTAATACAACAGAAAACCATGATGTAGTCATTTGTTGTTTGTAGAAGGCACAGCCTTTATCATGAGGGTCAGCCAGAGTTCTCCTCAGTG